>JAMXBB010000010.1:61370282-62033636 GCA_024138015.1 Lumnitzera littorea
AAAAAAAAAAAAAAAAAAAAAAAAAAAAAAAAATGGGGGGGGGGGGGAAGTGGGTCATGCTCGGCTTGGTGCTTCT
Organism: Lumnitzera littorea; assembly: GCA_024138015.1. Lineage (NCBI taxonomy): Eukaryota > Viridiplantae > Streptophyta > Magnoliopsida > Myrtales > Combretaceae > Lumnitzera > Lumnitzera littorea. The sequence goes on from JAMXBB010000010.1 coordinate 61,370,359, forward strand.
TCTTCTCAGAGCTTTCCCCTTCTAATCTGTCTAGCAACCTACCATTAAGGTAATCCTTCATAGACAATTATTCTTGTCTTACTTTCCACCTAATCTCTCTCGATCAGCATTGCGCCTAGTGTGAATGTTGTCTTCCTAGTTGATGTACTTTTGGGCCTTATTCCTGAAGTCAACCAGGGTCTTTGGCTTGCTCTTTGTAAGTGATTGGAAGAAGTCTCTTGAAGGTCAAATGCCGAGCTAGGCAACATGGACATCATAATAGGATTCGAGGTACCAACCCAACCAAATGCCAAAGCTTAGCTCATACACTCCTTACACAGATATCTCATTTTATCATTTATTTTTGTTTATGTTATTTAAACTTCTTATTTCTTGTATTTTTCCTAAATTACCCTCACGTTTATTTTGTATTAATAGGAATGCCACTAGAGCATCCTTTTAGTCGTTTTATTTACAAGTTTACCATCATATATAAATAAAACACGGGTAGAGTTTTAGTTAGACTTCAACATATTAATGAAAAACCTTTGAGAATTTTCTCTTGGAAACTCTCCTTTACCCAATTTTATCAATCCCTTTATCAAAGATTGGGGCAAGTAACCCTATCACTTAGACCGATGCATCACATCCAGTGTGTCCTAGGCCGTATTGGATCTTGTTGGTGCACCAGTCCAGCTAGATAACTTACGGATTTGCTAAAACCTCCATTTTATTTTCTTTTCTTGTTTGTTGTGGTGCCTCTCTATGCGTCCAACCTTGGAGATGCATCAGCTTTGCTGGTATTAAAGTATGGTTCTAACGAGGGAGCATGTTGCTGTATTAGAGTATGGTTCCGATGAGGGAGCGTGTTAGGTTCCATGAAGTTTTTTATTCGTATATTATTGGTGGTCGCTGTGTTCCTTCCATGACTACCGCAATGAGTGTGTTAGAGTTACTATTTTGCATTTGAAAGGTGTCGGTTTGTTAGAACTTATTGAGATATTGAGGGTTTATTTATTAGAGTTTAGTAGATTTGGGTTTACGACAATATGGGTTATTCATGAAATTCCTTTATTGTAGGTTTATTGAATATTTTAGTTTAGGAGTATCTTTACATTAATTAGTTGTTACTTTGGCATATATATAAATAAAAAAAGCAGAAACAATGTAAGGGAAAAAAAAAAAATTGGTTTGGTCTCCTAAGTGGCTACTTAGGGTTTCAAAGTAGATGTTCATTGAATTGGTATGGGCAACCCGAAGGTGTACTCGTGGACAATCAATGAATAATTGTAGTTAATTATAAGTAGGTGTTTATGAGGCTATGACATTTTGGTGATTTTCACGTGGTGGTAGCCATTGGAATTAAGTGTGTAAGACTTCATTGAAGTGCTCTATTGCGATTGTATCCCTTAAAATTGCTGGTGGTGGTATGCACTTATGTATGTTATCTTTCCTTAGTGCAGTGGTGGTTGATTTATGGTTGTAGAGGTTTTGATTTGGTGTGGGACTCTTGGAACAACTAGTTACAGTAGTGTTAAGTAGTTATCGCGGTCGTGTTAGAGGGTTTGTATTGTTATCTTGGGGATTCGCGTAGTACTTAGTGTTATAGTATGTGGGTTTAGAAATTGTAGTTATGTAGTGATAAAATTGCAGCTATGAATTGTGCGTGTAGTGGTTGGTGATAGTACTATTGGCCGTTCTTCCAAACTCCTCAAGTTACTTTATGGATAGCATCTATCGTACATGTTATAGGGGTCGCGAGTATATTGTTGTGACCATGGCTGCTGTTATATCGTACTTTGAAATTGCTAGATTGTGTTGCACTATATGTGCATCTAAGTTAGTTAGAAACTATAGCTAGAGTTTGAGAACTATGCTAAGCTAATCAGTCGATGAAGTGTCAATGTTCGAGTTGAGCTATAGATCCGAGCCCCTATTTTGTATTACCAAACTGACTTGGTTAGTGTCAAGCTAAATTGAGTTGTCTAATTGTTCGATTTCCAAGCTGTCACGCGTATGCCAATCTATCGCGTTAAGTTGTTCCAAGTGTACCATGCTGCTGTAATAAACTACTATACTCCCAAGTGTTCAAGCTAATTTGCTAAGGATAGTTGCTATTCTGAATCTGAGCTTTGTTGAGCTAAAACCAAAGCATGAAGTTCAATTGTGTCAAGTTATTGTGGATGCCAAACTGCCAAACTTCATTTGAGCATCTTCTAGGTTATGGTTAGTGAGGGGAATTGGCTTTAGCAAATTTGAATGTCGAGCTATTTATTACACCGACCCCTATAGAATTACAATTCGAGCTACTGTAATAAATAAACTGCCGAGGTGAAATTCGGCTGAGGTAATGTTGTCTTGCTTTCATAATTGAACTGAGCTTACACGTCTAAGCTGGGGTGAGCTATCACCAAGCTAAGCTATAGTTGTTGTTCGAGATCTAAGCTACTGGAATCCAAAGTGCTGAGCCTAAATTGGATATAAGCGAGCTGCTATATCGAAGAATAGCTGTTGCTGAGCTATTCTATTTAGTTTCCGAACTGAATTGGAGTGGTAGAGGTGTATGTATATTTATTGTTTTTATCTAAATTGCCGAGCTAACTTGTGTCCAAGCTGTCGCATTTGTTTGATTGAGCTGAATTATCTTCAATTTGTTTAGCTAATTCTAGCTTTGTTTGAGTTGATTTTTTTTTTTTTTTCAATTTCCAAGCACTTGGTTTGATGTATGGTAGTAGTAGAAGTTGATGTCACGTGGTGAATAATAGAAAGAGAGAGCTATTATGCTATCGATGTAATTGTTGAGCTTGAGTATGTGTTATCTTGTTTGTGTACACGTGTTGGAAGTAGGGTATTGATTAGCTAAGTGACTTATTGATCTTGAGCAAGTGCATTTGAGTCTACTTACTAATTTATGTCAAGTTGAGGTGAAGTGCTATGCTTTTGTAGAAATTGTGTGAGCTTTGTTAGGAGAGAAATCAAGTATTGAGTTGTTGCAAGAAAATCAATTGCGAGCTTAAAGTGCTGTCTTAATCGTGCTAAATTGTTGCTTTTTGTGAACCAAGTCGTAGCCTCGTGACCTAAACTATTGAAGATAGAGCTATATGGTTCAAAATTTCGATCACTGTACTGTCCATTCTTCACAAGTATTGAATCAAATTGTGTGTCTGAACTGTTGTGTACTTGCGATGAAAATTGCAGACGTATATGTATACTTGCCCCGCTGTCCTCCACTATTTGTCGAACAAGTGCTTCTTTGTTTTAAACTTGCTAAGCTTGAGGATCTGAGCTATTGTACTCTTAAAGAATTTGTTGAACTGTGGAAAAAACCAAACCAAAGCTTATTTATGAAGTTTATTTGAGCTTGTTGCAAGTGTGTTCAGTTGCTAAGTTGAATTTGGTCGTAATAGCAACACGTGAGTTGTTATGAATTACAATTACAAAACTACCAAGTTGTGATTGATGCCTCTACTGAGATGATTTATTTATGCTGTCTTTGATCCAAAGCGTGACAATTCTAGTGTTCATCAGAGATTGTAGATTGTAGTGCCATTAACTTAATTTAAGCTCAAATTTTACCTCATGGCAATAGAGAAATTTTACATAAAGGGGAGACTTGAACGATGTATTATATTAATTTAGGTTAGTTATTATCCTATGAACTTTATCTCTAAAATTGTTGTTGAAAGATTAGGATACAAAACTATAGACCATTCAAATCCATATGAGATTTCTTATAATGGTGAAGTGATTTAAGTGACAAAACAAGCAAAAATAGCCTTCTCCATTAGCAAATTTTAAGATGAAGTTTTATTTGACATTGTCGACATAGAAGATTGTTACATGTGTTTAGGTTCTCCACGGAAGATAAGTCATAACATGAGCCATGTGCCATTGAAGAATAACTATTCCTTCCATGACAAAGAATAGGTTATGCTCCATCCTATTTCCTCAACTAGTCTTGAAGACAATTTAAGGATTGTTAAGACTTTAGTAGAGAGATGGAGGGCCAAAAGAAAAATTTTTGAAGAGGCCATCAAAGAGAAAAAAGAAGTCGATGAAGGAGTTATTACACCATCCATGGTGACCAAAGAAGAAACTTGTTGTGAGGAAGTAAATGAGGTAATAATTGCTGGAAATGAAGTACTTGAGGTTGAGTAGGAATTTGAAGTCTTACATGTTCAGATTCCCCGAGCTCATGTCATGTTTGAGCTTGAAGTTATGTTATTCCCCATGGTTGATAGCTACTAAAACTATTTAAGGATAATTCATAAGATACATAATGAGCGGAAGGAAGGGTGTCTAATGAAGAGCATGATTGATTACACTCATGATGAGTGGAAAGAGCATCGGATTGTGTTTGCTTTGATCTTTGAGTTGAGTTGTTGTAATTTATTTTTATTCCACTCTTACAGATTTGTTTTTGATCTAGGTGGAAGTTAGAGTAGTCTATTATTGAGTTTCGGGTCGAAACATTTTCAAAAGGGGGATGATGATAGGATTCGAGGTACTAACCCAATCAAATGTCGAAGCCTAGCTTATCCACTCCTTACATAGACATCTCATTTCATCATTTATTTTTGCTTATGTTATTCAAACTTCTTATTTCTTGTATTTTTCCTAAATTACCCTCATGTTTATTTTGTATTTACAAGAATGCCATTAGGGTATCTTTTTAATCATTTTATTTACAAGTTTGCCATCACGTATAAATAGAATACATGTCTAGGGTTTTAGCTAGACTTTAGCATACTAATGAAATACCCTTGAGACTTTTCTTTTACAAACTCTACTTTACTCACTCTTATCAATCCCTTTAGCAAGGATTATGGTGAGTAACCCTATCATTCAGACCTATACGTCAAATCCGGCGAGTTTTTGGTTGTGTTAGATCTTGTTGGTGCATCATATCTAGTTAGATAGCTTATAGATTTGCTAAAACCCCCATTTTATTTTCTTTTCTTATTCGTTATAGTGTCTCTCCATATGTTCAACCCCGGAGATGTATCATAGTGACTCCTTCATCTAGCTCAGAGATATTGACTACAACATTGTTGAATCGGGCCACATAGTCGCATAGGGATTTGCCTTCGCCCTGCCTTATAAGGTACAAGGATGACGTGTTCTTAGATGGGGGCTTGATAGCTCTAAAGTGAAGGCTAAACCTCCATGCTAGCTCATCAAAGGAGCTAATAGAATTGTCGGGGAGGTAGTGGAACCAGGCCACATAGTTGTGTAGGGATTCACCTTCGCCTTGCCTTATAAGGTGCAAAGATGATGTGTCCTTGGATGAGAGCTTGCTAACCCTGAAGTGGAGGCTAAACCTCTATGCCAACTCATTAAAGGAGTCGATAGAATTGTTAGGGAGGTAGTGGAACCACACCTGAGCTGCTTTCCTTAAGGTACCTAAGAAAGCCACACACATTATAGCATCCCTATGACCATGAAGGTTCATAAGGGTGCAGAAGTGGAGAAGGTTATAGTTAGGGTCACCTGTGCCATTATATTGGTTTAAGGATAGAAGTTTACTATTGGGATGCAACACTTTGTCTTGGATGCCCTTAGTGAAGGGGGTCTTGTTGTTGGAGACTAGCCTAGCATCGCTAATAGCCTTGCTCCCTTGCTGCTTAGAGAGCCTCCTTACTATTGTATGAAGCTCATTAAGGTCGACATTGTCTATCGAGTGGGCTCAGCATGCTGCTGATTAAGCCAATACTCCCTACGAGTCAGCTGCTTGCTCATTGCTAATTAAGGCTTGATCACTGGTGGCTACAAACCTTATTGGCTATTGCTATAGTGGTGGATTAGGTTACTGATCCTTGCCATTCTACTATTGTCACTAGGAGTTGTTTTACCTAATGTAGGCATTTAAAGCTTTAGGGGGATGGGCTTGTGCACTGCGCCTCTTGACTTCTTTGAGGTGAGCGCAAAGTAGCCTATTTTGAGCAGCTAACTCCTCAACTAGGTGTTCTATGCACTCTAGGCACTCCTTTAACATCGCCCTTAGGAAGGGCTGATTGCCTATGGGTTGGTTATTCATCAATTGGCGATTCTCTTGCTTGTCGTGATGAGACATGATATTTGAGAATTGTGTTTAGGGAATATGTTTAATGTGTTTGGGGTTTTTCATCTAGGAATTCAGTTTCCTATAGATGGTGCCAAATGTCATCTTGGTGTATTTTTCAATAACAGTTGGGCTTTGTGTATAGTAGGCTTGTAAAATGAAACACTATAAGGGGACATTGAGGTGTTGTTTAGCATAACTACTTCGATATTTAAGTCAACAGTGTATTTTACAGGATAAATGATGCTAAGAGGCAATAAGCAAGCTTTAGTACACAAAGTGTATAGAGCTTTACTACTAAGTGGTGATAGGGTATTTGTAATGGAGTAGCATTGGTAGTTAGAAGACAATTAGTGGGGAGAGATCCTTTCTCGTAAGTATAGGGTTATGGGGTCATGGCATCTGATGTGTCTCACTTATACTAGAGGTGGCTATTGATTTAATATTTTATCCTTTATAACTATTAAAGAGCTTCTTGAGCTAGGTCAATTCGTGCTTAGGGCTTGAGCCTAAGGCAGTGAGACTTAGGTGGCAAGGTGTGTCAGATTTAGATGACCTTGAGGAGCTCATGTTTAAGGAGTCTTGTCAACAGAAGCTATGCACCTCAGACTCAAAGAATTGTGTAGAAATAGTAAACTAAATGAGTACAAAGGCATATATATTTCATCAACAATAAACACAAATTGTGGTGTGGTTAGCGTAGTGTTTAATATTGCTCATACATACCATACTAACTTACGATTTCAATGGAAAAGTAGATGTTACTTGCTATTTCACCAAACAAAAGGGTTCACCATAATTGAGACGATTAACGAGAACACAAATGATTATAGAGAAAAGAAGATTTTACTCAATATGTAAAAAGACAAGCAAGTCCTTGATCACATGATAACTAACAGTTGCTACCCAAAATTAAGTTATTAATACTATTTTAAAACTCTAATGGTAGAACTATAAATATTTATAAGGTATTAAGACCCTAAAAGTGGCTCACATGGGCAAAACAGAAAATACAAAACATGCAAATGAAATTTTGCATTTTAGCATGCATAGAACCCGTGGTGTACTTGTACAAGGTTTGATGTGCTAGTTCGAGCCGAGGACGGCATGGGGTCAGGTCGGATGAGGGGTCGATAGAGTTGTCATGGGGCACCTCGGCTTGGGGAAGGCTCGGCATTGCATGGGAGGGCTTCGGCTCAACTTGGAAGGGCTCCGGTCAATGCGAAGGTTCAGGGATCGGCTCAATATGTGGGCTCAAGTCGACATGGTGGCCCGGCATGAGTAGTAAGAGGCTGGCACATGGGATTGGCTTGACTGCATCCTACTGGGATGACCTTCCCTTATGAGATCTTGCCTTCAGCTATCAGCTCGACGTTTGAGGAAAGTGCTCGGGTTCTTCGAGGAGAACCGTGGAATTTGGTTCCTATCATATGTTATGACTAAATAAATATGTGGTCAACAAAAATCTATTACACACCTCTAAATTTTCTGAGTTGTATATAACTATATAGCACAATAAATATTTATGACAATTGAGATTCTATTCAAATACCATAATTCTTATAACTTAAACTGATATTAAAATACTAAAAATATGCTCATTTCTATAGGTAAATCGTTCTCAAAGTCATTGAAATTCTAAAATGCTAGGATAATGCATGTTAAAAGCACTATATAAACTTTGTATATAATTTTAATACTACACGTAAATTTTGAAATTATTAAATGCCATATCAAGTTGAACTTTTGATTAATTTACACTAGAAATTTGAATTCACTAAATATCACACTTAATTTAATTTTTTCGAGTTAGATATACTACTTTTATAAGATAACGTGATGCATACTAATTGATTGAAAAATACAAGTTAAAGGGATAATAATAAATTTGATGAATAAATGCTCAATTAGGTATGACATGAAATTTTGATTTAGGTATAGATATACCTAATAAACTTTCAAATTAGTAATGAATCCCTCCAAACTTTGATAAATTAACAACATAAAAAATATTTATTTTTTAATTTGACAAAACATATTAAGTTCAAAGTTTATGAGGTATTAAATCACATTTTAATAAGTTTGAGGGATACCTTTATACCAAGGTTAAAATTTATGAGAGTTATTTAAAACTTTTTTGGGCTATTTGTCAATTAATTAGAATTTAAGGGGATTAGTTATAACATTTGAAAGTTTAGAAAATATATTCACATTTAGATCAAAGTTTAAAAAATTATTTGCGTTTTCTCAAAAAAAAAAAAAAAAAAAAGAGAGAAAGAAACGCCCTAAGCATGGGTAACAATTGTATTATTATCCCAAAATTATATGCAATTTCAATGTTAAACTTTTTTGTATTGCCCCTCTATTGTAAGTGCACTTGCAAATTTATCATTATGCCGATGATTTCTTCGTGTTGAAATCACTTTATATTGATGATAAGGACAAATGTTGGGAAATTAACCTGATAAATCGTAAAAAAAATAAAAATAAAAGAAATTATCTATCAAGAAAATTAAAGGGGGTGAGTTTATCATACATTCTCTTATTTCTATGTAAGCCGTTTTCAAAAGTTCACTTCAATTATTAAAACTGACATAGAAGAAGTATTCTATATGATAAAGGTAATATAGATTAAAAAATACATAAATAATAATAAATGAATGATATGGAAAAAAATAATAATAATAATAAATGAATGATACGAATAAAAAAATATATATCATTTATGAAAATGTATATATAAAATCTATGTTAATGTATATGTACAATATGTATTCTATTATAATAAATTTGTGTGTTTATTATCAAAGTTAATAAATATTACACAAGTATATATTATATAAAAAATATTACTAAAATATCATAATTTTTTCGATACGATATAACTATTTGTACTAATATCTCATCTTTTAAATGCGATACTAGTATAATACTCATGTTGCATCTTGAAGATGCAATATTAGTGTATTTGCATCTATATCGCATCTTCAAAATACGATGTTAATAGTTATGTATTGTGATTATGTTATATCTTCAAGATGGGACATTAGTACAAGTAGTAATGTCCTATTTTCAAGAAGTGACATAGCAATGGTATTTTAGTAATATTTTTATATAATTTGTAAGTATGTAATTTTTTTTCTAAATTCAGTAGACATGTGTTGCATCCATTCTATTATAGTCTCTAATTTAATTTAGTTTTCGATATCATCGATGATAGGAGTCAATTCCTTAGACCGATTATACGTAGAGAAGTTAGAGGACTCTAAGGACTAGTGCAAAGAATATTAACTTGAAGCCATATCCTAGACAAGGATTCCGATTTCATACTGATCTCTTGTTGACCTAATTGTTAGATCCTTACATGTGCTAGACTTGCTCCTACTCAGTAGTTATTCTATGATAGGACATTTGAGAAAATAGCTCTAAGACTATTTGAACTGATATCTTGAGCCAACTACAAGCATCTAACCCCAACTCAAGCTAACTACTCTACAGTAGGACTAGCCAGCTCCTAACCTAATCTAGAACAGGTTGGCCCTAGACTACCTTGACTGTAAATGCTTTCTTGAATTCACTTACTTTGTATCATATTTCTAGTGTCCAACCACTAAGCAACATGTGTTTTTTGATGCAACATTCCAAAATGATTCTTACTTTTCTGTACTGAATATTCTTTGTCTTTTTTATCCCTTTTAGTATATATTATTTAACCTAATTGTAAGAATACCCTTTTGTCTTTTTGTACATGTAAAGTAACCTTAGTGGACAAAATAAAATCCCCCACTTATTTGCACGTAGACAACAATCATCAATATTAGATTGTCATTGAAGTTTCTTTTGAGTAAACTTAGTGCTCTCCCTAACCTTTAACTCTTATCTATTCCCTTGAGCAATAAGTAGTGGTAAGTGACCTTTTAGTTCTGACTAATGAGTCATATCTAACAGATTGTAGGTCGAGTAGGATTGAGTGGTGGTTATATTCATTCGGTAGCTACCCGAACTTTGTTAGCCTTTCTTTTGTTCTTGTGGGGTTTGCTTTGTTGTGATGCTTCTCTGTATGTCCGACCTCGAAGATGCATCGATAGACTATACTACATAAACCACTATATGTAACATTAAGTAGTGGTGATGTTAGATATCACAGGTGAGACTCTTGGCGGTTTATCAACTGTAAGTGGTGGATAACCTATAGAAAGCCCCCTATGGCATTATTACGACGGTCCTTCGATGTTCAAGTCAGTAAGGAGCATAAAAAGCTATAAAGAGAGTTAAGTGAGTTGCTAAGAGTGTTCAAGAACTGATCCTTTTACTTGGTGGCCTTACCTCAAATATGTAGCAAAAGGGGATTGGTCGACATAGGATCCAAGGGAGTAGGGTTGCCAATATGAGAAAAGATAATCTACCTTGATAGGAATCAACTACTCAAGCTATCATGCACTAGAGGACTCCAAGGACTCACACGGAGAATATTAGCTTGAAGCCCCATCTAAGACAAGAATTCCTATCCTAACCTTCATGTTTCACTATACTACCAACCTGAATACCAAGCTCTCATGTAAGCTAGCATATTTCCTAAAGCCGCTAAGTAGATGTGCCAACTTGCTAAGAAAACAAGTTGACTTGTCAAGCAACTGTACCATAACACAGACAACATCCGAGCATACTAGCCTCAAATGATTGTTTGAGTCGATCTTTCGAGTCTACCACTTGCACTTGATCTTATTCCAAGTTGAATACTCTCTAGTAACTGATTGACTAAGCTCCAACCTAATCCAGATTAGGTTAAGTCTGAGTACGGACTACGTTTCCTTCATTTTGTTCAAATTATACTATATTTCAAAACACTAGCTACCCTACGATATGTGTTTTCTGGTACAATATTCTAGAATAATTCTTTACTTTTTTTGTATTGAATATTTTTTTGTCTTTTTTACTCTTTTTAGTATATTTTATGTATTTCAATTGCAAATTACCCTTTTTGGTCTTTTCATACATACTTGGAACCTTAATGGGGCTAGTATATAAATTCCATTCATTTTTTATGCAAGAATGAATTAACTTTTGATTATCATAATCTATAAGTTTGCCTTTTGAGCAACCCTAGTGTTCTCACTATCCTTTAACTTTATTTATTCCCTTTAATAAGGAGTAGCGGTGAGTGACCTTATAGTTTGGACTAGAGAGTCATATTTGGTGGATTGTATGTCAAATAGGATTGATTGGTGATCAAATCCAGTTGGTAGCTACCCAGACTTTACTAGTCTTCTTTTCTTTTGGTTCTTTCCCAATGTGGTGCTCCTTTGTGTGTTTGACCTTAGAGACGCATAAGGTTCGCTGGTATCAAAGCACAATTTTAAGAGAAAGTGTGTGAAGTTGCAGTGAAGTTTTGGTTTGTATTTATTGTTAATGGTTGTTGTATTTCTTCTCTAGTTACTTCTTGAAGTAAGGTTATGATGTTTTGAGCAATGTAGTGAAGATTTGAGTGTTAGTAAGTGTAGTTCCATTGTTACTCAGTTTTACTCTATCGTTCACTATGAAAATAGAGCAAGGTCATTTTTGTCCTGTTTAAGTGAGTATTGGGTGTTGAAGTTGTTAGTGTGTTAGTAGAGTTTTAGGTAGTAAGTAAAAGTGTTTATTATGTACTTTGTTATCAATCTATTGGGAAAATATCATACTATGTCGTATTCAAGTGTTCAAGTTGTCATTAGTGACTAGAGTAGTAGTACTCAACCTAGTGGTGATCAAATGGTACTAACACCCCTAGATTAGTGGATAATAAACTTGATAAACTCACCAATCTTGTTGAAAGTGTAGTCACCACAATGTAAGTTAACAGACAATAACCCTAAGTTATATCGTACCATAACCTATTTGAAAATGTTCTAAAGAGATGCTATGGCAAGGGTGGCTAAACTAACTACCCAGTTCGACCCCACCGAGCTAGAGTAGTCGCATATTGAGTTATTAGACGAAGGCTAGAGTTGGAGGAGATTAATGAAGAAGATGAGGAAGTAGATGTGGAAACTGAAGGAGAAGAAGAAGAAGAGGCTAGGTACTATCAAGTACAAGAGCGAGGATGTTGAGCTCCTAAAAGAATAGACAATGTTAAGGTATAAATTCTACCCTTTAGTGGAAGTAGAGATGCCGATAAGTATTTAGAGTAGGAAGAGAAGGTGGAGAAAGTGTTTGATTGTTATGGATATATAGATGCTGTTAAAGTGTGACTTACTGCACTTGAGTTCTTTGCATATGCTGCTAGGTGGTGGAAGAATGTAAATGTGGCCAGAGCAAGGGATGGAAGACAACGTATGAGAACATAGGATGAGATGAAGAGATTGTTGAGAGGGAGATTTGTGCCTACAACATATTTACAAGACACATTTGCAAGGCTATAGGAACTTTACTAAGGAAGCTAAACTGTTGACAACTATGTTAGAAAATTCTAGATGCTCATGATATGAGCTAACGTGGATGAATTGGATGCTCGTATAATGTTGAGGTTCATTTCCAGACTCAAGTATGAGATTTGTAATATTGTTGAAGTATAGAGATTTTATACTCTAGAAGAGGTAATTAAGGTAGAATAGAGGGTTGAAAAGTAGAAAAGAAATGCTCCAAGTTGACTTAAGCCAACATTTTCTTGAGTCCTTATTTTGTACCTACTTGCTCAAGTCGAACTGAGGAGACCTTCCCAAGTTAAGGAGAGAAATGGTCGACCTAATGATAACCAAGTAGGACAGCAAGGCCGAGTAGGCTAACTAAGCTAAACTAAGGTTAGGCTGACCTCGAGGACATATGAAAGAGGGTACACCTTAAGATAGAAGACCAACGAGGTGGAGTGCTTTAAATGCTTAGGCTTTGGATACATAGCTGCTAAGTGTTCAAATTGATGTGCTATGATATTCCGAGTAGATGTAGTAGATAGCACCAACGAAAGTGAGCTCGCGAAGGAGAAGAATATTGGAATGGTTGAAGCTAAGGAGGAAGAGGAAACCTGTATTTAGGCCGACCAAGGAGAAGTAATGACCTTGGTGTTGAGATGGGTATTGAGTTCCTTGCCAAACTCCGAGGAAAACTAGAGAGAAAATCCATTCCAAACGAAGTGTACTATCAAGAGACAATTGTACACCATCATAGTAGACAGAAGAAGTTGTACCAATGTCATTATATAATCCTTTATGTAGACGTTAGGACTACTAGCCTCTATGTACCCTTGGCCTTACAAACTATGTTAGTTTCATGATAAGGGTGCTTTACACATGATGGAAAAAGTAATCATGATGTTCAGTGTTAGGAATGTGTATAGAGATGAAATAGTGTATGATGTCATCCTTATGGGATCTCCACATCTGTTGCTTAGAAGAACTTAGTTATTTGATTGATGTGTTATTCTTGATAGATACAAGAACACCTATGCCTTTATTAAGGATGGGAAGAAGATTGTTTTGCAACTCATGACATCAACTCAGGTGAATGAGACTCATAATCATCTCACTCGAGCTAGTAAGAAGAAAGCCCTGGTGATGAGCTAAAGTGTCCTCTAAGCTACTAACAAGACCAATGTGCCTATGTTTCTATTGATAAGAAGATTGCTAGAGATAAGAGATTTGGAAGAAGTACCTGAACAAATCTGAAGGTTGATTGATGAGTTTTTCAACCTGTTTTCTAAAGAGCTACCTAAAACACTACCCCCAGTCTAAGGCATTAAACATTGTATTGATCTACAACCAAGCATCGCCTTACTAAACCAACTTGCCTATAGGATGAACGCTGAGCAGGTTGCTGAGCTAAAGAAGCAAGTGGATGAGCTCATAGAGAGAGGATATGTGAGAGAGAGCATGGGTCCTTGTGTCATACCAGCTCTGTTTGTCCCAAAGAAGAATGGTTCATGGCATATGTACATCGACAATTGAGTAATCAACCGTATCACTATCAAGTAAAGCTATTCGATACCATGGCTCAATGACATGTTGGATGAGCTTCATGGTGCTAAGATATTTTTAAAGATTGATTTGCAAAGTGGCTATCACCAAATTCGCATGAGACTAGGTGACAAGTGGAAGATTACCTTTAAGATGAGGCATGGTCTCTATGAATGAATGGTTATGTCATTTGGACTTACCAATGCACCAAGCACATTTATGATACTTATGAACCATGTGTTGCACCCTCTGATAAATTTATAAATGGTCGTGTATTTTAATGATATATTAGCGTATCGTATTGACTTGAACAACTATGTTTAACATCTCTAAGTTGTTTTTGATATTTTATGAATTGAGAAATTATATAGAAACCTAAAGAAATGTACTTTTTGTCAAGGTAAAGTAATTTTTCTTGGGTATGTAATCTTTGGAAAAGGAATCTGGGTTGATGAGAAAAAGATTTGAGCCATCTTGGAGTAGTCGATGCCGATAAATGTTACTAAAGTACGAAGTTTTCGTGGCCTTACTTTTTTCTATAGGTGATTTATTAAGAATTTTGGTACCATTGTAGCCCCCTTGACTGAGTTAACAAAGAAGAGTATAAGATTTTGTTGGAAAGAACATGTTGAATAGAGTTTTAGGGAGATTAAGGAAAAGTACACCACTACCCTTATTTTGTCTCTACCCAATTTTAACAAGCCATTCGAGCTAAAATATGATGCATCGGGCATTAGCATTAAAGTAGTACTAATGTAAGAGTGATGCTAGTTACCTACTACAGTGAGAAGCTTAGTGGTGTTGCATTGAACTATTCTGTGTATGAGAAAAAAAGTTGTACTCTCTTTTTTGAGCTCTTACTGTCTAGTAACACTACTTATTGTTATGAGAGTTTGTTATTTACATAAACCATGAGCCATTGGAGCATCATAGGAGTCATAACAAACTTTCAAATAGGCAAGCCAAGTGGTTAGAACTCATAGAAATTTTTTCATATGTGATCCGATATAAGGAAGTGCCAATGTCATCACTGATGCTTTGTCACATAGGCAAACCTTATTGACCACTTTATAGACAAAATTACTGAAATTTTAAGTTATGATCGAACAGTATGCTTGTGACCCCTATTTTGGTCCTATTCTTGAATAATGCCAAGAAGGAGTTGCTATTAGAGGATATTACATCAGCGATGGCTATCTATTCAAGGATTGAAAGTTGTGTACACCAAACCATTTCATGTGTAAGCTTTTGGATAGGGAAGCTCATAGTAGTGGATTATCTAATCATTTTGGAGAGACCACATAGCTAATTTATTGAAGGAAAATTTTTACTAGTCTAGTTTGGCAAAGGATTTCCATAAGTTAGTTAGTAGTTATGAAGGGTAAATGCGAGCTAAGGGGAAAAGAGAGCTCCATGGAGAGTATATGCCCTTGTCAACACCAACCTTACCTTGGGCCAAACTTAGTATAGACTTTGTCTTAGGTTTGCCTTAAACATCTAAGGGAAAAGATTTGATTTTTGTCGTAGTGGACTACTTCAGCAAAATGGCATACTTCATCCCGTACCATTAAACTAGCAATGCTTTATATATTACTGATTTGTTTTTGTAGGAAGTTTTTTGACTACATGGAGTGCCAAAAGCTATTGATTCAAATCGAGACATAAAATTCTTAAGCTATTTCTAAAAGACTCTTTGTAGAACACTAGGGACTAAACTTGTGTTTAGCTAGCCACCTTTAAATTGATGGCCAAACTAAAGTGGTGAATAGGATGCTAGGAAGCCTACTCGAAGCTGTCATAGGAAAGAATTTAAAGGATTAGGATATGTATCTACCAATTATGGAGTTCACATATAACCGAACTATCCACAGCACCACTAAGAAGATGCCATTCGAGGTTGTTTATGGCCTTAATCCCACTATTCCTCTAAATCTGATTAATACTCTTACAGCTAGCTAAGAGAATCAATCCATAGTCAACCAAACCTAAGAATTACAAGAGCTACATCAGTTTATGATAAGGAAGATCACTAAAATCAATCAGAAACAATAAGAGATTGTTAGTCGTAGCCATCAAACTATTTCTTTCAAGCTAGGAGACTAAGTATGGATCACCTCAACCAAGAACGGTTTCTGCACCTAAGACAAAGCAAACTATCTCCAAGAGCTGATGGCCCATTCAAGGTCCTGAAGAAGATCAATTGCAATGCCTACTAAATCAAACTTTCCAAGAACTATGGTATTTCTTTCACCTTCATTATGCCTGACTTGATTCCTTACTGACCAGAAGAAGAAGACCTTATAGATACCTAGAAAGAACAAGAGCCCGATACCAATTCAGATTTGAGGTAAAATCTTTCCAACTCATAGGTAGATGATAGGAATCAACTTTCCGGACTGATCACATGCAGCTAAGCTAAAAGACTCCAAGGATTCACATAGAGAACATTTGCTCAAAACCTTATCCAAGACAATAATTCCTATCCTAACCTCCATGTTTTACTCAACTATTGACCTTAATACCAACCTCTCACATACGTTAGTATAGTTCTTGAAGCTAACGAGTAGACATATCAACTTGCTAAGCATATAGGCTAACCTGCCAAGCAACCGTGCCATGACATAGATAACATCTAAGCATACTAGCCTCAAATGACTATTTAAGCCGATCTTTCGAGCCAACCACCAACACCTAATCCCAGTCTAAGCCGAATACTCTCTAGTGATTGATTGACTGAGCTTTGACTTGATGCAAATCAAGTTGGCTCTAATCTCTATCCTTTATTTTGTTCGAATTGTACTATATTTCAGAATGCTAGCTACCTTGCGATACTTGTCTTCTAGCACAATATTCAAAAGGATTCTTTATTTTTTCCATAATGAATATTCTTTATCTTTTTTACTCTTCTTAGTATATTTCATGTATTCTAATTGCAAATTATCCTTTTTTGTCTTTTCATACGTGCTTGTAACCCTAATGGGGTTAGTATATAAACCTCATTCATTTCGTACATATGAATGAATTAACTTTTGATTATCAAAATATACTACTTTCCCTTTTGAGCAACTCTAGTGTTCTTACTATCCTTTTAACTCTTATTTATTTCTTTTAGGAAAGAGTAGTGGCGAGTGACTATGTAATTCGGACTAGTGAGTCATATCTAGTGAATTGTAGGCCTAATAGGATTGATTGGTGTGTCATATCTAGTTGGTAATTGTCCGAATTTTGCTAGTCTTCTCTACTTTGCTTTCGATTCTTTTTTGATGTGACACTTCTCTATATGTTCGATCTCGAAGATGCATCTTACCTTCTATCAATTGGTGGAGGCTTAGGATATGGGCTTGTCCTATTGGTGGAGGGTGATTGCCTTAATTCGGTGGTTAGTTAGTAAGTTGTGTATTAGATAGTTATTCTACATTTAATGATGAGAGAGAAACATAAGAGTGCATTCTTGGCTCATTGATTGGTGAGCTCTTGCGGTTTGGTCCTCGAAAATGGGGACCGCGAGCAAGGACAAAGGGCTTTTAGGGAAGGGTTCCTTGAGTGTTCGAGGCAAGCCTAAGCAGGACAGGTTGAGTTCGTATGGACTTTGATCCATTCCTCGTATGGGCTATGTCACGAACTGAGGACGGCCTAGTCGTGGCAGACGTCGTATACTGTACAAAGAACCCCTGATTGGTTATCCTTCCAATCAAGAATTCTTCACACAATATACAAGGCTCTACAACCACTAGTTTCCAAAGAACATCCAGACTCACATGATATCATTACACAAATATATTTATATAAAATTTAAGTTACAAAGCTTACATTACACAACATTTAAGTATGTCTAAGTCTATAATAATACGATAAACAAAAGTACATGGGAAGAGTCTATATAAACTGTTCTCTCTCAGTACACATAACAGCTCGCTCTTGCCCAAGTCCCCAAGCTAACCTGCGGCATTCCTCGTCCTGTCTCTACGAACAGGCTATCCTGCAACAAAAGTTTAAAGGGGTGTAAGCCTAAGCTTAATGAGCAAAACCCTCAGCCACACCACAAGCAAGTTATAAGTATATTATATTCAACCATATGAATGAATGATCAACCAGAATGCCAAACAATACGTATAATTAACTAGTTTATATACGTAACTCAGATTTAACGCCCTCCGAAGTCAGGGTTGGAGCATACACGGCACCAATCAGATCCGGGTATTATACTAGAACTTACTTTACTACGGAATTCCACATTCCGTACTTATATCAAATAATTCTTTTATTTTCTGAAAACCCAAGTTCTAGTATAATTGTGAGTGGGCCCCCGCAGTCCACACTCACCCCTAAACGGAGGCCTCTAGACTCGACCCTTAGCCAGGCGGTTGGTGCCTCCAACGCCTAGTATTCCTGCGGGCTAGGGTAAGGTCATTTTGTACGAGTGCACTCTACAGAACCAAATAAATAAATAAAATCAACCCCCAAATGGCCTCTCTTTACCTCTATGTGATGTGACGACCGGAATAGTATCCATGCTATGCATGTTAATGCATGCCCCAATTTCTTTTTATAAGCCGAGTATAATTAGGTTCAAATTATGCTATGACCATCCAATTGTGCACACAATCATTTTCTATACTACCATGCAACAAACATAGCGTTATCAATACTTAAGATAAGTTCACAACTCAAGACATACCAACATACACAGGCATTTCCCAAACCTTACACAATCATTAATTAACAATAATATTTAAGTCCACTATCTACAATCACAAAACAAGCATGGAATCATTGGGTAAATACTCACTCGACCATGGTGATTTGCCCTAATCGTAGTAATCGATTGGTAGGTCCTTGTTCACCTCAGGGTCACCTGATCATTATATGATAACAACACTAATAAGTACTTGAATTAACTAATAATTCTAAACATTTAATTACCTAATTCTACTTAGACTACTATTAACTTTTACCCGGTAAGACTTTAATTTCAATCGTATATAACTTTTTCGTTTTATTTCTGATATTTATGAATTTATAGTCATTTTTTATCGTTTTCGGACGTATATTCACACGGTAATGTTTGTTTTGGATGTTAAGACCCCTATTTTACATTATGAACTAAATTTATAGAAAATTTTTGTTATAATACTTAAGTATTCTTATTACTTATATTTGTATCCTTTATTCCTTAAATTCTTATAATTTAAGGATTTACTTTATTATTACTATTTTATGTACTGAATTAGGTATAATCTAATTTACAAAGTGTATTAGAATTTACTAAGTTTAGTACCTAATTACCTACATTTTTCTTATTTTTCTCATTTTCTAAACCTATGCTTATGTCATTGCTTATGTCATCTTTTCTTTATGTCATCATATGCTTATGTCATCATCCACCTCATCATTTGATTACATAAGCATTACCTCATGCTTATGTCACATGTACATGTCTTATGTACATTTATTTCTTACTTTATACTTATACTTATGTACATATGCCTTATAGATACATATACTTATACATCTACATATACTTATACCGTATTTATACATGTATTCCTACTCATATACCTATACGGTTGGATACGTATTTTTATACTAAAAATTCGTATGCCAAATTTTTCCTTAAGGAAATCCTCTCAATTTCATCCTTTTGTAGTTCTATGTATGTATTTAGTATAGTATATATATATATAGTTAGATATGGTCTTAAATTAGGTTATGTACATGATACATACTTATGTATAAAGGTTCATATACTTGTATTCCTTTGGTATTTCTTTATGTACACATATCTAAGAGTACATACACATGTATTTCTTCCATTTCCTTCATGATTCTTCATTTTCTATACTTAAAGATGGAAACTTTGCTTCCTCTTTGTCAAGACATCACTAAACACCTAACTACTTATCTAATCTACCTAATTAACTAACTAATGAATAACATAAAGTAACATAAAACAACTTAAGAACATACCTTTAATTGTGTTGAAGTTTATGGAGACAAAAGGCAAAGGAATGAAAGTGAAAGAGGAGGGGGAGTTCACGGCATGAAAGGGAAGTTTTTGCTTTGTTTCTTTTGTTTTGTTTTCAATTATAGAAGACAACAAATGGTGGGACCAAGATGGGAGAATCATGGACGGCAACACTAAGAGAAAAGGGAAAAGAAAAATCAAAAGGAAAAGAAAAGAAAACCATCATTAAGAACTAAGATATTTTCCTTATCTCTTAAAACCTTTGACTTTTCAAAATGTTGACCTTAGTCAATATGTGTTGACTTGGTTAATCCTTTGACTTTGGTCAACATGCATTACCTTAGTCAACATTCCTTAAGTATGTGTAATTTTGTGCACATAATGTAGTAATTAAGGGAGATTAGAGGAAAAATGAAGGAAATGAGGGGAAATGAAATATTTGATGAATTGATTAGTAAACATTGTTGATGAGATTTTACTTTAGGTCTTTATAGTCTATATATCTCATTTGATAAACTACTTTGAATAACAAATGCAAAAAGTACCAATTTAAGTGTTAAGGTTCACTACATATAACCTAATCTTCAACTATTACTCTAACTCTAAGTGAAACTATCTTAATCACTTACTTAAGAAGTAAATATAATCTATGACTCATTATCTTAATTTCTAATGGATTACCTAAGGATTCAAAGCATATAAGTATGAATAAGGGTCATCTCTAACCCTTTACTAATAGTTTAACAAAATATAAGCATTATTTTATCAATTAGGGTTTTAGGGTATATCATGTTGGATTAGTGCACATATATCTTAAAGATAATCATTTTTAGGGTTTCTATCACTTTTAAATAAAATCTTTAGCATTTAGAAACATTTAGGGTAGAAAAATTCTTTATGCGATTGAGTAATTCTTTTAGGGTTTTCACTTTCATTAGTCTTGTCGACACCTAAATTGTCTAACATAATCGAGTCTATTACAAAAGCTAGGTTGATAATTTTAGGGGTATACAGGCTAGAGAGATTATGGTGTTGTTTTACTTGAGTCGTCAAGTGGACCTAGGCCTTTAGAGATATGGGTCAAAAATCGGCTGTTAGTAAGTAGATATTATAAAGCTTTTGGATTACATAACTATATGATGTTTAAGTTGTATATTGTATATTTTTATTACATAATAAATTCAAGTATATATATAATAGAATATAACTTTATTTTTTGATATTTTCCTTAATGTATTATGATTAGTGTTATGTCAAATTTTAATAGATTTATCCACGCAATAATTGATTATATTTATATTTATAGTATCTACTATTTTTATAATATGTGATACTTGTTATATGATAATTTCGATGGACAAAGATAAAAGTAAATTTTAGAAATTCTCTACGGAAGTGAAAAGCTATTCACGTAGACTCATTTATCCTTATTTATTATTTATTCATTTATTTTTATTTTTTTTTTCTTGAGATTGAAGAAAGATACTACACTCTTTTATTTGACCAATCTATGCTACCCGTACTGTTTCAAAAACTTATCCAATGATTATAATAAATTACATAAAAGCCATCTGCTTACGAAATATATTTGTTGACTGGGCTGGGCCTCCCGATCACCGTATTTGTGATTTTCTTCATAATGGAGTGAATGATTTATCCTTTTGATGATTCTATTATTTTTTTTTTTTTTAGAATGGAAAATAGATTAAGTGGCTTTATTTATTTTTATTTTTGAACTGAAGTGGCTTTGTTGTTAAAGATTAAAATTTACTAATAAAATGCAAGCGAGTCAAATAATATATTGACCATCAGTGCACTTGACTATATCCTTTCTATCTTCAAAAAGCTTATTTTACTGGTGGCTGGCAGTGGCAGGTTCACAAGTTGATCGATATATTATCTTCGCAATGACTTCTTGTTTCTAAAAAAATAACAACCATTACGTTAAGATCTACACTCATTAGCCACATGGCTGATTTAGAACGTTTCTTACTACATACATTGTTAGCCGTCCTCCCTGCTTTCTACTTTTCAGAATTGTAGCCAACAAACAGAAACTTGGATACGCTCTCTTCACGTTCCTGTCCACCAACATCGATAAATAATTCTTTTTCCAAGCTGTTTCAAGCATACTTCAATCAATCACGTATATATAATATATAAAAAATTAGTATATATTTACAAAAGTTTATTTCATATATCCATATATATATATATAATTTGTATAAACATCTGACATAGGAAATTAGGACAGTAAATATTTCTCCAAAATTCATCAACAAAGACTATCTTTGCTCATAAATTTTTTTTAAGGAAATTGTAAATAACCCCTCTAAATTTTAACATAAATGTGCACTGAACTTTTAAACTTTCAAAATGTGAGTTTTGATCTATTAAATTTTAATAAATTGAAAAAAGAATGAGCATTTCCTTTTTTTTAGTGAAAAAAAAGAAAATCATACTATAGTTAAAGTTTAGGGATCTTAAAGCACATTTTAATAAGTTTAAGAGTATTTGTGCACCAAAATTAAAATTTAAAGGAGTTATTATCAACTTATGGATGTAGTTTACTAATTTATTAAAATTTAGGAGGTTAAAAACCATAGTTTTAAAGTCTAAGAAGTCAATCCATACTTAAGTCAAAATTTTAGAGGGTTATTTACCTTTTTTCCAAAATTTTTCTCTCGAAATTTTGAAGACCTAGCCCTTACATGGTTATTAAGGTAGAGTTATGCAATTAATTGAAGAAAAACCAAGTGTATAAATAAGAATGACCTAAAAGGGTTTATTGATAGGGCCTTTGGACATGACCATCTCAAGCCTGTGACAACCTAACTAAGTTTATTGGCCTAGGTCATACCTCTTCGAATTCATCATTTCCACCCTTATGGCTAACCTTAGCTAAAGCCCATTATACAGCTTGCCTAACTACAATGGTCACCAACAATTAAGAGATTACAAATAAAGTTGAGCGACCAAATTAACAACCACCTCCTATATTTGTGGACTACATTAGACCTTGTACTCCACTACCCTATTACTTGCGGATGTGACTTTTACCCACTAACTCCTCTCTAAATGCCAACTCTACTCTTCTATAAATATGAGACTACTACATAATGGTAAACTATTTATTTCTTCGTATACTCTAGCTTACTTTTCACCTTCAAGTACTCTTACTATCTTCGCACACCAGTTTAACTAAAGCATTGGAGTGGCCATACCAGATAATTTACTAATTCCCCTTTTGATCTTTGTCTTGTAGGCTCACATAGTTACACAAAGCCTAATCTCAACTAAAGCTCTACTAGCCAATATCTAGAGACGATATTTGGCGTTGTCTATGGGAAACCAATCTAATCTCCTACTCGAATACACACTAAACACTCTCCCAAACACCACCCTTAATTACCAACATTCATATGTTAACAACCCTTAGAATAGCCAGTTGGTGAAGAACTAGCCTACTAAAAATCAGCCCTTAGTTAAGGAAATGCTTAAGTAGTGCTTAGAGTGCTTAAAACACCTGCTTAAGGAGTTTGTTACCCAAAACAGGTTGCCCTGCGCTCGCCTTGAGGATGCTTTGAGGAGTAGTGCATAGACCTATCTACTTAAAGCTTCTGATACCTACAATGGGCAAAATAACCAACAATAGTAGTAAGAAGATGGTAGGGATCAACAATTCGATCCTTCAGCATAAGAACAACAGGCACAATCTATAGTCACTTGCAATCGCACCTTTATTGGCAATGAGTAGGTAGCTGATTCCTATGGAGCATCGGCGCACTTTATAGTGTGCTGTGCTCATCCGATAGATAATATTGACCTCAATGAGCTTTACACAATAATAAGATAGCTCTCCAAGTAGCAGGGGAGCAAGGTAGTTGATGAAGCTAGGCTAGTTATCAGCAAACACACCCCCCTCCCCGCGCCCCTTTCACTAGGGGTGTCCAAGATGAAGTATTACCCCTAAATAGTAAGCCTAGCTTGGATCAATACGACGGCATTTGTGATCCTAATGATCACCTCCTCTACTTCCGTATCTTCATGAATCTCCATAGTCATAGAGATGCCATCATGTGTAAGGCTTTATGAGGAACTTTAAGAAAGTAACTTAGAAGTGGTTTAATCACCTACTCGATAACTCCATTGGCTCCTTAGACGAGTTGGCACGAAGGTTTAACCTCCACTTCAGGGCTAGTAAGCCCACATTAAGGATACGTCTACCTTATATTTGATAAGGTAGAGCGGAGGGGAGACTTTGTGTGAATATGTAGCCTGATTCAATACTACTGTAGTTAAGATCTCTTAGTTAGATGAAGGAGTAGCAATGCATGTCACGCAACTCAATATGTAACCTTTAGGAGACTTTTTTCGATCACTTACGAAGAGCAAGCCAAAGACCTTAGTTGAATTCTAGAATAAGGCCTAGAAATACATGAAATAGGAGGATAACATTTGTGTTAAGCATGACACTGATTGAGAGAGGTCGGGTGAAAAGAAGGACAAGGAAAGATTGTTCATAAAAGATTGCTTCAGTGGTAGGGCATCGAATAAAGCTAAAGGGGAAGGCTTGGGCAGTAAGAAGCACCAACTTGATGGGAACTTACTTCCCCCTTCCATTTACACATAGCACACCCATCTGAATTGTCCTATCGCTTAAGTCTTTATCAAGGCATGGAATAGAGGTTTGCTGTAGAAACCCCCTAATATGAAGGGGAACCCCAGTCATTGGAACTCAGATAAGTATTATTAGTTCCACAATGACCATAGCCATAACATAGAGGAGTGCTTCTAGCTAAAGAATGCAATTAAATATGCTATTTAGCGAGGCTTCTTTGGTAAGTATGTCACCCAGTAGAGTAACAATGACCATTCTAATAATGATGAAGATAGGGTGATCACCTTTAAATAGAGCTTCCGAGTTTTATAATTTAAAATCTTATCCTCTGTAAGCTTGTTCTAGGGGAGGACCTGTACCTATACCTAACCATAAGCAATTAGGCACTCTCATTTGCATTAGTTAAAGCAGAAGGGAGAGAGTATAGGCTCATGTACTACATCAGCCATATCCTCTAAGGACTTAAGGTTAAGTACACTTGAGTAGAAGAGTTCACCTTAGAGTCATCATCTCAACATATCGGTTAAGGACTTACTTACAATAGCACTAGATTATTGTTCTTATAGACCAACCACTATGCACTATGCTATAGATGTCGAATGCGTTTGAATGGATGGTGAAGTACGTAATGGAGTTGAGCATATATGGAATCCAGTACCAATCATGAATGGCTAACAAGGCACAAGTGTTAGCTAACTTTGTGGTTGAGTATACAAGAGAGGAAGAAGCACCACTAAAAGATGGCAAGCTGGTGTAGACTCTCTACATTAATGGATCATCTACCATGAGGGGTAGAGGTACGAGTCTTATTCTGACTAGACCTCACAAGATCTCGGTCTATTATGCCCTGGAGTTTGGATTCGACACCAGCAACAATAAAATTGAGTATGAGGCCTCGATAGCCAGTCTCAAATTGGCTAAAGAGATTAGTGCCATGCATGGTGTAGACTCTTTACATTGATGGATCATCCACCTTTAGGGGTAGAGGTATGAGTCTTATTTTGATTAAACCTCACAAGATCTTGTTCTGTTATGCCCTCATGTTTGGATTTGATACCAGTAACAACAAAACTGAGTATGAGGCCTTGATAGCTAGCCTCAAATTGGCTAAAGAGATCAGTGTCGTGCACTTACAAGTCTTCTCAAGCTCTCTATTAGTTGTCTAGCAAGTCCGAGGTGAATATGAGATTAGAGATGACACTATAGCAAGGAACTTAGAGAAGGTGCATCGAATTTTTTTCATTTAATACATTGTTGTCAATATGAATGCTTAGATAAAGAATTCACTAAAAAAAATAATAACAATAAAAGACTTGTGTTGGCTTAGATTTACACTAGATATACAATATACATAACTAGAAAAAGAAAAGCAAAGGTAAAAGAAGATATTGGGGAAGAAATAGGAAAGAATCCCAAGTTTAGCTCTTTCTTATAATGACGTGCCAACAAAAACTGAATTGCAGTAAGACCAAAATTTGCTATTTCTTATTGATCTAATTATTCATTTCTTCTATCAACCTTATGTCAATAAAGTTAGATAAAAAAAAAAAAAGTTTGAAGAAGGTAAAAAAGGGAGAGAGGGGGGGTCAATAGTATAGTAGAAAAAATCTATTTTATTTCTATATAGTAACTGCCTCCACCCTCATTTGTTTTGTTTTTATATTTCATTAATTGATTTGCGTTTGATTAAGATGACAAAATTCCACAAAAACCTCCGCCTTCTTTGAAATATCATAAACAGTTCCTGTAGGTTGAGCGCCTTTTTCAAGAAAATATAGAATAGTAAGAATATTTAAATAGGTTTGATTATTTATTGGATCATAAAAACCTACTTTCCAAAGATCTCTTCCTTATCTTTGGGATTAAGCATCAATTGCAATAATTCAATAAATGGCTCGTTGGGATAGATGTAGATGAACTCCACACCCCTACCCACCACCCCAAGAAATGTATACAAAGTTTTCTCCTCATACAGTTTGAGAAATTCGAAATTATGTCTATGTATAGAATTAAAATCTCAAATAGAGATCCATAAAAGCATCAAATTTATTAGACTATGCTTATTTAATGCTTCATTTATTCTTCTTTAATCGAAGAAAAAATTTGTATTCTCATAACTCAAGTTGTATAATTCTAAAATAGTTCCAAAGAAAAGCTTTAGGCATTTCATTTTTTTTTAGCGGCCTCTAATTCCCCTTTTTTTTTTTTTCTTGTTTCGTTTCGAATATATTTCAATTCTTCATTCTCCATTGAGTTGTCGAGATAATTAAAAAAAGGGTATTTCCTTATTTCAAGATACTTCATCTTTGACATGAATTGTTGGGTTTAGACATTACTTCAGTGATTTTTAATCATTTCAAAATGGTGGCAACTTGTCCCTTTTTATGAATTATTTCTATCAAATAATTATATGAATGGGTGATTTGATTCCTACATAATACACTTTTGATCAAAAGTGTTTTACTAATCCTAACCAATTTTCCTTTTTTAGATTTGAAACTTATTCGAATTGGATCCTTTCAATTTTTAGATTGAAAATATACTTACGAAGTTAGTCAAACTTATTTATTAATTGGCACTAACCCTATATCCTTGCCCCGGAGAAATGAATCAATACTTTCTACTTGAGCTACATCACATACTAGTTCCATTAGATCCTAATAGTTTCTATTGGAATAAAGGATGTCTAGCCAAAAGCATTTTCATTCTTATATAATATAAAAATGGTGGGTGTAAAAATCTACAGCTAAATATGTCCGTTGAGTTGCACATTGCTTTCTTCTACATCATTTTAAACGAAGTTTTACTATAACATTTCTCTAGTTTGGGGTTGAAACTAGTATTTAAATGATTCAATTATAGAATCATGAATAGTCATTTATTTATTTCCTTCTAGCCATTACATAGGAATACATATTTGTTCTTCTTTCATATATTTATGGATCAAGAAGTCTTAGCAAGAATTCAATTTGACCCCATACTTTATTAGATGAATGCAATATTTTGATTTTATTTATAAATTTTTATATATTTTCTAAATATTATGAACAAAAAGCTCGTTATTTTTTAATCGAAATTGTATCTTCAAGTAACTTGATAGGGTATATTCAACATTCTGACACTTCTTTTCTTCGAGTATCGAATACTTATAAGAAATCATGCAAATAGTTGTTTAATTGAAAAAAATCTCTAGACTGTCACTAGTTGAAGAAGGTTTTACTAAGGATCCCATTTAATATTGAAATAAATTCATCATTGACTTTAACCTCATTGATTAAAAAAAATACAAATAAATTTTTTAAAAAGTGTAATTTCTATTTTTTTTTTTTGTTGAATGTTGTTGATGAAAAGAAAGATTTAAGTTCTTATTGTTTTATTTCCTACTAAAATTAAAATTCAAAATAGAAATAAAAAAAAAAAAAAGAAATTTCCTCTATCCATTAGATAGACTGAAGAATTGTCAATGGAATTTATCATAAGGCATTTAGCCTAAATAAGCTATGGGTGAATAATCGTTGTTGAATATTTCCACCTAATAGATCCTAAATCAATCTTTTTTCAAAAAAAAAAAAAATAGTTATCATTCAAATAGAGCAATAGTAATACATTAAACATTTCCTCATTTTCTGTGTAGGCGAGGTTCAAGAATTTTTATTTGAGAAAGTAATGGAATAGAATAGGTTGTATGAATCGTCCTTATCTTTATTATTACATAGATGAATATTTATTCATTAGAACCAAATCACATACGAAATTAAATAAATAAAAATTAGGTTTAAAGAAAATCGACATATTTGACGTATCTAATCTAACTTGATTTTTTGTTAATTGGATTTGCATAGATATAGCTATTAAAATTCATATCTTACATATTGAAATTAATATCTTAACATTGTTGATTAACTCTTATTATATGGGCCATAAATAAAGCCTCTAAAGCAACTAACTTAAATAAAATAGGAATATTAAAAAAAAAAAGAAAAAAAAAAGAATGGATGGAATGCACATAGAATGAAAGGCACATTCAACCTTCTTTTTCCTTTTATTCAACTTGTTGTGATCTATGTTCACACCGTACCTAAATCATAACTTGATTCAATTCCATCTGTATCTATGTTATGTGAACTTTATTTGTGAAAAATATATGTTCAAACAAGAATAGAATCGTTCAAACAAGAATAGAATCATTCAAAATCAGAAAGAAGGATCCTATCTAATCTAAGGTTATACTCTTAATCCAATATTCCACTTATACTATTAAGTAAAAGGGAGTTCAAAAGGATAATCTTTTTTTTTTTAGTCTAATAAAATTAGACTAATACCTATATTAAATAGATATAAATTTCTATTTAATATAGATATTATATATTTCTTGGGATAGATACTTTCTACTTGAGCTACATCATGTACTAGTTCCATTAGAACCTAACAGGTTTTATTGGAATAAAGGATGTCCAGCCAAGAGCATCTTCATTCCTATATAATATAAAAATGGTAGGTGTAAAAATCCATAGCTCACTATGTTCGCCAAGTCGCATGTAGATGTTAAATATTTCCTAATCCTAGTAATATAAGAAAAAGATCAAAATTGATACATAACTAATCAATAGTGATTCTTTTTACTATAAAAAAAGTCCTTACCAATTTCAATTATAATAGTAAATCAAAGTATATGAAAACCAAAGAATCTAAATTGTTCTACAAATATCTAATTGGGTATCTAATCTATATAAGATGCCTAGAGGGAATTATTAGGGAATTGTAGTGCTTCAATGAATTTTTCTTAAATTGAAAAAGAAAATTGAAATTTTGACATGGCATGGCATATGTTGTCTTGAATAGAACAACAATAAAGGAGGAAACATATAAAGAGATAGTTATCTACACATGTTTACTAAATAGAAGTCTTTGTTTTGCTTTTGTTGAATAATAAAATCCACAAAAAAGTTAAGTTCTTAAAAAATATCAAGTCTATTTTTTTTTATGATTATTATGTCTTTATCTCATCAAACAGATCAAATTATAAATCTATTTTTTTTCCTTTTCTGGTCTACACTCGAATTGGAATGTGTAATATCATAATAATGGCAGAAATTGAATCACTTTGAATATATATATATATTCTATAGTAAAGCCCATAAGTTTAAGTGTCATTTATCAATTCCTTTCCATTTGTATCTATTACAAACTCCAATTTGAGTATAAGTATAGAATTATCTTTATTCTCCTCCATTTATATTCGTATGAATTTCATATATTACATATATGGACTTGAGTAAAATTTCATGTGATTTAGTGAATAGAATAAAAATTCCATGATTGCTAAATTAATCCATATGATTTGATTAAAAATGAATCAACAATGGAATTTTTTCGAGAAATGGGAAATTCAAAATTCTAGGGGATCGAAATAAGGGAAATGACTACAATACTTGGTTTAAATCAGATGCAATTTCAAGGATTTGGTAGATTCATTGATCAAGGTTTAATAGGAGAACTTTCTAACTTTCCAAAAATTGAAGACATAGACCAAGCAATTGAATTTCAATTACTTGTGAAAACATATCAATTAGTAGAACCTTTGATAAAAGAAAGAGATGCTGTAAATTAATCACTCACATGTTCTTCTTAATTGTATGTATCTAGGGGATTAATTTGGAAAACCAGTAGGGGTATTCAAGAACAAACAATTTTTCTAGGAAACATTCCTTTAATGAACTCCTTAGGAACTTCTATAGTGAATGGAATATACAGAACTATGATCAGCAAATATTACAAAGTCTTGATATTTATTACCAGTCAAAATTGGACAATAATGGAATTTCGATCTATATGGGTACCATAATATCTTATTAAGGTAGAAGATTAGAATTAGAGATTGATAGAAAAGTAAGGATATAGGCTTACGTAAGTAGGAAATAGAAAATATCTATTCTTGTTCTACCATCAACTATGGGTTCGAATGTAAGAGAAATTTTAGAGAATGTTTGCTATCTTGAGATTTTCTTGTCTTTCTAGGATGATAAAGGGAAAAAGAAATTGGTTCAAAAGAAAATGCCATTTTGAAGTTTTATCAACAATTTGCTTGTATAAGTGGAGATCTGGTATTTTTTGAATCCTTATGTAAAGAATTACAAAAGAAATTCTTTCAACAAAGATGGGAATTAGGAAGGATTGGTAGAAAAAAAAAATGAATTGTAGATTGAATCTTGATATACCTCAAAACAATATATTTTTGTTATTGCTAGATGTATTGGCAGCTACGAATCATTTGATGGAATGAAATTTAGAATGGGTATACTGGACAATATGAATCATTTGAAAAATAAGCGTATTTGTTCTGTAGCGTATCTCTTACAAGATCAATTTAGATTTACTTTGGTTCATTTAGAAAATGCAGTTATAAGAACTATGTATGGAGCAATTAGGCATAAATTGATACCCATTCCCCAGAATTTGGTAACTTCAACTCCATTAGCAACTGCAAATAAGTCTTTTTTTGGATTACATTAGTTATCTTAAGTTTTGGATCGAATGAATCCATTAACACAAATAGTTCATGGGAGAAAATTAAGTTATTTAGGCCCTAGAGGATTAATAGGGCGAATTGCTAATTTTCGGATACGAGATATTCACCTTAGTCATTATGAGCATATTTGTACCATCGATACGTCTAAAAGAATAAATGTTAGACTTATTGGATCCTTAGCAATTGATATAACAATTGGTTTGGGGGAGGTACGGTAGTTCTTTAAAAAGCCTCTTTTATGAAAATGAAATCAATTATAGATAAAAAAAAAATGTATAGACTTTATTTGTCACTAAGTAGAGATGAATACTCTAAGATAGCAGTAGGAAATTCGTTGGCACTAAATTAGGGTATTTAAAGAGAACAATTTATTCTAGCTGGATACTGACACGAATTATTGATTGTTGCACAGGAATAGCTTCATCTTTGAAGTATTTTTCCTTTCCAATATTTTTCTATTGGAGCTTCTCTCATTCCTTTTATCAAGCATAATGATGTGAATTGAGCTTTAATGAGTTTGAATATGAAATGTTAAGCAGTTCTAGTTTCTCGGTCTGAGAAGTGCATTGTTGGAACTAGATTAGAAGGCCAAGTAGCTCGAGATTCAGGGGTTACTGCTATAACCTAACATAAGGGAAAGATCATTTCTACTAATATTGACAAGATCATTTCTACTAATACTGATAAAATCATTTTTTTTTAGGTAATGGAAATACTCTAAGCATTCTATTAGTTATGTATCAATGTTCCAACAAAAATAATTGTATGCATAAAAAAACTATAGGTTCAGTAGGGTAAATCTACTAAAAAAGGATAAATTTTAATGGATGGTGTCACTATAGTTGGTAGCAAACTCGCTTTGGGTAAAAACATATTAGTAGCTTATATGCCATGGGAAGGTTACAATTTTGAAGATACAGTCCTCATTAGTGAGCATCTAGTATCTAAAGATATTTATACTTCTTTTCACATACAGAAATATGAAATTAAGACTCATGTAACAAGCCAAGGTCTCAAAAGTATCACTAATGAAATACCACATCTAGAAGCTCATTACTTTGCAATTTAGACAAAAAATGGAATTGTGATGCTGGGATTTTAGGTCAAGGCGGGTGATATTTTAATAGGTAATATGTCCCAAAAGATAGATTATAATGAGCCATACTTGGTATTTAAGTACCTACCTTAAAGGAAACTTATCTAAAACTACCTATAGGTGGTAGGGGTTGAATTATTGATGATAGATGGATTTAGAAAAAAAGGAATTATAGTTATAATCTAGAAACAATTCGTGTATATATATCACAGAAACGTGCAATTAAAGCAGGTGATAAAGTAGTTAGAAGACATGGAAATAGGGGTATCATTTTCAAAATTTTACTTAGACAAGATATGCCTTATTTGCAAGATGGAAGACCTGTTGATATGGTTTTTAATCCATTAGGAGTACCATCATGAATGAATGTACAACAAATATTTAAATGTTCGCTTGGGTTAGCGAGGGATCTTCTAGATAGACATTATTGACTAACATCTTTTGATGAGAGACATGAGTAAGAGGCTTTGAGAAAACTAGTGTTTTCTAAATTATATGAAGCTACTAAGCAAACAGTGAATCCATGGGTATTTGAACCTAAATATCTGGGAAAAAGTTGAATATTTGATGGAAGAATGGGACATCCTTTTGAGAAACCTGTTACAATAGGAAAGCCTTATATCTTAAAATTAATTCATCAAGTCGATGATAAAATATATGGGCATTCTAGTAGACATTATGCACTTGTTATGCAACAACCCATTTAAGGAAAGGCTAAGCAAGGCCAGTAACGAGTAGGAGAAATGAAGGTTTAGGCTCTAGAGGGATTTGGTGTTGCTCATATTTTAGAAGAAATGCTTAATAATATATCGGATCATATTAAAGCTCATCAAGAAGTACTTAGTCCTACAATCGTTGGAGAAACAATACCTAAACTTGAGGATGCCCTATAATCTTTTCAAGTCTTCTAATTGAATTCCCTTCATAGACCATCATAAGGATTCCCTGACTTGAAAATTCAGCAATAGATTTGCTATTCGAGCTCGCTTTTACCAGGATATAGAAGCTCAAGGTAAAGGATAGGAGGATCTTCATTCAATACTTACCATAAAAGAGCATAAGTCCAGGCTCAGTAGAAATCTTAGAACTTATAGCATCAACATCAAAGCTGAGCTGGATAGATCCCATCTAGAGTTATTTAAAGTAGGGTACACTTCTAGAGGATAGAAGAGAGGCAAATCAGGTAAGATACCACGCCATTAACTACATTGGTCAATGGCGTTCTGTATCATATAAGGGTTAGCCTCCCTCTACTCTGATGCATATAAGAAGATGAAGGCATGTACATTATGGAAGAGCTATATGCTAGAGTGGTGGAGCAACCGCATTTAATCTCAAGCCCTCTACATCTAAGCGTTACATCTAGGATATTATTGGCCGATCATGAGGCAAGATGCTAAGGCCATAACCCAAAAGTGCCCCCACTACCAGAATTGTGCCCCCATAAGTCATACCCCTAACAACAGTCTTCAACCCTTA
This sequence comes from Lumnitzera littorea, assembly GCA_024138015.1. Taxonomy (NCBI): domain Eukaryota; kingdom Viridiplantae; phylum Streptophyta; class Magnoliopsida; order Myrtales; family Combretaceae; genus Lumnitzera; species Lumnitzera littorea. Next base: position 61,404,014 of record JAMXBB010000010.1, read on the forward strand.
GCCAGTTCGTAGTTGTTCACCTAGTAAGGCATTAACATCTTTAGTGCCTTCTCTAAGGCATCGAGAGGTCGACAGTTCATCATTTTCACCGTTAACTACTTCACCAAGTGGGTCAAGGCTGAAGTTGTAGCAAAGATTACTAAGAGGAGTGTTGAGTCCTTTATTTAGAACAACATCTTCTCTTGATTTGGTTCTTTTACACCCTCATCATAGATAACATGTGGTAGTTTGATAACCCCAAATTCAAGGAATTCTATGCTAAGCACCACATTGCACAAGACTTTATGTCGGGTACCTATCCTCAATCGAACGGTCAGGTCAAAGCAGCCAATTAGGTCATCTTTGAAAGCTTGAAGAAGAGAGTAGATTGAGCCTATGACGCTTGGGTAGACAAGCTACCCAAAATTTTGTGGGGGAGCAGGATCACCCATCATACCTCCATAGGTGAAACCTCTTTTCACCTAATGTTTGGATTAAAGGCAATCCTCCCCATTAAGCTTGAACTTCCAACATCTAGACTCATAGCTCTAATGACATCCTCAATGAGTCCTTACTACAAGCTAACATCAACAACTTAGTTTGTCGAAAGCAAGAGGCCATGGATTCATGAGAAGTATAGGTTAAGTTGGTCCCCAATTGGGAAGACTTAGTCAAAGTTAAAGTCAGAGAAAATTTGAGTAATGGAGCATATAGATTAGAAAGACTAGACGGTAAGTTTATCCCACACACATAGAATGTCGATAACCTTCAGCTTTACTTTGATTAATGTATCATCATGTAAATTGTTTCAAAATTATGAATGAAAGTTCCAATTCTCATGAGTTGTCTACAATTACCTCTCTCTCTCTTACTCTCATACCAAGTCCCAACCCCCAAAGGGTGAGCGAACCTATTAACGGGGTAAGTTGAAATGCTATCGACCTGACTCCCTTAGGGTAATCTTAGTAAGGGTAAACACCACTTACCTTGAGGGATTCCCACTAACTAGGCAAGTTAGAATGATACTGACCTAATCCCCATCTAATAAGGAGAAACACCCCCTACCTAGAGGAACTTCCACTAACCAAATGGGTTGGGATGCTACTAACTTAATCCCCTTAGGGTAACCTCGGTAAAGGGAAACACCCCTTACCTTGAAGAACTCTTACTAATTGGAAAGATCTGAATGCCACCAACTTAATCCCCTTCGGGTAACTTTAGTAAGGTGACATAGCCATTACCCTAAGGAACTTGCACTAATTGGGCAGGTTAGAACGCCACCAACTTGACCCCCCTAAAGTACTTAGGTAAGGGATAACACCCCTTATACACTAAGCATCATACCATGTTATAATAAACTGAGCAAGAAAGCAAAAAGCATTCAACAAAAGTTAAAGTACATAAAGAAATTCAATTTCCATTACTAATTTGAGGATATAGAAAATTAAGGTTAGCATCACGACCTAAACTATAAGAAGCAAGGAAGGGCATAACTGCTACCTCGAATCAGCAAAGTCCTATAGTTCTGAAAAATCTAACGCCTTAATTTGCTCGGAAGGCTAGTCTATCAACAACCCTTGAGTTGGTTGGATTTAGGTTGTAGAAGGGGTCGTAAGTTGTTGACTTAGGTTAGCAGGAGGATCACATTGACCTTGATCAACTTGAGAAAAACTCTCAGGGATGACCTCCTATTGAGCTGCTAGGTAAAGGTGGATGTAGAAGTTTCTTGACCGACCCCAGCAATAGAAGGAGAGCCTCGGACCTTGGTAGCTACTTGAGCAGCTTCTTTCTCACGCACTTGGGCATCTTTCTTCTCTTGATAAGTTAGTGAGTTTAGCTAATAAAAAAAGCTCAAATCAAGCTCGAGATGGTAGGAGAGCACCTCATTACTCATGAACTGGGTGCACTTAGTGAAGATGTCCTTAAGCTCGCCCAACTATTGGTCCGTTTTCTAAAAATCTACGATGGCCTTCTTAGCAGCGGCATCACTAAGCACCTCCTTACTCTTTAGTTTGGAGATGATCTCTTGCATCTCTAAAGCTCTTCTCTGAAGTTACTCGATTTACTACTCTAGTCTAATCTTCTTGTTGGCTAGCTCCAGCAATGAAGCTTTGGTGCTGTCATACTCTGATGCCTTCATTGCCAGCTTGGTTTTCAGCTTAGAAAATGACGCCTTTAGCTCAACATTTTCTTTCTTGAGCCATTTCTTAGCTTTCCTCCCCTTGTTAAGCTTCTAGGAAACTTGAGCCTTGGTCCTTTGCTTATCTTCAAGTTGAGTCCTCAGGTTGCCAGCCTCCCTAGCATTCTCCTTAACAATAGTTATTTCTTACTCTACATCTTGTAACCTCACCTTGAGCTCAGCTACTTATACAAAAGAGCAGCGCAGGCTTCGGTTAACCTTGACTAACTTATCTAAATGCTTATTGGAAGAGGACGCTGCCTTCTTCAGGCCTTTCTTGGCACTAGACAAGACTACCTGAAATCCCTTTACCTCTTTTTGTAAGGCATTGTAGTTGCTCAGTTGGAGTAATACTTGGCCATGGTATTGCAAAGAAATACAAATTGATATCAAATCAGTGACAACAAGAGAGGATCTTAATGGAAAGTGGCAAAAGCTTACCTGCTGGATAAGCAAGCGTAAGTGACTCACTATCTTTATAGGATTTCCTCCTCTACCCTTGATAGCCCCTTGAGGATGGCCTAGTTATTAGGGGTGTAAGACCTCATTGAGGCCTAATAGCTAAGAGTTCAGTGCTGTAACATAATGTTGTTACCTTAGATCTCTCACTTTAGCCTTAGGAGCTTACCCTTAGCCATCTTGTTTTTGGCTTTGGGTTAGTGAAGGTAGAGCTTCTCATTTTGAGAGACATACAACACATCCTTAAGTAAGTTTGGCTTGATCCCTAGGACCTTGAACTTATTAGGGACATAAAAAAAAACTCGTCCCTAAGCTCGTTGATACACCTATAAAGATGAGTCGTTGGCTACTTGAACCAGGTTACTTGGTACAAGTGTACCTTCCCCATTAGCTTCTTCTTCTTGGTCCTAAGCGTTGCTTCCCAAGTAGTTTTGAAGGCCTTTCTCTTTTGACTAGCTACCCGAAATAAGGTACGGGCCTCAACCCTTCCTCCTTACCCTTGTTAGGAGAGGTAAGTATTACCATGTTCGGCTCTTCAATGTCAGTAGTTTCGTCCTTCACAACAATAGACATAGAGGTAGGGATAAAGATAGGGGAAGGAAGGACCATACTCATGGGCTTGAACACCAACGGCTTTATTCAAGGACTAAGAGGGATCCCTTGAGGTAAAATAGCCGACTCGACCATATTGGTCTCCTTAGCCCCTGAGCTCGACCCTACAACGTTGCCTTTAGGGTCAGAGGCTTTCATGGTTAGATTCAACCTCACCTGGCAATGCTTTAGTAGCTCGGCCACTAAGTGGTGAGGAATCCCCTTGGCCAATCTATTGCTTGCAAAGAATCAAGCAAGTGGTCAGGAAAGAGAAAGCAAAGGAAAAAAGTAAGACAAAATTATAAAGCATTACCCTTCACCAACTCTTCCATAGCTGGTACGGATAAGGAAGATTCTTCCCCCATTTCTATTAAGGAGAACATTGGATGAAGTACAACTTCACATAAGCTAGCATAATAGATGAAGCCGTTTGTGAAAGACAAATATGTACCTTTTATCCACTTTTTCACTACAGCCGTCTTCATGCTAGGGAAGAGCTTGAAGATTAGATACTTAAAGTATCTTTCTATTGTCTCTACGGCGTTTATTTCATTACCGTTTCAAAGAGCCATGAAGGCTTGAATCTCCTTTATAGCCTCGACATTGTTAGGCCTAAACTCCTTTTCAGCCCTAGTTTGGACTAACTTAATCCATGTTATCCTGAAGTTTACCTCATCTAGCAAATCAACCACTAGGAAGTCATCTTGCTAACCCTTGATAGAGTCCGTGAGGTTAGCGAATAACTTGTCTTAGATAGGGTTGGAGGTACGACTACTTACCTAAGCTTTTCTACATGTAGAAATGGTTGAAGAGCTTAGTGATGGCTCTCATCACCAAGTAGTCACAAAGTTCTTAGAAAGGCTTTAACACCCTCCACCCATTAGGAGGGACGTAGGCCAGACTATACCAATGAAAGTTGAAGATCTCTTTTTAATTCACTTAAAGGAGGTATTTCCCATACTCTAAACACTTCTCAAACACGGCAAAACCACTCTTTGACAATAAGGGCACCTTCTCCCTCCTTGGCAGTTATATTGTCCAACCTAAAATTGGCTTAACTACAAAGTTACTCAGAATATAGTTAGGAGTAGAAGCTTTCCTTCCATTAGTTCGACCACTTAAGCCCTTGCCCATCCCAAGCGTGGCGAACATATCTCTAACCTTTGGTAAGGGGGCGAAGATGTAAGAATCTCTTGAGATGGCACTAATAAGCCTTAACCTATCTAGTGCCTCTACCACTATTCTTATATTGTCATCTAGTTGTGCCAATGACATTGCTTCATCTTCTCCTCCATAGAGAAGGTTACTCCTTGTAGCTTTGGAGTCAGTCATGATATTATACTTTGATGCATCAGAGGGTGTCTCACCTGTGTTTGTTGGCATGCTGATGAAGCAAGAAGAAATGAAAAACTTTAAAGAAAAGTTTGCAAAAGATAAGGCTTTAAAGAAGATAGATGAAAAGAGAGAAGAAGGCTTGCAATAAGAAATCAAGGAAATCATGAAAAGGCACTCTCTCTAAACAATTATTGTATTTATAGATCGAACACTTTAGAAAGTGTATCGATGGTTAGAGGGATTTGTATAAACACAAATCCCTTGAAATGTTGCGATGCCAATACATGGAGTTAGTTTTGATCAGATGGCTACATTTAAAAGGCAAAACAAATGCAACTACACATAAGTCTATTATAATAGGACACCTGTCACATTGCATTAAATGCACTGAAAACAAGCACCATAAATTAAGAATTCAAAAGTTACTTTTGTAGGAAGTTTCCCCAAGGCCTCTAAAACTTCCATGAGAAAATTTGTTTGACACTCTAACAGCACTACACTTTGAATCGAGTAGATTACATCTACTTGGGCAGTGGTCAACTTAGTTTGGCTCCTTCTATTTAACTCCTCTACTCTACGACTCTACCATAAGACATACAACTTACTATATTCTTGCCTCGACTTGGAGCGTCGAACTCAAGCCATGATGTCTCCACCTCAGTTTACCTATTTAGCTTGACATACATGTACTCTACTCTGATTTGACGAAGGGCCAACTACTCTTATCCCCCAATGACCAAAGAAGTTTGACCTCCTACATTCCACCTTGAAACTATTGCCTACACCACTATCCCAAAGGTAATCTATTTGGATATGTTGCCTTTACTACAATAATGAGACTATCGAGGGGAAGGGTAGTAGGGAGAGGGTCGAAGAGGGATAAGTGTTAATAGGGCCTTTTGGACATGGGCTCTTTAAGCCCATCCTAACTTAATAAGGCTCACAACCTATGACAAGCCACCCGCAACCCATGCCTAAAACATGGCCTGTTCAACTAAGCCTTTAAAAACTAGAAGACTCTAGATAAGGCTGAAAGACTAAATCAATAACTATCTCCTGCATATGTGGAAATACGTCGAACACCATAATCCTACTCTATAACACTTACAGTGTAGATTTGCCTACTAACCCCTCTCTAATTGCCAGTACCACTCTTCTATAAATACAAGACCATCACCTAATGGTAAACTACTTGATACTTTGTGTACTTAACCATGTTAGACAACCCCCTAGCACCCCTTCATTATGCTCTCTTTTGCAGGCTTGATCACTTGCATGAAGCCCAATCACTCTTAAATCCATATCGGTAAAGATCTTGAGACAAAAAGCAAAAATAAATGATTAATGCTAGCTAGATAAGTGTTTTAAATAGGAGAATAAACTTTTAAATAGTTAAAATAGAGGATCAACATTATGACAAGTAGTTAAAATAAAAGAATAAAATCCTAGTTTTATTTGAGTTTTAATCTTTTATTTGAACAATTTATAATAACATTGATCTTCTATTTTAATCATTTAAAAAATTGATCTACCATTTAAACTACTTAGTATAACGTTAATTTTCTATTTAAACACCTGAAAATTCAATTCTATATTTAAACTTGAACTCAAATGTTGTATAATTTTCCAACTCAAAACTTTTACATCATCTTTTTCATAATTTCACCTTTGCTTTTGCAAATTCTTTGTTTTTCACAAATTACCATAAGAACTCAGAAACTAACATACATTTCTCAAATTAAACCAAAACTTCTTCAAAATGCAACAATTCCTATGATCATTGAAAACTTCAAATATTTAATCCACTATTAGTACTTCATAAAACTTTCATATTTTGTTGTAAAACTCCTCTATAATTGGTTATTTCATAAAAAGAAACTAATCAATTATACTTAAGTTCATAAATTCTATACAACTACGTGAATGCAAATTTTTTTTAAAGTAATTTGCCACACACTCGTACACTTTGTAAATTTACTTTTTATCATTTCTTTCTTAAAAATTTAGTTATACAGCTCCCACTTCCTAATTTTTCTAAATTTCATAAAAGCATTGAGAAAGTTTCTTCTCTTAACTATTCGCATTTTACTCCTTATTAACATTCCATTGATTTTATAAATACAATTAACTTGTAAATCATCATATTTTTTCATAAAATAAGTCAGTTACAATTAACTTACTTAAACTTTGTAAGTTCCTTCAAAAGATTGTACAAATGCTTTATATATTGTACAAGCACTTCTCTTCATAATATCAACATAAACTTTGTATGGGGCTTTGCTAGGCTTTAAGTTTCTTTACCATAAATTGAAATAGATTTTGAGTCTTACTTTAGAGTGTTCTATGATTAGCATAGGTTTAAGTTACCACGTAGTGACTTTTAATTACATAGATGATCCAAGCATAGTGATACGTGGTGGCCCTTGGTTTATTAATGGGCACTTCCTAGCTTTACGATGAGAACCAAATTTTAAGGTTTCCCAATCTTTCTTATCTTTAATAGTAGTCTAGGTAAGAGTATTCCACTTACCACTAGAATACTATGGTTTGGACTTTCTCAAAAGCTTATTATTTGTTATGGGTCCAGTGTTAAGAATTGGTACATACACCCCTTAAGATGAGAGAGGAAAATTTACTAGAATATGTGTATAGGTTAATTTCAATCAACCATTAGTACTTATAATCTTAATAGAGAATATTCCTTATCAATTGTAGTATAAAGGAATTAGGATTCTTTGTTATAGTTGTGGTTATATAGGTCTTACGAAGAAAAGTTGTTTAAAAAATGTTGATAAAATGTTATTTTTGAGGAATGGCCAACCCCCTATGGAAGAAGAATGTCATAGTCAAAGTCAAAATCAAGCCTCGACTAAGATACCCTAAGAGCAAGCTCCAAAGTAAAAGTAACTTTTGCATTCAAAAAATGATAAAAGTCAATGGGGGCTAAATGAGTAACAAAAAAAAAAAGACTCTTATGGTGATTGGGTGCTTATGACTTATATATATAAATCAAGCAGGAAAACTCCTTAAAAGACTACTTAGCAAAATTAAAATATTGACACTAGTAGGGCAAGGGGTTGAGTTAAACAAACTGTAGAACATGTAAACTCTAATAAGTCAAAAGCTAACGAAAAGTTTAAGGAAATTAATGATGAGAAGGAACTAAATTCAAAAGGGGAAAATTTAAGTGTCATTATCCATTTGCAGGGTAATGACACCATAGGGAATGAGATGGTAGAACGTAACTCTAGCTCTCAAAAAGGAAATCTTAATGCATCTAAATTGGTCATATCAGAAGATGCATAAGCTAATGTTGTTGTTGGAATGACGGTGTCAGAGCATAATCGGCTTAGGGATGCCTTTAATGAGAATAACTCCCTTATTAAAAAATTTTCATTTAAAGTTTAACCTTTAACTACCATTGCACCCATTTCTGAAAAGAAAAAGAAACACTTCCCCTCTTCCCAAAAGAATTCTCCTAAGACAAATCCCTCAAAAAATGAAGCATACGGTGATTATCACCTTGCTAGTCAAATGCTTAAGACCACTCTCAAGTCATCTATGGAGAGAGGAAACCAACAAACTGAGGAAATCAAATGGAAACATTTTGGATAAAATTAGTGGAAGATAGGAGGATACCAGATCAAGTGACAATCCCCCACATGGTTCCTTGAATAACAACTATAGTTCTCCTCCTAGAAGGGGAGACTTACCTCACCAAAATGGGACTAACAATAGCTTCTAAGAGAGAGTACTTAGTGCAAATTCACACAGCTATACCCAATGACAATGTAACAAAAGCTTAGCTGATGGACCAATGGGAAAGCATACTTAAAGTTCTTATAGATTAGGTATTGAATATGCCTAACATAGATATCCCAAACTAGCCAATTCCCATGGTTGCTCTGCTGAAAGAGAGAGAGAGAATCCCCCTAACGTTTATGAATAGGGAGGAAACCATGGCAATTCCAAACCTATAGGAAAATCCTAACAAATTCTCGATTGAAGTTAAAGGGATTGGGCATGTGGCACCTAACATTTTTTGGTATAGAGTGAGATGCAAAGGATGGAAGAGCACAAGCTACTAACTTTAGTTAGAAATACTTGGATTATGGCATGGAATGTAAGGGGTATGAACTCATAAAGGAAGAAAGATGTCATTAAAGAGGTCATGGATGAGTATATGCCTAATTTGGTGGTCTTAATGGAAACTAGGTTGGACTCTATTAACGCTTACACATTCTCCCATAGATTACCCCTCGATGGTTTTGCTGTTAACGTAGCAAATGGGCAAAGTAGTGGTATTCTCCTACTTTAGAATACATATGTTTTAGATGTGGATGTAGTCAAACAAACCCCATAGGAATTTCACCTTCTTTGTCAGGTTAGAAGTTCTCTTCTTTCTTTTTTTGTTACCATCATTTATGGACCACCCAATCCTACTCTTAAATCGACCTTTTGTGATGAGTTAAGGCATTTAGCTAGCATTGTCAATGATAGGGCATGGATGTATCTTAGGCGATTTTAATAATATAATAGCTTCTCATGAACAATGGGGTTTAAGAATTTTTAATAGAACTAGGGCCTTTAACTAAGCATAATGTATGAGTGATTGTAGGCTCTCTAAATTAGGTTTCATCAGGCTAAAGTTTACCTGGTCAAATGAATAGAAATTGCCTAATCTCATCCAAAGAAGAATAAAAAGGGGATAGTTCAATGTTAGTTGGAGGGAAGTTTTTTTTTAAAGTCTAAAATATTTCACACAAAAAAGTAGCCATCAGATCATTTTGCCTTGATACTTAAAACATAACCACCTAGGCTTATCATGGTTAAAAACCTAATATTTAGATTTCATCCCATGTGGTTCAACCATCAAGATTGCTTCTCCCTTATCATGCAAATATGGGAGGAAAACTAACATGATTGTCTCTACGCAATAAAGAACTTGCTTAGGAAATTTAGGGACTAGAGTAGATGTATTTGGTATAATTTCACATTAGAACAGGGAATTGAAAAATAGGATGCGTTGGTTAGACACCCAATTAACCTAAACTCCTCACTCCTTGGCTTACTAAAGAAATATGGTCAAATAAGAATTAAGTATAGTCTTTGGTAGAGAGGACAGCCTTTGGAAAATGAAGTTTAGGACCAAATGGGTTTTATAAGGGGAATGAATCACTAGATATTATTAGGCCTTAGTTTTGAATTGAAGGACCAAAAATAAAATACTGGGCTTACAAGATAAAGTAAGACAATAGGTCTTTCACCCTTCAAAAATCATCCACATGATAAATGGTTACTTCACTAACATTTTCAAAACCTTTAGAGATCGCTCTACTATTTGTTGCCCTATCTGCCTTAATCTTTATAGAGGATTATCTGAGGATAAAAAATCTTCCTTACAGAAAGTAGTAGGTGAAAAAGAAGTTTTTGAGAGTCTTCTCTCAATTGGTCCTCAAAAAGCCCCTAAAGAAGATGGTCTTTATGTGGCTTCTTTTAGGAAATCTTGGCATATCTGGTCCTTTAATGGACAAGTTGGTGTTAAATATTATACAATCTAGAATGATGCCAACTAATGTAGCTAAAACACAAATTTGTCTAATTCCCAAAAAGGAACAAGCTTCCATGTTTTTTTTTAATTATTATTATAAGCCTATTAGCCTTTGCACCACTATATATAAAGTCATTACTAAAATATTGGTACGAAGACTAAGACCCTTCCTGGATTACCTCATTCATCCTATGCAATCTAGCTTTATTCTTTGAAGGAAGGCCTTTGATAATGTTATTGTACTAAATGATCTTCTTCACTTATGTCATAGGAAGAAAGGAAGCAAAAGTTAGATGTTGATAAAACTCAATTTGTATAAGATGTTTGACACCTTGGAATGGGATTTTCCTTAATGGACCCTCCTTTCCTATATTATCCTAGTCTAGTAGATAACGCTAATTGTTAGTTACCTGACCTCAGCCTCATAAGAGGTTTTAGTAAATGGTCAACCCTTAACCACATTTTATCCTTCCAAAGGTATTAAATAAGGAAGCCTACTTTTTCCTTATATTTTCATCATATGCCTTGATATCTTAAGTAAAATAATTGAAAGGTAGGTTTAACAGAAAAGATGGTTATCAAATAGGATCGGGGGCACAAATCTTAGTTTTTCTCACCTTCTCTTTACAAATGATGTTTTCTTATATGTGTAAGCTACATAAGCAAATGCTATAACTATAAATGAAATACTAAACTGGTTTGCTAAGGTTTTAGGGTTGAGTATTAATAGAAATAAGTCAAGTATTCTTTTCTCTAAAAATACACCTGCTATCCCCCAAGCTAATATAGGGGATTGTTTAGGAATGAAGTTGGTCTCAAGCTTTAGCAAATATTTAGGCGACCCTCTGGATAGGGGCTTAAAACCAAAGGCTAAATAGTTTCAATTCTTACCAGAAAAGGCCTAACATAAGCTAAATGGATGGAAGGCAAGAACTCTTAGCATGGTTGGGTGATTAGTTTTGACTAGATCTAATTTGCGGGCTTTATCTACATACTACATGCAAATGGGTAAGTTACCAAAAACCATTGTTGAGAAATTAACAAAACTAATAAACCATTTCTTATGGATGGGAACATCACCAAAAAGACCTATTTACTTGGCTAACTAGGATCATATTGCAAAGCTTATGAAGGAAGAAGGTCTAGGGCTACTGAATCTTAACATTAGGAAGAAAGCCTTAACTACTCAACATTTCTTTGAGCTGCAAACAAGAACAACACCTTAGATAACTTGAATTAAAGCAAAATATAAAAGCTTGTTCTATCTAGAATATGAAGCAAGCCATGTGTCCTTTTCCTTCTTAGCGAAGGAGTTGAATGAAAGTAAAAGAATCTTAAAAATTCCCCTTTTGTCTTGGTGGATAGTGCCAGGAATACTAGCTTATGGTGGGACTCTTGGAGTAGGGTGGGGATTCTAAGAAATATTTTTCATAGACAGTGTTACTGTCCTTGACTGTTGATCTATAGTATCAGCTTAGAATGAAGAAAATATGGGTTTTCCTATTTCAGAACATCTCTATAACTTACTTGGTCCCTTTCTCCTTGATATGAGTTTAAAGAATATTAGCCACTAATAATGGAATTAAGCCAAGTATACAAGACATTCACTTTGTCTTATCACCAATGAACTCATCTAGCATGAATTAGTCTTAGATCTAGATGAGTTATTTTCCTCCTAAAGTTAAGGTGTTCTTGTAGAAGCTCCTAACCAAATCTCTTCTAACCATTGATAATTTGAGTCATAAAGGTATCTATATATATAACTCTCATGCCAAATGTAGAGGAATTGAATCTCTACAACACATCTTTTTCTTGTGCCCTTTGGTTTAGCCACTAACTAATCTTTAGTAGTCATTCCATTGTAATAATCCTTCTTCTGAAGTATCTTTTTTTGAATGAATCAAGGTAAATTGTACAATGTGGAGGAGTATGTTAGATATCTCTCATTTATTTTAATGATAACAAAAAGAGAAGAATGCTAATATATCATCAAGTATGCAAGTATTTAGAAAGGTTTTCAAAAAGTTTAAAATTGCAAAATAAGTTATTTTCAAAAGCTTATTCAAAAGGTTTGAATCATTGGAAAAAGAGACAAGTTTGAAAAATTTTAAAGAATGTTTTAGAAGCTTTTATAGGAAGAATCAATATAGCATTTCTAAATCTTGTTCAAAGACTTCAAAGAAAAAAAGACTGATACTCTTTAGAAGGCTATTCAGATAGTTAGTTTGAAAGAATAATGTGGAAAATTAATTTATATCAGATTTGAAGAAAACAAGGTCTAGCTCCACTAGATTATGTATATTAGGGAAATATACTTAATTTTGTTCAACTAAAGATAGAATTAAGAATTCATGGGGATTATTTAAGTAGACACATCTTTAGATAAATCAAGATATATACAAATTGATAAAGATAAGATTGGTTTCGGATTTTGTGAGATTTCATTTTCTAAGATTGAAGCTTATCTAAAAACTGTTGGTTAAGTCTATCTCACTATAAATTTTCAAATCCAAAGTCTATTTGGAAGTTACTGATCAAGGATATTCTGCCAAGACTAGAGAATAAGATTTAAAATTCAAAATTACCACGATTTTCTCCAAAATATCTTTGAATGATCTAGATGTTGAAAAGGATAAATATGAGCTGAAGATAATTCTTATGGTCTTTTAGCCGTTGGAAGACTTAAGTATAAAAGAAAAAGTGATTTAAAGTCTTAAGTACAAATCTTGAAGCAAAAGATTACATATACATTATACTTGAAACAAGTGCTATTTTCTACTATTTAAAAGAGCATTGAGCGTAGTTTAGATGCTTCTCCAAAAAGTTGAACTAAATCGGATTTTTCATCAATTATTACTTATGTTTTTATCCAAAATCCTTTTGAGATTCATATTGTTATTCTCACTTGTTTTCCTTAGAAAAATTTGTTTATTGTTCGAAGTAGAGTAAAGTTAGATGTACTTTATAGCCTAGATTGAAGAAATGCTAGATAGGTAGAGTAGAGTGTAATGAAGCCTATGTATGGCAGTTACTTGTAAACTTCTTATGATTTTGTTATAGTGGATCAAGTGGAACAATATCGTGAAGTCTAGGTCTTCAACAGTGGAGCCAACAAAGAATAGTAAGTGGAAGGCTGAAACTCTATAAATCCTCAGCCCGATATTCTCCTTCTTATCTCTTTTAATTTGCATTATTTATTTGTGTTGAATTATAATAGTACAACTATTCACTAATATAAGTTATTAAGAGGGATATTTTATGTTGAAAAAGTTTTAAAAAATTTAGAGAAATCAATTCATCCTCTCTCTTAATATTTTATATGGGACCAACAGAGTCAACGTAGCAAGCCTTATCTTCTTAATGCTTTTTGTTTTGCAATCATGTTGTGGAAGCTTTAGCATTTTAGAAACTCCATAATTTTTCAAAATTGTAATTCTTCATAGAGTCTTTCACAAAGCATTAGAGCTATAGCACATGAGCTATGGGCTTATCTCAAGCATTTAAAGAAAGTCTTCAAAATATAGCCTATAAACTTGCAATGGAAGGCCTAAGTCTTGACTAGATTTACTTGCACATAGATGGTTTTGTCTTTCATAATACAAGGAAGGCAACCATTGGTGGTGTTGCAAGAGACTCCAAGGTAAAATGGTTGTTTAGCTTTCCTAAAAAATTAGGCAGCATTGATGTTCTTATAGTAGAATTTGAAGCATAGCATTGAGAGAGGATTCTTGCAAATTGATACTAAAATCGATTCTTTAGTAGTTTTCTATCTTTTGAATGATAAATCTAACATCAAGGCTGCTTATTATTATGTTGTTTCTACATTCTAGGGAAACACTATCTCAGCATAGATAGTAGAAGATTGAGGTTGTACCAAGGAAAATCAATAGTGTAGCTGACGTCTTAGCCAAATGGATGCAAGATGAGGACTATGAAGATGTGTTGATGATTGCCCCACCTATTTATTGTCTTAATTTACTTAAGAGTGATATTATTTCCTATGGTTTATACAAGGAGAGTAAGACTCTTGTTAATGGTTGTTCTACTTCTATTGCTGATGCTTGTATGCATTGAGATGCTTTGAGCTCAAATTGTGTTTTGTGAAGCTCCACGGTAAGCTGGAACTTTTATTACTATTAATAATAATTATATATTCACTGAAAAAAGAAAAGAAAAAAACTTTGTAACTACAGTAATTAGTTAGTTATTTCTTCTACAAACACTTGGCATTCCATGCAATTTGCAAACTTACAGAGAGTTCGTATAATCGCTACGTGTGCACATGAAAGCCATATAATGTTTGTCAATTACAGTGTGAAAGTTCCACGCGCGAAACATTAAAAGTCTCCTCTTCCATAAGATTGATTATATATATAATTTAAAGGTAAAAGATTAATAAATGGAAAAGATAAATTCATTTTTCACATCTCTAAACAAGAGTTTAAATACATCTTTTGTCCTTTTTCTACTCACATGTTGTCTTTGATGACTTGTCTTATGTGGCCTGCAATAGCTTTTAATGGGTTATGGGTATTAGGCATCATGTTTATATTTATGTATATATGGTGTGTAATCATAAATAATATTTAAATATTAAGTGATAGAGATGATAGTTATTATATAAATTACCTATTATTATTAAATATATTTGAATATAATTGATAACTATACATCATATATATATATATATATATGTATATAAAATGTATACTAGGATACACATCATCGCATGACATGTTGAAAATTTTGATAATTGGACACGAAACCGAGGTTGTTTAGTGGAACACTCTATGTAGTTAAGGGATAATTGCTGGTTTCCAAAACTTTTGGATATTTACCTAATAAGGTAAACACAGAAAATTATATATGGATAATCATCATTTGAAATGCAATTTTAATTACACAGCTATACTTCGACATTCTATATTGGTTATTTCACACTATGATTGAATAAAACCTCAACATTTGACGATAAAAAATTTGAGAGGGTGGGGTAGGTGAAAGCTGCCTAATAATAAAATATATTAAGCCTCGCTTTAAACAAATTAAAATGATAACTCTCTTCAGTTAGACATATCAATTTCAGCAGTATCATCTCTTCAAAAGTTTCAATGAATTTCAATTAATTAGTATATATAGTTCTACTCCTATAAATAAAAGAAAAGAATCAGTAAAAGTTGCAATAGTTCTTATCCGTCAGATTCTATTGTGAATGATGACAGTTGTTAGATCGTTCCACTATAGCCCTCATTTTCTATATTTCTTTTTTTTTTTTCTTATTTATATAAAGATTTATTAATTTCCATCTAATGTATTTATTAGATGTGTAATTAATGAAGGATGACAAAAACATTCAAATTGGCTGACTCCATAATGAGTGAGGCAGATGTATAAAGACTAATGTATGGAATAAGAGATTTATATCCCCTTCATTTTTATTTTTTATTTTTGCTATTTATAATTAGCTAAGATGTGCTGCTGACACATATAAGATTAATTTCTAAGTGTAATTTTCCATCTATTGCAAGTACAATCTATTATGAACTATGATGATTTATAGGATTGAATGACAGGCTATATCTTTTAGTTAATTTCCCATGATTTTGCTTTCAAGCTTATGTCTATGATAGCTACTAACTAGTGAGCTGCAGCTACAACATTTTCCTTCGCATTTGAATAACGTTTCCCTAAATTTGAAAAAGAAAATGAAAGTTCACCTCTGCCCTAAGAAAAGCCCAACTTACCGGTATTTTCGAGAGGTTGAAATTGCTAAGCTCCATCCAAAATAGTGCATTAGTAGGACGAAGTACCTGTGTTCCATTTGATTACTTGTCTATCTCACATTCCAACCTTTAAATAAATCTAGCTGAATGTAAACCGAACCTATTGTTCACACAACAATGAATTAGATGGAATAGGATTATGATTAAAATTCGGTTATGGTCAAAATGGGGCTTGCTGAGCATTGGGTTGATTAGATAATGGAGTGTGTAACAACTGTGAACTTTAGTACCATGGTTAATGGGAAGTAGGTTAGTAATGTTACACCTGTGAGTGGGATAAGGCATAAAGATCCACTGTCTCCTTCTTTGTTTATTTTAGTGGTGTAAATGTGCTTTCTAAAGGTCTTATAAAAGCATCTAACATAGGGACTATTAGGGGAATTCAATTCAATACATTATCTTATACTAACACATCTACTTTTTGTAGGGATTCTCTTATCTTCATTGAAGCTTGAGAGCCTAATGTAGCCAAATTGATAGATTATTTGGATGACTATTGTGAAGCACTTGGGTAGATAGTGAAGTTAGCAAATCTGCAATGTGTAATGGTGCTAATACACCAAAGATAAAGAAGCAAACTATAGGCAATATATTGGATTTCTTAGAAACAAGGATCTTAGAAGGTACTTGGGATTGCCAACCTTACAAGGTTAATCGAAGTGTAAGGCACTAAAGTTTACTAGCGATAAGATCATCAAGAAGCTTCAAGTTTGGAAGCGCCTTCTAAATGAGGTAAGATGGGAAATTCTTATCAAGTTTATTGCATTTGTAATTCCAACATATTTAATGGGAATTTTTTTGTGAAAAAAATGGTGTAAGTTAGCAAGTTCTCTACTTGCCAACTTTTGGTGGGGACAATAGAATGGAGAAAACAAGAGTATATTCAATGTAAGCCTATTGGTAAAGTTGGCATAGCAAATTCAACAAAAACCTCAAGCACTATTGACAGGAGTTTTAAAAGGTTGTTACTTTCCTCAGAATGAGCTTAGATTTGCGACAAAAGGAGGAATGGCTTCATATGTGTGGAGTAACGTGTTAGAAGGTCGGGATGCCTTTGTGGAGGCTATAGTTTAGCAAATTGGTAATGATAAGATTATATATGTGAGTAGAGATTAATGGCTACCTAAGTTAAGAAATGCAAGATTGACTATATGTTTAATGATAGATTTTATGCTCAAGGCGGTTGATTTAATAGATCATAAAGCAAAGTGAGTAGAGATCACACATGATTTAACATCTATTGTTAAGTGAGGAGATAGGTCTATAAAAGGATAACTTATTTCTGAAGTTGGTAGGAAAAATGATTTGATATGGCCTTTCAATTGCTATGGCAAGTTCTTAGTAAAATTAGCCTATTTCTTTCTCTAGGTTGCATAAAGAGATACCAATTTGATGAAAGCTTCATCACCAAACTTAGTTCAAGTGGAAATATGGAAAAGTTTGTGAGGCTTAGACACATTACTAAAGATATGTCCCTTCTTCTGGAAAGCATTCTCACGCTCTCTTTCAACTTTTCAAAATCCGTTTCACCATTGAGTTTCGAAAGATCCCTTCCATCCTTTTTGTCATGAGCCTAAAACCCTATAACATGTGGTCCTTTATTGTAAATGACCAAGTATGTCCCATTTGGAATTTTGGGAATATAGATTGATAGGAGAAGTGTTGTGACTTTAGCAAGATGTTGAATAGAGGTCTTGAAGCAGATAGGGGTTATACATGAAGGTAAAGGGTTTGAGTGAAAATATCGTAGAGATAGCTTAGTTTATATAAAAGGAAAGGTAGAAGGCATCATTCCAAGGAAGTATTCCAAACCCTTTTCTCATTGTCAGGAGGATTAGAAGACACTTTATGGAAAAATTTATGACACCTAGTAGAGGAGAGATGAATAACCTAATTGCATCTAAAGGAGAGGAGTTTCATGTTAAAGAAATTGTAGTAGTTGATGATAGAGGATAAGTTAGGAGAGAAGGAAAATTTTTTGCTTTCTAGATTTATTCAAGAGAGATACAAACTTATGGCTTCAAACGATTTTGGAACATATGATATTTCTGGATATGACATGGTTGTTCATCATAGCATAGGTGGGTAATAGGGAGAACATTAATAGACTTTGATCAAAGGGGTTATGCAATATCTTTCTTGGAAAGGAGTTGGTACTTAATGAAGAAGAGAGTTTAGGTGAGAAATAGAAGATGACAATGGAAGAGGGGCTACGTGTTAATGATATTAGGTTCACTAACATAGGTGGTATAGCTACTAATGTTAATTCAAATAGGCTTTTTGTCATATGATAATACCTTAATAAGCAGTTAAGTCATTAGTTAGGCTAAATAATATAGATGCTGATGTTAGTGTGGTGGTGGTCAAGGACAGACATGGAGAGTTACTTCAAGGAAGACTGGAAACCAACCCTAAGCCAAAAGGCAACATAATGTTTGGCATTCTCCATAGGTGAATGGTAGTTTGTGTTTTTTATGGATTGTTTCAATTTGATTAATACTTTGAATGGGTTACCCTAAGGTTTATATTAGAGATTAAAACACTATTTCAACTAAATATTATATATGCTTTAATAAAATGGTAATTTCCAATGTGTTTTTTTTTTTTTTTAATGAAGATCAGCTAATCAAGTGGTAGATTGTATAGCTTCCAATTTCAAGAGGAAAGTGTGCACATATGATCGATGTTTAAACTCCCCATTCGTTATTCATATTTACTAATAGATGATTGTATCATTATCCTTTTAATGGTCTTTGTGCCTTATCTTGTATTTATTATGACAATGGGTAATGAATTGCATTTTCTCTCTTTTGCCCTCCCCTCATGCCCTCTACCCCTCCAAAATAAAAAAGAAAGGACTTATCTTGTACTTATTGTGATTGGTGTTTAAACACCTCATTGGTAAAAAAGAAAGGACTTAGAAACATTATGGTTTAGGTGTTTAAATACTCTTTAAACTTTAATTTTACTATGTAAAACCCCTCTAAACTTTAATTTTTGTGTATAAATACCTCTTAAACTTTAATTTTTGTGCATAAATACCCTCAAACACCTCATAATTTAGGGGGGGTTGTAACAAAATTAAAGTTTAAGGAGTTTTTATGCACCAAAATCAAAGTTTAAGAGTTATAGGGTTTGTTTTACTAATTTATTAAAGTTTATAAGGCTAAAAACTTTACTATGAAAGTTTAAGAGGAAAATCTACACCTAAGTAAAAATTTAGAGGAGTTTTTTGCATTTTCCCTTAATATTTGTTAGTTTGATTCATAGACAACCACAGTTTATAATCTATTAATTTTTACCCATAAGAAGTGCCTTAATAAAAAGTATTAGATTGTTGTGGATTCTTTATTTTCTTAATGACTAAGATATTTACTTATTTCTCCCTCATTTTTTTCCTTGCAAATTAAAATTTATGATTTGGTAAGTAATATTTTGTTGGCATTTGATAAATTCTCATATGTGGTCCTTAAGTTCTATACTAACTAAAATTACATATCATACATTTTCTCCCTTATTCTAAAATATAAAAGAAACACTTATCCTTTTGTATGTATTAAAACTCACATTTTAGTGACTATTGTTAACTACATTTTATGTATAGTTATGAAATAAGATATTAAAAAAAGGTCAAAGAAAAAGGAAATAAAAGACAAAAGAAAAAGAAAAATAACATAGAAATAGATAGAAGACAAAAAATGCAAATATTTTATGGGAAGGGCCATTTTTAACTTTAACAAAAAGATGCAAGAAAACTATCTACTTATCCATATGTGTACATATATGCACAAATATATATATATATATATTTGTATGTACATATGCTTGTATGTATTTAGGTTATTTGGTATCCAATCTACCAATTTAGATACAACACAATACTTAACAATTATAAAATTATTCTATTGGAATGTGATTAATTAACAAATCAAACCCATTTACATGTATCTAGGCTTAAGTTCAACACTTATATTTACTTACAGACCCACTAATTGGTTTAGTATTAGCACCTTTAACATTCCTTCTAAGTTCTAGTCTTAAGTTCTAATATAACTTTACTAGATATCTTGTATCATTGATACCTTAGTGTCACTTATTTTTAGAAATGGTGGTTCAAAGTGAAAATTCAAGAGCATCCACTTTTCTTGTAGAATCATATCTTATCATGTGATATGATTAATTTTCGTTATAGAGCATAATTGACGGTTTTCTCCTAGATATAACATACAAATTACACATTAAGTTAGTTATGCTTATGATATTTATATAAGAAGGTCAATTTATCATTCCATAAATTTATACATGTTTCTCTTATAAGCTTATATTGTAGGATCTTGTTTCTTTATAATTTTATAGTACTTTTTTCTTGATTCTTTTAAGCATATGGTATGTAAATAGACTTATTTTAATTTAATATGCAAAGTGAATTTAAACAAGTTACATGCATTTTGGATTTGACGATCCTTCAATTAACCCATTAGGCTCTAATAATATGAAAATACTACAAAAAAAAAAAAAAACAGATGAAGAAATGTTCCATTTTCGACAATCTTTCTAAATTGTTCCATTTTTTTTATATCGACATTTATTTCTCTACATATATCCTTTGGCAATCTCTCTTGAAAAACTAACAAAATAAGGTTGATGTTAGCATTGACATGCAATTAGCCAATACTAGATGTAATGTAATGATACAATGCAAATGAATGATATATTTTGTTATATTTAGTTAAGATTTACCTTAGTTATGCCTTCTATCATATCTTAATTTGTTATTTGTAAGAGTTAAAAGTAATTTTTTACAGCCCTTAATCATATGAAGACTTTTATTTCTTTTAGATCTTTTTAGCAGACTTGATAATCATGCTAGGATTTATTTAGATTTTTTAATAATTGAAAAAAAAAATTAAATTGAGATATGAAACATGATTAGTAAATCGATCGATTTATAATTTAAGTTTTTAGACGTAATTAATAAACGAATCATGATATAGATTAAGATTTTCTAAGTATGCACTTATTTAAATCTAGACACAAGATAGGATTCATTGACACAACACGCTAACTCTATATATGCCTATATGTGTATGTAAGTTTGTATGACAAAGTGAGAAATAGATCCTTATAATGCAATATCTTGGTAAATAATGCAAGATATTCAAGCCATTTACATTGATTACATAGTAATAAATATGAGGATTAGAAGATTGTGAATATATCTAATAACTAACATGCTATTTTCTTTTTATTTTTATGTATTTAATTTTATTGGAAGAATATGCCATTCAAAACATGAGTTTTGACTGAATATAACAAATACATCTATCTATCTATATATACATATATAGAGTGATAGATAATATAATATAATAGCTTGACAAATAATACAAGATATTCTAATTAGTACTCTAGTAATAAATCATGGAGCATATCTTCCCCATATTTTCCATTGAATTAGTAGTGCCTTTACACTTTGAATACTTAAGAGGAAAAAGGATATACGAAATTGAGGTAGGTTGAACTAAAATAAGGTAGGAAATTGCACTTTGATTTTGACCATGGACTTGAAGAAGTCACTTTAAGATAAATAAAAAAAAAAAGAAAAAAAAAGGTAGAGTTTCTCATTCTCATATTCACCACCTCCCTTCCACCACTCCTACCCTTCCCTTTTCTATATATCCTTTTAGTTGACAAGACTTACTCTTCACACCAACTCCATACCATCTCCACTCCAGCCATTCTTATATAAATACAAACACCAACATACCCCTTCTCTCACTCAACTTTTCAATCGCTCTCTCTCTCTCTCTCTCTCTCGTATCTTTAGTGTTCTGATACACACACTCAAAAACACAACAGGAAAATAATTATGGCACTTGAAGCTCTAAATTCTCCATCAACTGCCGCGACACCATTCACTTATGAAGACATAGATCATGCTAACAATTGCCAAGAGCCATGGACCAAGAGAAAGCGCTCTAAGCGACCTCGTATTGAGAACCCTCCAACAGAAGAAGAATATTTAGCCCTCTGTCTCATCATGCTTGCCCGAGGTGGCGACACCACCTCCACCAGCGACACCACTACAGAGACCGATAAAGCTGAAAAGCAAAACGCCATACAACCACCAGCCCTGGAACTTTCCTATAAGTGCACCGTTTGCAATAAGGCCTTCCCTTCCTACCAAGCCCTAGGCGGCCACAAGGCCAGCCACAGGAAGTCCACCCTAGAAACCGCCGGTGACCACCCAACAATTGCCACCGCCACGACCTCCACCACTGCTGCTGCCCCGACATCGGGAAAGGTTCATGAGTGCTCTATCTGCCACAAGACTTTCCCTAGTGGCCAGGCCTTGGGTGGTCACAAGCGGTGTCACTATGATGGCGGAAACGGCAGCGGAAGCGGTGCCACCTCCACCGTCTCAACTTCCTCCTCCGGCGCAGGGGCATCAACCCAAGCCCTTCGTGGCTTTGACTTGAATTTACCAGCTTTGCCAGAACTCGAAGTGGTCGTTGACCAAAATAGCTTCCAAAAGATTCAACCCGCCGGCGATATCTTGGGCGAACAGGAGGTGGAGAGTCCACTAACGACGAAAAAGCCCCGTTTCTTTAACGTCAAAGAAGAATCTGTTAGGCCTTCTCCAATTTAAAACAAATTACATAGTGGATTACATAGTCTGGCTTTTTTTTTTTTTTTTTTCTTTCTTTTTTAAATTTTAATCTTAGAAAAAAAAAATTAATCTTAGAATTAGTTTTACTTGTTAGGTTTTAGGGCTTTTTACCGAAGGTTGTGTATAAAATTCTTTAATTCTTCATTACTAGCCAACTTTCATTTATGGCCGTCGGATGGCGTTGATAATTATTAGTTTTCATTCTCTGTATATATTCCATTATTGATTTCTTCGTTTATTCGAACAATGATGATTTAATTTATTTTAAGCTGCACATGGACTATAATTCAATATTTTGAGTGGTCAAACCTTGAAACAATTAATAGGAATTCTTTCGGAAATTTCTTCCGGGTCCTTGATCTTGACGTGAGAATTTGGTAAATTGAGTTTAATTTGCTTATTTGATGCATGTGTCACAATTAATCTTCTGCTAGAAAGTTGACTTCAAGACTATATATATATATATATAATTCTTAGCAATTTTTTTATGTGCACTGTTGATAATTTTTTATCACTTGTTAAAAGATCGAACGGAAAAAATTTAAAAAAAAAAAAAAGAATACGTTTTGATGCATTAATTTATTTATAAAATATATATCCAGTATCGTAAAATGTAAAGAATTTTTTATTCCGATGATGAAAAGTTTTCCTAGTGTTGACAAGTAGGGATTAGCTGTCTAAAATCCAAGTTGATCTATTGTAGGCCAGAAAAGCAGCCCATATATCCACTCTTTATTAGTTATACGCACTAGCTAGGGTGTCACAGTTGAATACTAATTAAGAAAATCAAGTTTAGTTAAAAATGTTGTATTTGGTTTGTACACTTCAAATTGGTAACTATCATGTGATTCTTTCTTAAACGCACATGTCGCCATAATGATCATCAAGCCATACACCAACACACCATCTTTTTTGCGTGGTTTACGCTACTTTCATGACACATTGCCATACTTTTTCTTCCTTAGACTTTTCCATCATCTTCTTTTTTCCGTTTTCTTTCCAGCCAAACAGACAAGGTAAGCGAGGAAGCTAGGCAGATAGACTTCAACCCATACCCTACACGAAAAAAGTCTTCAAGGAATACACGTTTACATTTCTGTTACGTTACAAAACAGTTCCAGGACCAATTTTCCACGTCAATGAAGAATTGCCTTAATGGGCAAGATCATACATGGTATATATCATAACTTGAAGGAGTCTTACAAGGAATGCGTAACGTGGGGTCAATCCCAATCGGTCCATACGCGGCTTACTAGGGTTTTGACAGCTCTGTAGATTGAGTATTCCGACATATATATAATATAATTTTTAGGCGGGTTATTCTTGCCTTAATTAGCAAACCAAGTGTACAGGAATGTTCTTCCTTGGAATTGCCTGTCCTGTTGTATGTTCTTGTTATTTAGGAGTCTTATGGACAGAAGAACAGGATAATGAGAAATATGCCTTTATTTGTTGGCAATCCCACTGGTTAACGCTATCTATAAGCTACTACGTGAATCCTTCATTGCGGCGATACTCTTAACACGCACATCACCAAAAAAAATACATAAATAAATAATAATAATAATAATATTTAAAAAATAAACAAAAGTGGAGAAAATAAAAGTAAAGAAAGAAAAAGAAATATGATATTGGCATTCCTATAAAAGAAGTATAAATATTGCAGCAAGGTTTAGATTTTAGTTTCTCACAATAACTTATGATTGCCATTTAATTTTTCTTTTTTTTTCCCTTTTATGTGCTTTCTACATATATACTATATGTCCTGATAAATAATGTAATGATGCTCTATAGTTTTTAGAAAATTATTATTTATATTTTTATATATTAAAATTTTATTAATATTTATATACTATTAATCCATTTATATAATATGTTATTACCAGTAACTCGGTGTTCAAATAAAAGTATAAAGCTACCCTTATGTATATAAATTTAAGCTAACCAGGCCGTTGTCTTATGCAATTGGATGACATTCAAATAAGATACAGAGAGGATGCATAGCCACAAAAATAAATAAATAAATTATAGTTATCATTAGAACTATGATAATTCTGTCCTTTATCTATGAATTTTTTTTTCCCTCTCTAAACAGGGGAAAATTTGCTACAAGCAAATTATCAAGTGATCAAAACCGGGTATCTGTAAGATTTCGGTAAAGAACCAAATGACCAAAAATTTGAATCTATAAGCAGCTAAAGTTTTATATGTACAGTTCAAATTTTCTCCCATGTGTGAGCCAAAGCAACACAAAATTCAAAATTTCGTATTTGCCTACCTTGATATCATATTAAATCTAAATCTATTGATGACATCTAACCTAGTAGAGCTAAGTATATAATTTGTACTCCTTATTAAATTAATTCTATCTCATTGGCCTCTAATCAATATCTCTTTTCATAAATGAGGGGAAAAAGAAAATGGTACAATTACATCTCAACCCCCAATTAATTACCGATTATATGGCCATCACTAGCTTTCTAAAAAGTGTTGCACAACTACATACCCTCTTATGGAGCTATAGCATTAGGTGATTCAATTATGCCCAATGCCACATTAGAAATATTTCTTATCAAATGAACAACTCGAAAACAATAATACTAAGGATCCAAATAGTACCATGATTAAAATTATAACATATATAAGAGTATTGAAAGTCAAGTAGGATGCTATCGAGACGGGTTTGAAATGGATTTTACAAAACTTGAACCTAACTTAATACCTTCTAGTACTTTCTAAAACGCTATAAAGTACCCTATAGGGTTTTCACCCTATTTCCATAACCTACTCCTATAGAGTTTTGGAAAACCCAGTTAAAACACGACTCGACCTGCAATATTAGTAGATGATTTCAATTTATTAATTTCTAAATTTAACTCGAATATGTAAAGTTTCCCTACTTCTTCTCACGATTTTTTCTTTTTGAGGAAAAAAAATAAAAGAACATAAATTATGAAAGAAAAGAAAATCATGTCTATTTTTAATTATGACTAATAGTTGTTCTCTCTAATTTATTAAATTAAGTACAGACAGTAACACATTAATCAAAATATATTACATAATTTACATAAATAAATAAATGTAATCGATTGATATGGGTTTTAAGGATGAGATTAAGGGCTCTTATATATATATATATATATATATATTATTTTAAAATGGGTTTAGGTTTTTCGTTAAGTTTTTCCTAAGTTTTAAAACTTGACCCATAACCTTTTAGGGCTTGAGAATTAATTCCAAAACCTACACTCAAAACCCTATAGGTTTTTAGACTAGTTGAAAACCCTACAATGACACACTTAGTAGCATCCCTAAAGTTAAGGCTGTTGTAGTTTAGTAATATTTTTATTGATCTTCCATTAGGATCAATCAAAGTTCGAAATCCTTACCTCTAAAGTTGTAATTTAATTGGTAAAAAAAAAATTAAAATAGAATAAAAAAGGAGTATTAAGGAATTGCTTCAAATTAAGTAGCGAATCACCAAATAGAGAATCAAGAACAACAATGTAAAAAAGGAAGGCAACCATATTTAGCATAAATCTTTTATAAATATATACTCCGATTTTCAAAAATGCATATCTACTTATATTTATATACACTTGTTTATTTAAAAAATCCAACTCTAAGTACAATAACAAGTGTCTTTCTGGAATGACCTCATCTATTATAAATAAAGAATGAAATCATAGGTAAAGGGATTAGACTCTCTCTCTCTGCTTTACTTTTACTAACTTAAACATCATAGCAGTTATATCATAGCATCCTTCTATCCTGTCCGATAGCTGATTTCTGTTTTGCATATCATCGGACAATAGAGCAAAAATATACCATCAACAAAACCATACCAGCCCCCAATGCCAAAAGACCTACACAAACCGAACTAAGGAATACCTTTCTAAAACAAACCAAGCACTTCACATAGACTGGTCCGATTAATTATCTAACTTGGAGAGTTTTATGATGGGTGATTTCGAAAAATCTCATGCAATCGTCGCAAGTAATTAAAATGACTTTCAATTTATGGATCAGTTATTGTTTCCATATAGAATAGCCTAGTGATAACCGACGAAGCTTGAATTCAGCTTTCTTTGGAAAGCACAAATAGTATAAAATGAATCTAAAGAGTAGGTCATTAAAACTAACATATAATTAATTTAAATAGGTGTATATGTTAACCACCACATTCGAAATAGCTAAAAGATTATCTCATATTGTTAAGACCAAAGCCTCTATAACCATCATTTGGTGTTTTTATTAAATCGCTTACAAATATTAAAATGGTTAGATATTATCTCTCTAAAACAGCTTATTTGAAAACTTGAATGAATTGAAAATTAAAATATATATATATATATTCTATGTTGATATTTATTTTACTAGTAAGGGTAAAATCATTTTTCTTTATCAGTAAGGAAGATAATATTTTATTTTGATATTTTTACCTATTTTGAGTGCATTACATGTGAGAAGTTTATGATTAAATATTTAGGTGTTTGATTGATTTTCATAAATCGGTAATGGACAAAATTAGATACTAGAAAAATGCTACAAGTGGTTTGACTCAAATAACTGTATATTTTAAATAAAATTGTCTTTGTTAAATGTCAACAAAATAAATAGTTACAAACTGGTTAAAAGAATAATTTCTAGAAACCGCTAAAATTATTTATTTGTTTGTTTATTTATTTTTTATTTATAGTATGTTTAGTGTGCACATACTACGGATCCACAGTAATCTATTATTTGAATTGTTTTGTTCAACAAACCTAGACAATTCACTTTATCCACTTCCGTTCCGACCAATATAGGACCTACTACTATTAATTCGATTAGTTACATATCCTACAAAATAGTCAATTAAATTGACGGATCGAGCTCTTAAAAATCATTGTGACCATATAACCTAATTAGGTACCCTAATCCTCTTCTCACTAAGGTGCGAATTCAATGTACTTAATTGCAAATACACCTATCATTCTTAAGTTGAGATTCAATATTCTTCTGCAATAATTAGTCAAATGGAAAAATAAAAATAAAACTAAATAAAGTGAATGATAGAACAACATAAATTCAATTAATAAATCATGTATATATATATATATATATATATATATATGAGACCGCATATTTAAGTATCTCATATTAATTATGAGAGGTTATGATACTAGTTTATAAAATCATGGTTATAAATATTTTATCAATACAAATTTGAAATTTGTGGGCCCGTAGTTGAAAATAGGCACATTAATAGTTATTGGTTTGGTTATTCACTGATTATAAACTGAGGCATTACGAATGATATCAAAGTGGACCCTCTGTCAATAGATGTATAATTGAAGTCTGGCTTTAGTTTAGAAGAGATTCGAGAAAAGCAAGAAGTGTCAGCAGGGTGTGATTCCTTATATGTTTTCAAAATGACTTATAGGTAGTAAGCGGTCTGAATTATATTCCAAAAAGGGTAAAAGATTCGGGCTCAATTGTAAGGTCTCGCGACGAAGATGTTGTGTGTTTAAGAGGAAAAGACTGTGAAACTCCATAATTAAGTGTTTTACATGGACTATAAAAGGTTACGATACTAATTTATAAAATTATGGTTGTGAATACCTTATTAATATAAACTTGAAATTTTGTTGTCAATAATTAAAAATAGATATATTAATATTTATTGGCTTGATTATTTACTATTTATGAACTTTAGCATTACAATATATTAATTCCAAAGCAATTATACTACCTTGTGGCTTCCAATATATCTCCTAAATCTACTAAACATGGTGAGGAACCATAATTAAATGAAGCATAAGGACTCTAAGGATAGAAAGCTAATGTCCTTAGATTAAAAAAAGATAAAATCCATTAAAATCTTTAGCTAGATCCAATAAAACGTCCTTAATAATATAGTTTACCTCAACCAAACTGCATAAAAACCCCTGTCTAAAATTAACGTGGCGTCAGTTATTCCGATTGGTCCATAAGAGGCTTAAGATTTGACAGCTTTGTCGTTTGTAGATCGTCAATTCCCACATATATAATATAATTTTTAGATGGATTATTCTTGCCTTAATTAGCAAACTGAATGTACAGGAATGCTCTTTCTTGGAGTTGCCTGTCTTCTCATAGGTTCTTGTTTGGAGTTTTAGGGTATACTTCTAAGAGAGAAGAACAAGATAATAAGAAATATGCTTTTATTTGTTGGCAATCCCACTAGTTAAAGCTATCTATCTGCCATTACGTGGAATATTTAAAATCCCTTATTTTGTCAGTAGCCTTTTGACTCCCAACTATCATAATATAATATTGAAGATAAGACTCGAACTTAGTTTATCTTGTTATGAAACAAATATTTATACCACCGTGTTATAATAATCTCAACACATACACATCACAAGCTAAACGAAAAAGAAGAAATAAAGAAAAAGCAAATCGTATTACCATTCTTATAAATTTAATGAGATTTGATTGCCATGTAATTATTACTGTGTTCTGTGCCTTATACATTCAATACGTTAGCCTCCACCAATGGAATATTACATGAAAACATAAAGACCTCTAACAAATTATAAGATTAAGTTCTTAAATCAATTGTTTTCCTATGAATTTTAATTGACATTCAAATAAGAAATAGTGAAGAAACGTTGCCATAAAAAATGCATTTTGACAGTCATTAGAAATAGCATAAGTTTTTTTGTCTTTATAGAGATTCATCCCGATAATTAAGCTCTAAACTCAATTTAATGCCATGAACTAACTTAATAGGCTAGTGATAAGACCTTGGAAACCGAGTCCAATTAAGGATTTTTAGAAAGATACAGCTTAGTAAACTTACATAAAAGATTGCTAGACCGATTATTGTACTCTCAACCTTAATTTGCTTGTGCATAAAAAATAGGCTTAAAAGAGGTATCCTTGAGTGAGCTCATTCAAACTTTGTTTAGCCTTAAAAGTAATTATTTAAACTTAAATAAAAGCTATGGGCTTATTTTATTATTGATAAGCTTATATTCTTTTATTATGAGCTTTTGGGCCAATCTAGAGCCAAAAGCCTAAGCTCATGGTCCTCAAGGGAAAGAAAGGGTGAATCTTGACCATTGGATCATCTAAGGTAATCCAATGGCTATTAGCAACATCAAATCTCAAGTATCCATCTCATAGTAATCAAATGGTTGATATTTCCCCCTAAAATTAATAAATAAGAGGCTCCTACTCTCAACTTTGAGTATTACCTAACTTAAGACAAAAGAGGAAGCTTTGCTGAAATTACTTTGCAAAAAATTAAATAAGTCACTCAATGAAGAATGGATTAAGAACATCTAAGAAGGTAAAATCTAGTCTTTTGTCACATATGCACACACAATTGATGAGTAATCTATAAGATTGACCAACATGTGCATAGTACACGATTGATTATCAGCAACAGCCGTACTTACAATCTTTTTACTTATAGTTTTTCTAAAAGGAAGAAAATTTAATACCAAGTATTGGATAATCATCCCAGTGACGGAAAATTTGAATCTATAAGTTATAGTTTTATATTCCCATGAAAAATTTGCTTCCATGTGCGAGCGAAAGTAATATAAAATTCAAAACATGAAATCTTTCTTATCTTGTTATCATATTAAACTTAAATCCATTAATATATGACCTATTAAAACTAAGTATATAATTTGAATCCTTACCTTAAGAATACCATTTTGTGAGCCATTGATCACTATTTCTACATGATCAAGAAGATAAAGTATAAAAATTCCTCAACCTCTCATCAACTTTACGATTACATTATCAACTTTACAATCATATTTGAGTAAATTAAGGAGAGGACATTAAGGATCTAACCCACCAATCTTTAGAACATGTCTCCACTGTAATGTATTTTAGCTACCAATCAACAATTATCTACTATCATGTGTAAAGGTAAAATCATTTATTTCATTTACTTCTTCCTTCATTTCCTTAATTAATTATGAGTTAGTAATCCAAGGAATGCAAGCAATGTATAACATATTAAAAACCCTAACCACTAGCTTTAAAATGATCCCAAATTATTGTTATGTAAACCACATTTGATGCCCTATTTAAGTCTGACATCCACAATTAACATTTCAATCGCCTTAAGGCTTGAGCCACTAAGCTTCTTTGACACACTATTAATGACTCTTCCTTGCTAATTTCTCAAGAGTACTTCTACTTCACCTTTTAACTCTCCTTCCTTCTACGATAGCTCCACCAACACTTAATTTACACCATTATTATCTTGGTACCTTTCATTAGTTTATACATTCAATTTTATTTATTTTCATCCTTAACTCGATGAATTATTTTTATTCTTACAAACTCCTTTCTAGCACCCTTTATTCGTTGACTAATGTCCATAGAGTTAGGATTTTATGCCCAAAGCATACCTTACATCTTTCTTTCCGTAATACAAAAAAAATGAATGATAGCTTGGTTTAAAAATGCTTTTGTACTCCTTGCTTAGATTTTATAGATCTATTATACTATACCACCATACTTCAAAACATTCTACCTATTTCCTTTGTATATGCACACTTATGATTTTTATGGTTGCAAATTAGACAGAGTTAATCCATGGCCACAAGAGCATAGCGTATTCTACTATCTCAATTTCTTTATAAAATGTGTATTTTGGCTTAGTTATTACCTTTTTCTAATGTAGATTTTGCATAGAAAGGTTTCAATTAAAACAGATCTCCATATGAAATGTTTAATTCTTAATATTATCTTCAACCTGCAAATATTTTTTTATGATCTTTATTTTGTTGTGCTTTATGAGGATAGATGTGCACTTAGTTCATATTTAGTTCTTTCGTGATAAAGTCTTCATGTGATATAGCCAAATAGAAATGTCTTCACCTCTATAAGTAATTAAAGGTATAGCCTTTGTCACTTTAGGTTCTTTTTTTTTTTTTTTTTTTAATTAAGTATTACCTAATAGAACTCATATTACAAACTCTCCATTCTTCCTCTATGATACTATACACATACATGCCTATATTTACACTCCTTGGTCAGCTTAACGTTCCCAAACTTATTGATGGTAATCAATAGTTATTCTAAATATTCACTTTTTTTCTATCCTTAATCTATTACCATAATACTCATTTCCTTAACTCTTCTTTCTCCGCTAGCAAATTGCTCTAATCTTACAAAGCCATCTTGAAGAGCATTGAAAAAAATAAAAGGAAAAACACAAGTATTAGGAAAATATATAAGTGTTAGAATAATAGCTTACAAATTTGTAAAATTATACTTGCCTCAAGTTACCTTTTCTTTAGACAATATAAGTTTGCTCTAGCTAAACTAAAA
This sequence comes from Lumnitzera littorea, assembly GCA_024138015.1. NCBI lineage: Eukaryota > Viridiplantae > Streptophyta > Magnoliopsida > Myrtales > Combretaceae > Lumnitzera > Lumnitzera littorea. Next base: position 61,435,885 of record JAMXBB010000010.1, read on the forward strand.
CACTATTTCTTCCCTATCTTCATGTTCCCACCAAAACCTATAAACTTGTAAGATTATACTCACCTTAGGTTACCTTTTCTCTAGACAATATAACTATGCCTTAGCTAACCTAAAGCACTCTATCTTCCTTATGTTATTGTTCCCACCAAAATCTTGATATCTTTAAATTCACATCACTACACATTTCTTTAGATATGAGAAACAAATAATTGAATACAAGTCATAGCAATGGACTTAAATAATACTTCTTTTTCTATAGGCCATTTAAGCATTATTTTGATCCATTTTTTCTAGGTTTTTATGTATTATATCTATAAATTTGCATTTTACTTGGTTTTTATGAAAATTCAAATTAGAGCACCATAAAATGTATAAGTTGTGCTATTTAAGTGGGGATAAATGTGGAATTTCACACATATATCAAATAACCCCAACTTAAAACCTTATTTATCCTTAAGCAAAATTTAAATATCACTTTACAGAATAAAGACCTATAAAGAAACTAAGCATAGTCAAGCTACCATAAACTTTAACTTTAAAACAGCATCAAATTTTTAAAGTTCAGTAGGACACTAGATTTGTTAAGCTACATTCTTATCACTAAAACTCAAGTTAAAGTAATCCTTTATGTACTTTTAAAACTTAACCAATCACATATGCATGAATTACTAATAAAAGACTTTAGACATTAATCAATCACTCAATGAAGTTGTTTTACCTTGTTTAAATTATTATTATTTTTTTTTTACTAAGATCAAGGTAACATCAATTAACCAAGAAGGAGATTCTCATACTTTGTATAATAAACATGCTTAAACTTCTAGTTGATCTCACAAGCATAATTCAATCAAGTAAATGATAGAAAAACTTCTAATTCTCCTTACTTTATTTTTCTCAACTTCTTTTGTTTTTAAAATTTTTCTTATCTTTTTTGTTTAATCACTTATGCATGCCCTTTTTAATTTGATTTACAATATGGGGAGTTCTTTATTCCTTAACTTTTTCACAAGTTGATATAATAAGGGCTCATGAATCCATTTATAAATTTATCAGTTATAAATTATATGATTTTATTTATTATGTGCTTTTGCTTTCATCAATTGATTAGTTAAGAGCTCATGAATCCTCTCATCATTGGTATAAGATCACTAATTTAGCACTCTTGACATCTTAATTAGTTTATGTGATTTTATTATCTCTTCATATTTTTTCCATTCTATTTAAGAAAATATTCAAGGTAAGCCTTAATTTTGTATGATTTATATGATCATATAAAGATAATAAAACTTAAAAAAAAAAATTGCTTCAGATTTAAAAATATAAAAATCTTATTCTAATTAATGATATTACCCAAATCATAAGTCATCAATTTTGAACTTAAACAAAAGGTAATTATAAAAGCAATAATTTCATGATTCAACTCTATAGAAGTGATGGGTGTCCAATGTTTCTTTTTTTTTTTTTTGAAAAATTTTAGTACTTATGAAGTAAATATCAATAATAGCATAAACCAATGCAACTTTTCATAATGCATGAGATTTAAATGCAACCAATAGAAATAAAGTTAATCAAATCTATCAAACTACAAATTTGTGCAATTATCATCCATTCATTATCACACATTTCACCAATACAGTCCCAAAATCAACATAAGTTTCACTCTTAACTTTTCAAACAATAACATCATTATTTAGTTTTATTGAAAATAATGATAAGAAGAGGTAAAGATAAACAAATGACACTTTTAACATATAGGCTACTACACTAATCACAACAATGCAAATATTAATCATTATAAAAATTTCGGTTATGGAAACATTTAATAAACATCGCTAATCAAGAAAAAATATAGCCAATAATGTTTGGCCACATTTAACAAACATAACCTAAAGATGTTGCCAAACACCAGTCATTAATCAGTTATACTACGTTAAAAAAATAAAGATTGCGAAAAAGAGGAAACATAGCTAAACATTTACTAATTAGTAATGTTTGCACGTCCCCTTATGTATCTATTGGCGAGTTTAAGTGTTGCTAATACATATTTAATACGTTACTAGAAAAGAGACCATTGGCAACATTTACACATAGTTATTTTTAGCATTATGCAATATTGAAACGTAGTAATACAATTTTCTTGGTAGTAAAAATTTTGAAGAAATAACACATTAGCTACATTTAAAGGTAATTAATTACTATAATTGACGATGTTTAAACGTAGTTATCTATGATTATTGATAACATTTAAACATAGGTATATATATTCCCTCTAATAAAAACATTGCTAAAATTTGCTATAAAGCTATATTTAAATGTAGCTATTAATCATTATTGGCTATGTCTAAACGTTGTTATTTTTATCCTTAGATGATGTTTAAATGTAGTTATTCATTTTTCTCACTAATTAAAATGCTAAAGAAATTCCACATTAGCTACATTTATATGTGGTTAATGAAGATGATTGGCTATATTTAAATGTTACAAAATTTATCCTATTAGTTACATTTCAACATATCCAATACTAACTATAATCATCACTTTACCTTATTCTTGACCAAGTTTATTACCTATAAATATGATAATTATGATGTCATGATATTTCTATAAATATTGATATATTTACATTATAAAAGAGAATGCGCTTTCTTTCAAAATGCTCATGTTAATATTATAAAAGACAATATACTTTCTTTCAAAGCATTCATGTTAGTCAATGTACATATACTGCTTCACTTACACACAACCAATTATAAAACAATAAATGATGTGTTCTCCATAAGTAATATCAAAGTTCGTAATCATTTTAATACATTTCACAAAACCTAAACTTAGAGTGCGTAAAGAAGTTTAAATTCTACATAAATTTGATCTTATATATACTTAGCCACAAAGAGTCTTAAACATGAATTCCAATAATCTTAAATCTCATCTACATATTCCATCAATTATCCTCCTTACAATTTCCATTACCATCATTGTTTGATGCATTCTCTTTAGATCTGACATTACAATAAGAGAAAACTATTAAAAAAAATTAAAGAGAGTAAAAATTAATAAAGGTTTAGACTATAACTTTTCACTTTATATATCTATATTTTAAAATGAATGAAATAGTTTTCAACCCTTCTCCATTTTGGCCCATTTACATCCTATGCTACTATTTTTAAAATCTGATTAATCTTCTAAAGAGAAAACGTTAGCTTAGGCAATGGAGTAAATAGAGTTTCATCTCATTAAACTATATGAAAAGTCATGCAATCGTGAAGCCTATTTACTAAATGCATGCATAAGATGAAGCTTTTTATAAGGGGCATGGACTAATACAATAAAACTGGATAGCATATAAGACACATGTGGATGAAGGATCAAATTCAAAGCCATCAAACTCATTCATTTCATATCTGAGCAATCTTTATCACCACAATCTCAATATGTGGACAAACATTGCCAATTGTTGTATATTTGTTAGCATTAGTAGATGATTATTTCCAACAAAAGATAAAGGGATAAATTATAAGAAAATTTTGCAAAGAATGATTAAATTAAAGATATTGAAAGCAAAAATTGATTCCAATTTTCAATTTCATTTCAAAATCTACTCCCAAACAAAGATCATATCAAATTTCACCAAAATATACATTACAACCTTTTTGTAACATCTAAATATAAAATCTAAAATGATAAGAAACACTCTTACCCAAAAAAAGTGAAAAAAAAATAAAAATAAAAAATAAATAATTAGAATACCTTGAAATTCTTGTGAAACAAACCCAATTTCACCCTTTCCTTTGCTAATCTTATTAAGCAATAGAGTTTGACTACAACAATATTTGCAATTAGACCAAACAAGTAACTATTTAAATAATACTACAATTAAGCCCAACAAGAGTGATGAATAATAGAGGATAAGCTAAATCGTGGAGGATTCAGAATCGACCTAAATTGAAACTAGTAAAAGGGAACAAAGTGATGCATGTTATTTGACATTATTCATAAAAATTGGATCAATATTAAGAAAGAATTTACTAAACTAAGGTTGAGCAAGAAAACATAGTATGATGAACTGTAATACTTAATTGTCAAGAGAGGGGAGAGATATCTTGTGGTGCAAACACTTATGAAATTGCAATTCAAGCAAAACCCATAATTTGTAATTCAAGTGAAGAAAATATTTGACATGGTTAATATGCAACTAAAGGCAAATTAAATAGTAATCTAGAATTACACCTTGAAGGCCAAAACCTTAATATGCAATTAAGCTTCATATGAAAATTGAAAGAATGCAAGACCTTAGAATGATAGAGAGAGTGAGACAGAGAAAGAGAGGGATGTACCTTCAATGCTTCACAAGGTGGTCCAGACTATCCCGCTGTTAGTTCTCTATAATTCAATATTACTCTATTTAATTCTACATCCAATGAAATAGTTTATGAGGGAGATGCAAAGGTTTCAATTGGTGTCATTTATTGTATGCTAATTCAGAAGACAATTTTGATAGGACGATGGGATGAGTTCTTTACATTTGAACTAGTAGGTTGCAATTTTTTAGAAAGAGGGAAACACCTAGGAATTTGTTTTATGTTTAATTTTCTCAAACATTCCCTCTCTTTTACATCATAAAAGATTTGTTTTTAATTTTTGAGAGAATATGTATTCAAGAAATGATATTAATGTGATGCTAGAAGCTTGTTCACATAATATATTTCATATCTAACAATAAACGTTGCCAATAACTTTAGGTAACATTTAATAAACATAACCAAAACATATCAAAACTAGCTATGATTGCAAAACTTGCAAACATCGCCTAAAACCAAAATTCTTGCAATCTAGTATCATGCTCTCAAACTACATGCCATCAATAAAGTCTCATTAGGTATACTCTAAAATTCTAATATAGCAACCTTGCACTAAAACAAATAGGAGACATCACAATATAGTTTAGGGTATGGTAAACTCGAAGAAACAACTATGAAGGAAACAAAACATAAGGGAAATGAACCAAAAGACAAACTATATGATGGGTTTCTTCTAATCCTCCCTAATGCTTGGTTTATAGTTCTCTACCAAACTTTTGCTCTAATTACTCATCCTAGATAAAAAATATCTAATCCTTTCTTATACTCATCCTATCGCTTATCTTAATAGTGCTTCAAATGGTTACCATTGACACAAAAATGTTAGCATTTTTCTTGATCTCTACAACTCCATATAAGAAAGTCCATATAGGGTCCTAGTCGCCTATAACTTAGCTTGTTAGGAAATTGTTTCAAATGAAGGCTATACAACAAAACTATCTATCTTTCCTTAAACTCTCAATTGAGAATTTTCATATCTTATCACATTTTGGTTTACATCATATAGATATAAGCATTATAAAATGCCTCATTTCTAAAACCATTGAGCTCATTTAACTAGAGTTATCTTATAGCTCCCAATAGCTTGCATATCAAAATTCAAGAACTTTATGGCTCAATGTACTTTATGCTCCAACTATACAAGGAGATCATAAACTTGCCATATATCATGTAGTAAGGGTACATATCAATGGGCTTTTTTAAGCGGTTTGGTCAAAATCAAGTGACCAATCCATTCTTGAGGCATTAACAATTGTCTCCAAGGCTCACTTTAAATCATTATTGCATTATTCTATTTAGCCATTTGTTTGAGGGTGATAAGGTATTACTACCTTATGTGATGTGCCTCAAATCCTTAGATTCAATAGCACGTAAGAAGCTAAAATGTGCAGTAAGTTCAAATTGGAATTGAAACCTATATATTTTGGGTTTTGCGTTTAAAAAGTAAAATAAATGGGTATGAAATGTGAATGTGGTTAGATGTCACTCACCAACAATAAAAACAAACTAGGTTGTGGTCAAAGTGGTACTTATGTTACTCTTAAGCACTAAGTTGATGGCATACCAACCTCTAGACACCTTACCAGAGCTCACCTTCGAGGCTTACAATCTCCCACAAGAAGGATCTTACCTTCTCAACTTATTGAAGATGATCTTCAATATATGAAAGAGCTATGGAAGAACTCCTTAAGGCTCCAGCTTAGACGTTCTCTACTCTGCTTGGACTCTTACCTAGTCATTGACCTGCTAAGTGTCAAGGCTAACATACCGAATGTCGAAGCCTATCTACTGAGTACCAAAGCCTACCGTCGAGTGCCAGAGCTTACCTGCAAAGTGGCATGCCAAAGTTCCCTATATACTAAGCTCTCTTTTTCCATCTTACTAAGTTGTAGCTTCACCCAATCACCTCAGTAGCTTTTAGTGCAGCTTAGCAAGAACAGCCCTAACATCAACTCAATTCAACCACAATACCTTAAGATCCCAAAACATGAACCCACTGATAGGCAGACCTATCCTTTGCTTTTCTAATATTTGTACTATATTTCTTTTTGTCCTTTATTAGATTACCCTTTTTGCTTCTACCAGAAATCTTCTTCTTACATTATCCTTTATGTAATTTTCCATTATTGGATTGTTGCCCTAAAGGACTTGTTATAAATAATCCTTTTTTACTTTAGCTACGATCACTCATATGATATTATTAATGAATATCCTTGCTCTTGTGAGACACCATTATCCTGGTATATCCTTTTCACACTCTTATCTAATCTTGCTAAGTGGCTCGAGATTAATGGCAAGTAAACCTTAGTATTAGCTTGTACGTCATATCAAGCGAAGTACTAAGTCATAATGTATTCATTGGTATGTTATATCCTACGAGCAGTTTCATAGAAGCTACTATTTTTGCCGACCTATCCATTCCCTTATTTCATCATTCTTCATTACCTCAAAGGACCCATTATTATTACTTCTTATAGTAAGTCCTAATGATAACTAACCTCTTTAGTACATCATATAATCCTAGTATCAGAGCTTAAGGTTACGACGGATAACTAAGTACTATAGTGGCTATTCAGTTTTCATACTCTATTTTCTTATTTTGAAAATAGAGTAAGTCTTTGAAGTACTATATAGCATACCCTTAGAATGAGTAGGTTTTTATATTGACAGAAGCACTTGTTGAGCTTTATTGTTGAGAATGTCGAATCTTAGTATTCAAGGAGAGACTAATGATGTTAAGAGTAATGCTCATGGTTGCGGTCTTGTTACCCAACAAAACCTATGAACTATTGACGAGCAATTGCAAGATCTTGCTACTGTTATAGCTAACCTAGCTATATCAAAATAGACGGTAATAGAAATTCGGCCTCAAGAGAGAGTTAATGAATGAGGTCGAGATGTAAGAGACAGACCAAGAAGATAAGTAGTTAAGCTTAAAGCACCAAGAGTCGTTAATGTGAACCTAACTCTACCCCGATATGTTAAGAGGCTTGTGAGTAGGAGACTTGAGTTAGATGAAGTTGAGGAGTATGGGGAGGAGGAAGAATAGTATGACGAACAAGAAGAGCGCGAGCTTTGCGCTCTTAGAGGAGTCGAACATCTTAAAGTACAGGTTTTGAACTTTAATGGATCTGGTAGTTCTAATGACTACTTGGACTAAGAGGAGAAGATTAAAAAGATATTTGACTTGTATGATTATGAAGACTCGGTGTATATTGGAGTAGCTGCTTTAGAATTTTCTATGTATGCAACAATGTGATATAAGAAATTGCATAATGTATGTTAGCGAGCTTGACATGAAATCAGAACCTGGAATGAGATAAAGAGAGTTATGAGGAGTAGATTTGTGCCAAAACATTGTGAATAAGACACCTTCCAACGTCTTCAAGAACTTAAGCAAGATAGCCAATCTATGGATAAGTATGTCTAAGAGTTCCAATTGTTAATGATCCATTGTGATGTTGATGAACTAAAATCTCAAACAGTAGCAAGATTTATTTCTGGCCTAAAGCCTATGATTGGTAACATAGTAGAAGTTTAAAGACTTAGAAGTTTGGATGAGACCATCCAAGTGGCTTAGAGAGTTGAAAGGTAAAGGTAAAATAAGTGCAGTCGAGAGCCAAATAGTCAACCTAGCTTGACAAGTAGAACTAATATTGAGTCGATCAAAATATGATCGAACGCAATACAATTTTGTAGTTAACTACCAAGGTTAAATGCTAAGTAAACCTAATGATGGTTGAGGACAGACTAAGGTGGAGGAGCCTGAGTTCAGAAAGAATTAAGGTTAGAGCTCTAGTAGGAAGACCATAGAGATAAAGTGTTTTAAGTGCCTTGGTTTTGGATACATGGCTCGTTATTTTCTAAACTGATGTATCATGATCATTAAAGGAGATAAGCCCTAATTCGTAGTAGAAAGTGCTAGCAAAGGAAAGGAAGAAGAAATGAATGTTAATCATTTGTTTAAAGAGTTTCAAGAAGATTCTGATGCCTAGATCTAACCTGGAATGGGAGAATACTGTTTGGTTGTACGAAGATCTCTCATTACCTTTACCTCTAATGAGAATGAATAGAGAGAGAATCTCTTTCATGTGAATTGCCAAGTGAATGGCAATCTATGTGTTTTGATCATCAATAGAGGAAGTTGTACCAATGTCATAATATAGGGAGTAGTGAAGGCTTAGAAGTTGCTAACCTGTCCTTATCTTAAGCCATGCAAGATTCACTTGCTTAATGGGAAGCAAGGTCTACCTATTACTAAGCAAGTCAGAGTGCCAATCACTATTGGTGACAAATATAATGATAAGGTATTATGTGATGTCCTACCTATGTATGTCTTACACATATTGTTAGATCGACCACAGAAGCCCTTGGTGATTTTCCTAACCTAATTTTCCAAAGATGTTAAGAAGGCTAAGTGTGTACTCTTGTTGGTCAAAAGACTTCTAGAGGTGAAGGAGGTAGGAGTATTACCTATTGAAGTATAGACATTGCTCTAAGAATATGCTGACTTGTTTTCTATCAAGTTGCCAAGAGGGCTACCTGTAAACCCCTAAAATTATCAACCTAGCTTTTGTAATAGACTCGACTATGTTAGTCAATTTAGGAATCGACAAGGCTAATGAAAGTGAAAACCCTAAAAGAATTACTCAATCGTGTACGAAACTTTTCTACCCTAAATGTTTCTAAATGCTAAAGATTTTATTCAAAAGTGATAGAAACCCTAAAAATGATTATCTTAAAGACATATGTGCACTAATCCAACATGATATACCCTAAAACCCTAATTAATAATATAATGCTCATCTTTTGTCCAATTCACTAGTAAAAGGTTAGAGATGACTCTTATTCATGTTTATATGATTCGAGTCCTTAGGTAATCCATTAGAAATTAAGATAATGAGTCATAGATTATATTTACTTCTTAAGTAAGTGATTAAGATAGTTTCACTTAGAGTTAGGGTAATAGTTGAAGATTAGGTTATATGTAGTGAACTTTAATACTCAAATTTGTATTTTTTGCATTTGTTATTCAAAGTAGTTTATCAAATGAGATATATAAGCTATAAAGACCTAAAGTAAGACCTCATCAACTATGTTTACTAATCAATTTATCAAATACCTCATTTCCTTCATTTTCCCCCTAATTTCCCTTAATTACTACATTATGTGCACAAAATTGCACATACTTAAGGAATGTTGACTAAGGTAATGCATGTTGACCAAAGTCAAAGGGTTGACCAAGTCAACACTTTGAAAAGTCAACAAATTACACTTAAGAGATAAGGAAAATATCTCTTCCTTAATGATGGCTTTCTTTTCTTTTCCTTTTGATTTTTCTTTTTCTCTTCTTCACAATTGTTGCCGTCCACAATTCTTCCATCTAGACCCCACCATTTGTTGTCTTCCATAATTAAAAACAAGACAAAAGAAATAAACCAAAAACTTCCCTTTCCATGCCGTGAACTTCCCTCTCCTCTTTCACTTTCATTCCTTTGCTTTTGTCTCCAAAACTTCAACACAATTAAAGGTATGTCTTTAAGTTGTTTTATGTTATTCATTAGTTAGTTAATTAGGTAGATTAGATAAGTAGTTAGGTGTTTAGCGATGTCTTGAAGAAGAGGAATACAAGTTAATAGTAGTCTAAGTAGAATTAGATAATTAAATGTTTAGAATTATTAGTTAATTTAAGTACTTACTAGCCTTATCAAATTGTAATGATCAGGTGACCCTGAGGAGCGTGAGGACCTCCCGATCGACTACTACAATTAGGACGAATCACCATGGCCGAGTGAGTATTTACCTAATGACTCCATGCTTGTTTTGTGATTGTAGATAGTGGACTTGAATACTATTGTCAATTGATAATCGTGTGGGGTTTGGGAAACGCCTGTGTATGCTAGTATGTCTTGAGTTGTGAACTTATCTTAACTATTGATAATGCTATGTTTGTTGCATGGTAGGATAGAAAATGAATGTGTATACAATTGGATGGTCATAGCATAATTTGAACCTAATTATACTCGGCTTATAAAAAGAAATTGAGACATGCATTAACATGCATAGCATGGATACTATTCCGGCCGTCACATCACACGGAGGTAAAGAGAGGCCATTCGAGGGTTGATATTATTTATTTATTTGGTTCTGTATGGTGCACTCGTACAAAATGACCTTACCCTGGCCCGCGGGAACACTAGGCGTTGGAGGCGCCAATTGCCTGGCTAAGGGTCGAGTCTAGAGGCCTCCGTTTAGGGGTGAGTGTGGACTGCGGGGGTCCACTCACAATTATACTAGAACTTGGGTTTTCTAAAAATAAAAGAATTATTTGATATAAGTACAGAATGTGGAGTTCCGTAGTAAAATAAGTTCTAGTATAATACCCGGGTTTGATTGGTGTCGTGTAAACTCCAACCCTGACTTCGGAGGGCGTTAAATCTGAGTTACGTATATGAACTAGTTAATTATACGTATTGTTTGGCATTCTGGTTGATCATTCATTCATATGCTTGAATATAATGTACTTATAACTTGCTTGTGGTGTGGCTGAGGGTTTTGCTCACTAAGCTTAGGCTTACACCCCTTTAGACTTTTGTTGCAGGATAGCCTGTTCGTAGAGGCAGGATGAGGGATGCCACAGGTTAGCCTGGGGACTTGGGCAAGAGCGAACTGTCCTGTGTACAGAGAGAGAATAGTTTAAGTGGACTATTACTCATGTACTTTTGTTTATCTTATTATTATAGACCTAGACATACTTAAACGCTGTGTATTATAAGTTTTATAACTTAAATTTTATATAAATATGTTTATGTAATGATATCATATGAGTCTGGATGTTCTTTGGAAAATAGTGGTTGTAGAGCCTTGTATATTGTGTGAAGAGTTCTTGATTGGAAGGGTAACCAATCGGGGGTTCTTCGTACAATATATGGCGTCTGCCACGACTAGGCCGTCCTCAGTTCGTGACACTACCCCTTATCAAAGGTATAGAGTATTGCATCGACCTCTAGCTTAAAGTTGCTCTAACTAACCTATCTACTTATAGGGTTAACCACAAGTAAGTAGCTGAGCTAAAGAAACAAGTTGATGAATTGATCAAGCGTAGATATGTTAGAGAAAGCAAGAGCCCTTATGCCATGTTGGTTGTCCTAGTGTTGAAGAAGGATAGCTCATGGAGAATGTGCATTGATAGTTGAGCAATTAATAAGATCACTGTTAAGTACCAATATTCGATCCTATAGTTGGATGATATGCTCAATGAGTTACATGGTATGCAAATATTTTCAAAGGTTGATTTGAAGAGTGGCTACCACCAAATTTGAATAATATCGAGAGATGAGTGGAAGACTACTTTCAAAATGAAGGACGGTCTATTTAAGTGGATGGTGATGCTGTTTAGGCTTACAAATGCATTGAGCGCCTTTATGCAACTTATGAATCATGTTTTGAGATCCTTGATGGGAAAGTGTTTTGTGGTTTATTTTGACTACATTTTAGTATATAGTGCTAACCTCAACTCTCATGTCAAGCACTTGAAGTTAGTATTTAATATCCTTTAAACTAAATGATTGTTCAGCAATTTTAAGAAATGCGTAGTTTGCCAAAGCGAGGTAATGTTCCTCGAATATGTTATCTTTAGAGGAGGAATTAAAGTCGATGATTAAAAGATCTAAGCTATTCTCAAATGGCCGATGCCAACCAGTGCTACCGAAGTAAGGAGTTTTCATGGTCTAACTTCATTTTATCGAAGATTCATTTAGAACGTTAGTTCCATAGCTACACCACTAACCGAGCTAACTAGGAAAAACTTTAAATTCAAATGGTTCGAGATAGTTCACAAGAGTTTTGAGGAGATCAAATTCAAGCTAACTTCTACCCTAATGCTAATACTGCCTGACTTTAGCATGGTTTTTTTAACTAAAATGTAATGCATCCGGAGTCAACATTGGAGCTATTCTTATGCAGGAGCGCCGACTAGTTGCATATTTTAGTAAAGAGCTTAGAGGTGCCACCTTGAATTCTTGACATATGATAAAGAGTTATATGCCCTTATATGAGCACTTCAAAACTAGCAGCCTTACCTACTGTTGAAAAAGTTCATTATCTATACATACTATGAATCTCTTAAGCATCTTAAAGGACAACAAAAACTTTCTCGATGCCATGCTAAGTGGGTAGTACGTCATCAAGTATAAGAAGGGAAGTTCTAATACTATGGCCAATGCCCTTGCTCATCGACATGATATTATCACGACATTACAAGCTATAATACTTAGGTTTTCTACCCTACCTAATCAATATGAATACGATTAGTACTTTAGACCCTCAATAGCCAAGTGCAACAATGGAAGAGTAATGGATGGGTTCTATTTAAGCTAAGGATTTTTTATGAAGGGAATGTAAGTCTATATACTGAGTAGTTTTACCAAAGAATTCCTTTTAGGGGCCTAGCTGACCATTTTGGTTAGAAAAGGACTACCGATCTATTAAAAGAACACTTTTATTAGCTCGAGATGATGAAGGACATACATAAGGTTATTGAGTGTTGCAAGGCGTGTAGGTGAGCTAAAGGAAGAAAGGAACCATATAGAGAATATACACCCCTACCTACCCCTAAATGACCATGGATAGATTTAAGGATTTCATGATCAACCTACCTAAAGCACCTCAGTAACATGATTCGATTATGGTAGTAGTTAATTGGTTCAATAAAATGAGCCACTTTATCCTTTGCCACAAAACTAATGATACTTTATTTGTTGCTAACCTCTTTTTGTAAAGGATTGTGTAGCTACATGGTGTCCTAAGAAGTATTGTATCGGATTATTATTCGAAGTTTATGAGCTTCTTCTGGCAAACACTATGGAAGAAGCTCGGCATTAAGCTTAAGTTCAGCACTTCTTGCCATCTATAAATAGATGGCCAAACAAAGGTTGTGAACAAAATAGTAGGTAACCTCCATCAAGCTACTATTGAGAAGAATCTACATGATTGGGATCTATGCTTACCCATTATCAACTTCACTTACAACTGCTCTACTCATAGGTCAACAAGAAGGTCACCTTTCAAGATCGTCTATCGACTTAATATGAACTTATCATTGGACATGATTACTAGCTTAACCTCTTAAGGAGAAAGTCAATCAGGTCTACAGTGTGCCAAAAAATTTTAGAAACTACATTAGAAGGTTGTTGAGCAATTAAACAAGATAGTAGCCTGACAAAGAGAGCAAGGAAGTCAAGGTAGAAGGCAAATTATTTACAACCTAGGAGACCTTATATGGATTTAACTCGACAAGGAGTGATTCCTAAGAAAGAGAATAAATAAGTTATCTCCCAAGTCAGATGGCCCTTTTAAGATCCTTTAATGCATTAGTGACAACTCCTATTAGTTGAACTACTCGAAGGATATAGAGTGTCTCCAACTTTCAACATCACCAACTTAATGCCTTATGTGTTGGAAGAAGAAGGAGATCGAGATTTGAGGAAATTCTTCAATAACCCCGGAGAGCTAATGGGGTGCTGACCTCTAGACCCTTCACCTAAGCTCAACTATAAGGCTTACAATCTCTCATGAAAAGGATCCTATCTTCTTAACTTGCCATGGATGAGCTCCAATACATAGAAGAGCTGTAGAAGAAGTCCCTAAGGCCCCATCTTAAATAGACTCTATTTTGCTCAAACTCTTAACTAATCACTAACCTACCAAATGCTGAAGCCCACTTGCTGAATGTTGAGATCAACTTATCGAATGCCAAGCTAAAAGTCCCTATATGATGAGCTCTCCTTTTCTATCCTATAAAGTTGCAGCTTTACCCAATCACCTCAGTCACTTTTAGTATAGCTTAGTAACAGTGACACCAACATCAACTCAATTCAGCCACAATGCCCCAAGATCCCAAAACATGAACCCATTGATAAGCCACCACTTATCCCTTACTTTTCTAACATTTGTACCATATTCCTTTTTGTCCTTTATCATATTTACCCTTTTTGCTTATATCAGGAATTGTCACAAACTGAGAATGGTCTAGTCGTGGCAGACATCGTATACTGTATGAAGAACCCCTAATTAGTTACCCTTCCAACCATGAAATCTTCGCATAATATATAAGGCTCTATAACCATTAGCTTTCCAAGAACATACAGATCCACATGATATCATCCCATAAGCATATTTATATAAAATTTAAACTAAAAAGTTTATAGTAAGTAGTAATTTAGTACATCTAAGTCTATATTATTGATAAAACAAAAGTATATAAGTAAAAGTCTACATAATCAATTCTCTCAACGCACTGGATGGCTCACTCTTGCCCAAGTCCCCAAGCTAACCTGTAGTATCCCCCGATCAGCCTCAATAAATAAGCCATCCTACAACAAAAGTCTAAGAGTGTATAAGCCTAAGCTTAGTGAGCAAAACTCTCGACCATACCACAAGCAAGTTATAAATACATTATATTCACTTATATGAATGAATGGACAAATAGAATGCTAAACAATACGTATAGTTAACTAGTCAGTATATGCAACTCAGATTTAATACCCTCCAAAGTCAAGGTTAAAGTATACATGGCACCAATCAGATTCAGGTATTATACTAGAACTTACTTTACTATGAAACTCTGTGTTCCGCACTTAAATAAAATAAGTCTTTTATTTTAATAAAAAACCAAGTTCTAGTATAATCATGAGTAGGCCCCTACAATCTACACTCACCCCTAAACGGAGGCCTTTAGACTCGACCCTTAGCTAGGCAGTTAGCCTCCAATGCTTAGTATTCTTACGAGCTAGGGTAAGGTTATTTTATACAAGTACACTGTACAGAACTAATAAATTTATAATAATAACCCCTGAATGGCCTTTCTCTACCTTCATATGATGTGACGGCCAGAGTTATGTCTATGCAATGCATGTTGATGCATGTACCAGTTTCTTCTTATAAGCCAAGTATAGTTAAGTCTAATTATGATGTGACCATCCAAAAGTACACACAATCATTGTCATGCTATCATGCAACAAACAAAGTATTATTTATACTTAAGGTAAATTCACAACTCAACACATTATAACATACACAAGTATTTCCCGACCCCACACAAAAATCAATTAACTATATCATTTAAATCCACTATCTGCAATCACATACAAGCATGGAATCATAGGGTAAGTACTCACTCGGTCATGATGACTCGCTCTAGTCGTAGTAATCAATCGGGAGATCTTCGCCCACATTGGGATCATTTGATCATCACGATATAACAACGATATTAAGCAATTGAATTAACTAGTAATTCTAGATATCTATTTACCTAATTCTACTTAGATTACTATCAATTTTAATCTAATTAGACTTTATCACTAATCATATGTAACTTTTTCATTCTATTTCTGATATTTACGAATTTATAGTCATTTTCCATCGTTTTCGGACATACATTTACACGGTGATATCCGTTTTGAATGTTAAAACCCGTATTTTACAATATAGACTAAATTTATTGAAATTCTAATTATTGAAGCTTAATTATTCGTATTGGCTAGTTTTATGTTCTATTTTAGTAGTTAATAGTTTCATTAGCCATTAATTCTTACACTTTAATGATCTTATGGTTTATTATTTTAGAGGCTTATGTTATCGCTTATGTCATCATTCGCTTATGTCATCGCTTACATTATCATTTAATTACATTATTGCTTACATCATTATTTAATTATGTCATTGCTTACATCATCATCCATTATTATCCTTATGTATTCATACACTTTATACATATGTTATATATATACTTATACTTCTAACATACTAGTATGTATACTTATATACTGATACATATACTAGTACATATACCTATATACACATACGGTGACATATATATTTTTATACCTATTTTCGTATGCCTAAAGTTCCCTCTTGAGAAAGCTTCACAATTTTCATATTTTTGTACTTTAAGGGTGTATTTAGCATGGTATATGTATGTATAGTTAGTATATGCCTCATTTTAGGTTATGTACACAATGGATACTTATGTACAAAGGTCTTTATACATGTATTTATCAAGTATACTCTTATATACACATACTTAGGTATATGTACATGTGTTCTTCCAATTATCTAAGGATTCCTACTCTTCTATATATAGATATGGAGCTTCCACTTCCAACAACACATATTCACATATTATACCAACTTTCTAAACTAACCTAACTTACACAACTAACTACTACATAAAATAGAAAATCATATGATAACAAACCTGTTTCTCCTTGATTTATGTTAATAGAAAGCGTGAAAGTGAAGTAAGAAAGTGTTTGGAATTATGGAAGCAAAGGGAATCATTATTTGGAAGAGGAAGAAAAGGACTTTGTTTTGTATTATTTTGTACTTTGAAAATGAAAACAAGTAGGGTCCTAAGTGGGAAAGGAGTGGATGGCAACAAGGAAGAGAAAAGGGGAAAAAAATCTAAAAGAAAAGGAAAGAAATCAATAGAAAGGAAGAGAAGATTCTAGTGATAATGACACATATGTTGACTTGGTCAACATTTCACAATTACATGTAATCTAAGTATACATAATGAAGTGATTAAGAAAAATTAGGAAGAAAATTAAGGAAATGAAAAGAAATAAGAAGTTTAGTGAATTGATTAGTAAAAATACGTAATGAGATTTCCTTTGAGTATTTATATCCTATATACATCATTTGGCTGGCTACTTAATGCAATCATCATGAAAAGTTTTATTTAAGGTATTAATACTTACTACATGTGACATAAATATCAACTAAACTCTTAACTCTACATAATACTAATCTATTTATATACTTAGAAGATGAATGTGATCATAACGCAATATCTTAGTTTTTAAAGAATTACTTTAGTATTATATGTATTTATGAATGATTGAAAGTTATCTTTAATCTTTTACTAATGATTTGGTATAATACTAAGGTTATATTGTCAATTAAGGTTTGAGGGTAAATTATGGTGAATTAGTATTTTTATATCCTTAAAGTTATAGTTTTAAGGTTTTTATTACTTTCAGATGAAATCTTTAGTGTTTACATATGTTTAAGGTAGAAAAATTTTATACGTGATTAATTAGTTATTTTAGAGTTTTCACTTTCACTAGCCTTGTCAACTCCTAGAAATATCTAACACATTTTAGTCTACTTTAGATGTTAGGTCGAGAAATTTAGGGGTTTATAGGAATCTTCTTTTTACATTATCCTTTATGTAATTTTCCATTACTATATTGTTGCCCTAAGTGACTTACTATGAATAATCTTTCTTACTATAGCTACAATCATCTTCAACCATATTATTAACGAATATCCTTGTTCTTGGAAGACACCATTCTCTGGGTACATCTTTTTCACACTCTTATTTAATCTTACCAAATAGTTCAAGATTAGTGGCAAATAAATCTCAGTATTAGCTTGTATATCATATCAAGTAAAATACTAAGTCGTGTTGTGTTCATTGGTACATTATGTCCTATAAGTAACTTTTATGGAAGCCATTGTGTTTGTTGACCTATCCATTCCCTCATCTCATTATTCTTTGGTACCTTGAAGGACCTATTGTTACTACTTCCTATGATATGTCCTAATGATAACTAAGTTCCTATGTATATCATAAACTAAGTCATAAATTCTCAATAGATAATAAATATAACTTACTACTCTCTAAAGAAGGGTTCATGTCAATCATCTAATGATTAATAAGAATACGAAGAGATTAAAGAGGGAATAACTTTTCTCAATATCCAACAAGTAATACAAGAGTGCCTCTCAAATACAAGTTTATAATAATAAGGATAATGATTACAAGTTAGTAGATAGTATTCAATAAGTTTCCTATTTATACTTGTCCTAAACCCTAGTGCCATTCCTGTAAATATATAGAATTATATAAAACCCTAATAGTAGCTTACATAGGCAAAACGATAAAATACTAAGTCTATTCAAGCAAGACTATACATTTCAATACAACTCGAATATAGAAATAGGAAGCAATTGGGATGAAATGAAAAACAAGTTAAAGTAGGTTATTGTACTCTTGGTAGTATGCTAAGGGCAACCTATCATCGATTCTGAAGAGGTTCATATAGGTTAGCTCATGTAAGCCAGGGTACCACTCTAGACTAAGTGAAAGATAGCTTAGTGGTGAAAGGGATGAATTCACAATATAGAGGTTTAGACTCTTATAGTTGGAAGGCATGAGCTTTGAAATAATGTCAAAAGATTAAGCAAGGTCAGTAAATTTCCTACATTGTTGATTGAGCTAAATAGCTTGTGCTTGCTATAAAGAGATAAGCTTGGTGAGCCTCTTGCCTAAAGGGTTAGAGTGCTTGGTCGACTCCTTACTGACAACTTATTAGATTGTGCAGGTTTAAGCATGTTCTATTGTTTCTTACTTAGTCAATTTTTTTTCTTCTTTAAACTATGTCTCTACCTCGTAGCTTGGTGCCTAAGAAAAGAGCTTGTTTTCTTGGTTATGGAGGTCAATTTTTTATTCCCATCATTATTTCACACTCCATGCTTTGTAAGCAAGTTATTAAACTACTATTGAAAAAGTGAAAGTTTCCTCGTCACTAATGATTATACATGGTATCCTATACCAAAAGAAAAATATTTCTCTTTAAAAACTAAAGTATTCCTTATACATCATTTGTTGGGAAAGCCACAAATACGAACCATTTAGATTCATACTAAGCAATAACAAGGATGTACTTATAGTTGAAGGCTGAAACAATGCCCCATGAAGTTAATCTCCAAAAGTCAAGGATCTCAATCACTAGTTACCTATAGTATAACATCTCATGCCTCTTGGAAATATTTCCTAAAGATTGACATTACTCAAAGCAAGCAAAAAACATGACGACCCTTAAACAAGGTACACTTATAAAATTCATAATGAAGTATTAAGGCAATGATTCTCTTAATACCAAAATATCCACCAACTTCCTAATTATAATGGTAATGAAGTATGCTAGCAACCTTGGATGCAAGTACAAATCACCTAATTATTTGGTCTACTACTCCTATAAAGGTACAACTCATAACAATTGTATTTTTTTACCTTAGATTCTTCCTTTTCTAGTGATTAAATACCTTTTATTGTAAAATGCTATTAATCAAATAATTCGTGATATCTACAAACCAAGGAAAATCTTTAAGTGAAGCTATATACAAGTGCTCATCAGGAAAGAACATCATTAATGTCTAGCTCATCTTTCTCATTTACAATCCCAAAAATGTCATCAGTTACTGTATTTTAGATCCTTTCTTTTCATGAATCTTAATGTCAAGCTCATATAGCAATAGGAGCTACCTTATAAGTTGAAGATATGCATTTGGTTTTATAAATAAGTACTTAAGCATGGAGTTGTCAATAGGGACCATGAACTTAGAACCCACAAAGTGAAGACTATAGCTAACAACTCCTTCTATGTGGCGGCATAGTTGCACTACGCACTGGTAATTATCTTACTAAGGTAATATATCGATTGGAAGACTCTATCTCTCAATTGGCTAGTATAGCACCCTTAGTCATATCACTAGCATCACACATACGCTTAATTGCAACTTCCAAACTAGTTCTACGATCACAAGTGCTATAATCAGAGGCTATCTTTGGTTCATTGCATATGAAGGTGAAGTGCATACATAAATTAATTGTTTTCTGATGAGTTTGTTATAGGAAGTTAACTTAAAAATAACAATTCTCTCTCCATATCTATAATATCAAGGTGTTACAGAATATTTCTAAAAGTTAGTTCAAATGATAGTAAAATGCTCTCTATTTCCTCTCAATACTTTGAGAGATTATAAAATTTATCAAACCTTCTAAAAATGATTATTAGGGAAAGATAGGAACACATGAGGTCTTTATTCTAGATTGCATAACTTCCCTTGGAACTTGTGTTCTAAATGTAATTTATGTTTCTAATATATAGCTCTTTCAACTACTCAACCGCTGTATCTTGCTATTAAATAACAATATGCTATATTGACTCAGTTAATAGAGTGACAACATTCTTGGCAAAAAGAAATGAATTTTAAACATTAAATTCTAGAAAAACATTACACTAACTTAACCATTGTATCTCATTAGTGCAATCAAAGCATCCAACTTCTAATAACTAATTTAGAGTAGAATGTTAAATCCAGTAATAGTAAAAACTATTAATAATTATAACTCCATTTGCATAAAAACTTGTCCATCCACAATTACGAAATTTAAATCTATATAATGAACAATTTGAAAATTTAACTACAAATATAATCTAACAAGGGAAAGAAAAAACAATTAAACAATTAAAGACTAAGTTTTCTATCAGTACAAGTGTTAAATGGTTTAACTTATATAAGTAATCACAAAAATATAAAGAGATAAAAAGTGAGGAAGCTTAGTTTGTAAGAACGTTGCTTAAACTATGATAAAAGCCACTAATAATTGATAATTACTCTCAAAGAAAGAGTTTAGGGTTTAAGATTAACAAGAAGATTAAAACTAAACCTTTGAAACCAGCTTAAAAAAAAAAAAGTTGTGAAAGGTAACCTTCTTACAATTATCAAGGTTAAGACCATGTAAAAGCAAAATCCATTAGATTTAACCTTAACTTTTCTCTTTCATTTAAAAATAAATATTTGATTGCCAAATAATTAGTATGACCTTTGATTGCATGAATAGGACTAGACTTGTGAAAAGTAATTGATGAAGATTAGTTAGGATTACAAGTCATGGACCATCTAAGCCATCAAAGTAGGGAAGAAAGAAATCGAAAGCTCGTTAGCATCATCTAAAATTTAGGGTAAGATTGTTCAAAATCATAATTATTGAATGCTGAAGACATTAAAAGTTGTTTAAAAGCTAGTGAACAAGAAGCACAATTCTAATTCTTGAGTTACAGATCGGTCAACTTTAGAAGACTACATCTTTTTGGATATGGATAGTTTGAAGCTCATAATATGCTAATAAAAGCTCATTTAAATCTACTATTCAAATTTGCAAGTTCAGTAAGATGCAAAGTTGATGAAGATTTTCATATTAGTTTAGGAAAGCTTATCTTGTTACATTTTATTTCCTATCTTTTTTGGGATGTAGATTTTATTCAATTTTATTGTTTATACTACAATTATAAGACTATAAATATCCTATGAAATAGTTGTGTTGATAGTCTCTTACAATAATACAAGTTTTCGTATTTGCATATATGTGTTTATCATGTTATACGTTACGTTGGTTGGTATTAGAGCAAGGATGTCAACAATAGCAATGGTAATGATCATAATAACGATGTTCAAGAGGTTTAGGTCCTAGTTTAGGGGGACAAAACTAAAAATGCATTGCAATATATGGAGAAACTTCTCAAGTAGCAGGTGGACTGCAATTTCCAGTATATTAATGAGGATGTTCAGGAGATTATAAATCGTCTCAATTGTCTAAGAATTGATACTTGTAGAAGGCAACATGATAATAGAAGGCCAGGGTAAACATGGCTTGTGGCAACCCTATTGATAGGCCTACTTCTATTCATAGGCATTATACCTATAATAATGATGATGATTTAGAAGTGCTATGCTATAAACATGAAAGGGCCACACATGTAGCAATATTAGTAGAATATAGGGGGATGGGTATGGTTTATATTATGGATGAAAGCTAAATGGAAGTTGAAGTAAAGTAAACTCATGCACAAGTCCATAGACATGATGCACCATACAACCTCACATGAACTTAGCAATAAGCTTTATATGATGCAAAAGCTAGTTGCTAAGGTCACTTGCCACTATTCCTTGCTCAAGCAAATAGATAAGAGTCAAGGGTATTTGATCTTGTACACAAACACAAGAAAAATGAAGTAAAAATAGGGTATCTTCAATATGAAGAAGATGGTTTTTGGCTTACATGTACATAGGGCTTCTATAGTAGCCCCCTTAATGTTACATGATGAATATGTGATGACAAAAAATGGACAAAATGCTAAAATGAGAAATTACAAGGTTTTAAGGTTACGTAGAAGGCGGTAAAATGGATAAAAGACAAAGAAGTAACCCCTGCAATGGTACAATCTATAGATGTGTTAGAGACATAGGCTAAGAGATGCTTAGGCATGATCATGGTGTTGAATAATGAATTCTTTACAAAAATAAGATAAGATGAGCTTGCTTAAATAGGTTAGATTCGAATATGGAGAGATCGAATAAAAGTCAATTAAGCTACTAGTCAACTTAGCTGGGCTATCTTGGAGCTTGGGAGAGTTAAGAGGTTAGGTAATTGAACAGATCAATAGTAAGTATTGCTCTTCTAAAGTAAGTTGAAAGGAGATGATCCAACGTGCTAAGTTTTCTAGGCCTCTAACTCGAGAATGAGTAATGGGTCTTCTGATTTGATTCCAATCATCCCCTCTAGTCTATTTAGGATTTAGGATCAAATCCATGGTATCTTCATACTAATTTTCCTCTAGGGCGTAGGGGTTCAGGTCAGTAATATGGAAGTTGTGAGATACTGCATATCTTTTTTGTAGGTCTAACTGATATAAATTGTCATTAATATTTTAGGGCACTTGAATGGTCCTTTAACTTAGGTAAGCAATTTATTCTTCCTCATGCTTAGAAACCTATCTTTACTTACATCGCCAAATTGAATTTCCTTTCCTTCATTCCTTGACTCGATTTTTCAAGCTTTGATGCAACTTAAGTGAGGTACTCGGTGGTTTTTTGATAGATCTTTTGGAGAACTCAAGTACAGTCATGGGCTTCAAAGTCTCCCTAGCTAAGTATAGGTAAGGTCTTTTGATCAAGCGGTAGGTCAAGGTTAAAACCATACACAACTTCAAATTTTGTCTTGCTCATAATACTATGAACAAATCAATTAGATGCAAAATCCAATATCAGCAAGCATAAGTCCCCAATTTGATAGGTTTCTTTTAATGTAGCTTGAAGTAAAGAACCTAACTTTTTGTTGACAACATTTATTTATTTGTCTATCTACAAATGGCATGATGTATTGAACATCAGCTTCTTTCTTAGTTTACACCATATGGTCTTCTAAAAGTGACTAAGGAACTTAGGATCTCAGTTAGAAACAATACTTTAGGGTACTTCATGTAGTCTAATGATCTTCTACAAGAAAAGAGAGGAAATATTTAAAGCATCTTTAGTTTCTAGCAAGGCATGCAGTGTGCCATCTTGTTAGGTCTGTTCACTACGACTAGCAATGAATCCTTTCTTCAAACTTAGGGACAAAATCCATACTCGGCTCACTCCATTGCTTAGGTAAGACAGGCGATGGCACGTTCCTTACTTGCTTAGCTCTACTCTTTACCCTCTTGCAAGTAGCACACTTTTCAAAAACTTGATATACATCTCTTAACATTTTTAGCCGGAAGAACCTAGCCTGCAATAGCTCATATGTCCTTTTCTCACAAAAGTCACCAAATAATCCTCCTCCATTAGCTTCTTGCACCAATAACTCTCTTGCAAAATAGCTCATGATACACAGCTTACATCGATGGAATAGAAGTCCATTCTCAATAAAGTAATCATCTACAGCTCTTTCATTAATACAATTGGCAAGTACCATAGCAAAATGAGGGCCCTAAGCATATAGATCCTTAATAGTTGAAAATCTAAGTAATTCGGTTCGCAAGTCAAATAGGAAGGTATAGTTTTAGTATAAATCATCTGCAACTACATTAGCCCTACCTCTCTTATATTTAATTACAAAGGAAAACCCCTCCATGAATTTAATCCAATTGGATTGCCTTTTGCATAGCTTCAACTAGCTTCTCAAATACTACAATCATTCATGATTTGTGTATATAGAAAATGCCTTTTGGTAAAAGATAGTGTTGCCTAACAATTAAAGCTTAGATTAGGGAACGAAATTCATTATCATACATAGAATAGTTTACTGTAGCTCCTCTAAGCTTCTTACTATAGTATGCAACAGATTAGCCTTCTTGCATGAGTATGACTTTAATGCCTATGCCTAACGCATTACATTCCAACTTAAAGACTTTGTCAAAGTTAAGTAGAACTAATACCTATGTGGAGGTCAAGTTCTCTTTCATTTCAGCTAAACTCTTCCACTCTTTCTCTCCTATATTGAAATATAAACTCTTCTTTATTAACTCGGTTAATAAGAGGCATAATAGTACTAAAGTTTTGTATGAATCTTGGGAAAAAGGATGTCAAGCCATGAAAGCTCCTAACATCTGCATAATAAGTCGCGGTTAGCTATTAAATAGCTTGGATTTTCTCTTCATCCACTTTCATACCACTTCCTTTGTTGACTACAAAACTTAGAAATACGACTTCCTCTTAATAGAAACTACATCTCTTAAAGGTGGTCAATATGACTCAACATGTTGGGACTATACACAAGTTTGTCATTAAAGTATACCACAACAAACTTTCTAATAAATTTCTTAAAACATGGTTAATCAATTTCATGAATATACTTAGTGTGTTGGAAAGGCCAAAGGGTATGACTAGCCACTCGTACAATTTATGCCTTGTCTTGAAGGCGGTATTCCACCCACCCTCTAGTCTCATCTTGATTTGTGGTAACTAGATTTGAAGTTGTTCTTTGAAAACATTCTAGAAACATGTCATCAGGCCTTGGGATGGGGTATCGATACTTAATTTTGATCTTGTTGATAGTTTGGTTATCAATGTACATTCTCCATATTCCATCCTTCTTTAGCACCAACAAGGTAGACATAACACATGGACTAAGTGGTTCTTGAACATAGCTTCACTCTACGAGCTTGTTCACTTACCTTTGTAGGTTAAAGGCTTACTCAAGGTTCATTTTGTAGGTTGGCTTATTTGGTAGACAACTCTTGGTTGTAAACCAATGCAATATTTAATCTCTTTGAACGGAGGCAAGCCCTTTTGGTAACACCTTAAGAAATAAATCCTGATATTTGTCAATCAGCCTCTAAACCTTAATAGGTAACTCTACTTGCTCTTTTATCTCTATTTATTGCCTGATCAACAAGTAGGTTGAGGTATCTGACCTCAATGTTTACTCTAGTTTAGTTAGATTAATAACTAAGGTCTTGTTAGAATCTCAACTCAACTTCATCTACATATTGTTGACTTGGTTATAAGTCATTGGGCTTACTATAACCTTCCTTCTATCCTTCTTAATGGCATATGTATTGAACCCATCATGTATGACCTTCTTGTCAAATAATTGAGGTTAGCTTAAGAGTATGTGTGATGCATGCATAGGCAACAAGTAGTACAAGATGTCCTTAGTATGTTTCTACTAATGTAGGCAATCTAACTTGTTGTGTACCATATAACATACCCTTCTCATTCAACCATTACAACTTGTATGGCCTAGGATGTGGAGTAGTTGGCAATTTCAATCCCTACACCATATTAGCAAAAGTGATGTTGATTTGATTTCCACTATCTACAATCAAGGCACACAGTTGATACTCTACTCCATAGGTGATATGGAACAAATTCTCTCTCTATTGATTCTTTACTAAAAGGGTCACACTCATAGCTTATTGGACAACTAGACCTATCAATTCTCCTTCCCCAACATAGATATCATCCTCATCTCCTTCGTGCATTTCTTATGTACACTTTACTTTCTCTTCCTTGTCTTCTACCTCTTCATCAGTTCTGTCTACATCAAAGGGCAATATCTTACCTTTAATAACTGTAGTTCAATGGATAGGATACTAGGCAATCATGTGTCTAAAACCCTAACAATTAAAGAACTTTATCTAATGAGTTTTCCTCCTAGAGTTCTGACCTTTCTCAAACTTTCTCATCCCTTTAACTATCCTCTTCTACTTAGTACTAAACTCATCAACTTAACACTAAACTACTTAGTCTCTAAGAGCTAATTTGAATAAGTCGATTAAACTAAATAGGTCGGCTCAATTGAATTTGATATGGATTGTTTGTTCTTCACTTCTCCACTCATGCGACAACCCTTATAGCCTCTTTGAGGGTAGCAAACCTTTACACCTCCACAATACTCCGGATGTCATACTTTAGGCTCATAAGAAATTTAGAAATGGTTTGGGATTAGGCTCCTTCATTTCATATGGGATCATAAGCATTTGAAATTCCTGTGCCTACTCATTTACACTTTAGGGCCCTTGTTTTAACTCTTGCAACTTCTCAAAGGTGTCTTGCAAATACAAGTCCAAGATGAATTTACCTCACATAACTCTCTTCATTTTTACCCATGTTCTAACACTTTAGTAGCCCTCTTGTTTTTGGGTAGCTAGGAAATTCCTCCACTACATTATAGCATACCTAGAAAACTCTAAGGCAACTATGCACACTTTATCAAAATCCTCATATTAATAATAGTCAAATATCTTCTCAACTTTTTCCACCTAATCCAAATACTTATTGCCACCATCAGTTCCAATAAAGTTGATACCTACATTTTCACTTTGTCCAATCATATAAGAGCTCGGTCTTCTCTTTCCTTAGCTTCACAATATTCCTTATCTTCAACATCAACTAAGTCAATGCATCTCCAGCTTATTCATTTCAAGTAGGGTAATCACATCTGTAGTTTCAAGCTTCATGCCTCCTCCCTCCAACATCTACATTAGCTCGGTGAGCCTCAGGTGTAACTTCAATAGGTCGAACATTAGCCAGTTAGTGCACAACATAACTCAACTAAGACATCATGATGGTTAAATCATTGAATCTTTCATCGATGTATCTAAGGGTGGCAACAACACTCCATCCATGATTTTAGGCTTCACTTTCGTAACTTTGATGATTGTTTAAAAACTAAAGTTAGATATCTTTGATACTAACAAATACTGTATTAAGTTTGATCCCTGTGTTTTGATAAGAACAAAAAGGACATACCAAAAGATATATTTGTATATGTTCAAAGTATGTAGGATATAACTTATTTTTGAGAAGCAAGGATAAAAGTACATTTAGCACTCTAATCAGAAGACCGATCAGAAGAATGAACAAAAGACCAATCAGAAGGTCTGAGAACATAGGAATAATCTTAAATAAAATGAGAAAGTGTTTGAAATTCCTTGGAAGACTTTTAATTAGAAGAAGGCCTAGCTTTATTTATTGAATATATTTAGATGTTCCACAACGTTACATAAATCCATGGGGATTAATTTTTAGGAATTTTATTATTTGCTTTGACTATGTTAAAAGGAATTTCTAGGTTGGGATTATTTTACTTAAAGTATTCTCATATTTTTTAAAGGGAAGTTTTTTTTAAAGGGGCAAGATATTATTTGACTAAAAGATTAAGGGAGAATGTGTACCGAGAAAGTTATGATTTGCAAGCTCATCAAATCTTAAGAATTTAGCAAGAATTCTTTTTTTTTTTAAGAACAAAAGGAGATCAAAAATTAAGAAAGTTATCCTTCCATAACATCACAGTCAAAAAATATTGAGAAAGGAAGGGTTATATATTCCAAAAGAAGAGTCTGCATGCGTGGAAATGAAGAAAGAATGACAAGTCTATCATGACAAATATATGGAAACTCAAATCAAGGCATCAAAAGTTTAAGAAAGGTGGTAAAACTTTCCTTAAAAGATTACTTCAAGAAATAAAGGAAAAATAAAAAAAATCAAAGTCAAATGCTAATACCTTTCCGAATACTTCTCAACCAGCATTTGTAAAGAAAGGGTACATAAAAGCATGAGATCCAAAGGAGTAATATAGAAAAAGACATACAAGTGCTATAGTGATTATTTTCGAAATCTTTCTTAAGCCTAACAAGATAGGAGATTGTCAAAAGATTACACTGTTTTTACAATATTTTTTGGTTTGAATTCATGTGCTTATTTTTAAGGATCATTTGTAACATTTCTTCATCATTTTTCTTGTAATATGTTTTAAGAGTTAGTTGTGTGCATTGAGAGAGACTTTTATAAACTTTGTAGATCTAAGTGTTAGCCTAAGGTGAGGCTAAATGTATCAACATAGAGGACTTTGTGGTTATAATCTCTCAAGTATTGATTTTGTTGAAAGTAAATAGTGAAATGACTCTAGTGTGAAATACCAGGTCACATGGTGGAGTTAGAAGAGTGTAGTAAGCACAAGGCTAAAGCACTATAATTAATTTACCTAATGTAGGCACCTAATTTTTGCTACCCTACCCCTCTTTTTATTTTTATTTTAGGTTATATGGTCCTAAATTAAGGAAAATACAAAAAATAGAAAAATAAGAAAACCCAAAAATATAAAGTTTAAGAAAATACCAAAAAAAAAGGAAAATAAGGAAAAACAAAAAAATATAAGAAATTTAGAAAAAATACAAAAAATGGAAAAAAATTAGAAAAATATATAAGAAATTTGAAAAGTCACAAAAAATAGAAAAAAATAGGGAATTTAGAAAATAATAATTTTTTAGGTAATTTAAATAGAATAGATTTTTATTTTGAATAAATTTAAATAAAGGACTATTGAATCTAGGCTTAGATTTGAATCCAGCTTAAGTTTACTTAGTCCATATATGCAATTTAATTGCATATATGAACAATGCATAGGCTAACAGCCTAATGTATAAGCACATGGATAAGATAATGGGGTTTGGTTTAAGGTCTTGGGTTTGAAACTTGCTAAAGACATAAAAATGCCTTTTTCTCCTTTTCTTTTTTACACTCTGCACTTTTCCCTTCTAGTTAGTAAACTTTAGCATCATTTTTAGGTGATTTATTGTTGCAATTTCACCAAATTAATGGTGAAGTTGCAAAATAGGCATGAAATATTATAATTTGAGTACAAAAAATTAGCCTTATTACTGTCATTTACTTTAGTCAAAGTTGATTTGAAAAGAGGAAAAAACAAGAAAATCAAAGGAGGATGGAATCCATTGTCTTTTAAAGTTCAAAGCACAATGCACAATAGGTAGGTGGGTTTCATTTGCAAAAACGCACATAACACACGCAGGGGGATTGAATTTTCAAACAAAACACACTCGCAAGGGGGGGTTTGATTTAAAAAAAAAAACACAGTATACACTTACAGTGGTCGAGGGATTTTCATTTTGAATTCATACACACATGTGCACATAAGGAGGACCTACTTTGAGCACAAGGCCACCCCACCCCCCTCCCCCACTCCTCTCTCTCAATTTATCTTTCTTTCGGCTGACTCTCCCTCTCGCCCATCAATTCAAAAAATGATTGCCTCCACACAAAACCCACTCTCTCGGACTCTCTCTCTCCATTACTGCCTCCTCTCTCTCATCTTCTATGGTACATACACAATTGCAGCACATAGCCTACACTCTCTCTTTTACCAAACAACACACTCAACGGCAGCCTACCATAGCACCTATTGCTACACTCTATGCCCTCTCTCGGCATTCACACATGCTGTATACCACATGAAACACCAAGCATAGAAAGCACCCCTATCGCTCAGATCTCATTCTCACATATACCATCCTTCTCCCGACCACATCAACCATCTAACCCAACCCAATTCCAGCCCCAAACAAACATACAACTTGACCTCACTCTCTAACCAAGCCACCCTCAACTGTAGCACTAGACCCATCCTCACCACTATCCACAACCCAACCAACCGCACCCTAACCTATAACTTATAAACAATCCGCAACCTCCATAGTTACCCAAACAATGACTACCTCTTAAACGACCGTTGTTGGCTATGGCGTAGCTCCTATCCCCACTAACCCTAATAAGAAACCCACAAACCCCCCCAATTGACGTCTTTACCTCCTTCTCCTAATTGAGTCATTTAACCCAAATCTAATCCAGATCCACACTAGATCTGACCCATTGGAGCTCCGACCCAAAACAAGACTCGCCAACCTACCTAGTGAGTTTGACCCACACACAACCTAAACCCCTACCAAAGTCCAAGCTTTCAGTTCGAACCCTCTCTTCTTATTGAAGTTTCAGTTTGTTGATTTAGTTGTGCTTTGTATTTCTTTTTTTCTCTTATTTATTTATTTCTTAAATATTATATTTCTAACTAAAAGAAAAAAGATAAAAAAAAGTGAAAAAAAGAAAAAGAAAGGAAAAGAATAAAAAAAAGTGAAAAAGAAAAAGATTAGTTTTATTTTATTCTATTTTCTTTTTTAGTCAAAGTAATATTAAAATGGAAAATAAAAATAATAAAAAATGGAAATGACAAATAGATGGTAAATTTATTTAATAACTTGGAAAATTAGTTTTTTCCAAAAAATAAAAATAACCAATCCCTTTTCTAAATTAGGACGCTTTAAAATTTCCAAAATATCAACTTGATTTAGAATTCTTTAGGAAATTTCTTCAAATAAATCAAAATGGATAAAAACATAAACTCAACTGTTTTCCAAAAATTAAAATCTATCAACCTACTATGTTTTTAGTGAATAAACTACAGAAGTCTAATCCCAAATAGTGGATACGTAGGCACTCGTACGTAAGTACGAGGCAACTTAAAATATTAAAAAGTTTTATTTTTTCCATTTTTAGATATTCATGTAAATTGATTAATTTTGGTTGCGTATAATATGATTAATTGTTTAGAAATTAAAACAGAAGAAGGTATAATTGAAAAGAAAATTTAAATTTGAAAAGTTAAAAAGTAGTACCCATTTAAGGTTTAAAAAAATTAGCTCCTAGATCTAGATCTTTGGTTTTAAAATACCATTTTATAAAATAATTTAATCGATAGACCGATAGTTAAGTTATAACCAATCCACCCAATTGGTTATATTGGTTATAATTTAACTCTTTTTCCCGACTCCGATAGGGTGGTGACTCTAAAGTATTTTCAAAATATAAAAAAAAAATCGGTTTTCTTTAAACCTTAGTTTCTTTAAACCTTAGTTGAGGGTCGGTATTAAACGGGTATAGTTTAGTATTGATTGGTTTAAAGAATACCTAATTTATAAAAATAACTAGGAGGTAAAAACCCAGGCTTAACACCTAATCTTCTGTCCTTTACTATTTCACATTCATGGACTTTACTTTTTTTTATCTTTCTAACTGTCTTTCCTGCCAATCATTTAAGCAATCAAGGGGTTTTATTTTTCTAAAATATCTATTTCTTAAAAATTTTAAAATACAACCCCTACCCCCTCTCTCCATTACTTAATTGGGACTTACATTTAGTATCAAAGCCTCACTCTAATATCAATGAGTTCAAAGATCATGGTTAAAAGTAATGGAAGTAGTATAACTGTACAACCTGGAAAAAGCTTATTTCTTTGATAGTACTAATTTTCTATATTGGAAATTTAGGATCAAGACATAAGTAAAAGTTGTTGACTATCAAACATGGAGGATTATTGAAACTAGAGATGCCAAACTACTTTCAACCATCACATCTGATAGTGATATTGCAAAATTCGAACTAAATTCTAAGGCTAAGAACCTTCTTTTGTCTACTATTGGTCAAGCTAAATTCTGCTTAATTTCTCTTTATGGTTCAATAAAGAAAATTTAGGATACATTGGCTCAAGCATATGAAGGCATGGATATCATCAAGGAGACAAGAATCAACTCTCTTATGCAACAATATGAAACATTTCGCATTTTACTTGGAGAAGAAATCAAAGAATCATTTAGCAAATTTATAGCCATTACAAATGAACGCTCATTCCTAAGCAAGAAAATTAAAAATAGAGATTTGGTACGAAAAATGTTGAGAGTATTACCTATGGCTTGGAATGCAAAGAAAATAGTAATAGAAGAAGCATGTGATATGAAGAAATTAACACTCAATCAATTGGGAAGCAGACTAATGGTATGTCAAGTTGATTTTCTTAACTCATAGACTATATTAGAAGATACTAAGAAGAAAGGAATAGCATTCAAAGTTTATAAGTAGACTCAGACTCAGAGTTAGAAAGTAAGAATGATGATGACAATGACATTACACTAATTACGAGGAAGCTAAACAAAATGATCAAAAGATAGGGTAAGAAAAGATTTTCTAAGCTTTTATTTTCTAACTATAGTAAAAATGACATAAGAAGAAGCTATAAGGAAAATGATACAAAGAAGGATAAAAAAGAAAGGAAGGAAGTTGTGTACTGTGAAAGTAAGAAATCTAGACCTATCAAATATGAATGTTTAGTCCTAATCAAGAAATTAGATAAATACAAGAAGAAACAAAAGTCATTGTTTGCAGCGTAGAGTGATATGAGCAAATTTGAAAATGAATCAAAAGATGAAGAAGAAGCCAATCTATGCTTAATGGCTCTTTCTAAGGTAACTTTTGCTTCTGAAGATGAGATGCCTAAAAGAGTTTGTAAACAAATAAAAAAATTGCTTAAAGCACTAGAAAAGGAAGATAATAAGATAACTAAAAATAATAATGAAATTCAGAGTCTTAAAGAAGAGACCAACTAATCCAAACTAATGAGTTGCTAGTAAAAGAAAATGATGTGTTAAAAATTGATAAAGAAGCATTAGAGATTGATAATAATAACCTTCTTCTAGTCAAAACAATCTTAAAAAAGAAAATATTGCATTAAGAGAAGAGATAGGTGAACTAAGAATAAGAATTGATGTCTTATCAAATTCAATTGACTCAACATTTAATAAATTTTGTGAAAGTGACAAAAAATTGCAAATGCTAATAGCTTCTCAATGGATGGATAAAACTAAGGTTGGTTAAAGCTTTGAACATCTTGAATCCTTAAATTCAAGTAAGAAAATGGTCTTTGTAGAAGGAAAAGAAGTAATAAACAATGGGATAATGAATGGCCATAAAATTGGAAGACCAAGTAAAGATCAATAAAAGAATTATTTTGATCGAAACAAAAAGTATCTAGTTTAAGGACCTATTAGAGGATCCATCAGAAGGTATGTCAAAAGATACCTAAATCAAAAAGGTCAAGTGACAAGTAGGTATTTCAAATCATATGGCTGCTTTTTTTGCTATAAATTATGACATATTGAAAAATATTGCTACTACTACAAAAATAATAAGCTCAATAATGTCATGCAAAAATACTAAATACCATGAGCTTGAATTTTGGTAGGCTTAAGTGTAATACCCCTTATATGCCTGGTGACTCGATTTTAAATCATTGAGGCGCCTTTTAGTATAGTAGCTCAAAGTACATCGAAACTTCAATGTTAAGTGTATTCGGATCGAAGTAATCCCAAGATGGGTGACAACCTAGGAAGCTACTATACCAAGAGATAAAACTGTATGACATTTCGTGCTAAAGAAGACAATACCTCAGTAGGAGGAGTTTCGATCGAGTTGTTATAGGTGGTATCAAAGCACACTCTACCAACTAGAAGGGTAAGTCCCTACTTAGTAGTGGTCTTGAACCCATGTAATGAAACTAATGAGGACGTCAGTTCTATAAAGGGGGTAGATTGTAATATCCCTTATATGCTAAGTGATGGGATTCTAAATCATTGAGGTCCTTTTGGTATATTGGCTTAAAGTACGTCGAAACTTCAAAGTTAAGTGTGCTTAGGCTAGAGTAATCCTAAGATGGGTAACCTCTTAGGAAGTTGATATATCAAAGGAAAAAACCGTATGGCATTTCAAGCCAAAGTGAACAATACCTCTATGCGAGGAGTTCCATTCGGTTGTTACACTAAGCTAGTTTGGGTTCTAAAAGGAAATTAGCCTATCCTTTATGTAATCATAGGAGCATGGAGTTAAGCTTAAAGAAGCATGGTACCTAAATAGCATGTGCTCACATCATATGTCAAGAGTTCACAAATCTAAAATGGAAGGAAGGAGGATATGTTAAGTTTGGTGATGGCAACAAAGGGAAGATAGTAGCCACTGGTAATACAAAAATTCCTCCTTATACTATTGAAAATGTGTCATTTGTAAGAAGATTAAAACACAATCACTTAAGTATAAGTCAATTATGAGACAAATGATGTTTGATCAAAACAAAGTAGAAGCTTTTAATAAAAATGGCATCAAACTATTTGAAGAATTTGGAAAGAAAAATATATATTTAGTTAAGCCTGCTAAAGCTTAGGTTGAAAGATGCTTTTGAACAATTTCAGATAACATATTTCTCTATCATAAGAAATTAGGACATGTTCACTTTAATTGACTAGAGAATTTTTCTAAAAATAATCTATTTAACGAATTACCTAAAATAAGTATAAAAAGTGATATTAGTTGTATCAAATGCTTTAATAACAAGTTAACCTATATGGCTCATAAGTCCAAAAGAATAATATCAATGAAATGACTATTAGATTTATTACATATGGACTTGTTTGGACATACTCATACACTAAGTCTAGGTGGTAACTACTACAGAATGGTAATTGTTGATGATTATTCTCGGTACTCTTGTTTTTTATTCTTACGTAACAAAAGTGATGCAATTTGGTGCTTTCAAAAAATTTGTGAAACAAGTTCAAAACGAAAATGGTTATTCCCTCATCAATCTTAGGACAGATCGTGAAAAAGAGTTTAAAAATGAGGATTTCATAAGATTTTGTGAAAACTAAGGCATCACCCACAATTTCTACAGTTGAGTGTAAAAATAAAACTATACAAGAAATGACAAGAACCTTATTGAATAAAGTAGTGTAGCATAATATTTCTGGTCAAAGTAGCTTCAACTTCTTATTACATCATAAATCAAGTTTATATAAGGCCATTAACTAAGAAGACTCTATGCAATTTTAAAGAATCATTTTGCATTAGTACAAAGTAGGTATTCATTAATAAGCTAGAAAAACAAGGCAAAATTACAAGAAATAAGGCTAAGCTTGTAGCAAAAGGTTAATCTCTACAAGAAGGAATATACTTTTATGAGACATATACACTAGTTAATCAAAAGAGTGTTAAGAGCACATTTTTAAATAGTTACATGAAAGAAGAAGTGTATATTGAACAACCCCTTAGGTTTGAGGACCTATTTAAAGAAGATTATGTTTACAAGTTGAAAAAGGCTTTATAAGGCCAAAACAAGTGCCTCACTCTTGGTGTAAAAGACTTAGTTAATTGTTCATTCAAAATGGACTTAAAAGAGGATAAGTCAACACAACATTATTTATAAAATACTTTAATAATGATTTGTTAGTAGTGCAAATTTACATAGATAATATTATTTGTGGTTCCTCTAATGAATGTTATTGCAAGGATTTCTCTAAGTTAATATAGGCTAAGTTTGAGATGTTCTTAATAAGAGAATTAAATTTCTTCCTTGAGCTCCAAATAAAGAAAACAAAGGATGGAATTTTTATCCATCAAGAGAAATATATAAAACAAATCATAAAGAAATTCCAGTTTGAAAATGCAAAGGGAGCTATAACTCCCATGTCAGCATCTACAACATTAGAACTAGATGGATTGGGTAAGAAGGTAAGTGAAAAACTTTATAAAAGTTTAATTAAGTCATCGTTGTATGTAATAGCCTCTCTGCCTGACATTATATTTAGTGTCTGTATATGTTCTTGCTTTCAAGAAAAACCAACTGAAACATACTTAGCAATAGTAAAATATATTTTAAGTATCTATCTTCCACATCCAAGCTTGGGATCTTGGATCCAAAATATCATAATTTTGAGTTGATAAGATATTCAAATGCAGATTACAATGGTTATAAGATAGATAGAAAATGTACATCTAGAACACATCAATTCTTAGAAGATAAGTTAGTTTTTTAGTCCTTCAAGAAACAAAACTCTATGGCTCTCTCTATAGCTAAAGCCAAATATGTATCAATTAGGAATCATTATGATCAAATACTCTAGATAAAATAACTCTTGTCAAATTATGGTATTAATTTAAAAATTGTGCCTATCAAGTGTGACAACATTAGTGCAATTAATTTAACCAAAAATTCTGTACATCATTCGCGTTCTAAATATATAGAAGCATGAACCACTTTATTACAAACCATGTTAATCAAGGGGATATAAATATTGAATTTGTTTCTATTGATAATTAGCTAGATGATATATTTACAAAACTCCTTGATAAAATAAATTTTGAATATATCTGGAATGAAATTGGTGTATGTTGTCCTATATGATTTATGTTAGTTAAGATTGTTTATAAAATAAAATAAAAAATAAAGGGAAAGGATGCACACGCACAAGACATGTAGCTTTTTCAATTTTAAAATCTCCCTCGTATAGATGAAAAGGCCTCCTTTGGTAGTTACCTTTTTTATTTCCCCATATCTACCAACTTCTTAATCCACTCATTAATCAACATGACAAGTATAACATCATTTGCCTCTTTGATTACACTTTCTCTCCTACAACCTGACCACATTCCTTTTTCTTTTACCTAATTAGTTACCAATCTCTTCATCTTTTTGTCTATTTACTCACTCAAGTCCTCTCTGTCTTTACTTTATAACTTCTACCACTTTCTCTCAAAAACTCTTCATGACTAATAGGAAATCCTCTCACATTCTCAAAAAGGGACTCAATTCAAAGGACCTCAAGAATACAATGGAAAATCATTACGAGCTAGCTAATGAATCTTCGGATTCAAAGAAAATCTAAACTAACCAAACCTTACCCGAGCTACAAACCAAAAAGAAATCGACTAAAGAACTATCCAAATTAGAGTAAAAAAGAAAGGAAAAGCTTACTAAGGTAGAAATTGAACAACTAGTGGCTAGAGTAATGGATTTAATTGATGAACTTGTTGGATTTACAGATCTAAGGAAAGTGAAAGAATCTAATGAAAAATCTACTGTTGGGAATCAAGGTAATGAGAAAAGGAAGAAGAAGCAAAAGGCGAAAAGAGGAAATTAAAAGGAAGGTGGAGGATCATTTGAATGACGCATCAAAAAGTAAGGATGTAGCAGTGATTCATTTTGAGATTAAGAGTTCAAAAAGTCTCAAAAAGGTAATAGCTAATTCTTCTTCTATTTCTTTAAAAAGAAAGTTAGACTATATTGAACCTTATATGTTCAATTTCAATTACATTACTAAGATAGGGTTTTATTGGGATGAGTTCTTAAGTATGTTTATATGCAAAAGTATTTATACTGTAGATACTGTAATGCATGGAGAGTTAATCTTTGAGTTTTATGAAAATCTAGATTTAACTGAAAGAGACAGACTATGCTTGACTTAGTTAGGAAGGGAAATTGAAATCACTAAAAGTGATATTATTAAGTGCTTTGGTCTCCCCATTGCGAACAATGATGAAAAATTTATGGCTATGGTAAAAAGTCAAGTGTTCAATATAATCACAAATGGAAAATGGAACTGTGATGCAAGAGAGGTATTTGTATTTGACTATAGGCTTTTAATAAGGCATTTACATAAGCTTGTTATAAGTTGTATTTTGCTATAGAAAGGAAGCACAACATCTATTTCAAGAGAAGATACCTTAATCATCATTGCCATATTAAAAGGAAAGAGAATAGATGTTGGAGGATAGAATATTAAACATGTTGTTTTTTTGTTTTTTACTGATGCTAAGAAACAATATGGAAACCTTCTAATGAAGCATTTTAAGTTTAAGAAATTTAAATCCCTATTGTAGCTATGAGACAATTTCCCATCAAAGTAATTAGTGAGTATTATGTTAATCACATGGGGATAAATGTTAAAAACAAGATATGGTATACTGATGATTGGACATTTAAGTGCATGACAAGCACAAAAAGAACAAGCTACCTAAGTGTTTGTGCATTAAGGGATGCTCTAGAAGAAGAATTAGATAGTAATGAAGATGTTTTGAAGAAGGCAAAAGGAAAGAAGGTTGTGAAACCTAAAGAATTGGATGAAAATTTCAGATTGATGAAGGGAAGGAAAGGAAAAAGGTTTTTGATTTAGAGGATGAATTGGAAGATTCTAAGGGTTGGATAGTTGTGGGGAAAAATTTTGAAGCAAGGTCTTCTAATAGGATTTCCATGAAAGAAGTAGAGGAAATCATAGACAAGAAACTCACTAATTTCCTAAACACAATGAAGACTTTGTTTGGAAAGAGATCTAAGCCTCTAGTCGTTGATGTTCCCTTTATGAAAAATTTGTCTCCCTGATCTCTCTTACCCAAGCAACCTGAAATTTCTAATCAAACACAAGTTCATGACTAACCAAGACACTAGTAATCACCTTCTCTACCTTCTAACATTGTTAAGACTGATAAAATCTCTAAACAAACTCCTAATATAACCCCTACAAAGGATCCCATTCAAATTTTTAATCGGGTTCCTATTCAAGCTCCTGAACAAATTTTTGATAAAACTCCTGATTTGGCTTCTCATGAAACTCCCAATCCAGCTTCTAGTTAAGACCATGATCAAATTTCTAGTCAACCTCCCACTTCAATTCAAACCTTTGAGGACTTTGCTCCTCATCATGTTCCAACCAATCAAGTCTTGTACTTGCCTTGGAAACAAGATCAACCATCTCCATTAAGAAGAATCAAGAATCTTATCCCAAAAAGAAGAAGAATTAAATATTCTGTTATGTCTGCAATCTTTATGTTTTGATGAACTCCTTCCATTATCTGTTGTCATTTTATCATGCTTTCTATTAGACTATCTTTTATGGTATTTTATGTTCTAGTTGAACATGCTATGTTTGATTTCATATTTGTAAATAAAAATTTTACTTCATATTAGCATTTATTTAC
Source organism: Lumnitzera littorea (assembly GCA_024138015.1). NCBI lineage: Eukaryota > Viridiplantae > Streptophyta > Magnoliopsida > Myrtales > Combretaceae > Lumnitzera > Lumnitzera littorea. The sequence continues at coordinate 61,474,786 of JAMXBB010000010.1, forward strand.
ATTATTTAGGGGGAAGATCTTATTAAAGGGGAGTAATTATATCTTTTTAGATGATGACAAAAAGGGGGAGACTAAGGAAAGCTTGAATATACTACTACATACTGCTTATTACATACTCTTTACTTTGACAATATTTTGATTAGACTTACAAGATACATGATACTTCACGTGAGGTTTTGTTATCATCAAAAAGGTTCTCTCATGTATTTTGATGATAACAAAAATGATATATGAAAGGTTATATTTATGTCTATTCCAAGTATGTAGGATATATCTTATTTTTGAGAAGCATAAGATAAAAGTACATTTAGCAGTCTGACCAAAAGACCAATCAACAGACAAATTGAAAGACTAATTAGAAGGTGTGAAAGTAAAGGAATATTTTTTAATAAAATGAGCAAGTGTTTGAAATTCCATAGAAGGCTTTTAATCAAAAGAAGGCCTAGCTCTATCTATTGAATATATTTGGCAAAAATATATTCAATATGTTCCACAAAGTTAGATAAATCTACAAGGATTAATTTTTAGGAATTTTAATATTTTCTTTTATTAAGCTAAAAGGAATTTCTTAGTTAGGGTCATTTTACTTAAAGTACTCTTGTATATTTTAAAGGGAAGTGTTTTGCAAAAGGATAGGATATTATTTGACTAGAAGATTAAAGGAGAATATATATTAAGAAAGTTATCACTTGCGAGCTCATCAAATTTTAAAAATTTGTTAAGAACTTTTCTTTTTCAAAAGGAAGTTAAAAATTAAGAAAATTATCCTTCCATAACATCATGGTAAAAAATTATTGAGAAAGGAATGATTATATATTAAAAAAGAAGAGTCTACACGCTTAGCAATGAAGAAAGAATTATAAGTCTATCATTACTAATATATGGAAGCTCGAAACAAGGCATGAGAAGTTCAAGCAAGGCAGCTAAACTTTCCTTTGGAAGCTTACTTCAAGAAATCAAGGAAAAATCAAAGAATTAAATTCAAATATTAAATGCCTTCCAAATACTTCTCAACTAGTTGTTGTAAAGAAAGGGTATATAAAGGCATAGGATCCAAAAGAATAATATAGAAAATGATATACAAGTGCTGCAGTGATTATTTTTTATATCTTTCCTAAGCCCAACAAGATAAAAAAATCGAATAGAAGATTACACTATTTTTACAATATTTTTTTGTTTGAATTCAAGTGCTTATTTTTAAGGATCATTTGTAACATTTCCTTACCATTTTGCTTGTAATTTATTTTGAGAGTTAGTTGCCTGTATTGAGAGAGATTTGTATAAATTCTGTAGATCTAAGTGTTAGCCTAGAGTGATGCTAATTGAATCAAAACAGAGGACTTTAGAGCTGTAATCTCTCAAATATTGATTTTTTTGAAAGTGGATATTAGAATGACTTCGGTAAAGAATTCTAAGTCAATGATGGTAGAGTTGAAAAGGTGCAGTAAGCACAAGGCTTAAGTACTATAATTGATTTACCTAATCTTCTATCCCTTACTCTTTTACTTTCGTGTACTTTGCTTTGTTTATCTTTCTCATTAACTTTCATGCCAATCATTTAAGATAAAGGGGTTTTATTTTTCTAAAATATCTATTTCTTAAAATTTTTAAATAGTAACTAGTTCAATACCTCCACCCCTTACCCCCCTTCCTTTCTTAGTTACTTAATTGGGACCTACATAGTGCACCACTACTAACATAACCACTCAATAACATGAAAATAGCAAAACCCAATACTTCACAACCACACTACAAAAACTTCAACAATCTCACAACACGGCTACCAGCTACTTAAACACTCTACCCACAACAAGAAAAAACAACACTATTTGTTACCTAGAACACTTATGTCAACTATGGCTTACAACATAACCAACAGCAAGAATACAAAACAACAATGGTGGCAACTCAACTACTATAGAAGAAATGTGCTAAAACATAATGTTTGACTTGTCCACCACAATGCAACTTAAAACTCACTCCTACTTCTCTTCTCATGACCTTCTTACTTTGATACTAAGGATGATATGTTGTAGACATAAGAAGGACTACACGCGTAGTGCTATCAAGTGAATGCAGGGGAATAAGTCTAGTCCAGACTATGGTTGAATGATAAATGTAAGTTAAAGTGAAGCAAACTCATACACAAGTTTGTGGATATAACGTACCATGCAACCTCACACAAACTTAGTAAGAAGTTTGATATGATGCATAAGCCAACGACTAAAGTCACTCACTACTACTCCTTACTTAAGGGGATAAGTAAGAGTTAGGGATATTTAAACTTAAACACACACAAAAAAACAATGACCTAAAAGCAAGGTATGTTCATTATAAGGAAGAAGATGATTTTGGTCTTTCTTGTACATGAGGCTTTTATAGTAGTCCTCTTAGGGTTATGTGACAAATCCATAATAACAAAAATGGACAAAATGATAAGAAGGAAATTGCATAGTTTTAAGGTCACATAAAAGGGGGTAAAATAGATTAAAGACAAAAAGAATTATCCCTTAAAATAATAGTACAGTGTATAGAGATGTCAAAGATACATGTTGAGAGATGCTTAGCATTATCCTAGTGCTAAATTGCAAATTCTATATAGATACAAGATAGTATAAGCTTACTTGAATAGGTTAAACTCAAAAATAGATAGATAGAAATAAGTCGATTGAGCTATTGGTCAACTTAGCCAAGCTATTTGGGAGCTTAGGAGAATTAAATACCTCATTTCACAACAAGGTGTAAGGTTGATAAGAGTTAGGTAGTTGTATAGATCAATTAAATGCAATAAGGATAGCTCTTTTGAAATATACCAAAGGGTCATTATCTAATATGCCAAGTTCTCTAAGCCTCCAACTTGGATATGATAATGAATCCCTAGGTTTTATTCAAATTAGGAACACTCAAATGAGTATGAATTACCTAGATTTGGTAGTCAACAACCTTATCAAGGTAATAGAAGGAGAGATGATGGTGGCGATGATAAAGATTTTAAGGATTTTCGTTTGAAGGTGGATATCTCATACTACAATAGAAGTTGAGGAACATAGGAGCTTTTGGATTAGATTGTGAAGATTGATAGTATTAATGGGTGATTCTCGTTCTAGTACACAAACACTTGCAATACAAGAAAACGGCTACAGAGAGTACCAAAGGGTGCTTCGGTACAGCCACTCCGATGCCTAAGTTAGCTCTCTTATGATGAGAGTAAAATTGTTCAATGATTGTGAGAGTGAAAGAACAGAGAAGAGGGGGGCCCTTACCTAGGCATCTTGCTTAGTATTTATAGTGAGTTAGTAGAGATTGTTCTTGAACTGGATCATTAGATTGGGCTTAAGTATTAAGCCAACTAATATAAGCCCGCATAATGATTATTGAAAAATGCTTATCAACACTTGCCCCCCACTCTCTTTAGTGACAAAGTGACAAATTTGGAAAGGAGAGTATCTAGGGAGGTTGATTTCGTAGCATTTTTGGAAAGGCTTGCAATCCCAGCCTAATCCCAACTTAAAGAGGCTAAAGCGCTTGGAGAAGCAAAGGCCTAAAAAGAAGAAAAACAGGAGTGATCGAAGTACTTATAAATATTGATATACCTAGAAAGGTGAAGACTCGAAGAGACTGGAGCGCTTAAAGCCTAAAGAAGAAAAGGCCTAAAGAGGCCAATATACCTAAAGAGGCGACAACGCCTGAAGAGGTGAAAGCGCCCGAAGACGCGAAAGCTTGAAGAGGTTAATACGCTTGAAAAGGTAAGGGTCTAATGAGGCTAAAGTGCGAAAGCCTAAAGAGGTTAGTATGCTTGAAAAGGCAATGGCCTAACGAAGCTCGAGCGCCTGAAGAAGCGATGGCCTAAAGAGGCCGATATACCTAAAGTGACAACAGCACCCAAAGAGGTAAGTATGCTCGAAGAGGCGAAAGCGCCCGAAGAGGCTAATATTCTTGAAAAGGCGATGGCCTAACAAGGCTCGAGCGCTTAAAGAAGCAATGGCTTGAAAAGGCTAAAGAGCCTAAAGAGGCGAAGGCTTGAAAAGGCCAATGTACCTAAAGAGACTAATATGCCTGAAAAGGCTAAAGAGCCTAAAGAGGCGAAGGCTTGAAAAGGCAAATGTAACTAAAGAGACCAATATGCTTGAAAAGGCAAGGGGAGAATAGGCTGGTCATCAGAGTCAGATGCAACCCATATTATGCAGAGCAAGCAAGTAATCTTAGTTAGATAGCACCTATGCTAAGTAAAGTGGTAAAGTAAGTGGGTTCTCCTTCTACACCTCTTGCCCCCTACTTTCATTGTCGAATATTCAACAATAAGAGTTAGTGTATGAGTGGGGCTTACAAGGCTTGTACTGTAATTGTCCCAAGTCTCTTTTAAGTGTCATTATGCTTAGAGTACTGTATATGAGTGGGTAGCTCATATTTATGAGAATATAAAGGAACATAATAGAGAGGATTTATTATAATGCAAATAAGAAAGAGGAGGAGAACTTAACTCGGATATGTGGGTTGTACTTGAATTCCCAGTTGTTATAAGGGTATCAAAACGTAGCTTAGTCACTTAGGTAGTTCTTTTCATCTGAGTCGACAGCTCATGCCAACTTAGTTTGATATTATTCACTTCGAGTTGTACCATATTACAACTATGTAGGTGTAGTCTGCTTAGTCGTTGCTTAGAGTTTTGGCCTTATCTACGGTTGATCAAGAAAGCAAGCTCTAGCCAAAAGGAGCTCGAGTGTCTTTGATCTGCTCAACATCTAAGGTAAGATGCCCTAAGAATAAGAACTTGGCCATGCTCGAGCATGTTAGGAGAGCTCAAGTTGTTCACAAAATACACTAAATAGATGCTTTTATCAGCTTAGTAAAATGGCTCAAATGCTTCACTGTTGTTTCATCTTAGGTTTGCTGTAAATCAAGCTGTGTTTAGCTCCATCTTGCTTAACCCATCCAACCATGCACTTGGGAGTAGCTCAGTTGTTTGTTAAAGGGAAGCTTAGATCGGCAAGGGACTAAAAGTGTGGAGCTCGGACTTGTTTCAACTAAGCATAGCTATGACTAGTTCAATTGGACTTAATTCATCTTTATATGGCTATAAGGGAATGTTCGACACTCAAAACATTATTTGACGCATAACTTTTCAACGGACTTGCCATTGCTACAAATGTGAGCACACTCGTGTTTATCCTTGTACTTGCTATAGGTCAGGCAGTGGTTGTTCAGTAATGGACTCGTATCAAAGCTTGCTATAGCAATTATAGATAGCTTCACTTTGTTTGAAGGACTTGGCCATCCTTTTCAATCACTTAGCCATGTCATGTAGTGGTGCAATTGAGTTCCTTAGCCTAAAACTTCTCGATAATAGCTCACGACCGTTCGTTTATTTTTGGTCCATGCCATCAAAGCCCCGACTTCATTCAATTCAATGATTGTTCAAGTATTAAAATGGATCGAGACTAGACTTCCTTGAAGGATAGTTGCTTAGTTGCACTTTTCAGCCATTGTTGTAAGCCGACAAAAATGCTCGACAAGATATTTGAGTTCTTGGCAACACGGATTGTGGTAACTTGGCAAGTGGAGATGGACAATTACTCGGCATGGAGCTTGATGACTTGTTGACTCGAATAAACTTGGCCACCTGGCATGGACATGGATGAAATTCTCGGCATTCGGCATGGACTTGGATGAAACGCTCAGCACTCGACATCTGTTCTTAGGGTAGTTCTTTGGCGCAAAGCTCGGATTCTTGATGACTTAAAGAATACTTAGCTTCTTAGCACTATGAGTTGATGAACCCTTGGCCATCTCGGCATAGAGTTTAGAGATTGCTTGGCCATAGAAATTAGTCAACAAGTCAGCCGATGAATTCATTCGGCGACTCGGCCATGGAACTTACTTCAGTCATTCAGTTACGGAACCCAAGCGGTGACTATGAAGAATGCTCTTTGGCGGTTGGAACATGCAAGATAGCTTACATGAAACTTCCTTGAAGGATCAAATTTCGATGATAAACAAACATGCAATTGATAGTCATGTTTAATATGTTCGTTGATGAACATTTTAGGAGCCATTACCAAGAATAAATAAAATATTGGAGGCATTAGCTAATCCTCAGCTTAACAGTCATGGTGGCCAAGATAAAAATAATTCAAGTGAGTAAGATGTACGTCATGAAGCACCCTTCATTTCCTTGATGGATAACTACAACAACAAAGCCAGCAAAGGGTCTTATTAGAACCAAGCGGGTCATGAAGTTGTGGAAGTCACTTTTAAGGACTATATTTCTTAACCGAATCATGACAGCAATAAACCATAAAAGATGTGCGAATGTGTTTGCAACCATCATGGAGACTGTTACAAATGACAATTATGTTAGTTAGATTCTGGCTAGAAAATCATCATGGATAAGGAGAAAACCGTCACACACAAAGAAAACCATCACATATGAAGAAGACAAAATATCCTAATCCTAAGAAGTACCATGTTTCATTACTTATGGTCCAACACATCTTGCCAGGATGAATCCTACATTGAAGTTCCTTTCTTAAAACATGTATGGACAATACAAATCCTAGGCAAAAAGGACTTGAAGCCATAATCCTTTAAGAATAAACAAATGATGCTTGAAGATGTGGTCCTTTAGCAAATCGAGAACATATGTGATCCTATGCAACAAAGAAATTTGACTAGACATTATTAGGGAATCCTTAAAATACGGAATGAGTATGCCAATCAAATGTGAATAAATTCATCCAAATGAGGAAAATCTCGTTTCAGAATTTTCAAAAAAACATTGGAAAATGTAGCAATTCTTACACGATTCCCATAGACAACGCCAATTATTGATGAGTGATTCTTGTTCTTACACCCAAACACCAGCAACACAAGAAAACAGCTACAGGGGGCATCGGAGGGTACTCTAGATGAGAGTAAAATTATTCAATGATTGTAAGAGTGAAAGAATGGAGAAGAGGGGGACCCCTATCTGGGTGTCTTGCCTAGTATTTATGGTAAGTCAGTGGAGATTGTTCTCAGACTGGATTATTAGTCTAGGCTTAAGTATCAGGTCGACTAATAGAAGGTCGCATAATGATTATCGAAAAATGCTTATCAACAAACAGATTCTTTGATTGTTTGAGAATTCCACTAGAGAAGAGAGTTAAAGCAATGGCTTATAAACTAAAGGGAGGAGCTTTTGCATGGTAGGAACAAATTCAATACAAGAAAAAGCAAGCAAAAAGGGAAAGGTTTTGTATGCACTTAGTATGGGATGAAATATTTATTGATGAGAGAATTGCTAACCTTGGATTATGAGCATATATTATTCCAACAATATCAAAGTTATTGTTGAGCTTGAATTTTAGTTTCCCTTTTTCCTAATTCAACTTATATCAAATCTAACCCATTTTAAAATAAGTTTCTTGACTAGATTAAGGAAAAGTTCAAATTTTGAAAAAACAATTAAGAAAATGGAGCCACTAAGAAAGAGTGGATTAGAGTTTATGGGTAGATAATCTCTAACCTTAGCTATTGATCTATTGTTTTTAAAAAATGATTTTAGAAAAGTGAAAACCAAAGATTAATGGATTCAAAAGCTACACTATTAAAACCTTTGTGACTACCATAAAAAAAGTTCATAAATTAGAAAATTGGGTCTATAACTTTTCATTGACTTTTCAAAATGAAAAGGGGTTTAAGAAAGTGGAAATATTATTATTATTATTATTATTGCTATTTTTAGAGCCACCCAAAGTGCTTATTTACCTACTAACTAAGATTAGGCTCACATAGTTCTAATAATATTTTATAAAATTTTACTGTATTAGTCAATTTTATTTATGAAATATTCCACTTTAAGTTCTTATTGATTTATTAATTTGTATAACATGTTTGGGTCCAATTTTTAAAAATTCTAAGATTCCACTAATTTTTAAAGGGCAAGTTAAATTTTAATTTATGAAAAAATGTTTTTATTAAGTTTGAGAAAACATTTTATAAAAGATCCATTTCAATTATGGAAAGACTTCTTTATAAATAAACAATATATTTATAATATATAGTAACACCATATAGCATGTAATCAATATACAATCATACAACATTCACATATTATAAGTATATTTAAACATTTTCTATCATATAAAATTGCATATATACAAGCACAGGTTATCGCTCATGTTAATAATCCATTCAATATAAGCTATCAATTCATTACATACAAACCATTAGAATAAATACAAATATTATGTACATTATCAACTTTATAAACTATCAACATGTGAACATATCATACTATTACTTTCTTAGATTCTACGAGATTATAAATTATATGAATACCAATTAATATTAATATGTACATTAGTACGTATAAATTATTGAATACATATTTTCAAATGACCAAATAAATTACAAGTTTTAACATTACACCTGTTATTCCACATCATCATGTCATATTATACAATTATCTACATTTTACGATTTTAAGCAATTAAATAAAACTATATTATATTAACATATTTTACCATATTGTACAAACTATAATATTATTATCACATTCTATATTTTACAGGTCACATATCATATCATGACATACACATACTATAACATTTGATTAATTATTGATTATATGTATCATACAAATTATTATATCCAAATTCCATTCAATTATCGATTTCCATTAATTATCCATAGGGAATAATCCACATATTACATCATTTATAGCACGTTACAAGCCTATTTAATATAACACATAAATTATAGGTCACATTATTAATTATTAACATACCATACATTATTATATACATCCTAAACTAACTAATCATTACAATATAAAGCTTACAAACATAGAATCATCAAAATATCCATCATATATGTATTACAATCCACAATGGGGAATTTACAATTATCATATTTCATTATTACAATATACATTATATTATGATGTACACATCATAATCATATTATATTATTATATCATACATTACATTGCAAATACATAAATCACACATTTAGTTCAACAAAATATCAGTACAACATCATACATTAGTATACAAAATCATACAAATAATTAATCCCAAAAATTCTATCTCAAAATTGCATCAAACAATTCAAAAAACAAGAACAAGTAAAATGAAAGAGAGTTACCTTAAATTCGAATCAAGCTAGTAGGTGGCTTACCCACTTCCAAGCTAGTTCCTACTGTGGCAACGATGGTGGCAGCGGTGGCAATCCTTAACTTATAACTGATTGATCTTTGAAAGCCCCTAATCTATTTCTTGAAGTTTTAAATGCAAGATCCCTAATTTCTTAGAAAACCTAAGAACTTCAAGAACAAGCCTTAAAGTTGGATGTTCTGGACTCAAACTTAAATTAAATTCGTATAGGGCAAAATTGAACAAAATTAGCAGATGGATTTTGATTTTTTAGGAGTGAGGAATATCCCCATACCTTTGGTTTCTACAATTTACTCTAAAGAGTGAAAATTTGAAGTGAAAGAAAATAGGTCACGCAATTTTGGGTGTAAAGAGAGAACAGAGCAAATTCTCATAATGAGAGCAATGTGAATTGCTTATTTATGATAACCATGTAAGATTCCAAAATTAGTATAAGTATACTCTCCAGTAGTATGAGCTCTCTATCCCTCATTGGATATCACATCAATATAGTGTATTTTAGTTTTTTCCTCTTAGCTTTAATATCGTATCTTCTTTCATTGATATTATTCTTTTTAGATTTTTCTTAAGAATGTCTTCAATGATTTGGTTTTAATTATTTTTTATCATATTTGACTATGTTTGATATATTTCCCTTTTCTATCATGTGTCATACTCTTTAGGCATCGTTTCCTTTTATATGTTTGTAAGTGATCCATTTGCTTTCTATCTGAAGTCATCTAACTTCCTTGATTATTATCTCTTCTATCTTCTTTCATACCTTGCAGTTGTTCTTCTAATTTCTTTCATATCCATCATAATCTAATGAGAGTGAAATTGAGGAATTTGTTATCATTGATTTAGATATTAGAAACATGGAGGAAGAATATTATATAGCAAGAAAGGTTATTTTTGAGAAAATCATTAATAGAAATGCGGTTTTGAATATTTTATATTGAGCTTAGGATCAATTTGGTAAAATGTTCATATCCCACCTTAGAAGCAATCTCTACCTCATAAAAGTCAAGCAACAGAAGGTTATGTCCAAAATCAAGGATCTTGAGCCTTGGTTTGTCATGGGGCATCCTATAATGCTTAAATCTTGGGATGCAAGACAAAAGGTTGAAGATTTGGCTTTTAGTCATCTTTATATGTAGGTGTAGATTTGTGGATTACCTTTATAGATGTTCACAAAATCCAATATAATAAAGATTGGTAGGAAAATTGGGGATATAGTTGAAATTGAAGACTGGATAGTGATCAAAAGGGATTTATTGTGAGTAAGAGTGAGGTATAATGTTAACAACCCATTATTCTAGGTATTTGGATTGAAAACTCCAATGTGATAAAAATTGGATTGTCTTCTGTTATGAATGGCTATCGGACTTCTGCTATGCTTGTGACAAAATTGGCCATATAGAAAATCATTGTGAAGAGAAGAACTAAGAGAATGTCAAATATCTGCATTTAAAATCTTATTTATGAGCTTTGGAGGTCTGGAAAGCATTGGATTATGAAGTAAAATGGGAGAAGTCGACAATGGAGTCTAATCAGAGATCAAGCTCAAAGCAAAGAGATTAACACATAAGGAAAGTAGAATCTGACATGGGAAGTATTGTGAATATTAATTTATAGTAGAATTTGAGTTGAAATTTAGGTTTGAAAGATGTAACTGTTGAAAGTCAAAATTGTCAACAAGAATTACCTTTTGTGTTGAAAGGTTACAATCCAAATGAAATATTGAATGTCGATTTAACAGCTATTATAATAGAGGGGATAAAGTCTTCGACCAACCATATGTCATACCTTTTTTGAGCTGAACCAATCAAAAACCTTTATCCTTGTTTTAACTACAACTTTTTTAGAAAAAGACATTCCACATCAACACCTTACCTTATAGACATTAGCGAATTAGTACCCTATGTTAGGAGAGTATCCATGTCAACAACATATCTCCTCTAACCAATCCATTTCCTTAAAACGATCCAATCCAACCAAATGGGGATCTACAGAGCCAAGACCTAAGTATACTATTGAAGAACCATAGATTCCTAGTCATCCTTCATCATCTTCAAAGTGTACTATAATCCTTAAACCCCAAGCCATCCAAAATAACACCTACTCCCCTCTTACCCTAATTAGCCTTCATATGCCATTTCCTATTACAAAAGCTCTAAGTAACTTGTGTATCAAAAAGGTGAGAGAATGTTTGGAAGAAGAAGACAAAGTTACCTAAACAAAGTAAGTGAAGGAGCAAGTTTTAGTAGAGACTAACAAGTCTATGAAGGAAGTTGTTTTAACAAAGAAAGGAAGAAGGAAGGGTCAAGCTCAGAAGAAGAGAATGGTGAAAAGAAGGCTTGATTTCGAAAATAACATGGTTGAGGGTAATATTAAAGAGGTTGACTGCTTTGAATTTACAAGCTGTGGTGGTTGGCCTAAATAAGCCACATGGTTGCCATGAGTGCACTATCATGGAACTATCAGGGCTTAGATTCACCCTCAATAGCTAAAGAGTTGAAACGGGTCATATCTAAAGAGAGGACCTATCTTGTTTTCCTTATGGAAAAAGAAATAAAAGCAATTATGTGGATGGTGTGAGCAAATGTCTTTGATATGCTAGTAGTTTTTATGTGGAATTGCGAGGTTTGTCGAGAGGGTTGACTTTATGGTAGGAGTAAAGTGTGAAATTAAATATTTTGCAACATGCAAATAATATTATAAATACTGATATTGTAATGGAAGATGGAATGAAAGTGAGAGCGTCATGGTGTTATGTACATCTCTTGTTTAGAAATAGACTTTATCACAACCCAACGGTATCGTTGTCGTGGTAGGTCGCCGTGTACCATATAAAGGTCTATTATCAACCCTCTTGTTGATCGTAGGCCTTTCATACGACACACAAAGCTCCTTCCACTCTACGTTACCACTAGGCCCATAAACAAGTAATATAGAGCAATTTGACTAAAATTACCTCTATGTTATAAATTAGCTAACTGTATGGGCTCGTGAGACCCACATCAAAAAAATATTACAAACAAAGCAGTTCATAATGAAACTGTATAAAATCTAAGTTATGAGCAAAAACATAAGAGTATCTAAATGTCTATAATCTATTACAAAATGTCATCTTCGTTCTCTGATTGATTCATCCCGTCCCTACACAAGACTTACCATGGGAATTCCTCAGCTCGGATTGGTGAAGAGGTTCTCCTGCATCAACAAAAATCTATAGGGGTGTAAGCTTACGCTTAGTGAGATAAATACCCTCGTCAGTACCACATAGCAGAAGTTTATTAGATACACAATCATATGTATGCATGAACAATCAGTATGCCAAACAACGCATGCAGTGACCTAGGAACTGCATACAACTCAGAATTACACCTCTTGAAGTCGAGGTTTGGATATAATTAACCGACCCAAACCAAAATCCAGGTTCTAGACCTTAGGTTTTATTTCATTTGCACTATTGTGCTGATGCCAAAACAAAACTTTATATATATATATATATGCATGTGTGTGTGTGTGTGTGTATACTTCCTTTACCAAAATCAAATCATATCTTTTAAAATCCCAAGTCTAGTGGTGTGGTAGCCCCCGCAGTCTACAAATACACACCCTAAGTAAAAGCCACAAGACTGGGCCCCTCGCTGACGGTTGGCGTCTCCCAGCGCCTAGTAAGCCCATCAGCTTAGGATAAAGACTCAATATATATGATGACATAGCTAGTGCCCAATCTTACAAGAAACTCGTATTCCTGTAAGTCCCTTCCTATCTTCTGCGTGAAGCGGCAGTCGGTGTTATCCATATGCTATATAGGGTATGCATGATTCATTTTGATTTCTTAATCATATAAGTGATTATCTCGATTTTCAGGATGATCAGACAATTTCATTCCATACAATTCACATGTATATATAATGCAAACAATTCCCCTTATTAAATATAATTAACAAGTCATCACATTCATCCACAAATTCATACACATGCATCTCCCATATCCCACAAGCATCCAAATTTATATATATAAGTTTAGGTGCATCTATTCTACAAGCACAATCAAATAAAGAGTCATCGAGAATTTACTCACTCTACCATGTGGGTCAATCAAAGTAATCCAAAGGCAAGTCATCTCCGTACATAGTGTCCCCTGGTCATTGAAATAATTTTTATAAGGAATTGAAACAAACTTAAGAAACTAAGTAAGTTTTCCTTAAGTTATATTCTTGACTAATTTTCGTAATTTTCCCCGGTTTTTACCTAAAGTTCAATCACGTATAACTTTTTCATTTTAAATCCAATTTTTATGATCTTATAGTCAATCTTCATCATTTTCGAGTGTACTTTAACATTGAATGAGGTATACAATTCTATCCATGGGTCAGAACAGTAGCGTTCCTCATGTGTTGGAGTGTTTTTGGGCCTTATATGGTAAATGGGCTTTTTGATAACTTGAGGAATCCTTTGGGCATGGTCTTAAGATTTTATTCCAAGCTTAAAATACTCCTTGAGATCATATTTACAACTTTGATTTATATTCCTAAGGCTAACAACCTCTTCTTGGGCCCTTTAGTGGGCTTAAGTTGTCAAATGGGTTTGTTTTTTGTTCAAACTAAAGTTAGTGACTTTGATGGGCTTATGGGGCCTTAGGTAGATTTCTTATGAGCTTCAAAATAACCTCTCTTGATACTTTAAGGTGCTGGTCAAAATTTCATTGAAGGCCTAACTTAGAGTTTTAGGCTCGTTTTGAGAGTTTTAGGCTCGGTTTTGAATTTTAGGCTTTGTATGCTCACCATACTTGCTTTGGTTAATCTTTTCACTTTGTTTATTCACTTTTATCATATTTTTAAGCTTCTTTTTCCTACGTTCCAGATCTGTTCATGATGGTTCCAAGGGGTCCCTACTTGGTTTTTCAACTTGTTTCATCATTTTCTTAAGTTTAGGTGGTAAATTATACACTTAGACTACTTGTGTCCAAATCTTAACTTAACTTTTCTTCCACAAGATGATTCTTCAACTTATGTTCCACACAAGGAAATAGAAGATCTTATATTTAATACAACTCCCATATCATAGCTCATGTCATACAAAGCTGGTTTCTTCATAAAACTTCATGTAATGGATTTTTCCTTAACTTAAGTCTAGATTTGAGCATATTTAACTTAATGGAAACAAAATCAACATCCAAATGACTATGGAACCCTCACGTCCAGCATGCTCATCCTCCATTAAAGTTCTTATTTCAAGATTTTCTTAACTTAAAATCTTCCATTTAAAGCATTAAACAAATGTCTTTACAAAACACCAACTTTACATGCTCATGTTTCAACTTCATGTAAGGGTTTCATGGTTTGTTTCTTAAAACGATTTTTTTTTTTTTTTGGTATTATAACAACTTAAACCTTACTTATATTTTCAAGAAATCAAAGTCTCTTAACATAAATATTAATCCACATATCACAAGAAACACTTACTCGTCCTTAAAGCAAAGTATGGTGGTTGTGCACTACGGTTCCACTTAAGCTCTTAACTTTGCCTCTTCCTTTTTGCCACCTTTTGAAACCCGAATCTTTTGGTCTTTTGGAATGGGGTTTGTGGAAGGTTCTAATGGTCTTAAAAGGTCTTAGATGGTGAAAGAAAATGACACAAGAACAAAAGAAAAAGTTTCCGTAAGTGAAGCTTCAAAAATAGAAGGAAAGTTGATTTTGTGGGGTAAGGTTGTTTCTCCTTTTTATGTTTGTTTCAAAGGAGAGAAAGAAGATATGAAAGTGAAATTGAAAGTGAGGGAAATAACGGAGAGAGTGGCTGGTTTGAATGGAGAGAGAGTGAGTGTTTAAATGTCTTGAAAGTGTTGTCGTGTAACTTATACAAAGTCAACAATTGCAACTATTAATGATGTAAGCATTAAGGGGTGAATAGTGATGTGTAAGAAAAAGTGATTGATGGGTGAATGACAAGTGCATACCCCCTCCTTCTTCCTTGTTTAGATCTGCCATTTAAAGTCTTTTTAGGCCATGGAGTGGTCTTGTCTCATTTATTAAAGTTAAGCTTATGAAATCTTGTGAAAAATTGTCCATATGTAGTATAAGTGAAGGGATGATAAGGAAAAGGTCTTATCACTAAGTTTTGATAAGTTATCAATTGATAAAAGATTCCAATTCTCAATTTATAAGTTATCTAAAGTGATTGGTCAATCTACTTATTGAAATGTAAGGTTTAGGCCTGAAGATAAGGGCATGGTCTTATAAAAAATTGTTTTAAGGTTTTCATCTTGCATTGTTTTGTAATTTATGATTTGATTTTTATAGAATTGTGAAATTTTCTAAAGTTGAATGAAATTATTCAAATTAAATTACCAATGAATTAATTAGGGTTAAAATTCCTTTTAAGGTTTAGGGTTTTAAGTAACTTTAGAGCTTACAGTTCTTCAAGCCCGGGTTTTATCGACAATTGGCTTTTGAATTGTAAAAATTTAATTCGTTTCTAAATATAAACTTAAGTTTTTGGTTTAGTTAATCTTTAGGAACGTTCGGAAGGTACTCTTAATCAAGTCTTAAGCCCACTAAAAGTAGGGTTTATAGACTTTATTTCTAGGATAAGCCACGAAATATAGCAAGATACATAAGGGAAGTATGGTTACTAATTGGGGATTTAAATGATATTGCTAGTCAAGAAGAGAAGAGTGGTGGTAAGGAAAAACCATCAAGATTGATTCAAGCTTTCCAATATATGATGTTTGATTATGAATTAACTAATCTTGGCTTCTAAGGATAAAGATTTACTTGGTTTAGTACATATACAGGGGGTATGGTTGTTAAGGAGCAACTAAATAGAGCTCTTGTGAATAAAGCATTGATTGGAAAACACCCTAACTTATGAGTTGTGAACTTATGTGCAATTGGTTCTAATCACTCCCCCTTAATTTTGCATTTGTAATTACAAGATGGGAAGGGACTAAAACTATTTCATTTTGAAATGAAATGGATACAATGTGGTGGTTATAACAAGTTGATAATTGCTAAAGGGCAATTAATCAATCTAGAGATCTTTATGGTTTGATGACGAAGTTGAATTATTGTAGGAAGAATTTGATTAACAAAAGTAGGATGCATGATAAAAATGAAAGTAGGCGAATTAACGAGTTAAGTAAAAAGCTACATCATTGGCAAAAAGGTGATACCCCTGCAACTAGTATTGAGGAAGAATAGAAAATTAAAGAGGAGTTGGAAATTTTGCTTCATGAGAAAGAGATGTTTTGGTATTAAAGATTGAGGGTGAAGTAGCTACAAATGGATGATAGAAATTCCAAATTTTTTTTCACCATTCAACAATTGAGAGAAGAACTCACAATAAAATCCTAAGGATAAAAAATAGAGCAAGAAATCAAATTGATAGCAAAGTTGAAATAGAGTCAAAATTTTCACAATTTTACCATCATTTGTTCACTTCACAAGGTACAAATGACATAAATTCTATTCTAAATTATTGGAACCTGTGATTACAGTGGAACAAAATGATTGGTTTACATGAGATGTTGAGGATGATGAGGTGAACCAGGTTGTATTTCATCTTAGTCTAATAAAAGCTCCTGGTCATGATGGCTTTAGTAGCTTCTTTTTTCAGTCTCATTGGGATTCCATTAGCTCATACATTATTGAAGTGATCAAAAGCTTCTTTTACTCGTGTACCCTTCCTCCTAATTTTACTATGCCTAAAGTCTCTCATTTGAAAGAAGTGTCCCAATTTAGACCTATTGGCTTATGTATCTTTTCATGTAAAATTATTTCAAAAGTTTTGGCTAATAGGTCAAAACCATTTCTAGATAATATTATATCTCCTTTTCAAAGTCCATTTATTCCAGGTCATCTTATTAATGATAATATTATTATTGTCCATGAAGCCTTTCATTGCTTAAGAAAAAATAATTCAACTTAAAAATTTAATTGAGCAACCAAGCTAGAGATGGCTAAAGCATACGATAGAGCGGAAAGGGTTTTTCCTGAGAATGTCATGTGTAGAATGGGCTTTCATGAAAAATAGATATCTAGTGTTATAAATTGCATTGTCTCTATATCTTATCATGTTTTGATAAATGGCAAAAGAGTGAGTCATTTTAGACTTACAATAGGAATAAGTCAAGGAGATTTAATTTCAACTTATCTTTTCCTCTTGGTAATAGACACTCTTTTTAAAATGATTCAGAAAGAAAGGGAGAATGGTTGGTTTGAGAGGGATTAGGATTAAGAGGGGTAGTCTAGAATTAAAACACCTTTTGTTTGTAGATGATTCTTTGTTTTTTTTATGGAAGCTTCTTCTAGAAATCTGAATTATCTAAAAAGAATTTTGGATGCTTATTAAATGCTTCAAAACAATTGGTTAACTATCATAAGTTATCTACCTTCTTCAGTAAGAATACTAATGAACAAGTCAATAGGCTTGTATGTAGATTTTAGGCGTTTAAGTAGATAATAAACCAGAGAAGTATCTTAGACTTCTAACTAATGGGGAAGATCGAAACGTAAGGCTCTTGTAAGTATCAAATCAAAAAATGTTTCAAAATTGTAAGGTTGGAAAAGCAAGTTTTTATCTCCTGGAGGGAAAGGCATTTTAATCAAGTCTATAACTTTTGCTATCCTGACCTATGCAATGAGTGTGTTCTTTTCCTATCACTTGGTGTAAGGAGTTGACAAGGTTAATTGCAAAATTTTGACGGGGAGGAGATTCAACAAAACATAAAATACATTGAAAGTGTTGGAAGGAGTTAGCAAAACCTAAACAAAATGGGAGACTTAGGCTCAGGGACTTGGTTAATTTTAATAAAGATCTCTTAGGGAAGTTAGCTTAGCATGTTCTTACTCATCTAAATGATTTGCGTGTCCATATAATTAAATAGTATATATTTTCCAAATGTAGAGTTTTTAGAAGCTTAAAGAAAGAAAGTAGAGTCTTGGGCTTGGCAAAGTTTGTTAGTAAGGAAGGATGTCATTAAAAATGGATATATTCGGCAGGTTGAAAAGGGTGATAAGATCTTCTTTAGAGAACTTTCACTTGAGATATAATGGAGTAGATAGCAGCTATGATGATTTGCAAGGGAAAGACATAAGGAACAATGATAATAGCATAAGGAATTTTAACTTAATCAAGAATCTTATTTCAAATGAGGAGAGACAAGCCATTTGTAACAATCCCACTATGAACTTAAACATAGATAATATAGTGGTTTAGCTAGGAAATAGTAGTGGAATGTATTTAGCAAAATTTAGCTATTCACATATTATGAACAGTTCATCTATAGTGAGTAGCAACAAACCATTGAATGAAGAAGGAATATCGAATTTAGTATGGAACCCACAAATAATGCCCAAAATTAAACATTTTCTTTAGAAAGTGCGTTCTACTACAATTGCATATAACTTAAATACGTTTAAGAGAAAGTTAAAGCCTCCCCCTATTTATAATATTTGTGATCTCGAAGAGTCTATAAAACACATCTTTTTTTACTATGAATGGAGTCACCATGTTTGTTTTGCTATATTCGAATATCATTTTGATTGTTGATCCTTTGTAAGGATTGAAAATTGGCTTTTGTTAATAGCTCAATTATGATTTGTAGATGGTGGATAGGACACAATGTATAGTATAGCTCTAACACTATGGCACATTTGGAAGATTAGAAATGAGAGCATTTTCAATCAAGATACTCCTAACCTACTAATTGCTATGAGGCGAATTCAATTAGCTCTAAGTGAGTTGCAGTTCATGAGGATGAATCAAAGGGCGTTGTACAACAATTTCAATGAAGCTGCTACTTTATTGAAAGGAGGAACAAGAATTGAAAATTAGAGGAACAAGAATTGAAAATTAGAAGCCACCTGATAGATTGAAATTGAAGGTCAATTGCGATGGTATGTTTTCAATTGTGTAAAAAGCTGCTACTTTTGGTTTTGTAGTACACAATTATGTAGAAGATTTGTTAGCAGTTGTTTCATCAAATTACATAAGATTGAATGCAGAGACTGCTGAAGCCATGGCAATTTGAGAAAGTCTAAAGTTTACGATGACATGTAGCCTAACTAGTCTTCACTCATTGTTAAATCTAATTCACTACTTGTTATTCAAAGTATTTGCAAGCCTAAATCTTGTCTTTAGCATGTTAAGCCTAATATTTCTAAGATCATTGAGTTAGCTAAGAACATTAGTAGTGTCAATTTCTTTTTTATTAGTAGAAAAGCAAATTCTTATGCATGGTGAGTTGCATCTTAAGGTTTAAGAGGAGTATATCTTGATATGAGAGGATCTTTTTGTCTACCTTATTTGGTTTCTTTGCCATGTTTGGATAAAGAATTGTGTAATTTGTTTTGATTTTATGAATAAACTTGTTCTTAGCCAAAATAAAAAAATAAAAATAAAAAAGGAATTGCTTGTTTATGTTAGAATGAGTTGTATAGCAACTATTTATAGTATAGGGTCAAAATTGAGGCTTAAGAAGCCACCATATTTGATAATAAATAAATAAATCTTTATGCTTTTAAACTAGTGGAGTTTTATGCCTTTTCCTTTTTAGACAAAATTCATCATGATTTTTACTAATTTCTTGGAAGTTAAAGATACAAAATCATACCACAATGTCTTTTACCTATTTTATGATCTTATTTCAAGATAGGTGTGCATAAAAAAAGATTTAATTTACCAAATTCAATTTAGGTGCATATATTATGCATGTAAACCAATTTTTTTTATTTTTTTGGTGTATTTTCCTTCAAATTTTTTTTCAATTTTTGTTGTTCTTAAGAATATTTCTTGTGTTCTTTCATTTTCATATTCTTTTTTATGATTTTAGATGTACAAAACCATATAGAAAAAAGGTAGAAAAGCATGGGTAGGCATAAGATTATACTTGCCTAATTTTGATTCGCTTTTATAACTTTTGATTATCAAGAACAAAAAGAGGTAGGCTCGGATGTTAACTTAGTCAAAAGGTGCCATATGGTACTTAAACAATGGTTTACACGTAAGATTATGCTTGCCTAATTTGAATTCATTTCTATAGCTTCTAAGTATTAAGAAGAAATGGGAAATGTGCTAAGGTGTTAACCTAATCAAGAGGTGCTACTTAGTACTCAAACAGTGGTCTACATGACGCTTTATCACCTCCATGTGAGCACCACAAGGCAAACATGGCACCTCCTATTAGGTGCTAGGTGGCACCCCCATGAGGCTTATACATAGCCATCTATATGTCTACCATGTGCTACTTCTTATCTTTTTGTTTTTTTCCTTTTCCTTTTTTCCTTTTCATTGATTCCCTCATCTTAATTCTCCTTTTCTATTTTCATCTTTTTTTTTTTTTATCAAAAACTAACTAAAACAACCAATTAATTATCTAACTTAAAAGATCACAATCCTCTCTTCAACCTATTGTAAAGTCTAATAAACATATATTAGAAATATTGTTAAAATTTATCCAATTTGGCTATCCTGAGAACTTGGTTTCTTTCCATGTTTGGCTTGTACTTAAAATTTTAAATGGCCATAAAATGCTTATTCTAAATCTAATTGAGGTAAGGTTTGAAGTCATGATCTCCTAAAAATGTGTACTTCGAAAATATTTTAAAATGAGTTAGTGTACCTGATTCTAAATTTGATTGAGGTAAGATTTGAAATCATGATCTCCTGAAAATATATATGTTTAAATTATTTTAAAATGAGCTAGCTAGAAAAATTGATTTCTAATCAACTCCTGTTTTTATTTAAAATTCTTAGTTCTATTAAATTATATATGCCTAGTTTGAGTCCAAAAACCATTTTTGACCTTGAAAAGTGATTTCCACCCCAAATCACTATAAATGGACCAAGTTGCAACAATTTTTATGATTTTTCACTTTTTTTATGTCTTTATCTTTTGTTTTTTTTTTTTTTTTTTTTGGTCTTTTCGTCCATTTTTGGGACGGATGTAAAGCTAAGCAAATTGCTTCTACTCTAAGAACCGAGGATTGTGTCGATTGTAAGAGATGTGAATCTACCTATTTTTCTGGGTTTCTTTTTTTTCTCTTTATTTCATTTTTCAAATTTTTTAATTTTTTGTATTTTTCATTTCTTTTATTGTGTGTTTTTCATTTATTAACCCTTCCTAAACTAAGGTTTCTAAAGAATGAAATTAAGCTGGGCAAAAATAGGATATCTATAATTGTCTATTGGGGAATAAATCTATGCATGAGTATAAGATCGAATTCATGAGGTTGGTACAGAGAAACAAACTTCATAAATTAGAAATGTAACAATTTGCTAAGTATTTAGAAGGATTGAAGTAGCCTTAAAAGATAGAATTAGGGTTCAATTCATTAGAACCTTATAAAAAATTAAAAACGTGGCATTAAAGGTAGAGTTAATGCAACAAGAAGGAAATAGAAGGGGATATGACAGTTATTGGGCCTCGTGAGGGGGTTAAACCAACATCTGAAGCAATTGAAGAGGTAATAATAGTAGAAGCATACTAAAGGATAAGGTGATAGGCAAGCAACATATGTTAAAAGCTAAAGTCAAAGAGGAGAAGAAGGTTGAAAATCCTTATACCCAACCTACTATAGGCAAGAATCAACTAAGGCATAAGTCTAATAGAAAAATAGTAAATCTCATGGAGAAAGATAGAGAAGATGAGGAGTTCTATTATGAACCGGATGAAGAGAAGAGGAGTATGATGATGAAGGGTAAGCTTACATACTTAGGACACTAATTTTATCTCCTAAGTATGAAGATCAAACTCAATGCCATCAATTATTCAAAACTATATGCACCATTGATGATAAGGTATATGGTATTATCATTGATAGTGGCAGCTATAAGAACATTATTGATTGAGAAGTTGTAAAGAAGTTGAAGTTATCCATGGAGAAACATCCTAACCCTTACATATTATGGTGGATTAAAGTTGCAATAGGAAAGTAGAAGTGATAAGAAGATGAAAAGTATCGTTCTTAATTTATAGCTATCATGAAGTTTTTTCTTTCTTTTTTTTTAATGTTGTTGATATGGAGTATGTCATATATTATTTGGTGGGCCTTGAAAATATAATGTAGATGCCCAACATTCTGATAAGGGTAATGTGTAGGAGTTAGAGAAGAATGGTGTAAAGTATACTTTATTGCCTTTAAAAGTCAAGTTAAAAGCTCTTGAAAAGAATACTTTCTTATCCATTTTTAGTGAGTTTGATTATGAAATTATATAGACAAGAGAGGTCTATGCAATCATAGTCAAACATGTGTTAATGAGAGAGGTAGAATTGCTAGTAGGGAAGTATTCAAAAGTAGTATGTCCTTTATTATAGGAGTTTAAGGAGTTGCTAGAGGATATACTTGATATACTACCTCCAATGACAGATATACAACATCAAATTAATCTCATTCCTTGGCAAATTTGCCAGACCTTCCATATTATAGGATAAACCTAAGGGAAAATAAGATTCTGAAAGAGAAGGTAGAAGAATTGCTCTAAACCAGTCTTATACAGGAAAGTATGAGTCCATGTGTTGTTCTCGCAATTATGACTCCAAAGAAAGATGAAAGTTAAAGGATACACATTGAAATCACAATGGGGTATGAATTTCCAATTCTAAGGCTTATGTTAGACAATTTGCATGGTGACAGATGATTTTCCAAAATTGACTTAAAGAATGGATGACATTATATTCAAATTTGACTAAGAGATGAATGGAAGACAACATTTAAAACCAAGGAAGGAATGTTTAGCCAGTTAGTGATGCTATTTAAATTGACCAATGCTCCTACTATGTTCATGAGATTGATAAATCAGATACAAAAACCATTCATTAGCAAATTTGTGGTTGTCTATTTTGATGGCATCTTAATATGTTTCTATTCAGAAGAAGAACATTTGATGTATTTCAGAGAACTATTGACAATTCCAAAGGAGAATAAGTTGTATATAAGTCTTAAGAAATGTAGCTTTATGACAAACAAACTACTATTCTTTGGATTTGTTGTGTCATGACAAGCAAACTATTATGTCAATGTCTATAAGGTCAAAGCAATTAGAGACTAGCCTACGCTAAAGAATATTTTTGAATTGTGAAGTTTTCATGGGTTAGCTTCATTTTATAAGCATTTCATAACAAACTTTTAGTACTATTATTACACCGATGATAGTGTTTGAAGAAAAGGAAGTTTCATTTGGGAGAAGAGACACTAAATAGCTTTACAATCTTGAAGGAAAAGTTATGTACTACTATGGTATTGGCTTTGCTAAATTTCAATAAGTTGTTTGAAGTTAATTGTGATGCAAGCAGAGTAAGCATAGGAGTTGTCCTATCTCAAGAGTAAAGTCTAGTATTTAAGTAGTCATAAATGTCTTAATAACAATATGCATGTAAGGTGGTGTCAGTTTCTATAGAAGTTTCCTTTTATGTTGAAGCATAAATCTAGTCTTTAGAACTAGGTTGTTGATGCTTTGAGTAATAGAACATCCTTATTACTTCAAGTAATGAAATCATTGGTTTCAAGCAACTCAAGAGAGAATATGAATAGGATGAGGATTTTATTGAGACTTAGAGTAAAGTCTCTCAAAACCCATCTTCTGATGGATTTTTATGTGTATGATGGATTTCTAATGCATGAGAATAGTTGTGTTCAAGGTTGTTAAACTCGCGATTTTACTTATACTTGCTAGAGAGTCTATAAAATGAGAACATAAAATTAAAATGTAGAAACATAAATTTTTGCAACTTATATAAACTAACTTTTGAAAACTATAGATATGCTTATAATAATTATTAAAAACTTAAAATACATAATAGAAATAAAGAAATCAAGTTATTCTTCAATAAAGATTCTTAATCATAATCTAACTTGTATAAAAGAAAGGACAAGAAAAATCGAAACTAAACTTCTTTCTATAGATTTAAAAAAAAAACGATGAAATAAAAAAAAATCAAATCTTCCAACTCATTTTAAGTTCTTTTTTCTTCTTTCAATAAAGAACTCAGTTTAATATTTTCATGATATAAAGTAGAATGTATAATTTTCTTTATAAACTTTTCTATTGAAGCTGGAATATAAATGAAAGTTATGAACATTGAATAACAAACTATGAGAGAGTAAAAGAGGAAAAAATTTGGAACATGATACAAAAAGGTAATGTAATACCCTAATTCAGTCAATGGATTATGGAACTCTAGTTATATATGTATGTATGTATATATACATATATATAATTCTTTATCCTATTAACTCAACTATATAGAATCGATAAACTTAGTAAACAAAAAAAGGTAATTTTCTACCGATTTTAATGTATAAGCTCAATTAAAAACATAAGTTTAATATGAAATTGGAGCTAAAATGTAAATAAAGGTTATGAACATCAAATAAGGGACTAAGATAGAAAGAAAGAGGAAAAAAATTGAAATAAGATAAGGAAGATGATATAATACTTAATTGTTGATGGCTTATGTAACCCTAGTTATATATAAATATATATATACATATATATATATATATATATTATTTTTAACCTATCAACTTAGATATGTAGAATCAATAAACATGGTTAAAAATATAAGTTTCTATTGAGTTTAATATATATATATATACAGTTAAAAATGTAAGTTTTTATATGAAAGTGATTATATATTCGAGTTAACTTAAAATAGCCTTCTAAAATTATAAACTTATCAAATTATATAGGTAGAATCATGATTTTAATAATTATCACTG
This sequence comes from Lumnitzera littorea, assembly GCA_024138015.1. NCBI lineage: Eukaryota > Viridiplantae > Streptophyta > Magnoliopsida > Myrtales > Combretaceae > Lumnitzera > Lumnitzera littorea. Next base: position 61,499,651 of record JAMXBB010000010.1, read on the forward strand.
TGCTTTCCTTAAACTTTACTTTGGAGCAAGTACGATGAGAATTGTATAATGGTTGTTTAGTAGGTTACTTAGGTAGGAACAAAACACTTGTAGCAATGAAAGAGAGATTTTATTGGCTACATTTACGAAGGGTTATGTATAAATTTATTGAGAAACATGTTGTCTATCAAAGGGTTAAAGAATAATAAAAAAATATTGGTATATGTACGCCATTTCCTGTACCTAAAAATATTTGGGAAGATCTGTCTATAGATTTTGTGTTAGGTTAACTAAAACTCATCGGGGGTTCAATTTTGTTTTTGTGGCGGTTGATAGATTCCCAAAGATGGCTTATTTTATTCCATACATGAAGTCTTCTAATGTAGCTAGAATTACTAGATTGTTCTTTAAGAAGGTGGTTAGACTTCATGGAGCTTCAAAACCTATCACTTCTAATCATGATACGAAGTTTGTAAGATACTTGTAGAAGACTTTACTTAGGATGTTTAATTTTTCCTTGAATTTCAACAGCACAACTCATTAATAGATTGATAGGCAAACAAAAGCTATGAATATGACTTTAGGTAATTTGATTTGAAGTATTTATATAGATAAGCCTAGGCATTAGGATACTACATTAGCATAAGCAAAATTTACATACAATAATGTTGTTCCTAGTGCCAATGGAAGATCACCATTTTCAATTATGTATATAAAGTGCCGTAACATACACTTGATTTGATTTAGTTGCCTAAAGGCAAGAGCAAAAATATTTAAACTAAAAACATGGCTAAGCAAATTGTTGAAATACACAAGGAAGTGAAGTAGAAGCTTAAATCTACGAATTAGAAGTATAAGGTGACTATTAAGAAGCATAAAAGAAGTATTTGATGTAGGAGATTAGTTATGGTATATACTAGGAAGGAGAGGAATCTAGTAGGTAATTATAGTAAGTTGTAGCAAAAGAAATATGATCCTTACAATATACTTTAAAAGATAAATAACAATGCTTATATCATTAATCTTCCTAAAATATGGGTATTTCCTGGTCTTTGAAGGTTGCAAATTTGTCTTTGTTCCATGATCCTGATATTCCTTGATATCTAAACTTGAGGTTAAGGTTTTCCTAATGGAGGGAACTAACATAGATAATTTAAGATTACGAGTAATAGACCATCTAGATTCTTAGTAGTGTCGAAGGAAGAAATCATAAGCTAGTTAGGATCGTCTAGAAGTTAGTCAATGAATGATCAAAAGCATAATGGGTCAAAAGACAAAAAGTTAGAAGCTAATCAGAAGCCAATGAAATTAGAAGCACAATTCTAATATTTAAGTTATAAATTAGTTAACTTTAGATGACCACAACCAACTTTTCTCAAAAGGAAAGTTACAAATATCATAATATATCAATAAAGATTTATTTGAGTCTACCAATGCCTCATGTAAATGGTGACCTATTTCTGATGTTTTAGGAGTCAAATTTGTGAGTTTGGCAAGATACTAAACTGATGAAGATTTCCTTATTAGTTTAGCAAAGTTTATCTTATTTGATATTATTAACTGATTTTATGGGATTTAAATTTTATTTGATTTCCCTATTATACTAGGGTTATAAGACTATAAGTACCTTATGAATAGTTGTAAGGAAGATGAACTTGGCTAAAAGAACAAAAAAAAAAGAAAAAGAAATGCTAATTTATCCATAAAAACATTTTAGATGGAGTAATTTGTATTTAAGATGCAAAGCCAATTTGGGGAAATAAAAAAGGCTAAGAGGTTAGGACAGAATGGAGTAGCTAAAGAGAAAATGTGGTTATAGAAAAATATGAGAGATGGTAATTGTATGGACACAAGAGTAACTTCCTAGTTTATAAAGCATGAATAGTCATGAGGAAAACTAACATTTGAAATAGATAAGTTACTTGAAACAAATGGTTAATGGTTAAAACATATATAGGACTAAAAATTTCACTAAATGTTCTATCTTATTCAAAATAATAATGTTAAGAGAGTAAGACACTAAATAAATTGTGAATCTTAAATAATATAGATAATACAAGTTTTCATCGTCCCATATTTGTGTTTATCATCGTGTTACACACTTTATCAGTAATATTATAGCAAATAACTCATTTTTCTATTAATTGTTCCATAATTTATTTGTGTTTCATTCATTACTTTGCTGTATGGAAAATTAGATGGAGTTTATTGCTCTTTCTCTAACCTAGCATGGCACCAAAAATATAATCACTTGAATTGCATATGGGTCAAAGGGAAGATGCAAATAGATACGGATATCAAGTCTTTCTTGAGGTGGTTATATGTCAGCATACAAGCATCGCAAAAATTGAGAGGTGCATCCTTGGCCAAAAAGCTTATAGACTAGTTTTGTCAATTATAAAAAATCGTTGCCGAAACATCTACAGAAACTTGCATGGTCGTATATTTTCAATCACTTTGCCTTTAGTCCTATCCACCTCAATTTTTTCAATTGACACTTGATCAAGCACAATCCTCTCTTTTACCATAGCATGACATTTTCCCACTTTTCAAAACAAATCGTGTTCCCTAAACTTTCCAAATTTTTATTTGAATTTTGTAGACAATTTGTAAAATGACTTTCCAAAACTAATAAGTCATCTAAGAAAACTGACATTCATTTCCTATTTAGTTGAAGAAAATTGCCATCATATATTTTGAAAACATAACATATTATACAATCCAAAAGTCATGTGTTTAGATGCAAAAGTGACTTAAGAAATTGATCCTTTTGGCAGCACCCAAAAAAAAAAAGTGTAACTCAAAGGTAATTGGAACTTCCTTATACCTTGCTCTTGTTTTAGGCTGTCCAACCTAAAAGCTAACTCCAAAAGATTGTCATCTATAAATTCCTCTAGATTCTCCTTACCAATCTTATGAATCAGGTTATTTCTCAATCAAGCAATTTGCAAATTAGTGTCTCCAAAAGGAATTTAGCAGTAATCCAGATTTCAGTTTCATTCTTCCTTCTTTCACGCTAGCAATAGCAGTTATAGACTTATAGTTAGCAAGACATATTTATAGATATTCTTAATAAAACGTAACTACATATTGTATTTATATATTTTTCTTTCTACATATTTTACAGTAAAGTCCTAAAAATAGTTAACGAACACTGATGCAAGACAAGCAATTATTTAATCATAATATTAGTTGATGAAGGGATATAATTATGTAGTAATTAGTTCTTAATGGTCTATGGTTCACAACCTTTTCATTACCTTAGGTAATCAATAAATTATTGTTATATGATTACTTGATTGTGTCTAAATAGGCACCATTTTTATATGTACAAATCCAAAAGGTAGCACATAATAACATGGTAAACAGGATTAATATCTTCGACCCAAAATTTTACTGGATACCAAAATTATATCAGTATTCATTTTGGGATTAAAAAATATTATTTTAAAAGTGGAAGTTCTTTCGCTGGTGAATATTGAGAAGTGAATAAATGTAGTTTGAATGTGCACCGAAATTTTTCATTAAATAATTCAGTGCACTAAGGTTGTAACTTGAAAATGCTTCGTTTGCCCTTTTAGCTTCATTTTCATTTATTTATGATTATGACGTTTTGTTTAAATACCCATTACAATGTAATGAATGAAAACCATCATTATACTTAAGGTTTTATAAGAAATGCACATATGATGGCATATATTTAAAATGTGAAATGGAAAAATTACTGTCCTCTATAGGGATACAAGAAAATAAGCATACGAAAAGGAGTGGAGTCCAATTTCAAATTATTCTACTAAGATAGTTGTTGAGCTCAACGCATCAAAACCAAATCACCTTTTTAGCTATTTACAATTAACAAATAGGTATCTTATAGTTTTAACATATTATATATATTCACATGGCAATTATAAAAAAATTTTAAATTTATCGAACAAATTTCTTAAACGCTACCCATTACTTGAAGAATACGTTCAACTGCATAGTTACTATTTTTTGTTATGCTTACTTTTACAATTGTTATTATTTTATTTGTTTATTATTTTAATTACAAAACATTACTAATATTTGAGAAATTTATTACATTGTTTATTTGACCAATATTTACTACTAAGATATGGACCTTTTCTTTGAAAAATTTATTATAATTTGATTTTACCAAAAAATATTATCAATATTCTTCAATATATTTTTTAATCCAAGATTTTTTTGTACTTTTTGCATACGCAACACAAGTTCATTGTTTATTAGAGTTTTTAATTCAAGTTGTCTATTATTATAAGAATTATAAATAATTCTTATTTCGGCATGTATGAATAGCAAAGGGACTGTTTAAAGTCCTTGTGGTGAATATAGCTTTGGAATAGGCAAAGTAGGTCTTGAATTTCACTTGAAGTCCATCCCTAGAAGGATAAGGATAATTTACCTGTAAAGAAAATGAATTTTGTTATCATGTTTTATCATTTATTTTTCATTTTACGTACATGAAGCCTTAAATATATTTCTTTCATTTTAATTCTGTTGCGCATATCCGATTTACAAAACTTACCAACAGCTTTGACCCTTGCAAGAAAAAGGCTCCTAAAATAACAGGCATGCCAAGCTCATCTTTCATCCATATACTACAATATACCTGGGGATTGTGAAGCATTTAACCTTAATCAAAACACCTCCTATCATATGTACTGGGCATTTGATTGACCTCTCCGCTAATCGAAGTAAGAAGTAAGATGGTGGTTAATTAATAAGCAAAATTGGCACAAATCAACAAAGATATGGTCATATTTTAAGCAGACCCAAATTATGGTCATTTTTCATTTTCCGAACTGCAAATAGCGTTGGACCCAGCAGTTTATACTCAGGCAACTTCAGAGTGAGGAGGTTATCGTTTCATTTGGGCTGAACTTTTCCCTTGAAATGAAATAATTCTTTTGGTCAAGTGGAGAAAACAATGAACACTGGAGGTTGTGTTTTTCTACTTTTTGATGAATTTTCAACAAATGGGCTGGCCATCTTAGAAGAAATAGGAAGGTTGGGCCTGGTCTTTCGTAGACAATGGGGAAGAGATGAAGAAATCATAAATGGGCTTCAAGTTGGCCTCGAACGGGCCTGCGCTTAGGGTCTACAGCTGTCCTATTTTAACGCGTCCAGTTGGGTGTTTGAGGCCAAGATTGGAAGGATCACACCTAAGTTCGGAGAACGGGGTCTTCTAATCATTTGACTGGAACATTAGTTGAATGTAATGGCACAGTGATATGTAACATCTGGGCAAAGCTCTATCCAAAATCCATAGCCACTCTACATGATCTTCCCTTCACATCATGGATAATTAAAAACTTCAAACTTTCAGGCTTAGAAATACATACCTTCAGCTATCATTTTTGCTTATTCCTTACGGTCTATTTGGAAAAATAGAAATTTTATCCTATTTCACCCTGGGATTAGATTGTTGCAACTAAGCAAGGAAATTAGATGAAGGGTGAATGAGCATAGGGGAATTCATAAAAGACACACGAAGAAAGTTTACTTCAAGACTTTACTGCTTGTTACATGGATCCTTCATCTTCCGGAGGGGTTAAGCTCAATATGGATGCATCTGTTGTTGATACTCATTCACTAGGGAGTAATTAAAGATGAATTAGAGTAATGGAACTGGAACTCACTAGGAAAATAAGCAAAATGTACATTTTGAGTGCTAAAGTAAGGGGAGTAGTATGGTGACTTCGCTACCGCAGAAAAAAAAAAAAAAAGAAAAAAAAGAAAAGAGAAGATGAAATTGGTGTTGATTCACTAGCTGCCATGAATCTTATTAAAAGATAATACAATTGCTCTAATATATTTCTACATATGATGTTTGCTTACAAGCAAAATTTATCTTGGTTTGAGGATGTGCAGCTGTCTTTTCTCCATAGAGAACGGAATGTAGTTGTTGATAGGTTGGCTGGATTAGTTAGGACTGTTACAGTAGAGAAACATGAATGTTTTATTCCTCCTTGCCCTCTCGCCCGCCCTTAGTTCTATCAAATATAAGTAATTATCTTGGAAATAGCAAACATAAACTAATTACCTTGGTTCTATCAAACTAAGTTTTTCCTTCCTTTTCTAGCATCTTTTCTACATCCTATTTTCCAAATATAACCAAATCCTCTCACCAAGTTCTATAACCCGACCGTTCATTGTGAATTCCATCAAGTCTAGGCCATACAACTAATTGAAGTTATGTGATTTAGCTGCTTTCTTTCTATCCTATTAGCGTGAGATGGAGCTCTCCAATCATAGTAACAAAGCTATAACTACTTGAAAGAGAGTTGTTGAAATACTTGAAAATCTTATCATATACATAAGTATCGAATGCAAGCTTTTTGATAAGGGAGCATAGTGGCACTAGTTCACTTTGAATGGAGCTCTTGTCTATAATAATAATAATAATAAAAAGATCATTCATTAGGTTTCAAGACAGTCTTATGCTTTGATAGCTTCCAATTCACTCCTTAGTAGCCAATCCGAACAAGGCTTGAAGAAATTCTGAAATTATCAAACAAACTTGTTGAAGATAGTATAGTAAGGGATTCTATTCAATCCATTTAAAGATTAGCGATCAAGTCTAGTTCAAGGCTTAAAATGTATTACCGTTTGTTTTCTCAAATGTAATGTTTATTTTTTGTTGAGAGTCTCGAACTCCCATAGACTTTTCGTATAATCTGCTAACTACTTAATAATATTTTTGAATGATGCATAGGGCTAAAGTTTCGTTGTAAAAAAACGAAGAGTATTATAGTATAGAAATCTATATTACTTTTTACTAGTTGTTTCTAGCTTAACAAAATTAGTGACCTTGTATTGCATGTAAAGGATTTGATTCAATATAATTGTTTAGTAATATTAGGGATGTCATGAGTTGGGAAAAACCGAAATCCATAGTGTGACGCCTCAATGGAGTAAGCTTAGACAAGAAAAAATTGGATGGACTTTTGTTGTTGAAATATGTCGCATTTGTTAAGTCAAGGCAAATAGTTGCTCCATTGGACCCTACTAATTTACAATGATAGATTTCAAAGGGTTCATAACTCGGCATCATGTATTTAGAGAATGTACGTATAACATTAAATAATTTGTTTACAATCGATAAATTCGATCGTTGTCTCCAATATATATCGAGTACCGTTTATTGCTTAGTTTGTCCCCTACTCACCAAGGAGGGCTTAATGCTTGCTTTCAACACCCACGTTTTCTCGGATTATTCATAATCTAATTTCCAATAAAATCCCTATATCATAGACACACAAATCTACCACGATTTCCAATAATATAAATATATTATATATATATATATATATATATATATATATTATTTAAACCCCAAGAGTTTCAATAACCGCCATTTGACCTCTTGGAAAATTTAATATCACCAAATGTTTAAAATATTATATGAGCGAATGTTAACTCTTCTCCTTGTCTAAAGACTTATCCACATATCAATATTACATAACCACTGAAAGTTTTAAATAAGTCCAAAATCTCCACCTTCCAACTAGAATTTACATTCAAATATTAGCTGAGCAGCGCGCCACTTCTAATGTCCATCTGTTAAAATATTATACCGGCTACACTTTCCATTTCATCCACGTTCAAATATTTCCATTTTAGGTTAAGAGAAATTTATTAAAAGAAAGACTATTTTCACATTTTTTTTTGGCTTATTTTGGATAACCTTTTTTAAAAAAAAATAATGATCATACTTTAAGAACTCGTAGAGCTTCTCATAATTTGTTTATATATATATAAATAAGCAACCTATATACATACTAGTAGCTACTTATTACAATGCGTGTGAAAAATTTAAACATAGCAAAACAACAATAGTCAATTTAAATTACTATGGAAGGCCAAGCACCTATGATGCAGTGTTAAAAGAAATTAAATAAATACATGAAAGAAGTAACTACTTATTTACTTTACTAAATAAAATATGGGGAGAATAGAATTACAATTACTATGGAATGAAATAGAGGTGCTATTTAAGGGATAGGGGGAATGAATATTACGGTGTTTACTTAAGTGTAATAGAATTACATAATTCAAATATGAATAAGTCATTTTGAGTAAAAAGAAATAGGAATAAGTCATAAAGGAGAGATAAAATGCCAAAAGTACCCATAGTATAATTAAACAATAACATTGAAAACAAATGAAGAGAACATTAGCAAAATTTAAGAAGAGATGAATCCTAGCCTAAATCAATACCTGACCACAAAACCTTACTTTATACATATTCTAATTGATACCGGTTATATCTCTTAAATCTCTTTTAGTGATTCTAACCTATCATAAATATATCTCTAAATCTTGCTTTAGCAATTTTGAGCCTATAATAAAATTCTTTAGGGTTTACACTATGCCTATAAAATAAAAGATGTAAGTTAACAACACATTAAAGGAAAGTGCACTTACTAGAGACTGTGCTAAACATAAGCTCCAAGAAACTCCATTTCCTAAGCCAAACAAACTAAACAATTTTCCCTATAGTAATATGTTAGAGAAAGTGATCATATGATTTTAATGAGACAAAACCTATTAAATTTAAGTTATTTATATTGAGCTTCATTGTCTAAATATTCAATAATCATTGTATTAAGAATTCACTCATCTAATCTTACTTAAAGCTTGCTTCAAAAATGAAAGTGTAATATAAAGTGTTGCTTGAAGTATAGATGAGTTGTGTTGTGTTTGTGAGTATTTTTAATAGGTGATTAGAAGAAGCAATTTGGTAGTAAGGGCTATCGACCGATCCGTAAGGGACTACATCAATTAATCGGTAAGCCATTTTGATGATTTATGAAACCTTATGCTACCGATCAATTGCTATCATTAGCTAAGATAGCAAATGATCAATAGAAGGTTTGATTTCCTAAAGCATTTTGTGGATGAGTTAAAGTTGACGTTAGGTTAGGTAATCCATTGGAAGAAGGTGAAGATACTAGAAACTTTATATTACAAACCGATGGATAGCTTGACTAGTGATCAATTGATAAGCTAAAGCTTAATCGTTAAACTAAATTAAATGTGCTCATATAGGAACATTTTCATTAGCACTTGTAAATACCCAATTACCCATCAAAAAGAGTACGAGAGTAGATGTTCCACGCAATATTACAACATTCTCTTATATGCTTGTCATCAATTATTCTCATTGTCTCTTATATACACATTTGCTAATATTTAGAGAGATTTGCAATGTAGTGCTTATATTGTGAAGTTGCTATCTTGTTGATTGTTAACGCAACGCACTTAGTACTAATAGAAGAGTGAGACAAGTGTAGTGAATGTGAGATTATATTTGCAATTCCTTGTGAGAGCACTATACTTGAGATTGAGAGAGTTGTATTGTTTTATAATGCAAAGTTTGTATGATTAGCTTATGTAGTTGACTTAGTATGTAGCTCTTGAAGCACTGATTTGGTTATTAATAGAAGTTTTGTGTGAAGTCATTGATTGGAGGCATTGTTTATCCATAGAGATTAGGAGGTATTTCGAACTCCACATTAAATTTAAGCTTGATTCTCTTTATCCCTTATTCTTTTATTTCTCACAATTGCTTTTATTATTGCATTACTTTAGTTATTCACTTACTTGCTTATATTATTGAAAAGAAATTAAAATTTATCGGTTAAATTAAATTAACTCCCCCTACCACTCCCCTTCCCCCTCCCCTCCCCTGCCTTTAAGTTTTAACCTAATATTTTAATTAGTATCTAAGAAAGGTCTATAGGTAAATAGTTACTTAATCGCATCTAGAGTAAAGATTATTGTATCTAATGCTCCAGGCTTCTTAGAAGATAGAACCACATTTAATCAATGATAATAATCTGACGGAAATATAAGATGACTACATCCTTGAAGGAACAAAATCGATTGTTATGGTAAGTAGTGTATAAAGGGCCTTTCAAGATAAAAAGATAAGGATAAAAAGAGATATACTGATGATGATCAGAAGAAACTTGGTTTAAATGAGATAACTATAAGTATTTCACATTACACCATAAATGAGAATAATTTCAATAGATTATCTACATATAAAAGTGTTAAAGAAATATAGATGAACTAAAATGTACATTAAAAGGAACTAGTCAGGTCAAAGATATAAAAATAAGTTTGTTATGTGGTGAATTTGAACACTTTAAGATGGATGGTGATAAAACCATTGGTGAAATATATAATAAATTCACCAATATCATTAATCCCTTAAGTGTGCTTGACAAGACTATCTCTAATCTTGAGATCAATTCCAAAATTCTTAAGTCGTTGCTAAAAGATTGGGAAGCAAAGAGAAATGCTATTAAAGAAGCTCGTGATTTGGTCAAAATGTCTAAGGAGCAATTTCTTCAAACTGTTAAAACACATGAAATGATCAAGAGGCATATAGAAGAGCTGAGGAAAACAATTGCATTAAAGGCAACTAAGGAAAGCTCTAATAGTGATGAAAGTGAAGATGATGATGTAGCCATAATGACAAAAAAGTTCATGAAATTCAACAAGAAGTTGAAGAAGAATAAGGATGAGAATTCATTTAGGCCAAGAAGGAAAAAGGAGGTACTTAAATATTATAATTATAAAAAAAACTAGGCTACATCCAACAATATTGCCTACTATTTAAGAAAAACAATAAGGGATCAAAACAAAGGGCAATTGAACGATGACAATTCAAGTTACTCAAATGAGGAAATGTGCTTCATGGCTATAGATGATGAGGTATGATCTATATCACATTCTTCTTTTGATGAATTAAAACACGTATATGATAAATTGGTTGTGGAATTGATTGTAGCATAGTAAAAGAATAAGATCATGAAGCAAATGGTAAATGAAGTTAGAAATGAATTTAATGTGCTTAAGAGTGGGTATAAAAGTTAATGAAGTAAAGAAAAGTTTAGAAGAAGATAATGAGTATTTGAGATTAGAGGTTGATAAGTTAACAAGTAAAAATAATTAATTAAGCTTAAAAAATGAGGAGCTCATCCAAGAGAATGTCAAAAAGAAGGAAAAGAATGACTCTCTTGAAAAGAAAATGGAAAGCATGAATTGTGTGCATGAAAAAGATGATCATATGATAGATAGGCTAAGAAAGCTTGAAATAGAAAATGCAATTTTGAAATTTAACCTACATGATTCAAAACAAACTATACCTAAGTTTGTAGACAAAGAATTCAAAAGCACATTAGCCAATAGAGGCAAGGATTTGATAAAAGTGGAATTGGTTATAGTAGAGATAACTTTTACTAATTTTACAAGAAATACTTTATAAAAGCTATAAACAAGAACTATTATGATAGATATGATCATATTACACATACATACACGATACAATGCAATACAAATTTGAATTATAAAGGTAGATAGTTTAGGTTCCTAATGGATAAGGTTATATCATTGCTACTAATCTTAAAAGACCTAAAGTCACATGGATACCAAAAAGGCAATCTCGCACTTTTGTAGAGAACTTAAAGGTGGAATAATTAAAGAGTCTTAGAGGGCAAATGATCAAGTAAAATTGAAATGGCGTCCAACATGGTATTTGGAGGAAGCAAGAAAAGGCATTCAGTAAGAAGTGGAAGAGATCCCATTGTTAATGAGGAAATTCATTGCTAAGGCCATCACACCTTTTACAGCAGATGACCTGGAAAATCAATGATGAGTGAACCTTTTGAAACATGTTCAAATAGCCCACATGCATTAATTTTGTTGATAAATATATTTTGTGTACACTTGAAATTTTCTATGCTTATTTAGACTATCATGTGCCCATTTTTGCCATCTCTTAGTTTCCATGCCTAGTATGTGCTCTCGTATGTTCGAATATGCTAATATTTTATGGATGAATGGTTAGTTTGATGCAATTATGAGTATATGCAAATTTGACCTCTCGTTATTGTTGTTGACATACTATTTTTGTCCCTTTTATTTTCAAAAATTTTAAGATAAGGTAAAGGGTCCTAAACTAAGGAAAAATACAAGAAAATAAGAAATTTGGAAAAAAATATAAAAATTTAGAAAAGCACAAAGAATTGAAAATTTTGAAAAAAGTCATAAAAAAAATAAAGGATTCAGAAAATTTAGAAAATAATAATTTTTTTAGATAGAGCAGAATCTTTAATTTAGATAAAATAAGGAAAGGAACGTTAGGCCTAGGTTTAGATTCAAATCTTATCTAAGCAAACCTTGTCCATATGTACAATTTCATTGTATATATAGATAAGGGACAAGCCAATAGTCTAATGGATAAGTGCTTGAGTTTAGCATTGAAATTGACATGGAAGTTTGGAGTTCGAATCTCACCAATTACAGGGCATAAGCCCTGATTGGAGAATGTCAAGGGGGATATGTTAGGTGCACTCGATTTAATTTTAACCCCATACGTGTAATGCAAATGCAAGTGGGGGTATGTGGCATGTGACCAATTTAATTTTAACCCCATACGTGCAATGCACATGTAAGTGGGGGTATGTGGCATGTGACCACGTACTAATTGTTTTTCCTTTTTCCTCTTGATTTCTATCCCTGAATCCATACATGTTCAAGCTTCGTTTAATATAAATAAGGGTCAAGAAACATACAAGGAGATACAACAAAGCTTCAAAACGCTCTTGATAAGTAAAAATGGGAGCTTTCTCTCTCTAGCATAATTTCCCTCTCTAGGATTCTCTCTCTCTAAGCGTCTTCTCCCAAAACCATCACCATGACCGACTTCATAGTGGTCGAAAAACCAAGACTTAATCTCCCATTCACTTCCAGCAATCACCATATGCCACCACCGATAACCATCGCACTGCAAGCCATCAACTCCGATCACTACCCAAACAACCACCGAACATCACCCTCCCCCAAAGTCCAATACAAAAGATGTAAATCTCTCATTCCCTACTCATTTTGACGTTGACAGATATCCGAAACCACTTTAATCAATCGTTACAATTGGAGTTTGGAGTCACCCGAGCTGACTTGAAGCCAACCTGGTCTGCCTTTTTTTTTATTTAGTTATTTATTTATTCTTTTTTATTCTATTACTCATGTATTTGTAAATGTAAAAAAAAAAAAAAAGGAAAGAGAAAAAAGAAGAAAAAGGAAGAAAAAAAAAAGGTAACTTAGTTTTATTATCCTTAGTTAAGGCTTAAATAAGAAAAAATAAATAAATATTATAATAAAATAAAAAATAAATAAAAATGAGTAGATTAGAAAATAAAAATCACTTAGAAAATCAATTTTCCAAAAATAAATAAAAGTAATCAACCCTTTTTCCAAATTAGGACATTTTCTTAAGAAATTTTCCACAAATAAAATCCGATTTAGAACCCTTTGAGAAATTTGCCTTAAATAGACTTAAAACGAGTAAAAAACATAAATCTAACATTTTTACGAAACTAAAATCAATCAACACACTGAAGTTTTTATAAACGAATTACGGAAGTTTGATCTCAAATAGCGAGTATGTAAATACTCGTACGCAAATACGAGACGACTTAAAATATAGAAAATTTTCTTTTTCCATTTTTTGTAAATATTTATTTGATTTATCTTTTTTGTAGATTTAATTTTATTTGCTTATTTACATGTGAATAGATAATTTTTTTTAAAGGTATTTGAAAAGAAAAATTAAATTCAAAAAGTTAAAAGTGATACCTATTTAAGGTTTAATAGGATAGCCTTCAGATTCAAATCTCTCGTTTTAGAAAACTGTTTTAAAAACTAGTTTTATTGATAGATTGATAGCCAAGTTATAAGCAATCCACCCAACTGGTTATAACTTAACTCTTTTTCCTAACTACAATCAAGTGATAACTCTAAAAATGTTTTAAAAGTTAAAAGAATCAATTTTCGCTAAACCCTAATCGAAGGTTAGTATTAAATAAGTAAGGTTTAATACCGATCAGTTTAAAGAAGTCTTATTTATAAAAACCGAGAAAAAACCAGGGTCAACAGCTTAGCAACTTTACTAAGGACATTAAGAAGGCTAACCATTTAAAAACTTTTCGAAATTAAAATTGCTTTTCAAAATACCTATGTTGTTTATTTACTTATTTGTTTGTATGTTTTTGTTTATTTGTTATTTAACTTCATCTATATACTCTATTTTGATTGCCATATTCATCTTACATACATTATACTTAGGGTAGATGCAATCAAACCCAGACTGACTTAAGGCCTTAGGAGGAGAGCCATTGTACAGGTTTCAGGTATAGTAGGGTAACCATCGCTTGAGGTTAATTAGGCCACTCTACTTAAGCTTCGATGTGATCAATAAACCGCTTTCTTGAAAGTGTGTGAGATTATAGAGCTTAAGGACCTTTAGAGCATACCCTAACTGCATTTACGAACCCTTTTTCCTAAAATTGAAAGATTGATACGGTGTAGCAAGACAAAAAAGAATTAACTATGAAGTTTCCTAATATTTTTCCTGTAAATATTTTCTTATCTTTAGAATGTCAATGTAATTCTCGCATAAGTAGGATAGTTCTGATGTAATTTTCTTTTCATCCTTTTTGAAGAAAATGGTTAGGTCCTCTCTTATACTAACCCTTTTCAAAGAAGTCCATATTTACTAGCCTCTAGAGCCTAAGGGAATACTCGAAAAATGATTTCAATTTTTCAATCCAAACCAACAGAAATTCTTTAAAGACAAGATTAAGCCCATCCTCACATTGCTTAAAGTCCAAACTAATATCACCATGGTACAAGCTTTGGTCCACTTCTAGGACCTTTAGAGTTAGTCTTTTCGTTTTAGCCCATGCCGACTAAGCCTAACCGTTGAAGAATACTCCTGTCTATTAGGAGACCCCTCTATTAGAAATAGAAAATATGTCCTAAATATCATGGCTAGCCCTGTAAAGATTTTCAAAAAGGTCTTAAGCCTCTATGAATATAAAGTATGCAAAATATGGGCAAATTCCCATAGGAGAATCATTAAGGTAAATGATCATTTTACTTGGTTCGTAACCCTATCCAACTACAACCAAAAACTCTTTTGTGATAGTTTTGAAGATTAGTAGTAATAGTATCAATGCTTATATCAGCAATATTTAGGACTGTCTCATTTCCAAATGGAATATTTCACATACATCACAAGATTACAAAGCTAGTAACCCAATTTTTAGAAGGGAAATCTTACATCTCAACGCTGCTAACGGCACAAGCTAGATTGCTCGATTGTCTCCAAGAAGAGAAGAATGGAGAATTAAAAACCAATATAGCCTTACTCATGGTTTGGTTTATCAACTGTACTTAGAGCCATAAACTTGACTTCCTTCATAGGAACGACACCTTGAAGATGAATCCTATTGATACGTTTGTTGCTGTTATTGAACTTCCCAAAGATGTTGCTACCTATTACTAGGTTAAAGCTTTCCAGAAGTTCCATGCTGAAGACATCTCCCAAGTTGCTCGATGAATCAAGGTAGCTAAGCTGAAGAAAAGGAAGAAGATTGACAAAGAGTTAAGACACCACAAGAAGAAGAAGATCTAGACTTTAGAGTATATGTAATAAAATTTTTGAATAATGTAAGGGAAACTTTAAAGATTCAATAAAAATATTTTTCTTGCCACATAGAAGAAAAAGATCTTTACTTTAGAGTATTTGTAATAAAAATTTTGAATAATGTAAGGGAAACTTCAAAGATGCAATAAAAATATTTTTTTTGCCATATTATAGTCAGTTTGCCAACTCCCCTTTCTACATCTGCATGCCCTCATATGAAATTTTTTATCTTTCGTATAAGTATTCATTAGTTTATGTTTAAATAACATCTTAAGAGTTGTATCCTTAAGTTTCTAAATATTTGATTTCTTTACCAGTCCTTTTCTCTATGCCTTCTACTCTAACTCTTTCCAATCTTTTCTTCTATACATCTTTAGGATTATTTTTCTACTAGGTTATCTATAATAATTGATTGTAAATATTTAGGCTCCTGATCCTTTAGAAATGTTTTTCTACTCCATTCTCACAACTTGTAAATAAGTCTAATCCTTTTCTCTTTCTTAAAAAGAAGAGTATAAAATCAAGAAGTTGCTAACAAGTGAGGATTCTTATTTGGAGTAATGGCCAACAATAGAAAGAACGATAAACTTGATGGCACCAATCCTGTAGAAGTAAGGTTTTGTTCATTAGAGCAAACGGTAGGGAAAATGATTGAATAGATGAATTTTCTAGTTGACAACATCACCTTACTCAGGTCTACAATGTCATCTAATGAAGAGCACTTGAGAGCCTAACAGGGGAAATCTATGGAAGCGCCTCTTCCTGAAGAGAAAATCCATCTAGCTTTCCAACCTAAGACTTATTCTTTCCTAATTGACCCAATGCCGAGTCAAGAAAGTATCAAGGAGTTGGTAAGGAAGCTAACTCAACAGATAATTGAAAAAATAAGAGAACTTAGGAATGATGATGGATTCAAGCAGGTTAGGATCATTGACCTTTCAGCATTTGATATCAAAGCCTATCTAGAAAAATTCAAAATACCAGAGTTTGAGAAGTAAGATGGAATCGAGTGCCCAAAGCTATACAATAGATTATACGTCTACAAGATGGGTAGATATGTTCAAAATAATCAACTCATGATACAAACTTTCAAAGATAGTCTAACAGGGCCTACATTAACCTGGTATGCCCAGCTCGATCTCAGCCAGATTAATACTTGGGGAGAAGTTGGTCAAGCATTCTATGAGCAATAAAAGTTCAACATTGAGATAGCTCCTTTGATTTAGGACTTGTATATAATGAGAAAGAAGAAAAATGAGTTATTTAAGGAATACGCCCAAAGATGGAGGGGTATGGTAGCTAGAATCATTCCTCCTCTCCTTGAAAAAGAATTAATATCTATCTTTATCAACTCGTTCAAGGAACCATATTATGGGAACTTATTAGGTAATACAATGGCCAATTTTATGGACATTGTACTTGCTGGGAGTCAAATTGAAGAAGCTATAAAGACAGGAAGGATGATTAGAAAAAGACTAGCCCTACCAAATTCAGGGGCATATATAAATACTACAACATCAAGACCTGTATCAAACAAAAAAGGCCTAAAAATACCCAAAAGAAAGTTTACTCAGATCCCTACCTCGTTATCTCAAGTCTTTAACCACCTATGAAACAAAGGCTTATTACAATAGAAAGCCCTAATGCCAGGATGCAAGCCGAGAAAATATGACCCCAAATGCACAATGTGAATATCATATGGGTTAATGAGGGCATTCAACTAACAACTGCTAAGAATTTTAAAAATAGAGTTCAAGACCTAATTAATGCAAGGGTGACCTAATTGATGCAGGGGCAATCTAATTAGACTCAATTCAATGATAGAATAAGATTTCATGATGTTTGTAAAAGACAATTGATTTAAATAAAGTGCTTTGTTTCTCCTATTTTAAGATATCTCATTAGTTAAAAGGTTTAGAATGAAGAAAGGTGAGACGAATCCTAAACACTAACTTTGAGACACTTTAAGAGTCGAGTGGCATCATTGTGAAACTATTGGATTCATTCCTTAAAGGAATTCCATCTTGCTTTTAATACATAAATCAAAATGAAGCTAGGCAATCTTTTGAATATCCTAAACACAAAGTCCGTTGTCAGCTCCATTGGACCTTTTATTAGGTTGTTTTTAAAAATTAAAACTCGTCAAAAACCACCCCTATAATGGGGGCAAAAAGGAGGTTAGGAGCATCTATCAAAAGAAAAAAGTTAAAACTAATTTGTGCTTACTTTAGTTACATCAATTCAAAAGTAATTGTTATCATTGATAATTAATTTGCTCTAAGATGAAGAAAGGCATCCATTCTAAACACTAAGCATAAACTACATACACTTTGAGCTATAAGCCAAAAGAAAGAATAATCATTTTGTCTTAAATGAAAAAGAAAAGAAGAAGGAAAAAGAGAAGCGGGAAATAAGATGAAAAATGAGAAAGTGTGATTGACATAGATAAGGTATTAAGTCTAGAGGCCTAAAACCCAAAAGGATAAGGGGCACAGAAAACCATTCCTAAATTAAGACCTACATCTCAAATAAAGGCCCTAAAAACACAATCAAAGCAATTAAGCTTGAAAGAAGCCGAGGCAAACACCAAAGTTTCCCCCCGAAAATTATGATCCCTAAAGAAATTATAACTGACACATTGCTCATGGCCCACCCACAATTCTACCCTTTCTTAAAAGCCCTTCTAATTAAAGGAGATAACTTGTCCTTGGTAAAAGTTACATTTAAAACTGGAGCAAGCATAATTTTAGTTTCACTTATAAGATTCTTGACTTGTAAAGCCGGGTTAAAGAGCACTTCTTTCATAAAAAACCATTTTAGTAATATCCATTTTGAAACCGAAGACGAAAGGCCTTTATTACATTACAGTCTAAAAAAGACCTAACAGATTGATTAAAAGTGTATTACTTACAAAGTGAACTGTAATTTTTGGAATCGAAGTCAAGAGAGAGGAGTTTAAGCTGAGAGTATGAGGAAATCCTTGAAGAAGTCATGGAAAGTTGTTTGCCCCTAAAGGAAAGAAAGGGTTGTCTTAGTTAAAGGTAGCTCGAAAGATCAAGTTGTTATGTCACCGAAAAGCCTACACACTATTGGGAGAATCTAAACCTACTAACAAGTTGAAAAATTGAAATAAATTCAAATCCTTCTCATTTCAGTCCTTTCTTTTGTCCATATCCCCATAGTAGTCTAGGTTTTCAACAAGACTAGAATCCTCATTTCTTTTGAAAGTCATCTTCTCTAGAGTCAACTCTAGCGATAAGCTTCCGTTGTCTTCAAACGAGTTCACTTCTTGTCATCCAAAGTTCAGGGATCTACTCCTACATAAAAATTGCTCCCAAGTTAGCCTTAAAGCTAAAATCATCCTCTTTGACATGATCTCCCTCATAGCTTATGTTACCCACCTCTCTTTCTATCAAGGGACTTTATCCCTAGTATCTACTCCATCTTTCACAATTGCCAATCAACAAATTTGTCTTTTTCAAGTTGTAAGAATTTTTACATAAACTCCTCTTGCTTTGGTCCCTATGGATTGTTTACTCTTTAAAGCATTATCCATGTAGTAAAGATGTTAATGATCACATGCTCTCGGAGCGCTATCCTGATTTTGAAATCATCGGCTCGCATGCTCTCAGAGTGCTATTTTGACCTTGAAACTGTTAGATTGCATGCTCTTAGAGTGCTATCCAAACCTAAGCTATCCTAAGATTGCATGCTCATAGAACGCTACCCTATCTTAGATCGCATGCTCACGAAGTGCTATCCTATCTTAGATTGCATGCTCTTGGAGTGCTATCCTGCCTTTGAAAACATCGGATTGCATGCTCTTAAAGCGCTATCCTAACATTAAAACTGTCGGATCATATACTCTCAAAGCGCTAGCTTGACCTAAACTAAAACTCTTGGATCATATGTTGTTAAAGCGCTATCTAAAATTGAAAACTTAGATCGCATGCTCTTGGAGCGCTATCCTAAGCTTAAAACCCTCAGATCGCATGCTTTCAAAGTGCTATCCCAAGTTGAAACACTTGGATCTCATGCTTTCAGAGTGTTATCCTAACCTAAGTCGAAACCCATATATCACATGCTCTTGAAGCGTTATCCTGATTTCTTGTCATTTTTTATAAACCCATCTAGGTTAGTGAGCTCAAAAGGGTATGATTAGGTTCTCCAAATCAATTCCAGCTTAGGGTTACTAGTCTCAAAGAGATGCTCTTGCCTAAGTTAGTGAGCTAAAAGTGCACGACCAAGTTCTCTAAATTAATTTTAGCTTAAGATTGCTAATCCCCGAGAGATGCTCCAATCTAGGTTAATGAGCTCAGAAGAGTACGACTAGGTTTTCTAGATTAATTCCAGTTAAGGGTTGTTTGTCCCCTAGAGACGCTCTTACTTAGGTTAGTTAGTTTAAAAGGACATGACCAAGTTTCAAAACGATGTTTCTAGCCAACTCTTAGGATGCTAGACCTTTCTAAACTCAATCGACTAGCTCTTAAAGTACCTTCTCTCTCTTTCGCCTCTCACCAAATCCCCAATAGATCAAATCTAGTATAGCTAGTTGGTTGTTGCGCTTCTTAGGTTAAAGTCCTCCTCAAGGTAAAAATAGTGTCTCTTATGTCTTTATGGCAAAGTTTTATTCAAACTTCACCACAAAGACAGGTAGTTGTAAACATACTATTTTTATTCTTTTTATTTTCAAAATTTTTAAGATAGGGTAAAGGGTTCGAAATTAGGAAAAAGTACAAAAAAATAAGAAATTTGGAAAAAAAATATAAAAATTTAGAAAAACAAAAAAAAATTGAAAAAGTCACAAAAAATAAAAAAAAAATATAGGATTCAAGAAATTTAGAAAATAATAAATATTTTAGATAGAATAAAATCTTTAATTTAGATAAAATAAAGAAAGGGATGTTAGGCTTAGGTTTAGATTCAAATATAGCCCAGGCAGGCCTTGTCCATATGTACAATATTATTATATATATAGACAAGATACAAGCCAACGACCTAACGAATAAACACTTGATTCTAGTATTAAAATTGACATTGAGATCTGGAGTTTGAATCTCACTAAGCGCAAAGTGTTTTTATTTTTATTTTTTTCCTTTTTGAAAAGAGGATCTTAATGTGTGATTAAAATAGGCCACTTAGTTAATAGGTTTTTAATTTTTATTTAGTTCTTAAATAAAATAAAATAAAAAAGCATGATGTAAACCAAAATATGGTCCGCAACTTTCTTAAACAGGGTATAAGCCATGATTAGAGAACGTCAAGGGGGGGCATACTAGGTATATCCCATTACTTTCAACCACACATGTGCAATACATGCATGCATAGAGGCGTGTGACATGTGCTTCGACCTACAAGGATGAATGAAGTTAGAAATGAAGTAGACAACTACATCCATCCACTTCTACAAAATTTAGAGCACAACTTAGGACATAGAGTTATAGCTAGACGTAACTTGGCTCCAAGTTCTACAAATAGTAGATGAGGCCTTTCGGTTACATACTTTCACTTTAATACACATTTAGGTAGGGGTAAGTCCAATGGGGGAAGAGAGAGGCCTCGACTTATATGGATGAGTAGGTAACCCCATTGTATAAGGTACCCACCCAGACCCGATTCAATCGAGTAGGTTTGGGATGAGTATTTAAGGTCACAAGATAGGTTTTGGATAGTAATTTTCCGGATTATATACCTAAAATGTAAGGTACAAGTATGAGATCAGTGTACCATGTACCTATCCTAAAACTTGCATTGTGAAGTATATAAAATATAAGTTTTAAGGTATCTTATACTTACCATATAATAATAATTAAATAAAATTAATAAATAAAAAAGAATACCATTTCATTTGTATGGACATAAAAAAAAAAATAATAATAACAAAACACAGTCCATGAGAAACCTTAGACTAAACCTGATATCCTTATATTAGTCTCTTTCTCTTTAGTATTTTGTTTAATGTTTTTTTTTTTTCCACTCCATCTTTCTTGTTTGTTATGTGCAACTCTACTAAAGTTAAAAAAGCAAGAATTTGCATAAAGCCACTTAAACAAAGTATGTTATTAACTCATTTTATTTTGATGCAATAATTTTGTTATCTTATGTTTAAAAAATATCTCGTAATAAATTTATATAACGTTGTTCAAATCAAGATTTATCTGAGTTTAGTGTTTGTACCTTTTTTCTTTATCAAAAATTAGGGTTTGTACTAGGTTTGAAAAGGATTTAGTTGATAGATTTAGCAATTGTGATGCATGGAGTATCATTATGGATGCTAAAAATGAATTGAGAGATTATAATTTGTAATATAGAAATATTCTTATTACCAAAATAAGTTATCCCCCAAATGAGTCCAACTTGCAATTATTTATTTAGTATTTAGAGTTGAGATTAAGATTTCACTAAAATTGATATATTTGTATAATAATGATTGGTGAAGAAAATAATAAAAATAAATAAATGAAAAAAATTAGAAGGATAAGAAAATAAATAGAAACTAGATATATTGAAATTTATAAGAAAAAAATATTTACAAAGAGTGGTTCTAGAGTGTTATAGGATAGGATATGAGTAACAAAGTTTGGGAACCTATAACTAAAGGGTAGAGCATGGTTAGAGCCTTATACTTGCTAATTCTTATCGGCTTGCCTAAGCTAATAAAAAAGTTTAATTATTAAAATTTTTAACAAAAAATAATATATGTCATATTTATATTTCAAAAAACAAAGTATGACATAATAATAATTATGGTATAGTAGTTAAAAGTATATTATTTTACTAAGAGGTCATTAATTCAATTCCCATTAAGGGATAAAATCCATACAGGTACTCGAACTTTTTAAAATTTTTGTTTTAATATCCAAACTTATCCTTTTTTTTTTTTTTAATTTCAAGTCTTAGACTATTTAAAATGAACAAAGTGAGACATCCATTACAATCAAATGTAACATACGTTAGTAGAAGCTGATGTGGAGTGCTTCTTCCTTACTTAGCAATGTTCTAGACCGATGGAATAGGAAAGAAAATGAAAGCCAACTTATCCCAAATAAAAATGAAAATCCATCTATGCTTCTTAGTGTTATATTTTGGTATAAAGGGTAAAGGAAGGATAGAAAAACCTTAGGTGGACTTTAAATTGAAATCAAAGTTGACATTGTCTTCCCCTTTTCATCTACTCATAACAATGCACAACAATGGCAAGGAGCGTTACACTTCAAGCCATGTCATCCTCGTCCACCCCCATTCAATGATCGACTAATGATAGCCTTTTCCTCTTCTCTTTTCTTACATATATCTAGTTCATCAATCAACATTTTTACCCCTTTTTGAGTCTTTGTTTTGCCTTTTAATCCTCTTTTGTCTATTGAAACTACCACAACCTATAATGCTGGATGAAACAAGAGTGGCATTCATTATTCAACAAAAAGTATTCCTCCAAATAGATGGAGCACAATTTGCCGAAATGTGGAATGGTATTAAACCCTTGGCAAAAGTCGGAGATGTGTAATGTTTCAAATAACAGGTTGGTTGAAAAATTAAAATATTGACAAAACCTATTGGCATTGTTGTAATACACATTCATACCCATTTTTTTTTTCCATGTCACCACTTTTTAGTAATTTTTAAAGTCATACATGTTCGACATTAACTTCTACTAACGTTTGTTTCCAAACTATGTAACGAATGTCTCACTTTGTCCATTTTAAATCATCGAAGACCTGAAAGAAAAAAAAAAAAAGAAGAAGAAGAAGAAGAAGAAGATAAGTTCAATTACTAAAAAAAAATTTTAAAAAGTTCAAGTACCTATACAAGTTTATCGATAATATTTTGCCTTTCTTATTACATGAGTTATTTGTCTCCTATTAAATGACATTCATTTTGTTTTTAATTGTTTTTCAATAATAACTAATAAAACTAAATTTAATTTATTTGAAGATAACGATTAACTAAAAAATTCTCATTAGACGCTATTTATTAATTAGTAATTGTATCATAAATAAAAACAGTATTATAATATATAGTTTTGGAAACTCTTTCTATTTTTATATTCAATATATCATTTATATTTTTCCATAATTATTTTATCATATCATAATGTCTTTTTATATTTAATTTCCATTATTTTCCTTACCTATCATTATAAATAAGTCCATACCCTCTCTATTTCTCCTCCTCCTTTTCATAATCAACCCTCTTCTTTGCTATTAAATCAATGCTTTACCCTCTTCTTCGATTCAAGTTGATAATTTTAATTTCACCTTTTTTCATACACATTATATTCTTTTATGTATATTGTCCACTTTTCACTTTGATCTCTCTTTCTTTACTCATTTTTATATTTATTTGTTATATAGGTAAAGATTAAATGGGGATTGAATCTAGATTAGGAAATAGAAACTAAACATAAAAAGATTAGTAGAGAAGTTTACAAATGCAATTTTAATAGATGTAATTTTGTAAATAGATAAATATCAAAGCTACATGGATTTCATTGTAAGACTATAACATATGTATTCATTTATTCAAGTTGGTAACAGTAATTCCATCATAATAATGGAACTATGTGAATTCCCTTGCAATATGATATAATTCCATTGTAATTTTAGAAATTTTTTTTATTTCATATTTTCTACTATAGTAATAAAGCTACATTAATTCCATTGTGATTTTTGCTATATTTTTAATTTCATATTTTTTTTGTTGTAATGGAGGAGCTACTTGAATTCCATTGTAACTATATGATTCCATTATCATTTTAATTATTTTTTGAAGCTCAATTGCATCGGGTAATATTATGTGAGAAATAAGAGGAAAGGTTGGAAGTTGAATCTTTTATTTTGTAAAAAGTTTAACCTGTAGAAATTAATCAAGATAAATTTTATATAGAGATGATCAATAAAGATATGAATTAATGTATATAAGTACTTAATGTCTTTCTAGCCCTCTTTTACTAATTGTGTGTTATTTACATTCAATAAATTATTTTCTATTTCAAATATCTTACTATTCACTTTATTTCATGATGTACGACATTTTTTCCTTATCCATATCAGCCTAGTTATTATTTTCAATTACATTAAGAGATATAAAAAATAAAATGTTTAGAATAATTTAACGTATTAATAATGAGTACATGACAAAATTAGTAGAAGAAAATTACTCATACTTCCTTTATCTCCTTATTTTTTATTGAAGATGTCATGGTTGGTTTAATCTACCAAAATTTATTAACTATAAAATATACTTTATAAGCAAATAACTAAGGGCATGTCTCTTTATTACATTTTTGTGTTCAAAGATAAATGGATAAAAGAAAAGATTTGAATTTGATCGATTTCTTACTTTATGAAAAGTTTAGTTTAAGGAAATAAAGTAACACTTCTTTACAAAACTGATGATTAATTTATTAAATGATATATTAAGGGTACTTAATATCTTTCTAAACCCCTCTCGTTTTAAAAGGCTTGTAGTATTATTTTGTTGAAGAAAATATTCTTTTATAATAACTTATAATATTATCTATATTAAAGAAGTTATAGATTATCGCCACTATTAACTTAATCTTTTAAATAAATATTTGTTTTGCTCTTTAATATGCTGGTAACTATCCCTCATTTATGTATATATTCTTAAGGTTTCCATTTTAAGCTTTGCAAGAATCAATCTAAGGTCAAAATATAAACTATGGAGGTGATAATGGGATTGGCTAGGTAATTTGAGAATAAAAGGGTAAAAAAGTTGATGTAGTAGTTTAGATGATATAGTATGTATTTTAGAGTGATATATATTAAATTTCATTTAAATGTATATTTTATTATGTACATGATAAATTATTATTTGCAAATTGTAAATGTAATATTATACATAAATATGAGTATAGTTTGATATATTGTATGTTCATTTCACGATTATAATTCAAATATATTATGATATATAGTTTCTAAAAATTTTACTTTTTAATTTACTGTATCATTACTAGAATTATATCAATGTTAATTCAACTCAACTGTTATTAAGTATATATAAGTTTTGCTTGAATAGGAAAAGAAATGTTCATTTTTTGTTGATTTTGATCCATTAAAAGGTGGACAATGGTAGAATTATAAACTTTTAACTTTGAGATTTCATAGAAAAAGGGATTATATATAATTTTTGGGTATCTAACAACTCTCTTAACTCCTTGATAATAATATTGTGTATTTTTTATTTGAAAAATTACTAAAAACTATGCCTAAGTTATACTTATTTATTTACTTTAAGTATCTCATTACATTATTTTCACCAATATATTACATTTTCACATTCATTATATATAATCTTTTTATACTATCATTTATATATTTTCATAATTTTTTTATCAAATCATAATGTCTTTTCATATTTAATTTACATAATTTCCTTACCTATCACTATAAACAAGTTCATACCCTCTCCATTTCTCCTTCTCCTCTTTTTCATAATCAGCCCTCTTCTTTGCTTTTAAATTATTGTAAATTAGTATGTATATATTATAATTTGGCCATTATTACTTCATTCTAATGTGTATTTCTATACTTTATTATAGGGACATAATTATTATGCATTAATGTGTATTTATTATAATTGATTGTATAGGATTAGGTTAATAATGTATAGTAATAATACTAGTCATTACCATTAACTATCAACTTTGGGGATTTAGGATTTGCTTGATGAGTTACAAATAGACTATTGGGGGGGGGGGGGGGTGGTTGTTAGGCATGATACCAAGATTACTTTAGCATATCTACTCTGATATCGAAGTAAGTACTTACATAAAAAGAGGTGTAGGTAAAGAAAAAGTAGAGAATACTCAAAAGGGTTTAGAAGAAGCTTACTACTAATCACCAAGCTCAATTTATAAGTGGCAGTTGATAATTATCCTAATAACCGTAACTAACACATTTGTCACATGGGGGGAATTCTACCTCAAATCACTCCCTTAATCTTAGAAATGAGGGAGTAGTAGATAGTTATTTATGTAGTAACCTTCCAACTTCTCGTACCCATGTGAGAATTTGATTATTGGGCGATTAGGTGACCTTTGGTCCAATTAGTGGAGCAAAGTTATCCTCAACTCCTTTGTCACTTTCTTAACCTACTTAACTCTCTTTAGACCTATCTTCATATGACTTGTTCTAATCGATGCTCTCTTTTCTTCCAAGTCACGAGGACTCTACTTATATAATGTAAAAGAGGTTAGGACATAGGCCTATAAGGTTGAAAAGGAGACACTTTAGGCCACTTAAGGACCAATGGGTTTAAAACCAAAATCCCCATTAACACTTACCCCCCAACTCACCTTAGTTGCAATAGTAAGGAGAGTAACTTGTTGGTGAAGGGTTTGAACAATATAACTTTATTTCATAAGAACCAATTGTGCCTTCACTCATTTCAAACCTAGCTTAGCTATGAAGCTCATGGTATCGTGTTCTTGAGCTTTACTATGCAAGCCATTAACCTATCCAACCTATATATCATTTACTCAAGCTTATTTTATTTTCTTTAGTCAAGCTTTGTTAAAACTACTATGAGATTCAATCAATTAGTGATAATATTTTATCTCAATCGTTGTGTATAGTAGAAGAGTCGCACTTACTAGTAGTCAATCCATATTCCATGCCTCGATGTTTCATTGACATGGCAACTATGGTATGCATAGTGTGTAGCAAGTGTTGATCTTAGTCATTCTTATTCTAAATGGTACATCATTGTACAGCTATAACATGTTAATGTTTAAAATACAATTTTTGATACACGCAGCAATATAACCATTGATTTTCTCTCTCCTGAACAACTAATTGTTCAAAATTAGTTACCCCCTCTAAAATCATTCCTTCTCTTCTACATTTATCTCTACTCTTGAGGATTCTCTCTCTCTTCCTTCTTCCTATCTTCATTGTTTTGGTTTATGAAGGTAAACATTTCTAACACAACATCCAACAACACAAATTCCAATAATGCGATAGATAATCAAAACCAAGTTTAGACCATACCTCCATTTCCTTAAGTAGTTGGTGCTTCTCCTACACAATAAATACCCAATACGGTAAATGCAGAAGACGACTATCCATGGGATCTTTCTAGATATACTAAATTCGAGTGAATGCATACCCTTAAGGTTTGGAGGATTTGAAAAATTCTGCTTGATAACTATCCTGATGATGATGAGGATGAGAATAGTTCAAAGCCTTTATACTCCAGCATAGAGTATAACCTAAGTTTAAATGGTGTTTCGAGCATACTAATGGAGAACAAATTTGATGATATGTGTTTTTACTTTTACTTTACCCTCCGACATTGGAAGATCAAGAGATTTGAAGTCCATGAATGTATCGTGTGGTTAGGTGATCAGAAGTTAGCACTCTTTGAAAAATATTTTAAGGTTAGTCTTTGCCTCCCTTTTGCTTCTTTCTAAAAGGCCTTTTTTGCTTAACCTTAAGTATGCCTAAGTATGTTCACTCCAAATTCTTATAGGCTGATGATAGCCTTTGAGTGCATTTGTAAGGGTATAGAGGTCAAGGCTGTTGTTAAGTGATTTTGGGATACGTATTAGTTCTTGCAAAAGCACAAAAAACCAAGTGATACCAAGGCTAGTTCGGTGTAACCACTTTGATGCCTAAGTAAATAATTGTGTTATGAAAGAGATAAGTATAAAATTCAAGGTCGTAAGAGAGTTTTTACAATACCTTCTCTACGTATTTATAGGCCAAGATGAGTGTTTGAAATAATAGCTAATCATCAATAGTGGGATACATAGAGATTTCATAATCAAACATATGCCGAAGGTATAGGAATAGTAGGCAATTATGTAATGAAATCATACTAGATCATAACAATTCGTGCCACTTCTCTAAATTTAAATCAAATGTATTATCGGGTGGAGCTCTAAGGCCCATTAAGTAGATTGAGCTTAGTCAACATCAATCAAGAATAGAGTTACTTGGCCTATCATTAGCTGAATAGCCGAATGATGTTTTAGGGTGAAAACAGACCACTAACATTTGCCCCCCAACTCCTGTAGTTAAGAACTCGACTATAGGAGCAAACAAAGTTTGATATCTATGTTACATGTATGGGACTAAATGATTAATACCATAACAAGATGTTTGGATGCTGAGTGTCATGAGAAGTTTTGATTTTACTTCAAGACACAACAAATCATATTCTAAATAAATGGTTCACAGCCTTTTAAATTTCTCGCTTATTCACCTTCCTATGGTGATATGCATGACAACTGTTACCTTAGCCATCATGACGCTACAGGGCTAATAACAGCTAGTGTTACGATAACCGGCAAATCTCTAACTTAACATACATCATCAATACATGCCTGATAGTATGACCAAGAACACATCCCAATCAAAAGTTAAGGTTACAATGAAAATTTGTTTGTATATAAAGGATTTTTCCACAATGGAGAAGATTTCTTTGCTTTAGTTCTTATCCACTATTAAAATTCTCATTTGCTTTTGAGGTCTCATCTTCGTCTTCCAAATTATCATATAATTTGTGAGTTTATCATATATCTTTAATCGGGTATGGTTTGAAGCATTATTCATTAACTTGTACTCTTAGATTCTGAGACAACCGAGCCCAAGGCTATTTGTCCCTTGCAAAGAAGGAATAATTCGGCATGTTCTTTGAGTAGCTTAGCTAACAGCATAATGCAGAGATGGGAAAAACTCACTCACTTCAATGTTTTTTCGATGGATAATTATCCGAATGATAAGGAAGGAAGATCTATGGCTAGGTAATTGTATAATAATGTTGTTTGTTACAGTAATTCTCCTGATGGAGTAGTGAGTGGTGTTATTAAAACCATCATCTCACAATACAATAAGTATTGGCAAGATCTTCCTAAGACATAGAACCTATGCAAACCAAGGGAAGAAGAGAGGGTATGTTTCCCAAGGGAGCATGAGATTCATATATATCTAAAATATCTTGATTTTGGATTGCATTTCCCATTTTTAGCTTTCATTAAACAATTCTTTAATTACTTCTGGGTTACACCTAGTATGTTTTCATCGAATACTTATCAACTTCTCGTAGCATTTGAAATAATTTGTGAGGAAGTTAAAGTTAGGGCTACACCTTAGTTAATTAAGTATTTCTTCACAATAAGGAGGCAACCCAACAATTGGTATTTCACAGCCACTTGGCATGGTCGCAAGTTTATGGATGGGTTGGAATAAAAAATCTACAAGTAACATGACAAGCTTGTGTCCATTATATCGCATGAAGATTTAGATTTTTAGACCCAGTAGACTGAACCCATCCATAGAAAAGATATCACATTGATGTCATTGCCGCCAAAAAGATACAAGAAAGAAGGAAAAACAAGATATTTTTTTTAAGCCAAGAGGATAATAAAGCAGTACAAGAATGGAGATCTAATCTTACCTAAAAAAGAAGGTAGGTGCTAGAATAGTCACCATGCCGATTAAAGCTACCAGAGGAAAGCCGTTCCCATGACTTAGGTGGAGAATAGCCTCTTAAGAGCTTTGCTTGGCATGGATCTCATAAGTTATTAACATTCCCCTTTCTCCCATTTTTAATATTGTTGTCGTTTATTGTAGATATGGGTACAGACGATGTTAATCCTGCCAAGCTATTGGCTGAAGCTAAAGTCAAGAAAATGAAGCTTGATAAACTTACAGTCGCTAAATCAATTGTTGCTAGGCCAGTCATACCAAAGAAGGCCACCCAAGAGAAAGCCATGAAATAGGCTACTGCTCCAAAGAAAGTTACTCGTCTTGCCTAAAAGTGCTAACGTAGCAAATAACTTAGTGTTGCCGAGGCCACACCTAAATCAATCCCCCCTATTGACAACACTCTAATTGAGGAAATACTGAGAGACTTGTACCAAGAAGTCAATGACAACAATGCTGAGGTCATCCTTCATGGAAAGGCTAAAGGCCCATCAGGCTAAATGAGCAATGAGCTGGGTCCCATGAAAAAGGAGTAGGAAGGAGCTTGCTATCCAAAACTCTAGAAAAAAGGACGAAAGGATGAAAGATGCTATGAGTAATAAGGCTCTCGACATTCGTAGTTATGAGTTTGTCCCTAACTACGAAGTGGGTGAGTACTTTGTTCGGTGCTAAAGCTAAAACATTTTGCATACTGACTTGGCCCTAGGTAATAGGACAAAATCTTTGGTCCTAATGGAAGGAGTCACTCTTCCTAAGGATAAGGAGATTACGAAAAGAGATGTCGATAAATTGGGCGGCTATAATAAAGGACACATTGCTACTAAATTGTATGATGTAAGTATCATACCATTTTTTCACTTATGGCACATGTTCCGTTGCTAACATAATCTCGTTCACATGTAAATTAGCTACCATGTTCTAACGGCTTTGGATGAAGTTGACAAAAAAATGAAGAAGGTAATATTTGCTACTGTTGCTCTATCGAGAATTAAACAACTTATTTTGTGTCAACATTTTGCAAAAAGTTGAGGAAGCATATAGCTCCTTAAGAGCTTAAATAGTAGTGGCTGAGAGCTTAAGGATTAAGGCTAAGATGAATGCCAAGAAACTTGAAGAAGAGCTGTCAACCAAGAAATTGGCACATTCCTTGGTGGCCAATAAAGTCTCAAGCCTCAAAGCTAAGAATGAGGAGCTATATAAGGAGATAGAAGACCTAAAGGAAGAGCTCCGTAAGAAATGAAAGGAGTGTTGGGGGTTAGGTTGAACAATTAGCTCAATGAGCGATGAAGAGGATAAGTAAAGGGTACAGATAAAGGAATTAGAGACAAATGGCTCCAGACTATAGTTTCATACTGTAAAGTTAAAGGAAGTAATAAAGAGGAGGCCCTTAGTTGAGGAGGCACTAGAAATCGTGACTCTTAGTTGGCAATACGAGAAACTACTTAGAAGAAAAACTTCTACAGGGGGTTCAACAGGCAAAAGAGGGAAATTTTGAAATTTCACCCTGACTATGACCTTTCGTGTCTAGATTTTACCAACATCAATGATAATGATGTTAGTAGCGGTGACGAAGAAGTCAACAAAGAGGTAAAGACTAAGGTCTTTGGTCAAGGTGATGATAATGAAGCCATTGTTAAAGCTCCCATTGAGGATGGAGAGAGATTATTTAAGGAGATCCCTTATGTCTGCAAGGAAACATCTACCTACTCCAAAACCCTCAATACCAAAAGAGAAACAAACTCCTAGAAGGTCTAACCATCTTTTAACCAAGACAATATCTCTACTCAATCTAAAAACATGTCAAAGTCTTAAAATTGTCATTGTATTTTGTTTATAGTTGTATGAACAAGATTCGGTCGAGTCACAGACCATTTGACATCATGCATGTTATGTAGATTTTCGTTCACATACAACTTCTGTTTTTGGTAGGTTTTATTTTACGTACATTATTGTTTCTTAGCACGTTTTATTTCATGCATAATTTTATTTCTCGACACGTTTTGTTTCACATGCGGTTTTATTTCTTGGCACATTTTGTTTCACGCACGGTTTTATTTCTTAGCCCATTTTATTTCATGTGCAAATTAATGAATAGCTTCGTAGACAATGTTTATTAATCACTTAGGATGTGAACTAGTTTCATTTTTGGGCCGTGAGATTAGTTATCATTAGGCATAAGAGTTCGCTCTCTATTCTCTTGACTTATTTAGAATTGATGTTACTAGTCAATAATTATTTAAGTTCATTAACCATCATTAGCCTGAACTTATTAAATGCTGGTTTGTTCACTGTATAGCTAGAGCTTTATTAATTTGGTAATCACTTGTAAGATGGAAACGTACATGATAGAAAGTAATGATGCTAATAAAACTTGGAATGAATATTCATGATCAAAACAAGTTGTAGGCCATTGCCCTACAAGATTCAAAAAAAGGAAATAACATTAAATGAACTAAGTTAAATAAAGTTTCAGATTCTCAACATTCCATGCTTAAGGGATAATTGTGCCATCTAACCTTTCTAGCTAATAAGCCCCCTCACCTATGACTTCCTGGATCCTAATAGGATCCTCTTAGTTCGCACCATATTTCCCTAGTTTATCTCACACACCATTTGCCTTTAACTTTCTGTAAATCAGATCGCCAAGCCAAAAGACCTTGTACTTCACGTTTTGATCATAATATATGGTGGCTCTATGCTAATATGAAGCAACTCTTCCCTTACAACGTCTCTTATTTCCTCAATAATGTCCGAATTGGTCATAAGATTGATCTAATTGGCCATTACATCGAAATTTTGCATGCAAAGATTGGGCAAGTCCAATTCAATGGGCAATATTTCCTCTATACCATGTGCCAATCTAAAGGGTGTTTTTTCGATTGCAATCCTATGGGTAATCCAATATCCCCACAAAACATTCAGCAATTCATCAACCCATTTACCCTTAGCTTAATCAACTTTCCTCTTCAAGTTGTACAAGATGATCTTTTTAACGGCTTCCACTTGCTCATTTGTCTAAGTTGTACAAAAGCCTCTACCTTTTGTTCGGTGATTCTCATCAATGCTTTAGCTTCCGTCCACTTAGTAAAATAATCTATGGCATTAATGATGAATTGCCGCTAAGCCATAGACTTAGGAAATGGTCCGAGTATGTCTAACCTTCATTAGGCAAAAGGCTATGGATTAGTGAGGCTACATAGTTCAGTACGAGGCACATAACTCAATGCCATATGTTTTTGATATTGTATACATTGTTGAACAGATGTTCTTATGTCAACCTTCATTATTGGCCAATAATAGCTAAGTCGTAGTAAACGGACATACAGTGTTTGACTTGTTATGCATCTTTCAAAGGAAGACATTGAGTTAAGGTTAGGAAATGCCACATTTTTACAATTGATCATCAATCAATGTATAATTTGCGACTTGATAGATCATCCTTCAAGCCTCTTTTTTATCTTTAAGGAGAATGCAATCCTTTAGATAATAAATGATTGGGTCCATCTAAGACCTCTCTTTTAAGCAAGGAGCCAGTTCATAGCTCTGCTAAGCAGTTTATAAGCTCTTATCAAGGAGGAACTAACATAGAGCTTGTCATTTAAATCGGGGAGTGCCATGCTAGCCAACTTTGATAACTTGTTTACTGTAATGTTCCTATAGTATTTTTTGAATCGAAAAATATTGAAACAACTCCATGAGTGTTTGTACTATTGGTAAGTACTTGCTCATTACTTCCTCTTTTACCGCATAACTCCCTTTAACCTAATTTACAACAAGTTGCAAGTCAAAATAAACTTCAATCTTCTTGGTACCTACTTCCTTTGCCAATCTAAGTTTGGCTATTAGGGCTTCATATTTGACCTCATTGTTGCTTCCTAGAAATCTAAACTTCAAAGCATAATTGACCTTAACATTGTGGAGTCCTTGTAGAACAAGACTTGCACCACTTCCTTTCTTAGTTGAAGAACCATCAACATATAAATTCCATGTTAGCTTCTCAACTATCTCTACACTGTCCTCTTCACCGTGAACTCGGCTAGAAAATCTATAAGCACTTGAGCTTTTAATGTTGTTCTAGGTTTGTATTATATTTCATAGGCACTTAGCTCTAAGGTATACTTCATCATCCTCCTCAAGGAATTTGACCGTTGTAGAGCTTATCATAAGGGCTTATCAGTAAGGACAATAATTTGAAGAGTCCTGAAGTATGGTTTCAACTTCCTTATTGAGAGAACCACAACCAATACAAATTTCTCAATTTTTGTAAATCAGTGTTTTGGTCCTTGTAAAACATGACTTATATAATAAATTAAGCATTGCTCCTTGCCTTTGATTCGAACCAACACAAAGGAGAGGGTACGACTGCTAACCTAGAGATATAAATATAAGTTTTCTTCGGGAATGGGTGATAAGAGTATTGATGGTGATGCAAGAAACTCTTTCAATTCATTGAATGCTCTTTCACATTCGTCTGTCCACCTAAAATCTTTCGAATTCTTCAATTTTGAAGAATTTCACACATCTATCTATACTCCTTGACATGAACCTATTAAAGGTAGCTATCCACCTAGTCAACTCTTGAATTTCCTTAACCGTACAAAGAGACCTTATATTTCTAATTGCATCAAATTTTTTTTTATTCGCTTTAATACTGGGTCGAGTAACCATATGTCTTGAAAACTTTTCTAAAGTCACACCAAGGACACATTTCTATAGATTCAGCTTCAAGTTATATCTTTTGACAGTGTTGAATATCTCTTTAAGATCAACAAGATACCGACCTATTAATGTGCTTTTCTATTATCATGTCATCAACATATATCTCAACATTATAGTGAATTTGGAGCTTAAACATCTTGGTGATGAGGCGTTGGTAAGTTGCATCGACGTTTTCTAGGCCAAAAGGCATCACCGTATAACAATACATCCTAAAGTTGGTGAGGAATGATGTGTGGACTTCATCCTTCTCTTCTATTTTGATTTAATTATAGATAGAAAATGCATCTATAAAGGATAACAATACGTGTCCAACAGTAAAGTCAACCAATTAGTCTAATCTCGACAAGGGGAAACAGTCTTTAGGATAAGCCTTGTTCAAATCTATGAAGTCTATGCATATACACCATTTGCCATCAGACTTCTTGACTAATATACAGTTTGCTAGCCAAGTCGAATAAGGCTCTTCCCTAAAGAATCTTACCTTGAGTAGTTTTTGGACTTCTTCTTCTATGGCTACCTGCCATTTAGGATTGAAATACCTTTTCTTTATTGAATAGCCTTTACATTAAGGTCAATCTGAAGTTTGTACGTAATAATAACTCTGGGAATACCCGACATATTCGAGGGGGCTCAGGCAGAGATATCAACATTATCCTACAAGAAATTAATCAAGCTCTGATGGATGTTTGCCAACAACAGTTTCCCTATATTGGTTATCCTCCTTAGATCATTTGCCAATGGAATCTCTTTTGTCTCTTACTTAACATTCTCAATGCTAATTGATTTTTGTTTTAGGCAAGTTTCAATTTAAAAGATTTCTTCTCAGTGCAACGCCATAATATATAGGGATCTCGCCAATTGTTGGTCTCCTCTATACATATCAACTCTAGTTGGAGTGGGGAATTTAGCTTTGAGATGCGCAGGTGAAGGAACCATGTCCAATAGATGGTAACATGGCCAACCTATAATCATATTGTATAAGGACTAATATTTGACTACAAGGAAATCTATCTTGTCTTCTATAATATGTTCATCGTCTCCAATCTAGATAGAGAGAGAAATCACTCCACTAACCTGAACAGGTTGATTATTAAAAGCATATAGATCATAATCATATGATCTCAATTGCATCTTGATTTTCGACCTCATCTGATTGAAAGCATACTAAAAAATTATATCTGCCCAACTTCTAGTGTTAATAAGAATCTTTTTTACCTTAAAGCTGGCAATTCCTGTACTAATTACTAGTGCATCATCGTGGGGTCTTTAAACGCCTTAGAAATCCTCTTTCAAGAAAGATATTGAATTGTTGACCTTGACCTTATTGCCCTACATATTACATACATAACATATGGTGTTAGTCAAACTCGAAGAGCCAAATTGGCCTAAGGTAGAAGGTCAATCGACAATAGTATTTATTATATCATTCAATGCTCTGCTACTGCTTCCATCTCTCATATCTTTCACTACCTTAGAAGGTCGTGTGACATTCTCTTGTTTATCATGTCTCCTTTGAGTCAATCGTTTTATGTTTTTAGCATCGTATGCAAGAAACTTGCTTAGATACCCTTATTGGATCATATCCTCGATCGCATTTTTGATTTAGATACACTCGTCAGTATTATGACCTCTGTTGCAATGAAAATTGCAATATTTATTTGAATTTCATGTTGAGGGATTTCCTCTCATACTCTTTGGCCATTGCAAAACACCTCTCTGGCTGCATACTTCTATCAATATGTCTACAATTGGACAATTAAGTGGCGTATGGACTGAATATGTTGGGATGCATGGCCTCTTTTTCTCGACGTTAGGTCACTGATCATCATCTACTCCAAGTCGATATTTTACACTCTTCTTCTTGTCGCCTTTCTTATCTCCTCTATTCTAATCAGCCTCTCGGTAAGCCTTAATATTGTCTTCCTGTTGGATGTAAGACATGGCTTTGGCTTTGGCTTTAGCTTTGAACTTGGCAAAAGTTCTTAGCTTATTTTTGGCGAGAGACTTGAAAATGTCTCCGTAGAGCTTAGCACCATTGATAACTAAATTAAGAGTAATGCTCATATCCAACTCTAGAATCTAGACCATCTTGACCATAAACCAAGCCTAATAGTCCTTAATAGACTTGTTTGATTTTTGCTTTATTGTGTTAAGGATAGAAGAATTCTTAACAAGAAGCTTACTTGCAAGTAAGTACTGGAGAAACTATAGACTCTGTAAATTTAACCTTCTAAATATGATATCGAACTTAAGTATCGTAGATATTTCCCTAAGTAGACAAGACCACATAAAATGAAAACCAACTAAAATTTTAAACTCGGAACTTAAAAAAAACTTGAAAAACCTTATTATACGATTTGGAAACCCTAATCATGCAAGAAAACCCTAATCCCTACATATGTATACTTTTAAAAATGTAAACCTAAACTTAATAGAAACCGTAAATATCAAATTATAAAAATTTTAAAACTCTATGAAATTATCTTAATGCTTAAAAAGCTATAAATCAATAAAATTATCATTAATTTTTGCGGAATCATATGAAACCGATAATGAACGAATCAAGGATGATTTTAAGTAATACTAAACAGCAAAACTAAGCTAGTTAAAGGAATAAATTAATAAATTTACAAAATTAATTTTACTTATGTATATAATTAGCCCTACAATATATGTATATATATAAATATATTACTAAGCAATTTCCTTCTCTTTTCTTAATATATGTTGCATAATAAAGTAATGATCCTAAATAATTAAGCTAATTGAACCTTAAGCTCCTAAGTGTAAGTGAATTACTCTCGAGTTGGTGAAAAACCCTAAAACATATATAAACTCACTCGAACCCTAAAACCTAAGATGATCAAGGACTTATGACCCTAAATAAATAATTAAAAATATAATTTAAATAAATTTTATTCAACTTTAGAAAATTCTAAAATTTCTTAAGAAGCAAATCACAACCTACAAATTGATTTGAGAATCAAGCCCTAAAAGAATTTCATATAAGGTAATTCCCTTATTTTTACTTATAAGTCATGTTACATATGGATAAGTTGTAAACCCTACTTTTTAGCAGACTTGTGAATCAACCAAGAGTACTTTTCGAATGTTTTCAAGATCACCTAAACTAAGAATTTAAGTTTACATTTAAAAATGAATTTAATTTTCCAATTCGAAATCCTATTATCGATAAAACTCGACTACAATAACCATGGACTCTAAGTCACTCAAAACCTTAAACCTTAAAACAATTAAGGACTTATAACCCTAAGCGACTAATTGATAATTTTATTTGAATAATTTTATTCAAACTCTAGAAATTTTCATAATTTTATAAGAATTAAATCATTACATACAAATCAATTTAAGAAACAAACTCTAAAAAAATTTCATATGAGATAATCTTCTTATCTTCATGCATAAGACTTATACATATGAATAAGTAAACCAACCAATCACCCCAAATAACTTATCAATTGAAACTTGGAATCATTTATCAATTAATAACTTATCAAAAACTAGTGATAAGACACTTTCCTTATCACGCTACAACTTATACTACATATAGATAAGTTATCACATTATTTTATATGTTCAACTTTTAATTAAGTGATACGACAACTCAATGCCCAAAGAGGACACCCTATGGCCGGTTGGGAAGAGAGCCTAAGGGAGGTCATGCCTTGTTAACTTTCAATCACTCAATTGTCTTACACAGCTACTATTCACCTCTTAATACTTACATCATTTAATCTTGTCAAAAAGTTGGCATTTGTGTATACTAAAAAATAATCAATTAAAGCTTCTTACACACATTTCTCCTCCTCCTATTCAAAAATCTGCTACTCTCTCCCTCTTTCACCCTCATTTTCACTTCATTTTCTCTTACTTTAAACATAAATTAAAAGAAGAAACCTAACCCCACATTGCTGCTACCCTTTTTGCTTCATAAGTTACGGCATAAAAGTTTGATTTTGTTGCCTCCTTTTGTCAATTTCAAAAACCACTTTTAGGAACTTTAGAATATCTCCAAAAACCCACTTCAAAGATCAAGACCCTAGCCTTCAAAAGAACTTACAAGAAGAGGAAGGAAGACAACGTGCTAAGAGAATACTTAGTTACACCACCACCTTGTTTTCGCTTTGAGAACGAGTAAGTTGTTTCTTTGTGTTAGTGGTTTAGTATTACATATTAGGAGACCATGTTTTCATGAAAATATTAGCATGATCATAAGATGATAAAATAGCTAGACCACCTTAAGAAGTAAGCTTGTAAACCCCTTTACATGAAAGTTAAAATATGAACATGCTAAGTTGGTGTTATGTAAAGATATATGTTTAACACTTAGAATAAAAGATTTTAAGTTGAGAAGATCATGAAATGTGTACATGAATGAGGAGACATCATGCTAGATGTGGAGTGTATGTAAGTCATTTAGATGTTATTCCATTTCTATTAAGCTAAAGATGCTCAAACCTAGCCTTAGGTAAAGGAAAATTTATTACATGAAGCTTTTATGAAGAAACCAATCTTATGAGATATGAACTATGATATGGAAGTTGTGATAAGTATGAGATCTACTATTTTCATGTAAAATATGAGCTAAGTAATCATCTCATGGAAGAGAATTTAAGTTAAGATTTGAATATAAATAACCTAGGTTCATGATTTAACCCTTAAATTTAAGGAAATGATAAAGCAAGCTGAAAAACCAAGTGAGAAGATCTTGAATTCATTATGACCAGATCTAGAACATAAGTAAAAGCCACTTAAAAATATGATAAAACCAAGTGAACAAAGCGAAAAGATCAATCAAAGCAAGTATAACAAGTATACAAAACTTAAAACTCAAAATCGAGCCTAAAACTCTCAAAACAAGTCTAGAACTCTAAGTTGGGCCTTCATTAAAATCTTGACCAACAC
Organism: Lumnitzera littorea; assembly: GCA_024138015.1. NCBI lineage: Eukaryota > Viridiplantae > Streptophyta > Magnoliopsida > Myrtales > Combretaceae > Lumnitzera > Lumnitzera littorea. The sequence continues at coordinate 61,539,251 of JAMXBB010000010.1, forward strand.
TTTAAAATATTAAAAAAGGTTGTTTTGAAGCCCACAAGAAGTCCACCTAAGACTCCATAAGCCTAACACAATCAATAACTTTAGTTTGAACAAAAAATAAGCCCATTTAACAACTTAAGCTCACATAAAAGCCCAAGGAGTTATTGTTAGCACTAAGAGTGTAAACCAAAGTTGAAAGTCTGACCTTAAGGAGTATTTTAAGTTTGGAATAAAGTCCTAAGGCTAAGCGCAAAGAATTTTCTAAGTTACCAAAAAACCCATTAACCAAATAAAGCCCAAAAGCATTCTAAATCATGAGAATCGCTACTGTTCTGACCTATGGGCAGTTTTGCATGCCTCATTACGAAAACATAACCTCACCACATTAAAGTACACTCGAAAACGATGAAGATTGACTATAAGATCATAAAAATTGGATTTAAAACAAGAAAGTTACACGCAATTGAACTTTTAGGTAAAATTGGGAAAAATTATGAAACCAAGTCAAAAGTATAGCTTAAAGGATTTTAGCTTAGTTTTTTAAGTTTTATTTCAAATCCTTATAGTATCATATTTGTGATATCCAGAGGACCCGGCTTTCAAAGACGGTACACCCCTAGATTGCTTTGATTGACCCGCATAGCTGAGTGAGTAAATTCTCAATGACTCTTTACTTGAGTTTGCTTGTAGAATAGATGCACCTAAACTTATATATATATAAATTGGATGCTTGTGGGATATGGGAAATACATGTGTATGAATTTGTGAATGAATGCTATGACTTGTTAATTATATAATAACGGGAATTGTTTGTGATAATTTATACGAACAATTGTATAGAATAAAATTGTTTGATCACCTCGAAAATCGAGTTAATCATTTATACGATTAAGAAATTAAATGGATCATACATTCCCCATAATTGCATTAGGATAATACTAACTACTACTTCACGTAGAAGATGAGAAAAGACTCACAAGAGGAAGGGCCTCCTGTAGGATTGGGCACTAGTTATGTCATCATTTTATTAAGTCTCTATCTTAAGCTAATGGGCTTACTAGACGCCGGGAGACGCCAACCGTTGGCAAGGGGCTATGTCTTGTAGCTTTTACTTAGGGCATGTGTTTGTAGATTGCGGAGGCCAACATACCACTAAACTTGGGATTTTAAAAAATATGATTTATTATTCAGTAAAGAAAATATATACATACATATTTATATATGTATATATATATAATTTTGTTTTGGCTTAAGCACAATAGTACAAATGAAATAAAACCCAAGGTCTAGAACCTAGATTTTGATTTGGGTCAGTTAATTATCTCCAAAACCCAACTACAAAGAGTGTAATTCTAAGTCGTATGCAGCTCCTAAGCTACTGTGTGCATTGTTCGGTATACTGATTATTCATGCATTCATATGATTATTCTTTTCCTTGCAGGTTGAATGATAGTTAGGATAGGGATAGGGATAGGGATAGGAATCGAGTGTAGAGTACTACCATTGAATCAGTATGATGAAAAGTTAGTGTAGTTAATTTAAAATGCTCTAAGAAAACAACTAATATATCAATTAAGTTTAGTATCTTTGGTAAGTTCAAATTTTTTTTTTAGAATTATCTATCTTATTTCACTATTTTGATAGGGGATACCGATTCTCTACAGTTCTGAGGAACTATGGAAAAATGAATATCCATAATTATTTATATTATATAATGAGTCAATGAGCTAAAATTGAAGACCTAGCAATTAACTATTTAGAGTCTTACAATCTCTAACTTGTAAAGCGATTTTCTTATCACGGGTACATACATGATATAAAAATTCTAGGCAATACTACTAGGCTCTCCCTAAGATCCTTATAGAAACACTTCTACTAAATCCTTAAAATATGAGATTGCATCTGGCTTCAAATGTTTGAACTACGTACTAGACGTGTTCCTTAGTGTTAAGGGAAAGGCCTAGCAAGCTACGGCATCACTCAAGCCATGCAAATTTTCCAAAGTATAGTAGTACTCGAGATAATCTTCAAGATCTCTTATTACATTGTAAGTTTTAAATTACGATAACTTAATGTGCCATAGTATAACTTCATTCGAAATCTTAAGGACGAAAGGGCTCTTCTTTATTTAGAATTACTTACTTGAAGGGTGTTAACATATAAAGGTTCGACATGTTGCACCTGCCATGGTTGTTTTCCCTTGTCAATTTTCTTAAAAGTAAGGGCTGAAAGTCCTAATGAAACTCAAGCCTACTTTTTCGGTAATTCAAGAGAGTAGATTGAATCTCTACTATTATCGACATTGTTATCCCCGTGTTCTTGGTTTTCATCTAAGTGAATATTTCTATGGAGAAAGTTAAGGATCTCATCATGTTTTTTGCTGATTTATTGGTTTTCCTTAACTAATTCAAGACAAAGTTATTATAGCGTGGCTAAATGTTGTTCATTAATATGCTTACTTTCCCTCACTTAATAATGGGGTAAAGAAGTAGCACCTGCACTTTTAGTCATTCTCGTCTTTATCATAAGGGTATGCAAATGAAAAACAGACGACGCTAAATGTTGTCGGGTGATTTTGGGATAGGATATGATTCTTGCAAAAGCATAAAAAACTAAGTGATACTAGGGCTAGTCCAATATAGTCACTTGATGCCTAAGTTAGTAGTTGTGTTGTAAAAGAGATAAGTACAAAGTTTAAGGTTGTAAGAGAATTCTTCTAATACCTCCTCTACGCATTTATAGGTGAAGATTGAGTGTTTGAAACAGTAGCTAGTCATCAATAGTAGGATACGTAGAGATTTCATAATGAGACGCATGCCTACGTAGTTATGTAATGAGATTGTATTGAATCACAACCATTTGCGCCACTTCTCTAAATTTAAATCACATGTGTTATTGAGCCAAGCTCCAAGGCTCGTCGAGTAGATTGAGCTTAGTCAGCATCAACTAAGAATAGACTTACTTAATCTATCGTTAACCAAATAGCCAAATGATCTTTTAAGGTGAAAACTAACCATCAACAATGGTTACCCTGACTTTATTTAGATATTTTTTCATGATTAAATGAAGTGAAGGTTTGTTTTACATTTGTGCTCGACCTAGAAGGAAAATTTTAATCTAGTTGGAGTCTTCCATCCATGATTAGACAAAGAAGTAGATTGTTATTAGGTTAGAGAAGGACCTCGATTTCTTAACACTCTGGTCTTAGCACATTAGACAGGGTGACATTAAGAGATTGTTACCAAATGATAAGGTCGCCTATGATAAGATCATGGAGATGTATAACAACTATTGGTTTGTGTAGGATGCTAATGCTATTATAGATTGGTTCTCTAATGACAATATAAGAGCTCTAGAAGGTGCAAGCATTGTTCACAGTAATAAAAACTCCATAGAGGGCATAAATGAAGGTACAGTTGTAATTCAAGAAGGTATTGACCATAGCAATTCGCCGTATTGATTTAGGCTATCACTAAGGGTTCTCAACCAATTACTCTAAAAGATAGGTAGTCTTCATTGTTTATGCTCAGCACGATGTTTGTAAGTTATTTTTTCTCTTCTTATTTATTCCAAGCTAATTTGCTTTTGGAATTTGCAAAGATACCGCTAAAAAACCTTGATTCTAGAATTTACAAAGATAAGCAATCCCTAAAAAGGCCAGTAGTAAGAAGAAAGTTACTTCCTAAAAGCCAAAACAACTGTCAAGAAAGCTTAAGGGTAAGCCCTAGCTATTAAGGTTGAAAATGCCTAAAAAAGCATGGCTGCCAAGGTCAAGCCACTAAAGAAGTGGCCTAATGTTAAACCTCTTGCTTAGGATCACATGAAGGGAAAGGTTATAGTTGAAGCCTTAAAGGACACTACCAAAGAAATTACCGTGATCATTCTTGATCCCATAACCTTCTCTTGAAGAGAAAATAAGTTTGTTTTTTATTTCGTTCGTCAATGAGATATCAACATAGGTGACTTTACATAGGCTAATAGGAAGATTTCTCAATAACCCTTGGAGGGCGATGACTGCTAATTTACACATGTTTTTATAAGTCATTTTGATAGCATTTTTATATATTTCTTGAATATTTGCAATCATTTTACTGCTTAATTGGTTATATTATTATTTAGGCTTTGTTTGATTGATACGAAGAATTTAATCAAGTTTTGAAAGATTTAAAAATGATTTTTATGAGTTTTAAATCTTTGAAAGAAACTACAACTATGAGCATTAATCATGATTGAAATTGTACCCAAGAGTAAGAAAATAAGGAGTTGACGAACAAAGAAAAACACGAGCAAATCCACGTACGTACTTATTCTATTTTACTTATTTGTAATTTTGGAGTAGAGAAAGTGATTTTACTTAATTGTAATTTTGAAGTAAAGAAAGATCACGTCAAAAACTCAAGACCGTGAATATTTTATTCTGCGCCCATCTCCTTATTTTCGAAAAGATTTGAAGTCACAGAAATTACCCTATACTTGTAGTTTTAAAAAAATAGCTTTGTAGCCACATTTAATGAAAAGGAATATCATAACTTAGACATTTTAGGGGATGAATACACAATGAAGTACCTCCACTTTAGGATTTTGGTAGTTTATAATATAAAATTTTCTTCTTTTTTTATTATTCAGGGTGTATACTTTATCTTTATATGAAAAATAGCTTACCAAGTGTTTGTACTAGGCCTTAAATTATTAGAGAATTTTGAGAATGAAAATTTAGAAATTAAACTGCTCTAATTGACAGCTCAAATTACAGATACCAACACTTATTGTGACTTTATCTCCTTTTTAAGAATCAAAAAAATCAAAACGATATAAATTAAGGGAAAATCAAGACGAAAAGAAAATTTGCAGCGTGATACATTTCACCAGACGTTGACAATTCCTTACAAAATTCACCAGCTAATCCGGTGGCCGGTGACTAGCCCTCAGATGAACAGTCTCAGAAGCTTGCTTTCTCTCTCTCCCCCTTCAAATCTACTGTACGACGACGAACCACTACCGGACGTCGTCGTTTCCGACCCGTCAGACTGCGTATCAACTCGTCTCTGTGGCGCCGGCGACTTCAGCGAGAGGTTGAGCTCGCTCCGTACGTGGTTCGAAACGTTGTCCTTGGATCGCTTTCTTTTCTGGGGGTTTGAGAGATAGTCAACTTCCGACTCCGAGGTGCTGTCGAGGTCAGGTGAGTTGTTGAATCCATTGGTGAATTGAGGCAGTACCTGCAACGCGCAGCCGTGGAGGACGGTTTCCACGGCGCTTTGACAGAGATGCCAGTTTCCGGTCCAGAGCAAACCGACCGCTCCTCCGACCGGATTTATTGTTCGTCCGACAGCTTCAAATAACAGAGACTGAAATAATGCTGAAAATCATAAAATAGTAAACCTCAGTTAGCTAGATGCTTTTTCTTTTCTTTCTTTCTTTTTTTTTTTTTTTTGTTTTTGCATTTACTTGAATAATTTAAATAAGAGAAAAGAGAAATATTATTCCAACTTTTTCTTTTTCGGTGAAAATTCCAAAAAGAATTATATTGCTATTTTTCTGATAGATAATATGGCTATTGCTATCATATCCCATAGAAATTTGAATTCGTGTTCACAAGAAGTTCCGGTTAAGTTTCGGCAATTTTTTAAATAGAAAGATCATTACTGCAAAAGAAACTACATTTTCTTCTTCATATTTCTCTCTCAGATATTGCATGCATGATATTACATCGTTAGAGCAAAGGTTATAATGAAATTATGAACTTCTTTTCCCAAATGACACGATGTTCTATAATAGCTGGAAAAAAAAAAAAGAAAAAAAAAGAAATTAATTATGTTACCTGGCCGTTGGTGTTCCGGGACGGCGGAGACGAAGGAAAGGAGGCCGGCACGGCCGAAGAATTTGGCGACGAAGAGGGTGGCGAAGCCTTGAGCTTGAGGGCTTTGGATCAATTTCAAGCATTGCCTCAACATGCAATTTTCGCCGCAACCCTTTCTAAGTACTCTACATCCACTGCAGCTCATCTTTTCCAGCCCTTACTCATAAATTATCCTCAAACCCTAAAGGATAATATTGGTTTAGGCTCAAATGAAAGCCGAAAAAGAAAATTAGTTATATAGTTCAATAGTATTTTAGCCCACGCAGGACTAGGTGGTGGGGAAGTTTGGTAAAGGTAGTATTTATACATGATAGAACTTAGTATCAAAGGCTAATCCATATCTCACAACTTTTTCTCTTTTTTTTTTTTTTTTTCTTTATTCTAATCTATTAACAAAATGTTATGAAATATATGAGGATACCAAAAATTATATATATATAATTAATCTCATGGTGTTGTTACCGAGAATTTAATAAAATCAATCGGATTCTGATTTTTTTTTTAAATGACGTTAAATCTAAATGGTTGATTTGATATTTATTAAATTTAAACGATTAAAAATAAATTAATTTAATAATTTAGATTCAATAAATATTAAATTAAAAATATAATAAGAAATATGATCAATTTATTAAAAACTATAGAGAGGATCATTGAAAAAAAAAAAAAAAATCCAGATTTGAGGAGAATTGTTGAAACAAATAACTATGGTTGGTTTAGTAAACAATAGAGATAACTAAGGTTCTAAATGAGATAAGGTTCCGGTTTGACGGAAAGTTCGGAGAAGGGTGTTTTGGTTGGGTTCCAAGATAATGGGTGGGTGGGTAGGGGCGGCGCGGGGGGGTTGGGGGTGGGGGGTGTTAACGGCTCCGTGTTTCAGCAAAACAGTGATGTTTCTGGGCGTTTGGATTCCTCCGTTGCTAATATCCATGCATCGATGCTTTCCCCTTCACATTTTACCCTTTTGCTTTTGTCTTTCTGCTTTCATGTTCATGGGTTATCAAACATTATCACCTTTAATATTTTAATAAATATATTTAACTTGTGTTACTCGATTTATTTTCCAATTACCACTGTTATGCCGTCTAAGCAGTTATAATATAACTCAACTGCATGTTTGTTAGGTAAGGGGATTAGGATGGAATTCGGAAAGATTGTAACTTAGGTCGAGTTGGATTTATAGATTATTATAACTATCCATAAGAACCTAAAACTGTTGTCAGAATTATTATATAAAATTGGTGATACCCTACCAGTGCACCACAGTGCAATTTAATATATTATTTATTGAAAATTGAATAAAGCTTACTTTACAACAAATTGAAATTGATAAGTTCTTTATCGAAAATGGATAAGAATAAATCTTAAGCTTCATGCAACAATAAACTTCCATCAATGTTCTCTAACTTTAAGTAGACTAAACATCAAAAGGTATTTTGTCGAAGCAACTGTGTGTCTGAGACTTTAGATGTGAAAATATGTCAACTGCATGTCTCGTGGTTTTTGTGACAAGAATAAGCGAAAAGTTTGAGGAACATGCAGTGTCCGCAAATTTTCTTTATCACTGTGATAGGTGACGGAAAGAAGGTTAGGCAGAGTCTGAGCTTTTTGAGCCATTTTCAAATTAATTGTTAAATGAGGATTCCATATAAGAGAAACTAATAACTAATGAGTATATACGGGGAAATAGTGAACGATCATGCTCGAATTACCTTTGATAATTAATGGTTCAAATTGATTGGGTTATTACCCATGGTAAAAGAGGGCTTTGGAAATAGCACAATAATGGATACAAGAGTCCAGACAAGATACCAGTCAAACCGGGTTTAGCGTTAGAGTTCACTAGCAGATGCCTTATTCATGATGCCTGTGCAAATATCAAAATATATATATATATATATAAACACTTCATTTACTAAAAAAGGAAAGCTACTTAAAAATGCCTTTATCATAATTCGTCATTTTTATTGACTTTTTTATTTAATACTTTTATTCAATTATTATTTTTAATCTCAAATAGTATTTTACGTTATATTAATTCATATAAGACGGCATTGATGGAAGAACCAATATGGCAAAAGAATATAAACATGGAAAAGATAACTATGAAAAAGAAAAAAGAAAAAAGAAAACTATTCCAATGAAAACCATTCAAAAGATTAAAAATTATAAGCCATTCCATTAAAAAACTTAAACCATAAATAGTGGATCAACTTTAAAAGGAGGAACGTGAAGTGGGTATTTAGATAAATATTGACATAATTAAATAAGTTAAAAGATTAAAAAAATAAATTTGGCGGTTATTTGTATTCATTAGCCTTTTGACTTTAATTATATATAAATAATAAATCATAATTAATATTTGAGTTCGTAATGAGACAGCTAGTCCTAATAAATCTTGTTATGAGCCCATCCATCTAAAATACTCTGAACTATACCAAATTGGATATAATTATTCAAATCCAATGACATTTCCAAATAAGTAGCCATTTTCATAATAGAAATATCATTGTACTTAACCAATTTAATGTATAATTTGGTGTATCTATAGGACCAAGTGATTTCCAAGGCCATTTATGTACGTGAGTCTAAGATTTGATGCACTTAACAAAATTATTGCCATCGATTATTGATGGCTAGTGCCATTTTGCTTCATTTTTACAATTGAAAACCACAAGTCAATACAACAATAATAGGAATAGGGTACAAAAAATAGATCCTCTCAACTTATATCCTCTTAATTTATGAACAAATGGTTTCAATTGTATAAAATTTTGAAACACTTTATAACATCGTTGTGATGTCATTTAATTTTTTATAATTTTAACAATTAATTATGCAATCAATATGTTAAGAAGTAAAATTTAAAATCCAAATCCTAAAATACATATTTAACAATAGTAAAATATTAATTATAAAACACATCTAATGTTACGTTTGGATTGAGATAAGGAAGAGGGAGGAGATAAATTTCAAGGGAATGTTTTCTTTTACCCCTTATTTGGAAAACAAAGGAAAGCAGTAAGAAATGAATTTAGGGAGGAAAACTTTCCTTTTGGCCTATAAAAAAATTCTTTTTCTCCGATCTAAAGAGTATTGCAAGGAAATTCTTTTAAAATGATAAATTTAACCCTAAAATAGAAGCATATTTTTAATATATAAGGGTTCTTTGGATATTTTAACAAAATAAAAAAGCATATTACAAACTTTTCTTCCACTTTGGTATCTTCTTTAATCATATAATAAAACTCATAATTTTTCGTCTCATTTTCTTTTCTCGCTTATTCTTTCCTTTTATTTTCTTTACCTCGGATTTCCCTCGCTCGTTTTTAAACAAAGTGTAAAAATGTTTTTGTTTTTAAAGCTGACCCACCAGTATTTCTCCTTTGGTTGGGTTAAAAAAAATATATTATACAAAATCTCTCTAATGACGATTATATTCTTTATACGCAATCCTCTCTCTTGGTTTGTTTGATATGGGGAATTAGCTAGGAAGACACAGAACAAGAGTTGTTTGGAAAGAAGTGCGAATTGAGTGGCTACAATTACGAGGTGCGGAAAATAGGAAGAAAGTTGGAATGACGTTACCAGAAAATTAGGACAGAGAGTGACGATGGATATAAAGACGACAACATTGAAGTTGCAGTCCCACTTAGGTACGTGTCATGTTTATCCATTTGGGACCACAAACCCAACCAATCTGGACTCTTTTATTATGGAATGTTACGAAGTGAATGCTACCACAAAGTCTATTCTTTTATTCAAAACGTAACACCAAATGCCCTAGTACAGATACTTTCTCAATGATATTGGTTGGCTCATTACTTTTCATTTGGCCGCATTGTTAATCTGATAGCTCTTTTAACAACAACAATTTTATTCCATTACTCCTTAAAGATGCAATTAAATTAATGCCGAAGCAAATATTTTCTACAATGCAGTAGCAACTGCTTATCTTTTAAATTGAATAAATTCATTGACGAACATGGTTTATTTCTTTTCATATCATGCTGGTTTTCTTTCTTTAATTTTGTTCTGTTATTAGAGGACTGTATTTAATGCACAATTGTTGACCTAGCTACAAAATGCAAGAACAATAATGACCTGCCACAAAGATGGGCTTAGGTTCACGTTAAAAAACATTCTAATGGTGAAATAGAAAATAGTGGTTAGAATTTTTTAAGGGAATATGACACCCTAAGACAATAGAAATGTGTTAAGTCATTATAAAAATTGAGTTAAAAGGGTATGCAAAACTTTAATGCTGTTTGTTGATGGGTAATTTTGGATTATAGGCTCTCAAGACCGACTCCAACATCTATACACCATGGTTTGACCTACCTCAACCCATGATCGGTCCATGGTCATCCAAATTCAAGCCTTGCAAGGCCATCTACTGTTTAACCGACCTCCACCGTTTGTTAACCTTTTGAAGGTCGAGTTGGCACTTTGGTCCCTATACCTTAGACAAACCCATATCATCCATGTCATGGAGACCTCGAGCCTCGATGGTCCATCCAGGGAGTTCGGGCCTTGGTTACCAAAGAATATCGTGGAATTATCACTCAATGCAAATATTCGAGGTGTCATACCACTTTCAAGAATCTTAGGCATATCTATTTAGAAAATACATTTGCTTAATTGTGTAAGATACTAATCAATTCAAATTCTCCTTAAGAAGCCTATAAGTAGAGGCTAAACCATGTAGGTAAGACACTTTACATACACATGCATTAGCCCTTTTATTCTTTAGTTTTCTCTAATCATACAAACATTAACTTAAGCATTGAAATAGTCATATTAAACAATCGTTTGGTGCCCACTAACTGTGTCCTCTTTTGCAAATTAAGGTGTTTTACCTAGGCCTAAAGTACACAATCTCAACCAAAGACATTTAGGCTGCAGCACTGATTAAACTTTTTCTACAATATCGATAAACCACTACTATATTTGTATTTAATTTGCAAATGAATTCTTAAATATCATATAAATTCAATTACAACTTCACAATCTATTGGTCTCCAATAATTGAATACTTCTTCACAAGCGAGGTAAGGTTCTATTTCTAATTTGAATCAACTATCTTTATTGAAAAGATAACTTATTAGAAGCGATGTACAAAAGAAGGATATTTCAGCTGTAGGAAAATGAATCAACCCAAGGCCATTTCTAAGTCGATTTTGGGACTTAAAAGGATTAAGTAAGAGTTTTCTAAAAGTGGTTTAAATCATTCAAAAACACAATCACCTTATCTCTCAAAATGTATAAGGAGTCCATTTACTTTATCCAACTAAATAAAATGGATTATTGATGAAAAAGTAAATGCATTAAGTCTCCACAAATTAAAATAATTTATCTTGACCTAAATACAATTTATGTTGCTAATGATAGTGCTTTCCATAACTCAACCATTGTATCTTACTATGGATATTAATTTTGTCAATCAAAGTCAGAATTTTTCCACTAACTTAATTATTGTATCATTTCCATGTACTAAAATCAACTGGCCTTCATTAACTAACATAGACTAGTGCATCGTAAACAACAAAATCTAAAACCAATTTCATTAATGTACCACTTGCATAAATTTCTATCTCACCACAACCGGAAAAGCTAAAATTGCATTATGAACCACCTAAAAATTCATTTACGACTACACATATTAACTAAATGAACACCAGCATGACAAAAATGCAAACTTTTATTAAACTCAAGTTTAAGATGGTATACAAATACCAATAGCAGCAACCTAGAGTAAGCTATCAACAAGGAGTCTTAATTTTTAAAACCAACTCTTACGTTATGTTTAAAACAACTAAAAACTGCTCATTACATTGTAATCACCCAAACTAAAATAGGTTTTTTTTTTTTTTTCCTTTTAAAGATAAGGTTTAAGATGAAAAGTAATTAAGGTTAGTCAAGATGAAATATTTACATACTTTAACAACTTCAGAGTTAAGAACTTCGTAGAGATTTATTAATTATAGTTAAGAAAAGAAAATAATTGTCAAGTTGATTGTGGCTTGGTATAAATATTAGTCTTCCAAAGGAGATAAATTGAGTTCGATTCTTCTCTTCCAAAGTTTTAACGGTTAAAAGAAAGAAAAGAAAAAAAAATTTTCTTCTAGCCAGAAAGTACAAATGTTAAAACGTGAGGGGGTGGGTGGGTGGGGTGTTGTGGGTTGATGTTGGGGTTGTGAACATAGAGTTTCAAAAGCTGCGGTTACCTTAGTTTGGCATTATTCTCCATAAGTTTTGCATTGGGCTATACTATAATGTTGGGTTGGCCGTACACAATCACAAAGCAAGATTGTAGGAAAACGATGCTTTTGGAATTTACCTACATAGAATAATTCTATTTTGAATGTCTCCTCGGGAAGGATAAGGCCAATATATATGACCCTACGATAAACACAACATCCACCAGCCACTATATATGTATATTTGACTTAAACATGGGGCGGATCGTAAAGGAGAACTGTTTAAAGACAAAACTTCCAAATAACTCTCATCTCGATCAGATTCGGCCTTTGGAATTTCGGTTGTTTGTCTACCGGTTTCATAGTCTTTCTTTTCCTTTTCCTTTTTTTTTTTTTTTATTTTACATCATCCAAAAGATTTTCTCCATAAAATAGAAAAAAAAAAAAAGAAATGAAAAGATTGTTTTGTGATTCTTTGCAGAAGCAATCTGCCCTCTCGGGCTTAGTAGAGATTTGAGCGCAGAGAGAAAGCAAGGAAAAAGGCTGTGAAGTTTATGTCTCCAATTGGTTCAAACATATTCTACCATTAATTAAAACAAAAGCCACACCATGATTAGTACTAACTTCCATCTTTCGTTTTGAAAAGAGGTTAGACAATCCAAATGGAGACTAAATAAGGGTATAACTTCTTTTACGGGGAGTTAGTTACATTTTTCGTTATTTTAGTTGCCTCTCGTCAGCTCATTTACGATTGTAATTGACTTGTGACTTAGGATATTTCTTTTTTTTTTTTTTTAAATTTTTTCCAGAACATCTTTTTTTCTTATGTATATTACAATCTAATCCCTGCAGTTGTCAAATGCCAGTGAAGTAACCCTAACAAATTGTCTTCTGGGATAAATGGCTCTAGAAGGCGGCAATAAGAGTTGACCAATAGCGCCAGTGGTTAGCAAATATCGAAGATGCTAATAGAAAATGAATAAAACGATTTGTTATTATTATAAATCATTTAAGATGTGCAGATCCTATAAATATCGGATAATATTTAACCGAAATTATATGTCATCATTCTCATAAGGATTAGATACAAATCATATAGTATCTTCAAACTTCACAATCATAAATTTTCACAATGACAATTGTATGCAAATATACATGCCTCTTAAGTAGCAATATCTTACAAAATTCTTATTTAAAACTTGATGTAATAAGCTGTAATAAATAAAGTCATATATGGACAAGGGTAGAGCAGTATAGTGATAGGCTATATGAAACCTTTAATTTATAGTAATAGGCTCAATTTCTCCAATTATACTCATAACGCCACATGCAATAAAATTCTTTACGGTAAAAAGGAAAATAAGAGGGTGATCAGTTAGCCCTTACAACCTGAGCAATTGATTGCTCCCTAATATTTACAACACAAGAGAAGTCCTGCCAAAGAGCAATTTAGATATCAATAAGAGGAATTAAGACGATCATTATCTCTCACTTTCATTACGAATCTTAGCAGCACATAAGTCGACACAACAACATTGGTTTCCCTCTATGAAAGTCTAAATGAACGTCCTTACACTAATACCTCTTTTCCTTACATGCATCAATAATATGGAAAAATATGTAAAACGATGCTTATGTTCAGCATTAATGACACTCACACCTATTCTTGAATCTAGATTAATATCAAGTTATTCAAAGGTGATGAGTTTGCAATAGTTTAGTCCCCAAAATAGGCCTTATCATTTCATAATCAAGATATCAATACATCTAATTTCCCTAGTAAATCTCATTATCCATTGTCCTCTCTCATTCCGAATCAATCCACCAACTGTGGCTATAATTCTTAGGCCAATGACAGATGCATCCGTATTCAACTTGAAAGCCTTCCACCATTGATCCCGAAGCTATCATATATCGTTGAATTGAGCATATCGATTCCTTTTCTTTCTAATTTGCTTATAATTTATGTGAGCGGCGCCAAATTGTTTGCTGGATTGGCAAAACTGGCTTGTTTGATCTAAAAACTTTATGATTCCTATCATTCCATGTCTCCCATAAAGCAAATCCAAAGGTTATGGACCAAAAGTGGGGATGAAACTTAAAGTTCCTTTTCCCTTTAGGATGCAAAGTGGCAGTTGTTGATTAAAGGCAATAGTTTGAGGCCATATACTTCTCCAGATGTTGTCCATCTCTAGCGTGATCTTAAGGCATGTTCCATGTCTTCTTCTATATTTGCACATCTAGGGCAAGTTGTGGTGAGTGTTGGTAGAATTCTGTTATGGTTCAAACATGTTAGCATGCCATTTGTGCATACTCCCCATGGGAATAGCCTAATGTTAAGACGATATGGGGAGGAACAAACCCATTGCAATAGTTAACGCTAAAATTTCAAGACCCCTTCTAAATTGTAGTAGATTTCTTTCAATTGTAACTTTTTTTCTTGCAGCCAAAGAAAAACAGTGGTCGTCAATATGTTGCGAGTTTAAATAATTGACTATATATTGGATGATATCCATGTTGAGGTAAGATAGCCAACTAATTCCTCATTCTAAATGGGTTTTGTAATCCAACCTTCACGTTAATGTACTTAACAATTTGCAATAGTGCTCCAGAATTTTCTATATTTTTGGGTAACCGACCAAAATTTAATAGTGCATCCAGAAGAAAGGAATAGTGTTCCAATAGCCAATTCTGATTGGTTGCAAATTCTTCCATAGAGAAAAAAGTCTTTTGAAGGTAGTTATTGATTCACTCTTTACTTTCTTTACGTAGTTATTGATTTACCCTTTTCTTGCTTTACGTGTTTCAACAAACTTCAGCCCATAGCATTTTTTGTGTTGAAACTCCCAAAGCCTCTTGATTTTCCATGATTTATTTCTTTTTATCAAATTATCGACCCTCCTTTCTCTTTAGAGGTTGTAAAAAATTCCCAACTGCTCCAATTAATTTTATTAACATCCATATAACCAATCGAAAGAAACTTTTTGGCAATTTGATCTACCAAACAAATAAGTTGCACTAGCATAGATGTAGTTGTAGACTGCATTTAATACATACGGGTCGTCTGTAGAATGGATTTGATGAGGATTATCCTGCTTGCCATGCTTAAAAAGCTTGCATTTCCGACCAGCCAATTCGTTCTAGATCTTACCAAGGACCACGAGAAATGGTTTGTCTATGATTTTAATGCTTTGCCTAAAAGAAACCCTATGTATTTACCAAAGCTAGAAGATTGTGAGAGCCCTTCGATATCTTGAATTTCACATTCCATTGGCACATCTACATTAGGAAAGCAAAATATTTTAAATTTAGCTGAATTGAGCTATAAGCTTTACCACTCTTGAAAGGTGTTTGATAACGGTAGAATTTACTTTTCTCCACTTGATATTATCACTCACGCATAATCAAATGCAGAAAAACAAATTAAATAAGGAAAATAGCTTAATTGCGTGTAAAATGAACCAACAATGAAAAAGTACATAATTTAAATGCAAAAAAATCAATTTTGGTTTATATTATATTAAAGTTTTTTAATCTTGCAAGAAAAGGTACCTTTTCGATGATAGCTTTGTTACCATTTAGACTAACACTCCTGCACCAGAGGTTAAAAGGGTCGAGAGGACTATCTGATTAGTAGCCCTGCTACCATCTGGGCAGTTGCTGGGTAACCGAGTATTATCTGGATGCCACAAAGAGGACCAGCTGGACACCAATGCACTAAAAAGGGAACAAAAACATTAGGAAGATTGGCTGAACGAAAGCTCCCTAAACCGTTTAGTTGGTAACATATAAACTCAATAGGTTCCTTATACCCTAATTAAAAAGTACACACAATATTAAGGGTGAGCATAGTTGAATTTGATAAAATTTGTTTCTTCTTACTAAACTAAACCTAAATTTATTCAATGTTCTTTCAAATCGAACCTAATAATACTGTTCAATTCATAAATTTTTTAAATCTAGAAAAACGGTTCGTTCGTCCCAATTTAGTTCAAGGTTTGAATCATTATCTCTATATTATTAATTTTGCTATACGCTCTTCTTATAATATAAATATTCAAAAATAAACAACCATGCATTTTATTGTTATGACGAGATATTATTATGCTCTTTCTAAAGGCACTAGATATTGGGACCTCTCTATAATTGATACTTGTTCACTAAACTAAATCTATATAAATGAAGTTGCACTTTCCACCATTTGTAGAAAGCATTTGACACAGTATTAGTCTTTTCAAGAATGCTTGCATGATGAATATTAAGAATACATTCACTTAAGAGGAATCCTAATTCTATTTCCTCCTTATTTCTTACTCTCCCTCTACTACAATATTTACTTCCCACCATTACAATTTTTAAGGAATCCCAGTTCTTAAAAATTAGGAAATAAGATTTCTTGAGGAAAATTAAGAATCCCAATCCCAAGTAAAAGAGGCCCTACTTACCCTTTTTTCTTCATCCACCGCAACTACTATTGCCACCATCACTGATTACTAACATTGCCACCTCCATTATCATATCACCACCATCGCCATCGCCGCTATCACTGCCGCTGTCGCCATCGCCATCACCATTGCCAATGCTACTACCACCACTACTATAAACTATAACTACCACCACTATCGCTATTACCATCACTACGTTACCATTGATCACTACCATCACAACTACCTTAATTGCTACCTTTACTATTACCACTAACACCATTATCGCCACCACCATCATCATCACCGTTACCGTTATCATTACCATTACTACTACTACTGTACCTACTGTTGCTGCCGCCACAATTATTAATGCCATCGTTACCACCACTAATGTCACTACCATCGCCATTGGTACTACTATCACCTCCACCACCACTTTTGCCACCACCATCGTCACCTTACCACCACCACTTTACTCTACTTTAGATTTGGTTGAGGAATAAGCTGAACCGAGGGTAATTTAATTATTAAAGTTTTATTACATTTATAAATTCTTAAGTTTTTTTTAATCTAACTAAGTAAAATAATAAGTATTACACCTATAATCCATTCCCTAAGAATTCTAATTCTATTTCTTTCTTATTCCATTCAATGAAGTAAAGTCGATTTGTCAATATGAACTAAGACTACTTGAAGTGACTCCTTGCAAAATCAAAGAAATTTTACAATTTGAACATGAACATGGTCTAGTTTTAGCTTTCGAATGAAATTAATTACTCTTAGTACCTTCCAGAAGTATTCTTCACTGATCAGCCGATTATTCATTGATTACATATTTAATAGAACTGTACTTTAAAAAATTAGTTAGCTAAAACAGAACTAGGATTAGAGCTCAATAATTTTCTTTTGTACATTTTGTTATGAAGGAAGAAAGCTTACCATGATATCTAAGAATTGGACATTCACCGGAGCATTTAAGCTTTTTCTTTTTCTTTGTTTTTTTTTTAATTATAGCATATATTTTCAATTTGATTTAAACCGATCGGTTCAATTTGCTTACTTAAACTTAATCATGAACAGATAACTAAGATCGAATTTAACTGCTAACTAAACTAAATTAGAAAAAAAAAAGATTTTCCAATTCAATTCAATTTAGTTTGCAGTTTGATTTACCTTTCATAGTTTCTTTTCTTTTCTTTTCTTTTCTCTTTTTTTTTTTTTGTTATTTTGCTTAACCTTACCTAATACTTATGTATCGTCTGAATGGTATCCATTGGACTACTCATGCACTTTACATGAGAAACTGCTAAACGCAACAAAAGAGAAAAGGAGGCCATTTAGCAAATTTTCTTAGGGTTTTTCTATCATTTTTCTCTCATTTCTCTCACTAGAAATTAGGATTTAGATTGGGTTAGCATAATCCAAATATGGTAATCTCTTTCTATTTGGGAGACTCGAAAATGCTTTATAAGCATTGAGATTACAGATTTTGTAGGTTTTTCAGTTGGATTTCTCATATAATCATATCAGGTGTACTCTAAATTTTTTCTTTTACTTTTTAATGCTTAATATGTGTACTTTGTGACCTTGTTAATCTTAACATGACATAAATAGATTTTAGTGGATTTTTTATGTTTTGATGGACTTGTTGCTATGATTAATATTATTTAGGTATGAGCTTATGTATTTAGATGTGTTATTTAGCATAGTTGCTCTTGAAAGCTCATGAAATTGCATGATTGTTTTATGAGTGTAGTTTCTTCAATTGCATGACCATCAGGTTTTCAAAGCACTTGAATTCACTCTTGTTTTGTGGTTGCAAACGTAGGTCATAAGACTAACTAAGTAATTAACCCATATTTTCAACTAGAATACATAATTAGTGATAGTAATTAAGTATTTAACTAATCGTATAAGGACACATGTTATAACTGGATGTTCTAGTTATATGGTGAATTTCGTTTGCCTAATCACAAAGATGGATTCAAGTGAATTTTGCTAAATTCCATTTGAAAACCTAATGGCATACCTAAGTCAACATTGATTGCCAATAAATCTAAGGAATTAGTCATCACAAATCTACCCTTTTTTAAAAAAAATAAAGTTCTCTTATCAATTTAGCTACATAGTTAGGTTTCTTAACTACACATGTTAACTCTAAATTCAATAGATCTAGATAGAATTGAAAGCAATCAATCTAACAGGGTGACTTGGGTTTTATTGTAAACCTAGGATTTTCTAATGTAAAGCCTGAATTGCCTCTTAATTCTTTTTTTACACAATGCTTTCAATCAATCTAACAGGGTGACTTGGGTTTTATTGCTTCCATTACCCCCTTTGTCCTTCATTTGATGTCATGTCGAACATATTTGATAGATTTTCTTTTTTTTTTTGGGTCAATTTATTCAACCAAATTTGGTTGTGCATCCAGACTCCTTAATCCCTTGAAGCAAGATCTACTTTTAAAAGCTATATCTCATACTTATTTTGAAATTTGTCCAACTCTATTACCAAAGAGAAATACATGAACAAATAGAGAAGCACTTGAATGTATGCGTGCATTAGTCCTAACCTATTCTTGATAGTTAACTATTTTAGATATTTAAGGTAATTTGCCAAGATTCTATACTAGATTACATGAGTAAGGTGATTATTTTTATCTCATCAAAATCATAAGAAGTTGCTTTCAAACTACACTACAAGCAAAATGTTAGGAGTCACAATGTGCTCCATGTTTCTATGTGGAATAAGTGTACATTGAAGACAAATAAATGGTAGTTCTAAAGGTTGTTTTCTATTGCTTTATATGAGTTGCAAGTGCTAAAGCCTCTAAAATCAATCACCTAAAATTTTATATGTTGGATTAAGTGGAAGAATATGTATAAGCCAATAGATGAAGGAATTTTAAGAGTAGAAAATTAGAAAATATTACTCTTATACAAAATATGAAGCTTTGATGGCTATTTAGATATGGAAAATCTCTTTTTTAGAATATTTTCATGCAAAATACATTACAAATTGTCATTAAACATTTGTTTAAAATATCAAACGTTGATCTTTGAGCAACTAGCTTGGACTTGAAATGACGTTTTACTTTTATATAAACCTGGACAATAGAGGTCGTGGTTGGAAAGTAACAAAATTAACCCACTATCAGCAACTCGAATAATTAGTCCCGTATACATCAAGATCATAGAGATAAGTTATTTAGATGACAAAATTAATGATTTAGAATAAATTAATATTTAGAAATAATATATACCGACTAAATATATCTAATTTGTTAAATACATACTGTAAATTAATATAAACCCTGGATATATGTCTAAAATATAATTAAAGAAAATAATTGTTAATAAACAAACGGTAAAAGCAAGCTAAATCAATTAGATTTATATTGTGATTGGACATTGTAGACTTATAAACTTAGGAATATAGCCTTATAAAAACACCTAGACTAGCTAATGAGTTGGAACATTGCAAATTAGATAGCTAAGAAAGCTATCAATTGTTTCCACTGAATGATTTCTTATAAAATCATCACCTAACCTCTCATTTAGTCCTTTTACACATATGAGAAGATATAGCTATATAGAGAGAGTTAAGTTTAGAACTTTAGGGGAATTTAGAAAATGAATATGAACAACTAGGCAAGGGGCTAGTCATAATGAGTTCGGGAACCAAACATTAACCTAAAATGACCCCACTTGACCTTGATCGCACACAACTTATCTAGGCTAGTTGAGCTACCCTCTCCAACCAATAATTGCTAAAGCTCCGATGAATAAGCGATGCAATTTTTATTCATGAACTTGTTTTATTTACTAAAAATATCAAACGCCCATAACTAATTCTAGAAAAATGTATTCCAAAGTTATTTTATATGTAGTTTTACGTAATATTTTTATTTTAGTAAATTACGAGTGAATGTATATAATCCTTTAAGAAATTTGCACGTGCTAATGAATTTTGCATTAATTTCACATTAATTTCAAAAAATAGTAAATGATGTTTTGAGCTAATTTTTTATTTAGAAATTCCTCATAATAAGAATTCGGCCTTCCACTACAACAAAATTAACTTAGCAAGGTAGACTTTCTAGGGTGGTTGGCTTAAAGCCAACCCAAAAAATATTTGTATGTGCCATTGTTGCTTTCCAGGAGCCAAATGGGAGGGAAAATAATTTTGATAAAAAACATAGTCCACTTTTTCCTTACTAAAAAAACCCTAAAGTAAAAGTCCTCTTCTCTTGTCTTCCATGTGCTCTTGATAGCAAAAAGGAAAACCTGTCCAACCCTCTTTCTATTCACCTATCAATCTTTTTCTTCACACATAAACCTGCTCCAAAAGCAAAACCCACTAAATCCTCTCCATTCACCTATCAAAAACCTTAAAAGCACTTATATCAAGCATATAAAAGATCAAAACTTTAGGAGAGACTAATGAAGGAAATTGGGATTCCATTAGAAAAATTGAAAACCCTAATAGCATGTTATTGTTTAAAGAACTCCATCAAGGGGTCTCTCTCAATTCAAGATCTATTGCTGTAGATCGCTAGTGACCAGTAGGTCCTTTACACCTACTTAATATCATACTTCTATTGATTGCAAATTCCACATCTTATATAACTTCTTCTATGTCAAAAAAAAAAAAAAATCACAAATTTAAAAAGCATTCTATCCTTCGAACTATGCATTCTAGTGTAAATTTCAAAGCTGATATGTCAAGTCTTGGAGAAAAAAGTAACTTGTAATGGTTATAAACTTTTTGTCTTACAAAAGCTTTTGAATACTGGATACATTGGAACATGTCGACTCCATTTCTTTTTTGAACATGCATGTATAGATCTTTTTGAGTTTGATCAAATTTCTAGCATTTGACCTTTACACACTAGCGTTAATATTTGTTTTATGATGTTAGGTTAATGATTTAATTAAGTTCATGAACAGATTTGTTGCTAGTTTGAAATTTTTTTACTTATGTAAGCATCTAATTACCAAAAAAGCTAGAACATGTAGACTTCAAATTACTTTGCTCAACATGCATGTAAAGATCTTTCAATGTTTGATCAAATTTCCAACGTTTGATCTTTAAAGACTAGAGTTAAAATTAGTGTTCCTATGCTGCATTAATGATTTAATTATGTTTGTGAACAGATTTGTTCTTAAGTTGAGTGTTTTGGGAAAGAGTTTGGACATATGAAGTAGTACAAGACTTTTCTTAACACCATGGTGTTCTCATACCAATTTGCAAACAATGAGAGTTGCCATGAGTAAAATCGATAATGTATGTTCAATTTAAGTTTTAGAATACAATCTACAATTTAAGCTTATGAACAGATACAATATTTTTGCAATTGGTGCTTTCATTACTTTGTCATTTTTCCCCTCAGTTCCTTTTTATCTAGTAAAGCATTCAACTGACTTTTTCATGGTTACTTAAGTCATTTTATATCATGAAGCGAAAAACAACTAACTTTTTAAAATTTATATTGGTTAGTTAAGCACATGCTAGCAGTGTAAGAATCATATATTCAAATTTCTAATTAGTTGTTGTTGAGTAGTGAATTTAGTAACTTCTATGAATGTTAAGTTTTATCTTCCAAAAAGTACATCAATAATGGTTAATCCCAAGGGCATATAGTAGCTTATTTAAGACCTAATAATTTTCATGACAAATTACATGATGACTAATTTTCAAATCCCACTATGGTCACCATTAGGGCCTCCTAAACATTGTAAATTAAACATAACCAATACATTAATTTTGTTAGGTGGTCAATATATTTGGCAATAACTTGTCCCCTTGTGGACTTATCTCTATATGTTTTTTCTTAGGAAAAAAAAAAAGAGGGGAAAAAAAAAAGATTACAGCAAATTATGTGAAGTGTTAATCATTCTATATCTAGATTCGCATATTCATAGAGTAGCACTCTCTAAGGTACTAAGATGAGTTATATATTTTTCCTGACTATGCAATGAATGATCTTTTTCAAAAATCTTCAATGAACTTCATAGATAGGTGATCATAGTCAACTTCTATATATAACTTATTCACAAGAAAGATGAGGTTTGTATAAAGGCACAAGCACTATTAGTTATGTCTAGTCTTATAGTTACACTATGAAATAGTCTTTTAGTTATGCTACAAAAATATATACTCTCTAATGAATGGTCTAGTTGTTCTTTAAAGGGTTACTTTGTGTTTATTCTTTTTAATTAATCTTTTGCGATAGCTATATTACAAATTAATTTCCGTGGCGTATGTATTGTTAATTCACAAGATTAGTATTGGTAAATTGTGTACAAACCATTACTTACTACATTTTTATAAAATGCATGTCATTTGATAGCCTAAAAAATTAAGTACATATTTTACCTTAACTAATTCATATGGTTTTCTTAGACTTGTTTATTCACACTTTTATTTTTTGAATCTATTTCTAGATGGCAAAGCTTTATATACTCATTGTAGATCTTTGTAATTGGTTATCTTAACCAATGAATGTTGGTATTTTTAACTACAATACACGAAATTTGTAAAGTTTACATTTGATCATTTATTATCCCTATAAAGAAATATGTTGATATTATCATTCCCCATAAAGGAGACAACTATGTTACCATTGATTTGATAATGCAACATATTAGGACAAAGCATGGTAAGCATGATCTATGTAAAATATATCCTAATTTACATGTCATCCACTCAAAATTTTAGGTATGATTTTTTAGTATGATCTAAATGAAACATTTATATGTTTTATATTCTTCGAGTTTTATGCAAGAATAGGGTATGCATACTTCAATACATGATTTTCATACTAGAAGGCATGATTTTGTGTTTTATACAGATCTATTGATTCAATTGGTATATTTCCTCTCTTTGATTATTCTCTCATTAATTTTAGTCTTCATTAAGTTTGCATACTATAATACATGATTTTCTCTAATATTGCTTTTTACACTAATTTCAATTCCATTTTTTAGCCCGTTATTTCCTAATTTCTCATAAAAATACATTGTTATAAAACTTCATTTTTTGTACTAATTCCATTTTTTTTCCCCATTAGTGCTATTAGGTATCTCTAGTTTTTTCTATATTTTCAAGTTTTGTATACAATGAAGTGGAATTCTCTACGAAATAATATGGTGTCTCTATTATTTGAAGGTACCTCCCTCTTTTGGTTCTAAATCTACTTCAATAAGTTTCATAGAAGCATCCTAGTATTAATTATGAACTCAAAATCTACACTTATTGTTCTACAAGAAAATAAGATGGAAAACTTCATCAAATTTCATAGAAGCATCCTTGAGCCTTTTGAATTAATTATGAATTCAACTTTTATATTTGTTGTTCTAACAATATATTAAATGGTGTTATTTACACTTGAGTTTAGGATAAAAAATTAGTAAGTCTTATTTTCATTACTGAAGTTTTGCTTAGTTGATATATAGCAGATAAGTCTTTTCATTGGCAAGTAGTTTAAAGTGGTTAATGGGTATAATCTTTGTCCTTAAACATGTTCAACTTATCTTGTAACAAGCCTCTTTAAGATCTAGTGGTTGGTACATCCTATTATATTATTCTCATGATACCTTCAAGAGAGTCGGCTTTAGGTTTAACTTCCTTTTGATACGAAGTATATGGCCTAAAGCCAACAACTATCATTCATTTTTCCACCTTTTTTAGGTTATCATTAGTATGAAACAAAGTATGGCAATAGAATCAACATTCAGTTGTTTGTATGTTTTGATTATTGTCGTAATGTTATGATTAGAACATATGCAGTATTTTTATAAATCTTTCATTATAGGAGAGGGATTTATTAGAGGTTTTGGAGATGATATTTGTTTGCTATTCAACATGAATAATAAGCATTAAGTATTACAATATAATTAGTATTGAGATAAGCTATACTTTCTTTTATCTACTTCATTACATTCCTTTTCTTATGCACATAATTAAATATGTGGAGCACGTAGCCAAGTTTGGAACAAGTTTGTTGGTACTTAAATTTTTTTTTTTTTTTTGCATTATACATGGTATCACAAGGATGATTTGAAATAATAGGAATATGCAAAATATAAGAACAAAGGAAAGCATATATGAAATTATCTTTAAGGAGAAAGCTAGAATTCTAATCACACGTGAATCAAAATAATATCCATTTAACCTTCATAAGTAATTGCATGTGTTCTATTGACAATAAAAGATACATAATGCAAAGAGCCTGTGTTGTTTATTTCTTTTTTTTATTTTTCCATTTAAAATTTTTTATGAGATGAACTATGATTTGATAATTTGCTAAAGCTCAATTGTACTGGGTTATGCAGTGGTATATAAGAAATAAATGCATTTTATATGAAATGGTTGACTTGAATTCTCACTCTATTGATACTTAATTTCATTTTTTGATGTAGGTTGCTCATAAAAAGCATGATGTAGATTATATTTACTGATTACATTCAAAAGGACCTGATAAAAGCTATTGAGTTTGAGCATTTAAGTCTAGAACTCATCCACCTATAATTTATAGTAAGTCAAAGTTTACTCTGTACCATGTGGTAGCAAGTATTAGTAATTAGTTAAAACATACTTCTAGATATTAAAAGTTCTATTCCTCTTGATTTTTTCTTATGATTGGAAACATTATAGAATCAACTTAGGTTGCTTATTTGAAATTTAGTTTTGAACTAATTTGCTTCAAAAGTATGTTTTATCCTTGATTTCAAGTTATGAAATACAATGAAGTTTGTAATATATGCTAATCCTTGATAAATTGCAAATGGTTTGCCTTAAGATGTTCATATTTGATTGCATTCAGTAGATGAGTACAGTCATGATGTATTTTTATTTCCTACTTATAAGTGTCTTAGCATTAATATCATAGCCATAAACATCTACAAGATTGATTTTTTCTTTGCATTTGCCACTGCATGTCAATTTCAAACTGAAACTTATGAGAGTAAATATGATGATTTTTAAAAGACGATCATTTAAAGAAAAGAAGATTAAAAGAGATTGATGATTTTAGCTTTTCTCTCTCTCTCTCTCTCTCTTTTAATATATGATGAGAATAAACATGTTAGATTGTGGAAAAAGAACTTGAAAGCATTTTGTATTGACAATTTAATTTACTTTGAAATATTGTGATTTTTATCTCGATCGGGGTCACAACACTAATGATTGCATCAAATTAAAGAATGCTTTGGAAGATACTATTCAAAGGGGTTATTTAAGAAAATTCATTTAGGACAAAGAGTAAATAAAGTAACCTACTTAGTAGAGAAAGCTTAATGATTAACAACCCTAAAATGGAGAAAGAAGGGAGGACAATGGTAATCAGAAAGCTTGAAAATTATAATGAAGGCAATAATGGAGCTTGTATGGGAATAATTAGCCTTATTTTTTATAGGCCAGAAGGAAGGAGAAAGTTAAGCACTTTAAGCTTAGCTAATGCTCCAAGTAATCTTGTGTTGAGTGTCTAAGGTTTAAAAGCACAAAGTTGATGATATAGTAGTTTTCTCTTATAAGGCTCTACAAAGAATCCAATTTCCTTATGATATATGTGCTAGTTATTAGCATGAGAGTTACTTATTTCGTTGTTAGGAAGGTCATGGTGGACATTGGAAGTTCCACAGATGTAATTTTTAAACATGCCTTTGATCATTTGCAATGAAAGTTAGAGGACTTCAAGATGCAACCTTATAAGCATAATCTGTATAGATTTAACAATCAGCTTATAAAGGTTTAGGGAGTTGTCATGCTATCTTTAAAAATTGGTGATGATGAAAATGTTGTTGAAAAAGAAGTCGATTTTGTAGTTGCTAATTTTCCATCACCATATAATGGAATTATGGGCTTACCATCAATAAATATTTTTAAGATGGTTGTATTTACTATACACTTGAAGGCAAAGTTCCCAACTCCAACTGAAATTAGAACGTGTTATGGAGATCAATAATTAGCAAGATCTTTATACTTAAAGGTATTAAGAAGGGAGTAGAATTATCATATTGAACAAAGACTGATTTTCAACTAGTCATTAGAGGAAAGCTAAGCAAAGAAACTTTGAACATTCAACCTGGTGATGGCATCGAACAAACCACTAAGATCAAAGCGAGCTTGACTCTTGACCTAGGGAACTATATAGTGAGTTTATTCTAAGCCAACAAAGATGTGTTTACATGATCTCCATCTGATATGCCAAACATTCCAAAGGAGTTCATAACTGATGAACACAATTTTGATTTGAATGCTGAGGTAATTTAGCAAAAGAAAAGGCATTATACCCTATGCAAGCAACAATAGAGGAGGAAGCTCAAAAGTTGCTTATAGTGGATTTCATTGCGAAGGAGCCATAACTTACCTAGTTGGTTAATTGTGTGTTGGTAAAGAAAGCATACGGAAAATGGAGATTGTGTATTGATTTTACTGATATAAATAAGGCTTACTAGAAAGATTGCTTCCCTTTGCCTTGAATAGACCAAATAGTTGATTCCATGTCTAAGCATGCATTATTAAGTTTCATGGATACCTTTTTTTAGTTGTAACATGATCAAAATGCATCTATTCTACCATGTGCACACCTCTTTTATCATAAACTTTGGAATATATTGCTATGGTGATACCCTTTAGTCTAAAAAATGTGAGTGCCACATATCAAAGGCTAGTGATGAAGATATTTAAACCTCAAATTCACATAAATATTGAGGTTTATGTAGATGATATGGTAATGAAGAGTAAGCTTTATGATGACCACCTTGCTGATTTAGAAGAGATGTTTGACACTTTGAGGCATCACAACATGAAGCTAAAATCTTAGAAGTGTGTCTTTAGAGCCTCATCAAGAAAGGTTTTTGGGGTTCATGGTGACTTAATGTGGAGCTAATCCTAAAAAAATCTGAGCTATGTTGGATATGTTATTCCAATAGTTTATAGGAGGTATAGAGGTTAATTGGTCGGGTTACAACCTTGATTCGATTTGTATCAAAAAATACCAATAAGTGCTCAAAATTCTTTCAAGTGTTTAAGAAGTCTTTTGAGTTCTTAGTAGATAGAACAATGTGAGAAGGCATGTCAAGATTTGAAATAGTTTCTTACTAGACCACATATTCTCTTTAAGCCTACTACTAGAGAGATTCTATATTTGCACTTATCTATTAATGACCAAACTCTTTCATCCTTGTTAGTACAAGCGAAAGGAATGATACACCAACCGATTTAATATATAAGCCATGTTTAACAAGACCTAAGGCTTTGATGTACCAAGTTAGAGAAATTTGGCTTGACTATTATCATTGTAGTATGTAAGCTCTATCCTTATTTTGAAGCCCATCTAGTATTTATCTCAACTAATCAGCTTCTATAGTAGGCACTATAAAAGCTAGAGGCTTTTGGTCGGATGGTGAAGTACACCTTATAATTAAGTGTCTTTGGTATCTAACACTGATCATGGGAAGTGATAGGAATCAGGGACCAATCACTCGATCCTAAGTATGTGGCTTAGTCTCCTTGGTTCACCAAATAGTTGATAAGAATCTACCTTTGAAGGAGGAACTATTTGTCCAAGCTGACCTGACATGTCTCTTAAGCTCCCTTGACTTCATCCTCTTATAATTGAAGGGAGAAGAAGACCCTGACACTATTGAGTTGAAAGATGCATAAGGCTGAGCTACCCAGTCATTGAGCTGGCCTACTAATGCTAACATTGACCTATCTCCTTCTAGGCTAAGGTAATCAGATGTCCCCTTATTATTAAATTGAAGTTCTAGAGTTATCGAGCTACTGACTTAAAGCAAACCTAGCTAGTCCAGCTCTACTTGACAACCTATACCATTTGGGACTATAGGAAGAGCAGTTGACATATGTCCTTTTCTTTTTTACATCCGTACTGTCCTTTCTATACTCAAATATTCTCTTGTCTACTTTACGAATTTACCCTTATAGACTATTTATCTTTCCTTTTCTAGAAGGAATCCTTTTTGTAATTTACTTTAACCTAAGACTTACCCTAATTGGGCCATATAAATACTTATAATATGGAACAACCACATAGTTAGTAACATTGAGTTTCAAACATTTTCTCTTATGAGTCAAATTTTCCTTACTTACTCTCATTTGCTCTTATCCAATCCATTATGAGTGTAGATTAATTATATGTAACCTCCGACCACACTTGTGCATCATATCAAGTGCAACATGAGTTCGTATGAGACATAATATCCTATGTCAATGCACAAGACCCTTGCTTAACCTTCAACTTCTATTTAGTTTTCAAACAGTCCCGAGGTTCGGTCTCACCCTCAGTTCATGTTATATCGATAACCGTATGTCACCTTCCTAACAATTCGTGTCATCTTAGTATCAAAGCTAGGCTACATTCAAGTAAGTTTCTGATACTTTGTACTCTAGCGTAATTTATTGTACTACATCATATGTAATTAGCCAGTCGAGGATTGGAGTTATCTATGGAGTTGTGAGTGATTGTCGTAAGTGGTTACAGTATTGATTTGGGAAGTAGAAGCTAGTACTCTATTTTCCCTTGTTTTGTTATCTATAAAACAGAGTGTATGTAAGGTTAATTGGTTACCACTATATTAGGTAGTGTTGTTGTTGTTGTTGATTCATACCATAGCCAAGAACAAACAAGGTCAGACACAGGGATGAGTCTAAGTTTGCTGAAAGCTTGAAAAGAGTAATGGGGAAACACACAAAAGAATAGGAAATGGAATGAAGGTAATCAAACCCATGAACAGCTTCAGTAGATATGATACACCAATGAAACTTTTGAAGACTTGCGATACAACTCGATATGACACACAAATTGGTCCGGTGAGATTACTCGCTACCTAGCTTTGCTTAAGGGTTAGGATAAGAGTGAAATGGGAGTAAACAAAACAGTGTTTAAAAAAGGAGGAATATTCAGTTGTATATTGATGATAATCTGATCTTTATAACTACAAATATAAGGGTTATTTATACCCAAAAGTTAAGGTAACGTGCCTAAAAGGGAAAAGAAAAAAAGGGTATTGTCCTAAAGAAGTAATGTATAAGAACACGAGAGGGTAAAAATAAATATTCAAGAAAACCAATGATTAGTGTGGTAGATTCTATACATCGTCCTGTACACATGACAAAGATACGTTGGCAATGCCATTAGAGGATGTAGACAAAAGTGCACGATTAGATTGTTTGTTCGAGTAGGGGTAACTAAGGATCAGTTCGGGGTCTCTCTCTTAGTCTCTCGACAAGGGTAACATTAAGTAATTAGACGTAAGAGTAATTGTGAATGGTTTGGCTGTTGTCTTAGCAATCTACAATTCAGTACACTTCAAAGATATGGGTAATCATTCAACTCGGCATACAGAGTGACTTAGTAAAGAGATATTTAGCTTTGGTAGGAGTCGCTGAAGCAAGAGGATCTACCTTGCCAACCCTTCCAGTCATCGAGCTCGGCTGCGAGTTAAAATCCCAGTAACTTGATTCCTATCATTCCCTCCAGGTTGATTTGGATTTGTGATCAAATCCGACTGGTCTTTGCTCAATTCCCCATCAAGATGATATGGACTGAGGTTGGCAATGTTAAAGGTGTCAAAAACCCCATAATCCTCAAGTAACCACAATCTTCGAGTAGCTCCAATCTATAGGCATTATCCTTTAGCTCTTGAGGATAGTTGGTTTCTCCTTTTGCCCAAAAACCTCTGTTTGTTTAGGTACAGCCACACCAAGTCTCCTGGTTGAAAATGTTTCACTATCCTACTCTTGGCCTTCTCTCACATATGTCTGGCGACTTAGTCGATGCGCCGAGTGATTTAGTCATAGATGTATTGAAGGGATTATGCTCTAGCTCTTATGTCAAGGTCTTCTTGCACGGGTACGAGTACAAGGGTGTAATCGAGGGGCAACTTGGGATTAAAACTATAGACCACTTCAAAGGGGGTCTACTTAGTAGTGTCATACACTATTCAGTTATAAGCAAATTCGACCATTGGCAAGTAGACATCCCAATCAACTAAGTTCTACCTACTATAGCTCGAAGCAATGATACTAAAGTTCGATTAACTACCTCTATTTGGCCGTCAATTTAGAGGTGACAAAAAATACTGAATAATATTTTAGTCCCCATCTAATGCCACAAGGTCCTCCGGAAATGGCTCAAGAACTTTGGGGTCTTTGTCAAAGACTACACCTCTCGACACACTGTGTAACCATACAATCTCCTGTAAGAAAAGAGAAGCAATAATTAAAGCATTGTTAATCTTGGAACAGGGCACAAAGTGAGCCATCTTGCTGAACCTATCCATGACAACCATTATAGAATCTTTGCTTCAGGTAGTTCGTGATAATCCAAAAACAAAGTCCATGCTCAATTCGGTCCATGGTTTCGTTGAAACGGGCAAAGGCATTACTTTTCCTTATTTAGCTCAGCACTTAGCCCTCTTGCACATGGCATAGCTTTCAATAACTTAATGTACATCTCACCTCATTCTTAGGTAAAAGAATTAACTACCCAACAATTCATATGTCCTTTTTTCTCTAAAATGTCTAGACAATCCTCTACTATGGGCTTCCTTGATCAGCATCTCCCAAAGTGAACAGGTCGGTACACACAATTTCCCTCCTAGAACAAGTATCCTTCCTCCATATGATACTCGTCCACTGTCCTTCCATCGACGCAACATGTAATTATAGGCCGAAAGTGTAGATCCTTAGAATACTATTCTTTGATACTTACAAGCCCAAACGATCTGGTCTACAGTTCATTCATAAGTGCATGCCTTCTTGAAAGAGCATCTATAACTACGTTGCTCTATCCCAACTTGTATTTTATTACGAAATTGAATCCTTTAAGGAATTCGACCCATCTTGCCTATCACTTTGACAACTTAGTTTGACTTCGGAGGTACCTTAAGGACTCATAGTCAATATAGATGACAAATGCTCTTGGCAGCAAATAATGCTACCAGACTTGCAATGTTTGGATCAGTGCTAAGAGTTACTTGTCATACATAGAGTAGTTTAGTTGAGGTACCTTAACCGTCTTACTGTAGTAGGTAATTGGTCAGCTTTCTTACATTAGGACAGTACCTATTCCAATGCCTGACGCGTCATACACTAGCTTAAATATTTTCTCAAAGTCAAGCAAAACAAGTACAGGGGTAGAGGTCAACCTTTCCTTTATCTCAGTGAAACTTCTCTCCTCCTTTTCTCCCCATCTGAAATCGATGTTCTTCTTCGTCAGTTTAGTGAAGGGTGTGGTGAGGGTATTGAAATTCCTAATAAATCTTTTCTTAGCAAGTGATTCATCAACAGCATGATAGTGTTCAAGGCATTCAATAGGCCGAATAGCATGACCAACTACTCGTAAAGTCCATGCTGAGTTTTGAAAGCAGTCTTCCATTCATCTTCCAGCCTCATTCAGATTTGATGGTAGCCAGATTTCAGATCAATCTTGGCTCAGACCTTGGCTCCACTCAATTCATCCAGCATATCCTCCAACTTGGGGATTAGATACCTGTATTTGATTGTTATCTTATTCATGACTCTGCTGTCAACACACATCTACTAGGTACCATCCTTTTTCAACACTAAGAGCGCCTTAACAGCACAAGGGTTAAGACTCTCCCTAACATAACCTCTTTCCAATAGCTCATTGACTTATCATTGGAGTTCAGAAGCCTACTTAGGACTCATTCATTATGCAGGCTTATTCAATAGGACGACGCTACACATTAAGTCAATGCAGTGTTCTACGCCTCGAATTGGGGTAACCCTTTAGGTAACTGTTCTGGAAATAGATCAATATATTCATCCAGCAATTCTTTTATTTCTAGGAGTAGTTCACCCCACTCCTTCATCTCTAATAAGAGTCTAACCAACATGAAGGTCAGCTCATCAACATTGATGGCCTTTCATAGCTTAACTCTACTCATCATCAAAGTCTTCCTTGATCTACAAGCAATTTTTGTCTATAATTTATTGACTTCTCTCGATGGCATCGGGTTCAGCATAATCTTCCTACCATCCTTCTCAAACACATACGTGTCCCTATATTTGTCATAGATAACTCTTCTATCAAACAACCATGGTTGGCCAAGTAACACGTGTGAAGCGCACACAGGCAACACATCATAGAGAATCTTTTCAAAGTAATTTCCAATAGTGATCGGTAGTAGTACTTGCCGAGTGGTATGTAATACTCCTTTCTCATTCAAGCAATTCAACTTGTACGGCCTCAAGTGTATGATAGTCGGTAAATTCAACCTTATGACCACATCGGTCAATGCTATATTAGTACAACTTCTACTATCCACAATTAGTGCGCTCACCTGATCATTCTCTCGATAGGTTAAATGAAACAAGTTTTCTCTCTACTCTTCCTCGCATAAGGGTTCCAAGTTCATTACATGTCGAACAACTAAGACTAATTAATCCAAGTCCTCAGCAAACACATCATCTTCAATAAGTTCTTTCTCAATAGTTTCATCTTTAGCCTTATTCTCCTCCTCCTCAGGTTCCTCATCAGTGCTTTCCACTTCCAACTTTGGGACGTCTCCCTTAATGACCATGGTCCTTTAGTTTGGGTACTGCCATATGTCTAAACCCTTAGCATTCGAAGCACTTGATGACTCGTTTTCCTTCCAGATCCTTATCCTTTCTCATAAGCGTGAGTCGATACATCATCTTTTACTCGACCTTTATAGTTAGTCTTGATATCCCATCATCCAATCGAGTTGGCACTTGGCTAGCATCGGTACATTCCCTGTAAAGGTCGGTTTGACTGAACAGGTCGATTAGTTGGCATCCTTGCCAACATTTAACTTCTTCTTTGTCTTTCCACTTGCTAAGCTATTCATATTACCTCATCTAACGTAGTAAGTTGTTAGAGTTTCACAATGTCTCAAATATCACTCCTCAATCCAGTAAAAAATCTCAAGGCAGTTCATGCTGTAGGCTTCTCCACTTTACAACGAATCATAAGCATTTGGAACTCTTGGACATAATCGTCAATAGTTTAGTCTCCTTGCCTCAGCTCCTGAAGCTAAGTAAAAGTATCTTGCAGATAAGTTTCCGGCAGAAATCTATTTTTGAGTATTCTCTTCATCTCAGGCTGTATATTGAGCTCTCGGTAACCTTCTTACCTTCTCATGGCCTAGAAATTCTTCCACCACATGGTAACATATCTAGAAAACTCAACAGCAGTAGTTCTCACTTTGTCATACTTGTCATAATAGTAATAGTCAAAAATTCACTCCACCTTCTCTTCCCAATCTAAGTAGTCATCCACATTCCTAAGCCCATTGAAGCTCAAAATCTTAAGCTTCACATAGTTAGGTGCTTAAGATACTCTAACTCACTCTTCTCCTTCATATCCTTCCTCGTCCTCCTCATCTAAATCTCTTGAGTCAATCCTTCTTCTCACTCGTTCGCTTACTCCTCCACCTCGAACTTGTTGAGTTGGGTTCTAGCCTCTTATAAGTTAGCAGCATATGGGGTGTTATACGCAGCTACAACAGGTCGGTAAGCCAATGCATGTACAACTTGAGTTAAATTAACTAAGAGGTTAGCGACCTCATTAAGTCTCTCATTAGTGCTCTTAGGGGTACCTTGAGATTGTCGACCATAATGGATAATACCACTATTGTCATCTCCAACACCAACATTAACACTTAGTTTCGTTATTTTATTTGATAGATCTTAGTTTCCAACCCTCCGATTAGGTGTTCTAACAAACACTTTTGCAAACTAGAAATTTAACTACCAGTAAACTCAGCAATCAAACGAATACAGTAACTTACTTTGTTTCATGCACGCAAAACAGAGTATAGACAAAACTTTGAAACAATCTACTACAACTCAACAAAAACCTCCGCTCTAATACCAAGATGATGAGCACTACAGCTAAAAATAGACAAGGCCAATCGCAAGGATGGATCCAAGCTTGTTGAAAGCTTAAAAAGAGTAATAAAGAAAAGGGCAAAAGAACAGGAAATGGAATGAAGGTAAGCAAACCCACAGACAGCTCCAGTGGATATGATACACCAGTGGAACTTTTGAGGACTCGCGGCATAACTCAATATGATGCACGAATTGATCCGGTAAGGTTACTCGCCACCTAACCTTACTTAAAGGTTAAGATAAGAGTGAAATGGGAGTAAACAAAATAGTGTTTACGAAAAGAAGAATATTCAATTGTCTATTGATGATAATTTGATCTTTATAGCTACAAATAAAAGGGGTATTTATACCCGAAAGTTAGGGTAACTTACCTAAAAGGGAAATGACCAAAAAGGTATTGTCCTAAAAAAGTAATGTACAAGAATACAAGAGAGTAAAAATGAATATTCAAGAAAAGCAATGATTAGTATAGGAGATTCTACATGTGGTCCTATACACGTAGCAAAGATACATTAGTGGTGCAGTTGGAGGATGCAAACAAAAGTATATGATCAGATTGCTTGTCCGAGTAAGGATAGCTAAGGATTTGTCCGGAGTCTTTCCCCAGTCTCTCGACGAAGGTGACACCGAGTAATTAGATGTGAGAGTAATCATGAATGGTTTAGCTATTGTCTTAGCGATCTACAATTCGACATACTTCAAAGAGATGGGCAATCATTCAGCTCGACATACAAAGTGACTCAACAAAGAGATACTTAGCTTTGGCAAGAGCCGATTGGAGCCAGCTGGAGTAGGAGGATCCACCTTGCTAGCCTTTCTAGTCCTCAAGCTCGACTGCGAGTCAAAGGCCCAATAGCCTAATTCCTATCAATTGTGGTGATTGTTGGAATTGCTTGCTATATTAAGACTATTCGAAGTGTGATTTTGAGTTAATTTCACAAGCATTAGACAATTTCTAAATCCAATATTCATAGAATTATAAAAACCTAAGAAAGCAATGATTGGAATAGTCGAGGTCAACAAGGAAGTTATATACCCCAGTTTGTAAATGATAAACTGGACAAGCTCACCAACTTAGTGACTACCCTGATAACTGCTATGAACTCGAAGAAAGGAACACCGAAGCTCCTAGGGCAGAAGGGCTAAGATTGCAAATCCCAACCTTTTCTAGGAGTAGTAATGCAGAAGACTACCTGGATTAGGTAAACAAGACTGAAAAATAGTTTGACTATCATGAAGTGCCTAAGAATGCTAAATTCAAACTTGCCATGCTAAAATTTACTAGCTATGCTACCCGATGGTAGAAGAATCTACAAGCTACCCGAACAAGAGATGGAGAACGTGAAGTAAGGGATTGGGATGAAATCAAGAGAGTGATGGAAAAAGATCTATTTTGAGCTACTATCTATAGGATGCATTCAAAAGGTTATAGAAGTTGAAGTAAGGAGGATCAAGTGGTGAATCGTATGTCAAGGAATCTCAAATGTTGATGATCCTTTATGAGGTAATTAAACTCGAAGACCAAACTATGTCTTGATTCATTAACCAATTAAAGGATGAGATGAGAGATATTCTGAAAACTATGGATATTGATTCACTTGATGAAGCTATTCAAGCTACTTAGATGATTGAGTAACATCGAATGAATCGATTCCTAGACCCCATTAGCTGAGCTCCCACTAGCCGACTTGATACGAACAGACCTATGTAATCGGAACCAAGCTGGATAAGTGATATCTAACCTACTCCAATTGCCCGAGCAAAGGAGAAAGAGGCTTTAAGGAAGTTTAAGAAGGGAAAAAGCTCTAGTCAAAAGATGAGTGAGATCAAGTGCTTCAAGTGTCAAACATTTGGACACATGGCCAGTCAATGTCCAAACAAAAGAACTATGGTGATCTAAGGAGAAGCACTAACCATTGAAATTAATAATACTGATGAGGAAATGGAAGAGTTGAAAAAGATCAAATAAAGTGAACTATTTGAGGAGGAGAAGATTATCTATAATAAAGAAGGGAATTTCATGCCTAGAACCATGGTATTAAGGCGAGTGATGAGTGTGAGCTTAGCGCCAAAAGATGAGCAACAAGAGAATTTGTTCTACATTACCTATAAGGTAAATGAGTCATTATGTGCATTAACTGTTGATAGTGGTAGCTACACCAATACAGCATCCATTTTCATGGTCCAGCAATTAAAGTTGTCAACTTTACCCTACCCCAAGGTATACAAACTACAATGGCTCAGTGATAAAGGAGCCTTATAGGTGATTAAGCAAGTTGCTATTCTAATTTGTATTGGAAACTACCGATACGAAGTACTCTGTGACATATTTCCTATGATTAAATCTCATATTCTACTTGGTAAACCATAGATGTTTGATAGGAGCGTTATGTATGATGGTAGGAAGAGCACCTGTTCATTAGAGCACAAAGGAAGGAAGGTGAAGCTGAGCCTTATGACAGTCGAGTAGATTAAAACCATATAGACTAAATTGAGCTGAGCTCTAAAGAAGTAGACTTTAGTGATGACCCAAGCCAAACTAAAGGAGGAGATGAAGCTTGAAGAGCTAACCTATATGCTGGTCAAAAGGTTACTTAAAATGAGGGAACTGAATGTTGAACTGCCTACTAAGGTAAAGTCCCTACTGGATGAGTTTGCCTACTTGTTCCCAAGTAAACTGTTGAAAGGTCTGCCTCCCATTGGAGGTATTGAACATGCGATAGACTTGTAGCTAGGAGCCGTACTGCCAAACAATCCTGTCTAAAGGCTGAATCTAAAACAAGCTACCAAGCTGCAAAGACAAATAGATGAATTGGTGAAGAAAGGATATGTCCAAGAGTCCTTAAGCCCATATGCCTACTAACTTTATTGGTGCCAAAGAAGGATAAGATATGGAGGATATGTTTAGATAGTTGAGAAATCAATCACATTACCATCAAGTACAAGTACTTCATACCTAAGCTTTATGACATGCTCAATGAGTTGAATGGAGCAAGGATATTCTCTAAGATTGATCTCAAATCTGGATACCATTAGGTCAAAATGTGGGAAGGGATGAGTGGAAATTGCGTTTAAGATCTACAATGGATTGTATAAATGGCTTATGAAGCCATTTGGAATATTAAATGCGTTTAGCACATTCATAAGACTAATAAACCATGTGCACTAAGAACTGATTGGGAAATTTGTTATTGTATATTTTGATGATATTTTAGTCTACAACTGTAACTTGGAGACTCACTATGAGCTTCTTAAAGCTCTATATCAATCTAAAGAAGTGTAACTTCTACCGATATAAAGTAATCTTCTTAGGATTTGTTGCGAGTAAAGGAGGTAAATGAGTAGACAAGGAAAAGGTGAAAGCAATTACCGAATGGCTAATGCCATCTAGTTCTGCCGACGCAAGGAGTTTTCACAATTTGGCATCCTTCTATCATCACTTCATCAAGAATTTTACCACCATTGTAACCCTACTAACTGATCTGTCTAAGAAGAACATTAAGTTCAAATGAGCAAGGAAGGGGCAAAGGAGTTTTAAGGAAGTGAAAGAGAAACTGACTACTACCCTTGTCTTAGCTCTTCCAAGCTTTGACAAAGTTTTTGAAGTGGAGTGTAATATATTCAGATTGGGCATAAGAGCCGTACTAATGCAAGAAGGCCGACCTATTGCCTACTTTAGTGAAAAGCTCAAAGGAGCCACACTCAACTATTTTGTATATAATAAGGAGTTCTACTCCTTGATCTAAGCTCCAAACTTTGGTAATATTATTTATTACCTAGAGTATTCATGATCTTCATTAACTATAAATCATTGGGATATCTAAAGAGCCAACCCAAGTTATCTAAGAGGCAAGTGAAGTAGGTAAAATTCATGGAGAGGTTTTCTTATGTTATTAAGTGCAAGAATGGCAAGAGCAATGTATCAAGACAAAATTCCCTCTTGACTAAATAGAAGACTAAACTTCTTAGATTTTCTATAATCTAGAGTCTTTATGCTAAGGATCAATACTTTGGACCAATCTATGCTTAATGTGATGATGACCGAGCTATTGATGACTATCATAAAGAGGACGGATACTTGGTAAGGAAAGGAAAGTTATGTATCCCGACCTATTCTTCAAGAGAGTTATTCGTGCGCTAAGCACATGGAGGAGGATTATCTGGTCATTTCAAAGAGGCTTGAACGTTTGAAGTACTTAGCTTGAAGTTCTTTTAGCCTAAAATGATGAAGGACATATAGTTAATACTAAAGAGATGTATAGCCTGCCGAAGAGCAAAGAGTCGAGCTAAGTAAGCACCTTATATGCCACTACCCATCCCGGTTAAACCATAGTTCGAGCTTAGTATAGACTTTATGTTAGGATTATTAAGGACATCCTAAAGGAAGGATTCCATCATTATGGTCATTGATTGATTCAGTAAGATGGCATACTTTGTACGTTGTTAGCGAACTAACGATGCCTTAGCTATCTCTTTTCTGTTTTTACAAGAAGTGGTTAAGCTACATAGAATACTGAGAACTATAGTATCTAATCATGACCCTAAGTTCTTGAGTCATTTTTGGAAGACCCTTTAGAAGCAACTGGGAAATAAGCTACTATTCAGTATATCCTACTACCCCCAAACAGTTAGATAAGCCAAAGTTGTTAACAAAACATTAGGAACCCTAATTAAAGTTGTTGTTGGTTGAAACCCAACTGATTGAGACATATGCTTACTAATAATTGAGTTTGCCTACAATAGGATTACTCATAGCATCACCAAGAAGTCACACTTTAAGGTCACCCATAGATACAATCTCGAGCTGCCACTTAACTTGATTGCTCCATTCAGCCAACCTAAAGACCCTCAAGCTATTGAACGATCTAAAGCCATCCGAGCCATGCATTAGAAAGTTGTTGATCACCTAACCTAAGCCACATCTAAACTCAAAAGAAAGAGTGATGAAGAAGAGCCAAAAGATTTTTATCCTGGAGATTTAGTGTAGATTCATCTCAATAAGGGCCAATTTCCCTACCTTAGGATGAGTAAGTTATCTCCATGAGCAAATGGACTATTAAAGGTGATCAAAGAAATCAATCCAAATGCTTACAAAGTTGAATTGCTAAAAGAGTATAGGGTCTCTAACTTCTTCAACATTGCCACTCCCTAACCTTATGTCCTTAAGGATAAGCTACCCAATACTAAGCTATATTTGATCCCAAATCTCAAATATCCTAGAGGGGATGATAAGAATTGGGGACTAATCACTTGATCTTGAGCGTATAGCTCAGTCTCCCTAGTTCACTGAATAGTTGATATGAATCTAACTTTAGACGAGGAACTGTTCATCCAACTTGACTTGACATGTCTCCTAAGCTCCCCTAACTTCATCCACTTATAATTAAAGGGAGAAGAAGACCCTGACAATGTTAAGTTGAAAGATGCTTGAAGCTGCATTACCTAGTCATAGAGCTAACCTACTAATGCTGACACCAACCTACCTCATTCTGAGCCTAGGCAATCAGATGTCCCCTTCTTGTTAAGTTGAGGTCCCAAAGTTCACAAGCTGCTACTTGAAGCAGACCTAACCAGCCTAACTCTACTTGACCAACCACACCACTTGGGACTATAGGAAGAGCAACTGATATACATCCATTTTTTTCTAACATACTATCCTTTCTATACATGAATATTCTCTTGTCTACTTTATAAATTTACCCTTGTAAACTATGTATCTTTCCTTTTCTAGTAAAAATCCTTTTTGTAATTTACTTTAGCCTAAGAATTACCCTAATTGAGCTATATATATACTTGTAATATGGAATAACTATATAGTTAGTTACATTGAGTTTCATACATTTTCCCTTATGACTTAACTATTCATTGCTTACTCTCATTTACTCTTATCTAGTTCATTATGAGTGTGGATTAAGGGTATATGACCTTCAATCATACTTGTACAATATATCAAGTACGACCTGAGTTTTTGTAAGGCATAGTATCCTATGTCGGTACATAAGACCCCTACTTAACCTTCAACTTTCATTTAGTTTTTAGACCGTCTTAAGGTTTAGACTTACCTTCGATTTGTGTGATATCAATAGCCGTATGTCACCTTCATGGCAATTCATATCTGGAAGTTTAAAGGTTCAAATTTTAGTTGACTTTGTTGTTAAGTTTACTAAAAGTGAAGATCCCCTTGATCATTGTGAGGAGCCAAGTTAGATACTATATGTCGATGGTTTGTCGACTTGTGAAGGAAGCGAAGCAAGATTAGTGTTGAAAAGGCTAATAGTTGCAAAGATTTCTTATGCTTTAAGGTTTAGTTATCACGACCCCACAGTATCGTTGTCATGATAGATTGCTTTGTACTGTATAAAGGTTTACTATCAACCCCCTTGCTGATCGTAGGCCTTTCATACGACACACACGGTTCCTTCCATTATACGTTACCACCAAGCCCATAGATAAGTAATATAGAGCAATTTAGCTAAATTTACTACTATGGTATAAATTACCTAATCGTATGGACTCATAAGATCCATACCAAAAGAATATTACAAACAAATGCAGTACATAAGGGAATTACATTAAAAATTTTAACCTATGTTATAAACAAAAATATAAAAGTAACTAATTATCTATAAATCTATTATAAAATTTTCCTCTTCGCTCCCTGATTGCTCCAACCCGTCCCTATACGAGACTTACTACAAGTATGCCTCAGCCCGGATTAGCGAAGAAATTTTCCTACAATAAAAGAAATCTATTGAGGTGTAAAGCTTAAGCTTAGTGAGATAAATACCCTCGTCAATACCATATGATAGAAATTTATTAGATACATAATTATATGAATGCATGAACAATCAGTATACTAAACAACGTATGCAGTAACCTAGGAACTACATACGACTTAGAATTACACTCCCTGTAGTCAGGGTTTGAAGATAATTAACTGACCCAAACCAAAATCCGAGTTATAGACCTTGGGTTTTATTTCATTTATACTATTGTACTTAAGCCAAAACAAAACTATATATATACATATTTATATATGTATATACTTTCTTTATCGAATAACAAATCATATTTTTTAAATCTCAAGTCTAGTAGTGTAATAGCTTCCGTAATCCACAAACACATGCCCTAAGTAGAAGCCACAAGACACAGCCCCTCGTTGAGGGTTGGCGTCTGCCGACGCCTAGTAAGCCCATCAGCTTAAGATAGAGACTCAATAAAAATGATGACATAGCTAATGCCCAATCCTACAAGAGGTGAAGTGGCAATCAGTGCTATCCGAATGCAATTATGGGGAATGCATGATTCATCTTATTTCTTAATCATATAGTTTGTTAATCCGATTTTTTTCAAGGTGATCAAACAATTTCATTCCATACACTTACAGGTATAAATTATCACAACAATTCCCATTATTATATAATTAACAAGCCATAGTATACAATTCACAAATTCATACACATGAATTTCCAATATCCTACAAGCTTCCAAATTTATATATATATATATATATATATATAAGTTTAGGTGCATCTATTCTACAAGCAAAATTAAGTAAAGAGTCATCGGGAATTTACTCACTCCGCCATATAGTTAGTTAAAGTAGTCTGGAGGCAAGTCATCTCCATACGCAGTGTCCCTTAATCATCGAAATCATAATACTATAAGGGATTGGAATAAACTTAGGAAATTAAGCTAAAATCCCTTAAGTTATACTCTTGACTAGTTTTCGTATATTTTCCCAGTTTTTACTTAAAAGTTTAATCACGTATAACATTTTCATTTTAAATCTAATTTTTATGATCTTATAGTCAATTTTCATCGTTTTGAGTGTACTTTAACGTGGTGGGGTTAGATTTTTGAAATGAGATATGAAAATCTATCCATAAGTCAAAACAGTAACAGTCCTCATGATTTGGAATGCTTTTAGGCTTTGTTTAGTTAATAGGCTTTTTTGGTAACTTGGGAAATCTTTTGGGCTTCGTCTTAAGATTTCCTTCTAAGCTCAAAATATTTCTTAAGGTCAGATTTGCAACTTTGATTTATACTCCTAAAGCTATCAACCACTTCTTGAGCCCTTAAGTGGGCTTAAGTTGTCAAATGGGCTTATTTTTTATCTAACTCAAATTTAACCACTTTGTTGGGCTTAGGGAGTGTCTTGGGGGTTTCTTGAGAGTCTTAAAACAACTCTTATTAATGTGTTAAGTTGCTAGTAAAAAATTTAAGGGTGGTTCAACTTAGTGTGTAAAGCCCATTTTGGAAGTTTTAAGCTTGGTTTTGAGTTTTAAGCTTAATATACTTATTATACTTGCCTTGGTTAGTCTTTTTACTTTGTTTACTTAATTTTATCATATTTTTAAGTGTCTTTTAAGGATGTTCCAGATCTGGTCGGTTTGAATATAAGGGCTTTTAACTTGGTTTTCCAACTTGTTTCATCATTTTTTTAAGTTTAGGTGTTATATCATGAACCTAGGTTACTTGTATTCAAATCTTACCTTGACTTCTTTTCCATGAGAGGGTTATTTGACTCATACTTTTCATGAAAAATAGTATATCTCATACTTATTACTATTTCCACATCGTAGCTCATGTTTTACAAAGTTGGTTTCCTCATGAAACTTTATGTAATGAATTTTTCCTAAACCTAGGTCTAGATTTGAGCATGTTCAACTTAATATAAATGAAATCAACATCTAAATGACTCTTGAATCCTCACGTCCAGCATGATCCTCTTTCATTCAAGTTCTTGTTTCAAGATTTTCTCATCTTAAAATCTTCCATTCAAAGTGTTAAACATGTATCTCTACAAAACACCAACTTTACATGCTCATATTTTAACTTCATGCAAGGGTTTCAAAAGTTTGTTTCTTAGCGTAGCCTTTGATGTTAGAACAACTTATGATCATACTCATATCTTTATGAAATCATAGTCTCCTAACATAAACATTAACCTACTAACCCAAGAAATACTTACTCGTCCACAAAG
This sequence comes from Lumnitzera littorea, assembly GCA_024138015.1. Lineage (NCBI taxonomy): Eukaryota > Viridiplantae > Streptophyta > Magnoliopsida > Myrtales > Combretaceae > Lumnitzera > Lumnitzera littorea. The sequence goes on from JAMXBB010000010.1 coordinate 61,582,604, forward strand.
CAAAAGTATGGTGATTGTGCACAAAGGTTTCACTTATGCTCCTTAACTTACTTCCTCCTTTTGTACCTTTTTGAAACCTAAGTTGTTAGATCCTTTGAAGTGGAGTTTGTGGAATGTACTAAGGGTCCTAAAGAAGCTTGAATGTAGGAAAAGAAGGACACAAGAAAAAAAAAATTAAATGTGCCGCGAGTATGAGTGTGAGTGTGCTTGAAAGTGGTGGCAAAGCGAAGGGTTTGTGGGGTATGGTTGTTTCCACTTTTGTATTGGTTTTCAAGCGGGAGAAAAAGGAACTGAAAATGAAATTGAAAGTGACAAAAATGCGAGAAAATGTGACCAGTTGGGAATGGGGTAAATGTGTGTTTAAGAAGCTTGAAATTGTTGTATTGTAGCTTACACAAAAGTCAACAATTGCAACTATTGATGATGTAAGCATTAAAGAGTGAATAGTGATGTGTAAGATAAAGTGATTGATAGATGGAAGACAAGAGTATGCACCCCGCCCCCCACCCCCCCCCCCCCCCCCCCTTCCAACCCTTTTCTTGCTTGTTCAAACCGGCCATAGAGTGTCTTTTGGGGCATAGAATTGTCTTGTCTCATTTATTAAAGTTAAGCATATGAAATCGTATGATAATTTGTCCATATGTAGTATAGGTGAAGGGGTGATAAGGAAAGTGTCTTATCACTAGATTTTGATAAGTTATCAATTGATAAGTTATCAATTCATAAATGATTCCAACTTTCAATTGATAAGTCATCTAAGGTGATTAATCTAAGGTGATTAATCTAAGGTGATTGGTTAGTCTACTTATTTATGTATAAGGCTTAGGTATGAAGTAAGGGCATTGTCTTATAGGAAATTGTTTTAAGATTTACTTCTTGCATTGTTTTGCAATTTATGATTTGATTCTTATAAAATTGTGAAATTTTCTAGAGTTGAATGAAATTGTTCAAATTAAATTATCGATTAGTCGCTTAGGGTTAAAAGTCCTTCGGTGTTTTAGGGTCTAAAGTTTTAAGCGACTTTAGAGCTCGTAGTTTTTCAAGTTTAGGTTTTATCAATAATAAGCTTTCGAATTGGAGAAATAAGTTTGTTTCTAATTGTAAACTTGAGTTCTTAGTTTAGTTAATCCTTAGGAACGTTTAGAAAGTACTCTTAATCAAATCATAGGCCCGTTAAAAATAGAGTTTACATTAGTTATCCTACTAGTAACAATGAATCAAAATATGAAGCATTAGTGGCTATGATGAAGTTGGCTAAAGAGGCTAGACCTAGAAGGTTGGATATTTATTCAAATTCACAATTGGTTATCAACTAAGTGAAAGGGGAAATTATGGCAAAGGACAACAATAAAGGAAAGTATCTACAAATAGTCAAACATCTTAAAAAACACAGTTTGAGCAATGGAATATCATGAAGATTCCGTGATCACAAAATTACATAGTTGATAAGTTGTAAAAGTTAGCCTCAACTAGACTTTTGAGGCGAGAGGAGAAGATTCTCATTAAGTACATACAAAAAAGAGCATTTAGAGAAAGTTTATGGAGTACTTACAAGTGCAAAAAGACTCTAAGCCATGTTAGACGGACCTCATCCTTACATATCTAAAGGAAGGGACATTCTTGAAGATAAGAAGGAAGCTCAGAGGTTATTTATAAATCTACCAATTTTACCATCATCAATGGAAAGCTTTATAAAAGAGGTTTAAGTATGCCCTATATGAGTTACCTAAAACCTAGTAAAGCTAAGCAAGCGCTATCTAAACTACATGCTAGAGTTTGTAGTAACCATATAAAGGTAATTGCATTGTATGTGAAAGCTCTAAGACTTGGTCATTGGCGACCAACAATGAAGAAAGATGCATTGGGACTTGTTCAATTGTGTGATCAATGTTAGAAGAATGCACTAGTTGAGTAGGCTTTGAGCACATACTTTATTCCACTTACTAGTCCTTGGCCACTTGCTAAGTGGAGTCTAGATATACTAAGCCATTCCTTAAAATGACTAAGCAAAGGCAAAACATTATTGTAGTGGTAGGTTACTATACCAAATGGGGGGAAGCCAAAACAATGGTGAGTATCACAAGGAAGAGAATAGAAACTTTTGTTGTACGCAATATTTTGACTAAGTTGGGGTTCTATACACTTTGATAATAGACAATGTATCACATTTTGATGATGGTCAATTTAGGGAATTCTAGTTGGAACGACATATCAGGTTATGTTATACCTTAGTTGTATAGACTTAGAGTAATGGACAAATGAAGGCTATAAACAAGGTCATCCTGCATAGCTTAAGGAATAGGATGACCCAAGTAAGAAATAAGTAAGTAGATGAGTTGCCAAGTTTGATAAGATGTGAAGAAGAAATTAAGCAAATGGGATATCAAGCTTGTTGATTTTCATTTAGGGGGTCAACTATTGCAAGTTGATGAGACTTAGGTAGCTAAAGAGTACTAATTTAGTCAACAACTTACTCTGCGGCTTGATCAGCAACCTTAGCAATCTATTTTATTCCCTCAGCATGCTCCTCATTCTCCTCTTCGAGTAGGTTAGCAAAGTCAATGTAGCTCAAGTCATACTCAAAATGGAGTTCTAAGAGTTACTTCCTTACATACCCAATGTTGTCTCACATCTTCAACTTACAAATTTCAACATACTCTGCACTAACTAAAACTTCTTCATAAAAGGTCCCTTGGCTTAGATTTTGTTCAAGCTCTTCTATGCAAGCTTCTTGTTTAGGGATGTAAATGGGACAAGTTATAGGAATCCAAAACCCATCCCATTATACTAACAAAGTTCCTAAAACCCTATAAGTCTTTTTAACCCTACACCTAGGACCCATCCCCTATAGTAATAGGGTACCCACTTCCTAACCCACCAGACCTATTTATTTATTTATTTTTTTTTCCAAATGACTATTTTTTCCTTCACTAATCATTATGTGAGAAATTGATTTGCATTATTAACAGAATTTAGGTAATACGATGAGGATCAAGGAATCTATTTGTTGTACCTTCTTCATCTTACGTATCAAGTTCCATCTTGATTTTTCTATATGTTTTAATTTTAAATATATGGTTAGCATTTGCATCAAATTTGTAATTTACTTAACTATTTTTGTCTACTATGTAATAAATACACAACTACCTTCTCTTAGCCAATAAAAACAAAAAATCTCACATAGATATATATTCATAAATACTAATAGAAATAGTAAATGTAATCAAAGTTGATATCATCCCTATTGTCATCTATGTATTATTTTAGGTACTAGAAATTGTAGTTAATATCATATCATTAATTTTTATTTTTTATTACGTAATGAGTTTTCCATCAGGTTTCTTTTAAATCCCATAACCCATACTAAAACTCTAACAAGTTTTTAGCCATATTCCAAAACCCTATCTAATAGTACGCTATAGGGCTTTTAACGGGTTGGGGAGTCAAGTAACCTATAATGACTCGCCTAGTTACATCCATATTCTTGTTGCTCCGAACAGGTCATCCAATGTTGGAGCTCCTCAACATGCTTATATTTTATGTTCTCTACCTCCTTCTTGGATGCCATCAAATCGACAATAAGTTAGGCACTCTTCTTACGTTCTTCCTTAAGTTTAGCCTCTTTCTCTTTACATAACCTAATCTCTCTATTTAGATCTCTCTTTAAGCTGTAAATCTCTTCCTTCGATTTTGCCCTCTCCTCCCCCCATGACTTGATATGAGCAACAAATTTTGTCTGTACTTGTACCAAAGAATTTTTTGCCTCTTAAGCTATATGAAAAGCTAATAAAAAATATCAAAGATTAGCCCAAGCAAAATGTGCTCAAAATAAAATATTAAAAGGAAATGCCTTATCTTCCTTTTTTTTAATCATAAGAGCATCAATGATCATAAGCAAGTGCTGGGGTGTCTATGCGAAAAAAAAAAAACGGAAGTTATAACTAAAGTACTAAGAAATAAACAATAATAAGAGTTGAAAGTCAAATTTACATTATATAACTTTGCAACAACTAGTTGTTTCAAGTCCTTGACTCCTCCATCAAAACTAGCATAGCATGGTTGTACTTAATATTTCTCTCCAGTTTCCCTACATCTTAAGGGAGCCTAATACACTCCATAGGTAGCTAGGCAATCCCATTATTCCCTAAACCAAAATGTTTGTATAGACTTCCTACAATGGGATGTATTGATAAATAGGTTCATTTTCAAGATAAGATGGGGCCATAGGTCTAGGCATAATCATAGGAACTTCCCTAACCAAGGTAAAGCTTGTAGACTCTCCATCATTGGTACTACCCTTCTTGGAATCATCAGCCATAACTTTTCCCTTCATGAGGTCTTGACAAGAAGGCTCCACATTAAGTTGCTTTTTGGGTAACTTAGCTTCAATGGCCTCTATCCTCTTCTAAGCATTCCTAGCTTTCACATTATGAACTTACCCTTTGTTAATATCATTTTTATTTAAGGTAGGATCCTTTTCTTCCTACCACCATCCTTTTTAGGAACTTGTTCGGTGTTTAAGCTAGCAAACAAGTTTTTGGAATCTAGGTTCTTCAACAACATATCTACAAGTTGACAAGTATATTAATTCGATAATGAGTAAAAGGAAAGGAAACCAACTTATTGGTTACTGAGCACAAGTAGGGAAGATTACCCATCCTTTGGTATACTTAGTTAAGATCTCCTCACAATAAGCCTAACTTAACACAATAAATTGCAAGAGTCAATACCTTCTTAGTCTACAACTATGCCCACATTTGTGCCCTCAACAATATTCTCATTGCCCTTTACATCACTTTCGCCCTTTAGAGCCACACTGTAATCATTAGAAAATATCAATACACTAATAGTATCATCACCCCACACAAACTAGTGGGTTTGTACTTTTCCATGATCTTATTATAAGTGGCTTTGTCATTCTCCAACAATACCTCGATATCATTATATCTAATTGTTTGAGACCAATATGTTGGGAAATTAAGATTTTTTTTTTCCAATGTAATAACTACCCATTTCTTTTTCCAATCATGGATAGAGGACTCTAACATAAATAAATTTTTATTTTAGGTTGAGCACTAATATAAAACCAACCTTCACCACATTTTATTGTAGAAAGGTACCTAAATAATATTATATTAGCCTTGACCTCTAAGTCCTCATAGATATACTTAAAGGCTATGATCAACCTATAGGAGTTTGGTGTTAACATGCTTGGGCATATACAATGTTGATGTAAAAAAAAAAAAAGAAAGAAGGCTTTTTCAAAGGGTAAGAAAGGAAGACAAAGACCAATCTCAAACTATTTTCAAAAAGGGAAAATTTCCATTCACCTAGTAATGCAATGCGCTCTTGAACCTCAAGCCTTTTAATCTTCCTGTTCTAAGGGGCAAAGCGAAAGTAAAACACAAGCCATCAAACTCCTTATCTATCAATGTACTTGAAACGCCGTTTATGACTTAAATTATACTCGATGCTAAAATAAAAAGCTTGTGGGATGCTTTTATCCTCACCATCATCAGGATAGTTATCCAAGAGGATTCTTCAAATTCTCTAGATCTTTAGAGCATGCTTCCTCCTAGATTCAATGAATCTAGAAAGGTTCATTCTAAGGGCACCCATTGACTCGTTGAAAATAGGTGTGCATAAACCAACAAGTGTATCGGGTTGTAGAAATAGTGTAAACAATGAGTCAAGGTCGTATTCCACAAGGAGGTAGCTCCTAAGTATTGAATTATCTAAGTTTTTCCCTAAGCTAAGCTATCAATGATTAAATTAAAAGTGATGAAAAATGAATAATACGATGAATACTAAATCAAATTTTCTAGCTACATTATGAGGGTCCTAAGTCTAGGAGATAAAATGATCAAACTGGAAATCTATTTTCATTTGAATCGATGAGATGTCTTAAATCAATATTTGAAATTGACTGTAAAGGATTTAATTAAACTCACTAGAACTCGCCCACTTTCCCGAAGTAGGGGAATTCTAATTGTAGCATAAATTCACTCATTAAGGCAATTTATTTTTAATTATCTGGTAAATAATAATCTGCTCATACTAAATTTGTTATTCTAATTAGAAATATGGTTTAAGCATATCCCTATAACCCGAACCATACTTCCAACCACATTAAGTGCGTGAATTCATAATTTTAATTAAAACCCGCATATCCCTATAATAAGCTTTTTCAAAAATTTAAGCTATGTTCAACACGAGTTATCAAAACCCTCTCTGATATCCTATAACTCTATCTAGCTAAAAAATAATAATGGCCACATGTTAAATAACTAAACAATGAATATAATAGGAAAATACCTAAATACTCAAAATCGACATCGAAATAATACACGAATACTTCAATTCATCAAATCCATCAATACAAAACCCAATTAAATTAAGTACTAAATCATATCGCAAAACCCAAATAAATCAAGATACATTTAAATCGAAATAACAAGAAAAAGAAAATATCTCGATCGGTATATTCATTCCTGAAACTCGATACAATAATCAGCATATCCCAATTTATTTGAAGCCCGAGGTAGTCCTCTAGCAAGTTAAAACAAAATAATTTAGAGTTCTGAAATTGAACACAATATAATCAAATTAATAAAATGAAACTAAAGTTGTTACTCTTTAGTAAACTAAGTAAAACAAAAAAGAGTCAAAATCCCTAAGCTCTGGAATCTTCTTCTCGTCCTCTGTCTTCTTTTCTTGTTTTCAGCTACTGTATATTCTTCCCTAATACTAAGCTACTCTCTCTATTCCTTCGTAAGCTCTCTATATTCCCTTCTCCTCCTCCTTTTAAGCTACTCTGTTCTCTTCCTTTTTTTGTTATTGGGCTGCTGCCCTCTCTTCCATCGTCAACCCCCACTCTCTGTGAACATGACTGGGCTATATCAATGGGCCATAGCCCAATTGAGTTACACATCAGCCTTCCACAATTAATATTGCCTCATGCTTCCTCCACGAACAACTTTACTGGATGGAGTAACAATCGACATGGGCTTTTCCAAAAGATTAAAGCACAAGGAATATACTCTGCTATCTCTTCTTTGGATCAATGGATTCATAGAATTTTTATTAATATATATATATATACAGCATTGGACGTGCTGAGGTGTAGGCCCAAAAATAGGAACATGCCTGCTTCTTGGTACGTACTTGGCCTTTGCTGTCATTGTGTTGGAGTTGCTGCAGGGGTTGCTCAGCATGTGGACAGCAGCAGTCAAGCAGCTCTCGGCCTGCTGCTCTGGCGTAGAGTTTCTTAGTGAATTGCTTTTGTGATCCTCGGTGTGGTGCTCTGCTACTAATTGGTCTCGGCTTGGCTGTTATTTGGAGTTGCTCTCGATTTAAGTTGCTGCTGAGCATGAGCGCACGACCTGCAAGTATGCGTGGACAGCTGATAGTCATGTTAAGTGAAGAAGCTGCTGCTGTTCATTGAATGGAGTTCATGGCCACGGCTGCTGCTGGTTGCTATCAGTTGCTGCTTTGGAGTTGGATGTCATGGCTACTGGATTCAATTTCGTGAGCTGCTGCTGCTAGTTGGAAATTGAATGCCACGCTGCTGTTACGTGCTGTTGTAATTTGTTTGGCTAGTTGATGTTCAGAGTGCTTAGTTCTCGGTTCTCATTGGCTGCTGCGCTTGGTTAATTGGATTTGGCGGTTGTCATTTGGAGCTTTCGGCTGCTGCTGCTGCTTGGAGCTTCTCGGCTAGGACTGTTGCAGCTGCTGTTGGTGCTTGGTTCTTAGCTGAATTGAAGTGTTCTGTTGCAGTTCAAATGAAAATTGCCTGCTTGATTGGAGTTCGTGCTCGGCTTTTAACTCAAGAAAAGAAAGAGCTTCTGTTCTTGTTCATGTGCAGCTGCTGTTGTAGTTCGTGCTGGTATGCTTGGTTGGATGAAGTACCATCATGTCTGCCACTTGAAGTACTTGGCAAAGCCTCATTCTTACAGTTTGGAACTTGGTTCTCGGCTAGGAGTTGCTCAACCGTGAGTGGACAATAGCTGCTGCTCGTCTTTAGGTCCATCAGTGGCTGGTTGCTGCTGCATGATGTCTCGTTCAGAGTTGCTGCTGAAGCTTCTCGAGCATACTGCTGTTCGGTGGCTGTTGTAGTGCCCTCTGCTTGTTTGGTCTTGCCTAGAGCAGAGACAAAGCTGCTCGGTTTCAGTCTTCGAGTAAGCAAGAAGTCCTCAGTTTTGGAGTTCTCGGCCTAGCATGGTTCTCTGTTGCAGGGAGTAACTCAGTTGAAGCTGCTGTCCAATATGAAAATCCATGGCCCGCAATAAGAAAAAAAAAAACAAATGAAATGAATTCTTAGCACATTGAGGATAACAACTCAACTTTGCTACACATAATGGACTGATTTGGCTTGTCAAGTAAATGGACTCCAATCCTTGCTGTATTTAGAGAACTTTTAATCAGTCAGGCTTGGAATGTTGCTTGGTTTGGTTCTCGGCCTAATTCATCTTGGTTTGGTTTGGATAGAAGTCGATACACTTTAGGAGCTCGGCATGAAGTCTCAACTACTGCTGCAATTGAGTAGAAATTTGCATCTCATAGATCCCCTGACTCGTGCTTGGATATGAGGAGTTGCTATTCAACATAGCTTGGTTCTTGAAGAAATTGCTGCTGAAAATTGCAGCTCAAGAAGCTGCTGTAGCATGTACAATTTGGAGAGTACCAAGAGAGCTGCTCTTCCTAGACTTGTAACTGCTGCAATTGAAGTTCAGCAGCTTGAATGGATTGAACCCAACCAGAAGCTTGAATGGATGGTTACCTGTCGGATAAACCAAAAGCAAGTGATGAGCTTATATGGTTATCTAAACTAAAATACGTTAAGTTGGCCTCAACAAGAAATTGTAGGATGACTAATAGATTGGGTTTTCCATGTCCTTGATTGTGAAGAATGCCAATTGTGTTTTTTGAGTGTTCAGCCTAAAAATTCTGGTCTGAAATGAGTTGCTGCAGTTGTATTGAAGTTGTCACACGAGAGGAGCTGCTCAATCTTGGTTTGAGGAGAAGAAAAGCTGCTTGGCTTAGTGCTCTCGGTTCTCTGTTTCAGGCTGAACTTGATACAAATTGGGAGCTCCAAACCAAGTTTATCAATCCTAAGTTCAGGGAGCTGCTGATGACTTGTTGGTTGCATGAAATACCTTGCTGCTTGCTTCCCAACAAAAAGATCTAACATGGGCTTGAAGTTCTGGGGCCACTATTAATTTATTTTCAGCTCAAGCAAAGGTTATGAGCTACTGTTGTTTGTTCAAGTAGAGAACCTCAAGTAAGGCCACATGTATGTATCTTTTCATCTACAAGATAGGATCCAAACCGCTCAATATTATATCTTGTTTCATTTCTACTCTGTTTGGTGCTCAAATTGGACTTTAATGTGCTGCTGTGCGTGTTGGTTGGAGAACAAGAACTCGAGTTTGCTGTGAAAATCTGCTACAAAAATAGCAACATGGAGAGAACCAATGAGCTCATATTAATGAAAACCAAGCATAAGAAACTGATATAAGTGTGTACCCTTAAGAATATGGCTAAATAGCTAATTGAATAATTCTTTCTTTTATGAATTGCATAAACTCACATAAAATATATATATATATATATATATACACATACACACAATTATAATATGAATATATGAGTTTATAAGAGCTATTTGAGTTATATTTTAATCATTTTTCTTAATACTAACCAAGAAAATTGCATTTTTCATAATTTCTAAGCATAGTTCAATCACTCCAAGGAAGAGAGGTGTATCCCTAACCTAGCTCTGATTATTCACAATTTCCATGGAGTTTTAGTTATTGGATGTAGTGGCAAACATGATTACCTTTAGAATGCAAGATATTAGAGACAATAGGAAGATCTTGAAGAGAAGGATGCTTTAAGAACAATGATAGGGAATGCAAAAACTTGAAATGAAACTAAGGGAAAATGACTAAACAGAAAAGTTGATAGGAGAGGAAGTTATAAAGGTATTATAAGCATAGATATCAAGATTTACATCGCTAATCTTGATAGGTCACGAATGTCTAATAACCCGACTGTGATTATTCATAATTTCCATAGAGTTTGAGTTGTTGGATGTAGTGGTCGACATGAATACTTTCAGAATACATGGTATTAAAGATGAAAGGAAGATATTGAAGAGAAGGAAGCCTTAAGAGCAACAGTGGGAAATCTAAAAGCTTAAAATGAATTGAAGGAAAATGACTAATCGGAAATATTGATAGGAGAGGAAGTTATAAGGGTATTGTAAGCATGCAAATTGGGATTCGCATCCCTAATCTTGATAGGTTACAACCGCCATATAATGCACATTTTAAAATGAATGGCTAAAATGGACATTCGTTATGCATTATATATACATCATGGCTATCATGTCAACACAAGCCTCAATGTATGGAATTCGAAGCAACTAGTAACAAACACTACTCCTTGGCTATACATCACAATTGAGATCTTTTTTTAATGGCCTAATACAAAGGTCAAGCTTCATAAAGCCTAAATGAAAGTAATGGAGGTTAGTTAAGTTGACTGCTCACATTGTACAACTTAAGAACACGATACTCGTAAGTTTCACAACCCAACAAGTTTGCAAATAAAACAAAGATTTGAAAACTAAGATCAATCACTATAATATCTGGTCAAATTAATAGAATTTTCTATTATCAAGATATTCTCCTTATTGTCCTACTAAGGAGAGTCGAGGGGCAAATGGTTTTTAATTGTTTTTAGTCCTAAACCTATTGGCCATTGGGCACCCTAAAATGTTTTATGATCAGACCTAGATTCTCAAAGTTCAACATTCTTTACCAAGTTTACCCTAACTCATTAAGGAGACTTGAGGTAAAAAAGCATGAATCATGTGATGTCGAATCAAGGGATTTCTAAAAAAAGTTGAGAAAAGTCACTAGTAAGCTCAAGATAGCTTAAATCTTTTGACAAAGCAAACAGCTTAACTGTTAAAGATTTGAATTCTAACATGGGGTGTAAATAGTTTAGAGGTTACTACACAAGTAACTCCTAACTACCTTACGTTCTAAGAATCTAGCAAGTTGTTTAACAGAGAATTTGAGCCAATAGAGACAATGTAACTATCTAAGTCAGCAGTTATCAGGAGCTCCTTACAAATATATCCAAAGGAGGGCTCAATAACCTCTTTGGACAATCTTTATCACTTACCGATGTTCTACTTCTTTTCTCTCATAACTTTTATACAATTACTTATTTAAGTATCGAAGTAGCTATGCCGGAGTCGCCTTGGCATCCCCTTAGCCTAATTTTTCTTTTCTTTCACAAGTTTACATAAAACTAGCAAGCCACATCTTAAAATCCTAAAATTGACTGTCAACACATTCATGATATATATGCTTTCTTACTAATGTTTTGATTGTTGTTAACTAAGTGGATACTTGGATATGTTGGGTTATTAAGCATATGATTGTACATGCTAGGCTTCTAACCACATGTTTAAGCATACTTGGTTGTAGTGATATTTTGGCGTATACTTCGTTTGCTATTTTAGTTCTATACTGAGTTGGCTAAAAACCTAAGTTGAAGAGTTAACTTATCTAACCTTAAATACCAAGGACTAAGCGTGCCTGGAATTAGAAGCAAAGTTGGGTAAGTGAGAGCAATTAACTACAAAATTTTGAATCAAGTTAAAGGAAATGGATTTGCAATAAGAGGTTTTTATGTAGATATTTTGAATATAAAGGTATATTTATGTATCAAAAATGAGTTGTTTGAGAAAGATAAATTGTGATACTTTGAATATGGCCTACTATTATAAAAGTTTCTACTATAATTTGTTATGTCAATAAAATAAAGAGAAGTTTTGGAAGTTTTGTATATTTGTGGAGTTAAGTTGACTAGTTGGTTAAAGATTTAACATTATCTCTAACTTAGGGATAGTATAACGAATTGTCTCTTAGATACTGTAAGTTGAGAAATAGTATGAATAGATGCTTTGAGAGGTAGGGCATTACATAGAAAAAGCTTATTTGAACACTTTCATTAGCTGAAAGTATGTTGCCTTTGGATTAAGTCAAGAAGAATATAGTTTTTGGCATGATAATTTTATAAATGATATTATTCCTGAATCATTGATCCTTTTGTAAATGGTTAACTATAGAAAGTAGCAAATTTTCTTCAAGATAAATCTAAACTTAGCTATAGTGGTTTAGACCGTTGTACTACAAAGGCATTTCTTGATGAAGTTCTATGTAAATTATCTATTGAAGGAATGTTTTATAGTACTTTTTATTGAAAGCATCTTTATACTTAAACATACTCTAATAACTTAACTTCTTAGAGCAAGAGAATCCAAACCAAATTATCAATATTTGTGATGAAAATTTTGAACAAGCTTTAGCTACTGATGTGCTCTACAAAGGCATAATATGTAGTTAGTCTCGAGATGTTAGATGTGCTAGAATGATGTTGATTCACTTATCCATTGTTCCTTTGAGAAAACATCTTTTCAAGGTGAATGGTATCATCTATCCAAGCAATTCTACCTACCTTTTTTCAATAAGTTTCAACATTTGTCTCATTTATTAAATTGATGGTTAGTGAATCTCAAGAGACTCTTTCGGTAAGTCTACAAGTAATGATTTAATATTGGTTGGTGTAGGTCCCAAAAGTAACCGGGGGGGTTGTAAATTGGTTACTTAGAAAATATTGAGCTGTTTACAAAAACAAACTTAAACTTATCTCCTTTGATTACTTTAGCAAGATTAAGCACAAAACAATATATGAACAATAAAGCACAAAGTAAAGAGAGTAGGAATGAAAAGATTTGGCTTAAGATTTATAGTACTTCAACCTTATACTTACTGCACTCTTCTAACTCTGCTACTAGGGACCTAGTAATCTACACTGGTATCGTTTTACTATCCACTTTTCGCTATCTCAATCAAGAGAGAAACAAGTACAAGTCTTTCTACTCTATCTCACTAGACTTGGCTTGTTGATACATAGATCTATAGAACTTTGAGTCTCTCCTCTAACACAAACTCTAATTCTTGCAATATAAGATATACAATAACAATGAGGATAAATACAGAAGTCCTTAGAATATAAGCATTAGAGAAGATTAGAAATTTTAAACTAGAGTAAATAGTGTTGTCTCTAAATTAAGTTCTGAATTTTCTCGAATATGAAGATTACAGTAGAAAATCGTAGAATAAGTATATCTTGAAAATTTGAACTTCTTGGCTTTTATATCCTTCAAATGCAATGTCTCTTTCTAAAATCTTGGATATATCTTTGACACAACTTGAGAGATCTTGAAATATCTTGATTTAGCCATTGGAAGTTATAATCCCTTAATTTGTGGAAGCTAAATCTCTTTTGTTGATTAATTTGTCTTGAACATTATACTACTTCTGTTGTAAGAGATAAATTCTACTCAATTTTTCTTATGTATACTTTAGCTCTTCTCATAATTCATTAACATAGCCTTCGAAAAATTGAATCCTCTTAAAAATAAATATCTCCCAAAAATTAGGAGCAAATCTTAAGGCTTGATGATCTTGAGTTTGAATTTGAATCTTCTAAAATATCCTTACTAAAGCTTTGCTCATGTTTATGATACCAAATCTGATGCTGTTAAAAAATATCCTTCGAAAATTTTCTTATAGCAACTTAGTTTAAATTTAATAAAAATCTACAGTAACAAGATTAAGATTCATCCTTATCTTGTAATATCTTCATACATGCGCTCTCATCTATTCTTGGGTTGAGCTCTAACAAGAATCTAATTTGAACTTCTTAAAATTCTCCACATATCCTAATGATAATCCATTACAATTCTCATGAACAATTTGATAGTATGATTCCAACAAAAATCTATTCTCTATCATAAAGCATTGTGTTCGATTAAGCTTGACCTTAAAATGTCTTTATTAATTCCTACTTAATCCTCAAAGATTTAATGTCTAATTTAGTGCAATGTGTTAGCTACATTACCTAAATATATTCAACAAGTGGAGTTAGGCTTTAAACAACTAATAACCTAATAAACTTCACATATCAAGCTCCTTTGTTAAATTCTAAAATTGTCCAATGATTTTGAATTTTAGATTGAGTTTTAGAATAAATTCTTATCTTTTGTTTAATGACCTACACATTTAATAAACCTATTAAACATCTTTACTCTTTTTGCTATCATCAAAACAATGATGAGAGAACTCAATAGTTGACAATAGTAACAATAAAACGCAATGAAGTTTGGAATCTTTTAAGAGTGATTTCAATTAATCATATGGAATATGTGTCAAATATGAGTAAAAATTTCAAATATTAAAATGGAAAAATTACACAAATATGACTTATATTTTTAGGCTTTTGCAAATAAGTAGCCTGTGTTTTTGTTATTGACAAATATACGACTTATGTTTTGTCTACTAGTTATTTTTAATAAGCGACACATGTCAACATCAAATTATTCCATAAATAATTAATTAAATAAATAAAATAATAATATGAAATATACTTTTACTTTTATAATTTAACTAAAAAGTTTAAAAATTATAGATAATAAAAATTGAGAAATAAAAGAAAAAGACAAAATATTCATGAGCAATTATGTTTTGTGTAATATTCAATTATAAACCATAGATCTCATGTTTATCAAGAAGTAAAATACAGCTCATTAGTTTACAAAAACCCCAAAACACAAGCTATGTTTTGTGTAATTCCCTATTAAAAATGGTGAAGAATAAGACATCTAAATCACAAATATAACTAGATAGAATATTCATGACCAATCTCCCTAATGGTGGTAACCTAATAATAGAAATTTTAGATCCTTAAAAGGTACAATAAAGATAAAAAAATTTATTTTGTACTACAAATATAACTAGATAAAATATTTATGAGTGGTCTCTATCACATTCCAAAGAGGTGAAGTCACAATAGTTCTACCGTGTGGAGCACCTTAAGAGGAGTTGACCTCGTAGCCATTATCAGAGATCTAGTTCACACAAGACAAACATGATTCAATTGCTTTGAAGCATCAAGCTCAATACCTGTTACACATAAATCTTATGATATAATCTTTTCAAATTAACTTTCCACCAAAGACTTATAAGTAGAATTTTAAATTCATACTCTTATTATAGATAATATGCTTATATGAAGAAGTTATATTTTAACAAAGATGTTTAAAACCACTAAATTAAGAAAAGTGTATTACAAACCAAAGGATAGAAACTACTAGGCCACTTAGGGAGACCTAATTATTTTCTCCTAAAAAGTTATAAAAATTGACTAATTGAAAATAAAAGTCTAGTCGTTTCTTCTTAATCCTTACTCCCTAACCCTATTCCTTATTGCTTTGAATTTTGATGAAATACCACATTCTACTTCAAACCTACAAAAGAATCTATTGAGGAATAAGTGACAACTTACTCAATAAATGGGACGGAGATAGAAGTATGTATTCATCACAATTCAATCAAGGTTTTAAATCAAGTTAATTAGATAATATGCATATAAAAGCAAGTACCATCACACAATGTCTTCTAATCCATCATGAGATTAGAGAAATCGTGTCTACTCTAATTCAGGTTGAGGAGTTTGACATCATGCATCACAAATCAAAATCAAATCGGGACTTATGTAATAGAAAACATCCTTTACCCAAGACTACCTTTAAACTATTGTCCCCAATCTTGCCATGACCTTCTTTCCTATCACTTAACTTAACTAAGGATATGGAAATGACCATTTTAGCTATTCTCTTCAAAGGGTCCATGTTTAGCCAGATATTCCTAGCCATTTCCCATAGTGAGTTGTGATACATGTCTAGTTAAAAGTTAAGTCGAACTTAAGTTAATTCATTTTTAAGGTGATCAACTAATTTCAAGCAGTCTAAGCAAAACAATATATACAAAAACAAACATAATATGGAGCTCAACTCCTACAACATCAAACCAATATCTAAGCACATACACACAAAACTAAACTATAACCACAAACAATAATATACTAGAGTCTCTAAGAATTCTGAAATAATACTCCATATGATTTAATGCATTAACCCCTCTTACCTTAATTAGGATGCTCATTATCTTCGTGCATTGCTCCACTCTTCTTGTATTATCCTTAAATATTTAATGTAACCTCTTCAGTTTCCATCTAATATATAGAATAAGAGTTCATTTGGACATTTAGGCTTGTTCTTCATTTGAGTTAAGTAAGTTTCCTAACCTATTTATTAAGTATTAGTTGAGTAATATAAGTTCTGACTAAGGTTTTGACTTGCTATTTTAGCATTGCTTAGGAATATTCTAACCTAAGTTCTAACTCTAGTAAGTCTTTAAGGTTTATATACAAGTGACTCAGATGATCTAATATTCGGTAACAATCTACCTTTTGACCAAACTTCTAGTTGCTTTTATTGTAGTACATGTCAAGCCCCTTCCATTAGATTACTTTTTAACTGAGTTTTTAACCCTACAACTATTTTGTATTTCACTACTTTACACATAATTCCAACTTATCCAAAGTTTAGAATCATATCAATTTCACTCCTTACAGCATCAAGATACCCTAAATCTAAAGCTACCTATTATACTCTTTCTTTAAACTTTATTTATATACAAATTCTATAAGAAAAACTTTGGCATCAAGCTTATAAATCAACTTTCTCCTTAAACTCCAAAGTCATTGGCTTAAAACTTAAAATTACTCAATTTTAGTTGTTGCATGCTAATGAAAACAAATTATAATATGGTTTTATGAAAATCCAATAAGCTTCTCTAAAAAACTCAACTACCAACACATTGTTTTGAGAAAAACTGAAATTTTTTTCTAAAATCTAACTACTTGATTTTTAAAATCTAACTGCATGGCATGAAAGCACAACCTTTTAGGAGTTTACTCATAAAAATTCAAACCGAAATTACAATAATTGAATTTTTGAAAATATGATTGAAAATCAATTTATGGGACATTTTTCTTAAGGACCACACAACCTTTTAGGAGTTTACTCATAAAAATTCAAATCGAAATTACAATAATTGAATTTTTGAAGTTGTAATCGAAAATCTACAAATAGGATGTTTTTCTTAAAGACCCTATATTAACCCTCAAAATTTCGAACATTTGATTTGATATTTGAATTCCTCATACAATAATATCATGGAAAACTAGGTTTCATAATTTTTTAAGATCATTTACTATTTTTAATAAATTTTTGTTAAAAATGAAAAAATCGAACATTCACTAGATTACTACACTCCAGCCACCGTTGAAGGATGAGGGTTGGCCTAACAAGTTAAGTGTGGCCTTCTCCTTCAAGTGGTGATGTGGTTCCACTTTAGTTGTTGGTTACATGTATGAACTCTTCAATTCCCAATTTCACACATTTTTCTAGAAAATTTCCCTAAGCTTTAGTTCTCTCTCAATTCCTATCTCATGAATTTTTCCAGATTGCTAATTGACTAAACTCTTCAATGGTTGTTAGTTGGTGATTTTTATAAGCATGTTTAGTGCATTTTGCTTTTAATTTCTTACAAACACTTGGTGTTTTGCATGGTTAGGTGTCAAAATAATAGTGTTTATCATCCTTGACATGTGCAAACCACAATCTTAAGGTTGTCAAGCCTCATGGAGTCTTTTTTTGTCTTCATGCCATATATTTTTTATTATTTTCCTTATTTTCTCTTATTATTTTAGTAGATTTTTCCTATATTCAAGTATTTTTAATAATTACGAATATAAATTTATATGATAATTATATCCAATGTATATACATTCCTTCTACATATTATTAGATATCATTTCATAATTTTATTACTCACATAATTTATCTCTAAAAGTTTGTTTATTATTGATGTCAATTTCATGCATTTCCAATATTTATATAATTACATAGTAAAATTCACTAATTTAGCTATATTTTTATTATTTTATTGTATTTTTTTAGATCCAAGCCTATGATGTTTCCTCGATGAATATTACCAACCCTTTCGTAAATTTCTAATCTAAACAGGTTAGTTTTGTAAACCCTCTACATTGACTATTAGAGATTTAACCGCAAAATTATGAAACTTACATTTTCTAAATTAAGTATTGGATCATAGTTATTAAAATTATAAGGTATCATAATCTCCCTAATGGTGGTAATACAATAATAAAAACTTTGGATCCCTAAAGGGTGCAATAGAGATAAAAAAATTTATTTTGTGCCACTTTGGTAACCCTAAAAGAAAAGTTTAAGAATTCAAAATGTTTGTATTTTATAAAGATCAAGATGAAGTAACACACAAATCTAATAAAAGAGATCATATAAAACATCACAAAATAAGTAAAACTGTTTTTTCCACCTTACCTAATTTCTAGATAACTTTGTTATAAACTTCTATAAAAGTAACTAATACAATCCCAATGGGTGTTTGGATAAGAATTAAGTCAAAAATCAATTTTGGTCTATTGATACACTTAGCCTAACTTTATTTTTTATAACAAATACAAAAACATATTCCTACTGACAAGTGCACTAGTTCGTGTATGCAATAACAAAACTGGTGAGAACCAGGTTGAACTTATAGAGAATGACATCTAATTTTTAATAGTATTAGCCTCATCTAAATATAGGCAATTAAAATAACAAAATTTATTGAATAATTAAATTCTAAAGAAATTAAATTAACAAAATAAATAAATCGGGATATTCAATATCTTAAAAGATTCAATTATAAACCAGATCATTAGAATATCAGTTATAATAACAAAGGTATCTTTAATAAGTTTAGTTTTAAAATAATTAAGCATTAGGAATTCCTTCTCACAAGGCGAATACCGAAGATCAAACGATTTATCTTTTCCATCGCTAGACAAAAGATAAACAAAATTAATCTTCTCTTATTCCTAAACCTTAATTGAATTATAAACATACGTTATGACTTTTTTAATCCAAATTATCCCATTTATAGTAAAAAATTAAAAAAGGTCTCACGACTCAATCCTAATTAACATGAATTCCAATATGATCAAAATACATATTGTCATGATTAGGAAATCAAAGACTTTGAACAATAGGCACAATTCATAAACTGATAATTTGAAAATCCAGTAAAAAATATTTATTAAGTACAAACAAAAAAAAAATAGATAAGATAATATCCAAATCAAGAATTTATTAAAAGGGATGAAACTACCTATTTAGGAGTTCCATCCTCTGATTCAAGGCCAAATATTGCTTCTATTATTTCTAATATTGAAATCCTTAAATGAAAATAAAACTATTCTCTAAACCTTAAATTAGTGAATGAGAGGAAAAATCTATTCTATATTTTATTATATTCTTCTAAATTCTACTCGTTTATTCAATTATAAGACCTACTATTTATATTACCAGGAATCCCATAAAGAGTAAGCCTGCAAGATACAATTATCTATGTATTTTTAATAGCTTCAATTCTTTTTAAAAATAACTTGGAATGACCACACCCTAGAAACATGGCTATAGTTTTTGTATATGGTCTTTCTATACTTCGATTGTTGCATGAAATAAAATATATACAGCTTGGCAATTGATGAATACACGGCAAATTAGATAAATTATTACAAGTACACAGTCTATAATGACAACACTACAATCATGGTATGTGCTCGTGAAGCTCTCGTATTTAATTTCCTTTTCCTTGCAATTTCAAGTGTCTTCCTCATTATGTGTATATTTTTTCAGTATTGCATATTTTTCCTATCAAAAATATATAAAAAAAAATACAATTTAGTGTAATAAAGCGCTAAAACAAAATTTTCATAAATAAAGTACTAAATTACACTAAAATTAAACTAAAAGGCCTATAAAAGTAATATAAAGTCTACTAATAAAATCGACACAATTAAGCTTCATCATCCATATTCCTAAATTAAGTTGTGAGACAAGTTTATTGTTATGGACAAGTCACTAAGAGTCATTTTCAAAGGAATAAGGTTAAGATATATCCAGTATGTGTTTCCATACTCATAAAATACTAGAAGAAACTTAAAATTGTAGTAAGAACATAAATTACAAAATAAAAATCGAACCTAAGGAAAACTTGAACTTTGACAAATGCCCAAGAACTTCATGACTACAGCAACTAAAATAAAACAAAATTTATATCTAAATAAATTCAAAAATTATTGAAGGCATTTAGATAATACACCAATGTAAGATAATTAATAAGATAAAAGTTTTGAAAAAGGTACATATTTGGAGTGCCATTTAAAGGTATGGTCAATTGATGAACACTAATCCTATTAACTATAGGGTGTGTCATGACTGATTCTAATAGATCAACCGAAGAAATCAAAAAGAAAATATTGCATCTCAATTGACTGCAAGGTATTATGTAAATAAACCCCTTCTTCTTCCTCATTTTTCATTTTCCTACTCTTCCTTTAATCCAATTTTTCTTTCTTTCCCCTCATCTCTACTCCTCTCTAATGATATCTCTCTCTTGAACATTTATACCAACCTCTTTCTCTCTTCCTTTTTCCTCCCTTCTCTCTTCTTTTAGTGCTCTCTCTCTCTCTCTCTCTCACACACACACATACACACATCACTACCACTTTCCACTTCTCTCTAATAAGCTTTGTCTCTATCACACTAAAGTCGAAACTTTCTATCTCTACAAATATTATATCTCACTTTTCCATATTTTTTACAACTTGAAGTATGTACTCATCAATTATTAGAAAGAAAGGACTTACCAAGATAAAATATAGTTAGATCATCGCTTATAAGTCCACTAATTGCAATCTCTACCCCTATTCTTGTTATTATAAAAAAATTGATTAGTTACAATTTTCATACACTAGAGCACCATGCAAGATTTTGGTCTTCTTTAAGAACAAAGAAGTGCATTTAGGCAAAGGGGTGGATATTAAATATTTTCAAAGTTTAAATTACTAGAAAAGCTCGATCTTACATTAAATGGAATTCGATTATCGTTTGAGTTACATAATGAGACATATATAAAGATAGTGAAAGTCTTTTTCTCAAATCTAACAAGTGAATTTTCTAAGAGAATAAGTATGTAGGGTAAGTAAGTTAGATGAAGATGTAGTTCCTACTATGCTATATCCTTTTGTGTTTGGAAAATGATCAAGATAATCATTTATGAATTGAGTTATTTGTTCTAAGAGTGTTTTATTTAAATTTGATAAGTGAATTTTCTAACAAAATAATGCGTGAGGGATAAGCAAGTAAGATGAAATTGTAGTTCCTAATATGCTATATTCTTTTGCGTTTAGAAAAATGGTCAAGATAATTATTAATGAATTGAGTGAGTTGTAAGGATCGATACTAAGGATCATATTAAGTTAGTGGATGGGAAGATTAATCATAACATAATCTATGGGATAGATGACATAGATATAGGGGATTCCTCTCATATAGTGAAAGAAAATACACTAGGATGACTAGAGTATTGCATTTAGTGAAAGAAAACACACTAAGATGATGATAACTACTAGATTATTGCATTTTGTGGTGACTAGAATACTGATATTTAAGGGTGGTTATTTTGCTGATTCTAATGTATAGAAACTACCTATTTTGGCAGTTCTATATGGGGATATAAAACTGGATACTTATTGGTATATCTTTAGGACTATGTTTAAGATAGCAATTGTTATCAATTTTAATAGGACCTTAACTTATGTATTGTTGATTGCCCTATTCTAAGAAGAAAAGGAGTTATCATACTATAGAATAGGTAAAGTAGTAACCAAACCTTGGGTCCTTATTAGATAGGGCACCCTAGAAAGACTAAGCTAAAGATCCTTAGAAATATAAGCATTGAAGCTCCTCTACCCAAGTCAACCTAGACATCTATAGAGACTAGATCATATCAACTATAGCCTAAGTATGTCTAATAAGTTATCAAGGTGCACATATACCTGTCCTTTTAGGTGCATCCTAATTCATGAACCTTTGAAGGAGGAGGGCTCCATCAACATTCGAGACCTAATGCACTTCAACCAACCTAAGTATAAAATAATGGTCACGACAAGGATTGGCTCCTACCTGTCTTTGAACAGGCCGACAATACCAAGGTTGTTAAATGACCTAATTTTCCTAAAGGAAGCCTTAATGTCGAGCACCTAACTTGCCTATCCTCCAAACCTGACATAGATTAGGTTAATTAACTATCTAACACTCCTTCTTTGTTCCATGTCAAGCTATCTACCCTAGATGCTGTACTACTTGAATTGTAGAGGTCCCTATTTTCCTAAGAGCTAGTTAAGCATTCCCTTTTATCCTTTCTATCAGAATAATGAAGCAATAGCTGATACGTATCCCAGCTCATAATCCCAAATTATCTTTTGTGCAAATTCCTTTTTATTCTTTTGTCCATTTTACCCTTTTTAGTATGTATGCTAAGAATCTCATATATAATACTTTGTAATTTACCTCTTTTGGTCCTTCCTTTTATGTTGTAACCTTAGAAGGCTAGATATAAAAGGCCTCATTTTGTAAATAGCAGATATCATCTATCTATTAAAAACACTTGACATTTCTAAGAGTTGATTCTCTTTCTTCTTTAAGCTCTTATATATTCCCTTTAATAAGAAATAGTGGTAAGTGTCCTTAATTGATACTTTATGCATCGTATCAAAGTGGAGATTAAGCTATTTAGTGTTTGTTTGATGCATCATATCTTTGCAAGCAACTCACAAATTTGCTAACTTTTCTTTATTCTTGTTTTCATTCCCCATTATGATACACCCTTCGTATGTCCAACCTCCAAAGGTGCATTAGCTTCGTTAGTATTATAACATGGTTCCCTTAAGGGAGTATGTGAAGTGCAATGAAGTTTTTATATGTATATCATTAGTAGTTGTTATGTTCTTCTATAGCTACTATAGTTGTGTGAATGTGTGGTTGTTATGACTACTGTGGTTGTAGACTGTTGTCAAGTAGTAAGTAGTAGGTGTTGGATTGAAGGTTATACAAGGTAGCAGTACTGGGTTCTCTAATATACCCTATTTACAAAATTCAAAACAAAGTACATGGGTTTCTACATTGTGAGCATAATGTTGGTTAAAGTGTTGGCATAGTATGACTATTACTGTTGATTTTTGGAAGTAAAGTTTGAGGTTTTGAGATTTGATCTAGTGGAGGAAGCGGTTTCAATGAGTAATGATGTTGGATTCAAATGTTAAAGGTACTATTAGAGATAACAAGAGTGGAGCTTAAGGTCAAGGCCAATAAGGAAGTTACAAACTAAGGTTAGTCGAGGACAAGATTAATAGAATCATCGTTCTAGTGGAAAGTTTGGTTACTGCCATGGAGACAATAGATAACCTCCTAAAGATGAGAAGAACAATGATCAAGCTAATGCATACATGACTAAGGTTATGGCCTCACTGGCCGACCTAATCACTCAGCTCAAAATGTCCAAGCTAAAGGAATAGACACACCTATTAAGCAAAGACTTACCTTAGATGAAACTAAGGAGGTAAACAAAGAAGTGGAAGAAGATGACAAGGAGTATTTTGAAGCTGAAGAGCAAGGACACTAAGCCTTGAAGGCTTGACAATGTCAAGGTCTAAATTCCAACCTTTTATAGGGAGTGTGATGTAGATGAGTGCCTTGACTAGGAAAAAAAGGCCAAGAAAGTGTTTAACTGCTATCAATATGCTGAGGAGGTCAAGATCCATCTTAACAACCTTAAATTCTCTAGTTATGGTACCATATGGTCAAAGAATCTCACTATAGCCAAGAGAAGGGATGGCTAACGTGGTATCTAAACTTAGTATGACATGAAGCAACTATTGAGAGGAAGATTTATCCTTAAGTCCTATCTACAGGATACTTCTATAAAGTTACAAGAGCTCCAATAAGGAAGCCAATTTGTTGATAACTATGTCAAAGAATTCTTAATGCTAATGATCTAGATATAGATGAGCCTGAGGCTCGCACCATCTCAAGATTTATTTCTAGACTTAAGTATGAAATTAGTAATGTGGTAGAAGTTCAAAGATTTTATACCTTAGAAGAAGCCATCAAGATTGCCTAAAGAGTTAAGAAATAGAGGTAGAACACTCCATTCTGACCTAGTTCAAGCCAAGCTATTACACTTAACTGAACTAATCAATTTGAGCACCAAAGGCCAGCAAAGGTAAGGGAGTCTCATAGCCATCCTATTAAAAGCTGAGGTAATATGAAGGGCTAACCTATTGATACAATCGTCAAGGGAAAGTTTAAGAAGGGCTAGTCCTTTAGATGAATGACTAGTGAGATAAAGTACTTTAAGTGCTTGGGTAATAGATATATAGTTGCCTAGCATCCTAATTGACGTGTTATGGTAATGTACGATGATGACATCAATAGCACTAAGGAGAGTGAGCTTGAAAGGATGAGAAGGACATTGGAATGGTTGATGAAAACTCTAAGGAAGAGATGAATGTGTATGTCAACCAAGGTGAAGTTATGGCTTTAGTGTTGCAAAAGGTGTTGAACTCAATACCGAGCTTTGAGGAAGATTAAAGAGAGAACTTGTTCCATACCAAGTGTACAATCAAAGGCCAGTTGTGTACTATGGATGGAGGGAGTTGTACCAATGTTGTTGCTTAGTTGCTAGTAGAGAGGTTGGGTTTGCTGGCCTCCAAACATCCCTAATCTTATAGTTACAATGATTACCTAACAAGGGTGTTCTGCATGTTGCTAAACAAGTGACTTTGTCGTTCTATGTTGGGAACTTATACATGGACAAAGTGATCTATAACATCGTCCCCATAGGTACCTTACACTTGTTATTAAGAAGATCTTAGTTGTTTGACTAATATATCATGCATGATGGGTATAAGAACACTTATGCCCTTATGAAGGATAGAAAAAAAATCGTGTTGCAACCATGACTCCCAACCAAGTGAATGAGATACATAATCAGCTCACTTAAGCTACCAAGAAAAAGGCTTTGGTATTATCCTATAAAGAATTACGAGCTATTTAGAAGGTTGAAGAGGTTATGTTTCTATTGATCCATAGATTGTTGGAATTGAGAGACTTGGAAAATGTGCCAAAAGAGGTTAGGAAGTTGATTAATAAGTTCTCTAACTCAATCCTAAAAGAACTGCTTAAGGGATTGCCTCTAGTATGAGGAATTAAACACTATATTGACCTACCGCCCAACACTACTCTATTGAATTAACCTACATACAAGATGAATCCAGAACAAACTTCTAAGCTAAAGAGGTAGAACATGGTTATGTAAGAGAGATTATGAGCCCATGTGCTGTACCTACTCTATGCATGCCTAAAAAGATGGGTCTTAAAGAAGGTGCATCAACAACCGAGCAATTAACCGCATTACTATGAAATATCAATACCCAATACCAAGGCTCAACAACATGTTAGATGAACTTCATAGTACTCGAATATCTTTGAAGATCAACCTAAGGAGTAGTTATCACCAAATCCATATGAGACTTGAAGATAAGTGGAAAACTGCTTTCAAGACACAAAATGGTCTTTATGAATGGTTAGTCATGCCTTTTGGACTAACTAATGCACTAAGGATATTTGTAAGGATTATGAATCATGTGATGAGAGCCTTGATCAGAAGATGTGTAATGTTATACTTTGATGATATTATGGTATATAGTATCGATCTAGCGAGCCACATTTAACATCTCCGAGCTATTTTTCACACTTCATGCAAGAAAACTGCTCAAGAATTTGAAGAAATGTACATTTTGTTTACACGAAGTTGTCTTCCTGGGATATATAGTGTTTGGTGATGGAATTCGCACCAACGAAGAAAAGATTCGAGCTATCTTAGAGTAACTAATCCCAAAGAATCTTACGGAGGTCAAAAGTTTCCATAGACTTACTTATTTTTATTAGCAATTCATCAGGAACTTCAATACTATGACGACTCCCTTGACTAAGCTTACAAAGGGTAATGGATTCTAATGGATTGAGCGAGTTGATAAGTGCTTCAAAGAGGTTATGGAGAAGCTAACAACTACCCCAACCTTAGCTTTACTTGAATTTGAGAAGCCTTTTGAGCTAGAGAGTGATGCTTCTAGTGTTGATATTAGAGCATTACAAATGCAAGAATGCCCATTATTGCTTATCATGGTGAGAACCTCATAAATGCTATCTTAAACTATTTTGTATATGAGAAGAAACTTTATTCTCTTTATTAAGCTCTAACTATATGGTAACACTATTTATTAACTTAAGAGTTTGTCATTTACAAGGACCATGAGTCTTTGAAACATCTCAGTAGTTAGAACAAACTCTAGAAAAGGCAAGCAAAGTGGCTTGAGTTCATGAAAAGCTTCTCTTATGTTATTAAACACAAGAAAGGCAATATCAATGTGGTAGTAGATGCTCTTTCTCATCGGCAAGCTCTATTCACTACACTCCATACCAAATTACTTAGTGTCTCTCTCATTATCCAGCAATATGCTCAAGACCCTAATTTGATCCTATCATCAAAAGGTGCAAAGAAGGAGTTATAGTTAGAAGATACTTTGTTGAGGATGGATATCTATTCAAGGACAAAAAGATCTACATTCCTAGCTATTAGTTCAGGAGGCTCACAATGAAAGCTTATCCAGACACTTCGGTGAGATTAAGACTACTAACCACCTAACAGAAAATTTCTACTGGGCTGGTATGGTAAGGGATGTCCACAAGTGGTCAACGATTATGAAATTTGCAAAAGGGCTAAGGGAAGAAGGGAGCCACATGGAAAGCATATGCCACTGCCTATACCGACCTTATCTTGGGCTGACCTCAACATAAACTTTGTTCTAAGGTTGCCCTAAACATCTCAAGGACAAGATTCAATCTTAGAATTTATAGACCATTTTAATAAAATGGCACACTTCATACCATGCCATAGAACTAATGATGTTTTATATATTACTTATTTATTTTTGTAAGAAGTGGTCAAACTACATGGAGTTCCTAAGTCCATTATTTTAGATTAGGATACAAAGTTCTTAAGTTATTTCTAGATGACATTACAGAGAAGGTTTGGCACAAAGCTTGTATTTAGCTCTACTAATCATCCTTAGACTTATGGAAAGACTGAGGTAGTGAATAGAACCTTAAACACATTACTCTAAGCTATTGTAGGATAACGGATTAAGACTTATGCTTATCGATTGTTGAGTTCACGTACAATCAAATAATCCATAACATAATAGCGAAGACCCCTTTAAGGTTGTCTATGGCCTTGATTAGACTATTCCACTTGACTAGGTCGACACCCCAGCAACTCTCAAGGAGAGTTAATCAAGATTTAATCATGCCCGAGAAGTATATAAGCTACATCAACATGTGGCTAAGTGAATGGTATCGATAGTCAAGGCCGCTAAGGTATCTCTTTCAATCCAGGTGACCTTATTTGGATCCATGTCAACAAGAAAGATTCCTACAATTGAGGAAGAATAAGTTATCACCACAAGCTAATAGACCATTTAAGGTGCTGAAAAAGATCAACCACAATGCCTATCAAATCGAATTACTAAAGAACTATGGTGTTTCCTCAACTTTCAATGTATCCAACTAGATTCCCCACAACTAGTAGAAGAAGAAACAAGGTGTAAAGGAGAGCCAACAAAAGAGCTCTTGTAGATTTGAGGTCAAATCTCCTAGACCTATAAGAAGATGATAGGAATCAACACCCTAAACCTCTAACATGAAGCTAAGCTGGAGGATTACAAGGCTTAACTAAGTACATCTTAGCTCATAAACCTTTGAAGGAAGAAGACTCCATCAACGTTCAAGACCTAGTGCACTTTAACTAACTTAAGTACAAAACAATGGTCCTAGCCATTATTGGCTCCAACTTGTCTCTAAACAAGACAATAGTACTGAAGTTATTGGATGATCTAATTTTCCTAGAGGAAGACTCGATGTCGAGCACGTAACCTACCTATCCCCCCAACCTGACCTAGATGAGGTTAGTTTAATATCTAGTACTCTTTCCTTATTCCCTACAAAGCTATCCACCATAAATGTTGAACTACTTAAATTGCCGAGGTCTTTATCTTCCTAAGAGCCAGCCAAGCGCTCCCTTGTATCCTTTTTATCAAAACAACTAAGCAACTAGAGGTATGCAACTGGGCTTTAGCCCACAGCCTAACCTGTTTAACTTGCTTTTTAAATGTGTTTAAGCCAAGGTTTTTTACCTGTTTAAAAGTAAGTCAAATAAGTCTGGCCTGCTTAACCTACAGGCCAAAGTAGGCTAGTTTAAGTCAACCCGTTTAATATATTTATGCCTTTAGCTCGTGGGCCAACCCCTTTAACTCGCTTTTTTAATGGGTTAAGGCTAAGGTTTTTTGGCTCATTTAAAAACGAACCAAATAAACCTGACCCATTCAACCTACGGGCCGAAGTGGGTCAAGCTAGGCCGGGTTAGCTTGTTTAACCGAGCACACCTCTATAAGCAACAGTCAATACGTATCTCAACTCATGATCCTAAATTATATTTTCTACAGATTCCTTTCCATTCTTTTGTCCATTTTACCTTTTTAGTATGTATGCTAGGAATCTCATGTATGATACTTTGTAATTTATCCCTTTTAGTGTTTTCCTTTTTATGTTGCAACTCTAGAAGGTTAGATATAAAAGGCCTCATTTTATAAGCAATATACATCATCTATCTATTAAAAAGACTTGACATTTCCAAAAGTTAATTCGTTTTTCTTCCTTAAGCTCTTATCTATTCCCTTTTCTAAAGAAAAGCGATGAGTAACCCCAATTGATACTTTGTACATCATACTCAAGTAGAAATTAGGCCATATAGTGTTTGTCTGGTTCATCATATCCTTATGAGCAATTCAGGAATTTGCTGAATCTTCTTTATTAATGTTTTATTCCTTATTGTTGTGCACCCTTCGTATGTTCGATCCTCGGAGGGACATTACCTTTTCTTTAAGCCATAGGAGGAAAGCAGGAATTAGCATGTCCTCCACCACCTACTTCTTGATTTTGTTTTAGTTTGCTATATTTTTTTATATATCATTTTGTGTTCTCTTGGGGATCAAGTGCATTTTATTATCATTAGGCTCAATTCCTATTCAATCTTTGTTTCTATATATTTTTATTTTGGATATGTAAACCTAAATATATGTACTTATTTTCCATTCTCCTAAACGTACTTATATCCATTCTATGCATGTAAAAATTAAATAGAATTTGTGTTATTGAGACATATATAAGCAAACAAACATAAAAATGCATCGATAATTTAGAGTGCCACAGTTTATAGAAATGGAAACTCAACATTCATATAAAAATATAAAATGAAACAAAGTTAAAAGATGAATAAAACTAAACGAGAGAGGACTTATTGAGAACTTATCTACAATATTATAAATACTCAGGGAGCCCATTTTCTCATTTGCTCCAATAAATTCTTCTTTTTGCAAAAGGAGGAAAAGGAGAAATGGATAGCCATTATTGAGCAAGTCCTTTCATCCTTCAAAGCATGATTTAGATAACCTTTAGGACATTGCTTTAAAATTAAGAACAAGATGGCTGTACATAAGTTATGTTTTGACAATAGAGAATCAGGTAGCCCTGATCTACTTAAATTGGTTCTAAAACCCTAATTGGAACCTAATTCGCTAAGTTCACAACATCGATGTTTGTTTTCACTTTTACTGTTAAGAGTATTAAAACCCTAAATTATCCAATTGGTAATAGTTTTGAAACCCTTTTGAATTAAAATTTTCAATTTGTATTTTGGGTTTTCCTTAACAGAAAATTCTAATTAGTCTGACCACCAAAAGATTTGGAATCTACGTTTTGATTTTAAATCATATATAGAGAATTGAGTGTTGCTTATTGTGTGATGTCTAAAGAACTATAACAAGTCAAACAATTGATTACTGGAACTCTTCTTGAGAAATTCGAAATCATAATAATGGATTGTGTTACTCCTCATAAGACAATCAAAAAGGTATATCAACTAATTATTACTTCTTAGGATATGTATCTAGTTGGATGATCAATAATGATGCAATGTTGATCAACAAATTGAAGTGCACATATCATAACGAGTAATTGGTGGTTGTATGAATTGTTTGAACATGTTAGTGAAAATGATTAATTATGCAATGGTTGACGTCTTGATTGAAATCTTATTGGATTTAGTCATTAAATGGATTATGACATGTTAATTTTGTGTGTTTGCATTCAAATGATTAGCTACTTCATTAGGCTTCACGACTTACTAATTCTAGGACTTTTTATTCTTAATGATGATTGAGATGGGTTTGGTTAAGATGGATGAAATGTGCAAAAAAACCTTGTAAGCATGAGATTCAATTTATGAACTTGAGATTTTGGATTGTGATCCCTATTAACTATTTGAAAATTAATTTTGAAGACTATTGACGGGAATCAAGTGTCTAAAGTCATTAAAAAGATGCAAAATTAGCCTACAACAAAAGGATCATGGTCATGTTCCTCAAAAGCACACCCATGTACGAAGGAGAGACGTGTTTGTGAAGAAGAATTAAAAGAATATGCATGGTCAAGAAGTTCACGATCAAGATCATAGTTGTGATTGTAATCATGATATTTATGTGAGTTAGCTAAAGAGCTTCACAGGCATGTTTCACAACCATGATTCCTTTACAACTTTGTTTCGATATCTTGACATGAATTATTTATTAATTTTCATTAAGGTATTAATTATTAATGAGTTTTAGTTATTTTTGTATCCTCTTTTGCCATAAAGATGTCAGGGTTTTATATAAACACTCTACTAAATACTTTAGCCAATTTAGACATTGAGTTATTGAAATTGAAACCCTCTCTTTTGAGATAATCTTCTCACAAAAACCTTAGTTTTTATCGATTCTTCTAATAGTGGTAAACAACCCTTCTTTAAGCTTATTCGATCATGTTGTCATGTCGATTAAATAACTTCAACATTTAATCATCTGGATATGCTATCATATTAATTGGCTGCTTCAAACCCTCATTCGGTATTGTCTATGCTATCATATCAAATTATAATTAAACATAAACCAGTTCAAATTAGTCTTTGATGCTATCATATCCATAGATTAATTTGTCCATATCATTATTTATTTTTCTTGTTCATAAACCACCATAAAACCCAAAAGGATTAAATTTTTATTTGTTTGCTAATGCCAAAACAATAGTTACGAGACCAATCATATTAGATGCTATAAGTGAGAAACCTCGTATGCTCCTGAATGCGTTTGAGGATACATGGCATTGTCACCTCAGTTTGGAGGGTGACAATCAATTCAACAAACAACATGAACGGATCATGATTAATATTGATCCTAATTAGTTGACGTATTAAACACATTGCACGGCACCTTATTGTGCTGGTTTTAGCTTTATGAAGTGACTGAACAACAAAAACAGCAACCACCATACATGAATCAACGAGCATTCAATGTAACTTCCACATCTAATCTACCAATATTCCCATCCTCATTTTGTGACTTGAAATAAAGAAAAAAGAAAAGAAAGGAAGGTTTAAGACAGAGGAGTGTGATAGTGGAGGGCAAGTCAGCATCACCATTACCTGGCCTTTGGTTTAAAACCAATGATATTGTCGACCTTTTTGCTGTCTCAAAGCTGGATTTGATGGGTCCACTCCCACTCCCACTCCCACTTTGCTCCGGATGCTCTCGCCTGCAAGTTGGCATTGCTGTGCTTCGCCGCATCTCCTTCCTTCACTTTCCATCACATCCACCATTTTTCCTCACATCATTAAGCCCTTAAACTAGTCCACCCCTTCTTTTTTCTTTCCTTTCTATAATCTTCCGATAAGCTGTCAAGTTTTGGAATGCTGCATGTATTTTTAATTTTTATCTACAATACATATATATGACTTAATTGTACAGAAGCAAAATTCAAGAATTATACGTGTTGATCATAAATTCATCTAAAAAATATCATCAATATAGGAATGTATAATAAATTTCATTTTTAGATCCTAGCAAGTGTCCCGGACACTTTGATAGAGGGACCTGGTGTTTTATATCATATCCAGGTTGGAAGTTGTTTTCTCTCGATTTTATCTAAAGTTTATCCAAAACAGTAGAAGCAA
Source organism: Lumnitzera littorea (assembly GCA_024138015.1). Lineage (NCBI taxonomy): Eukaryota > Viridiplantae > Streptophyta > Magnoliopsida > Myrtales > Combretaceae > Lumnitzera > Lumnitzera littorea. Next base: position 61,614,685 of record JAMXBB010000010.1, read on the forward strand.
AACAAGAATATATATATATACGTTGAGTCAACCAGACACTTCTCTTACTACACAATCAGAAAGTGTATGTCTTATCTGTACCGAGACAAAAAAGTCGGTGACAGTATCAGAGGAGGGAGAGTCACACGATTTCCCATTGTAGCGGACTTGATTGTATCCGTATGGATGTCCCATGTCTGCCTGCGCCGAACGAGTGTCGATGTCTAGATTCTAGAGCATGTCTAGTCTAGATCATTCGACTAGGTCAAATCCTTGGGGCTATGCTTTTTAATCGCACAAACAAAATCTTCTGTCGATCATTTGGGTGTTGTGAACCACACCCTTTACATGATGATCTGTTCTATTTTCACCTTAAGATAATGTAAATTTACTGATGTTTCGTTGGTTACGCGGAAATGGATGCGGAACGGAACTTAGATATTAGATTTCACTGTTTTTTTTTTTCTATCTTTAGAAATATTTTTAGAAAATAGACTCATAATTACTGTTTTAAGATAAAAGTTGATTCTACTTTTTTAAAGGAATAGAATTACAATTTCATTTTATTCTTATTAATTCTCATCAATTTGAGAAAACTTGTTTAATGTTCTATCAACTCATGAAAAATGATTTTTTTTTTATAAATACAATTATATATACATTATATTCCATTTCATTTTATATATATTTCCAAACATTGAAATAGATTTATTGTTCCAATCATTATTCTATTCTAATCAATTCCAATTCAAACAGATTATACATACCGACACTATGTTTACAAAGAGGGAAAGAGTTAGCTAGGGAAAAAAGAAAATGGGAGGAATGAATTAAGGGGAAAGAAAGTGGAGGGAAGAATTATATGTTACCTTATTGTAGCAAAATGAGATAAAAATCCTAATAACTTTAAATATGCTTTTATTTTAAGGATAAAATTATTATTTTCCATCAATTCCTCCCCATTCTTTCCACGTTAAGGGAGAATTGCTTTTGTAAGCCTAAGAGAAAGTTTTCCCTTACCAATCCTTTTCCTTTCCCTCATAGTTGTCAAACTCTCAATTTTAGATAGAATCTCGAGAGAGATTACAGGATCGAAATGTAAAATCAAAACATAGAAACGGAAGTTATTACCATATATGCAAAATAGCTTTAAAAAACTATAAATCTACTTATATAAGTTATAAAAACCTGAAATACACAATGGAAATTAAGAAATAAAGAAATGTAGCCCTTTTTTAATAAAAAGTTTTTGATCCACAATATAACATTTATGCAAATGAATGCTACAAATATTGAATAGTAGACTAAGAGAGGGAGAAAGTGGAAAAAAATTGGAATAAGATAAGGAAAATAATTTAATGCTATAATAGTAAATGGGCTAGTAGAAGCTTATTAATAATTTTTTATTTTTTTAATCCATTCAACTCATATATATAAAATCAATAAATTCGATAAAAAAAACATAAATTTCTACTAAGTTTAACATATAAAACTAGGTAAGTACTTAAGTTTTTATAGGAAAACAATCTTATACTCAAATTAACTCGAAAGTACCACTTAAAATTATAAACCCATATAATTGTATGAACAGAATCGCAATTTTGATAACTATGCTTTTCCTTTCTCTCCTTCTCCAAACAATGGAATTTTTCTTTCTTTCTTTTTTTTTTTTTTTTACTTTTTTACCGCCAACAATGAAAATTTTGATTGAAATTCCCATTTTCCTTCCCTCAATCCAAACATAGTATAAATGTAATGTAATAGTATTAGGTAAGAGCAATAACCTCTTACATTAGTGATTTTATTTCCTTAGAATTTTGAAATATATTTATATATATTTTCTATAATCCAAAAAACTATTACTTAAGGTTCATAAAAAACGACAATATTGAAGTTTTAATAATGGTTTAAGTTTATGTTTATGTTATCAAAATAATGGGAAAGTAAAAACAATGCCCAGGGAGTTTAGTTTATTTGCAGTTTTTCTTTTTATTTTTGGTTTGTCGACATCTATCATTCGGACGAATGAAGCAAACACAAAATTTCCAAAAATTAATTATAGAATAGTCATGATAATTAATAAATAGATAACTATGGAAAATCGAAGTTCTGACTTAGAAATGTCTATACAATTTATGAAAAAAAAAAATGGATATTCTAGATTTATCTTTTTCTTCGATGGTAACTACTATTTACAAAAAATATATTTCTATTCCATTGAAACGTGAGAAAATATTATAAATTAGACTGTTGGAAGCTGAGATGGTAAAATCATACTGAAGGCCTAATGTTTCATACGTAGATGAAGACTTATGAGGAAACCGAGAGTCCGCAAACTCAAACTCTAATATTGTGGTTCCTAAAATATATGGTTGAGATTCCCTAAAGCTGTAGATTTTGAGACCAATTAATCATATCAACCAAAGTGTGCTGTCCTTGTTTGCTTATCGCTATTGCTTTGTGTTCTCTTTGCGTTGTTTGCTTGCAGATTACTTTACCTTAGTGTGCTAAGTTATATAGTGCGTGCTAGACTAGCTTATTGCTCCTGAGTGAGGATAGTGATTAGTAAGTGCTGTGGCGGAGATAATGGTGATGGGTTTTGCATGTGAAAATGATCGGTTCATATGAACCTTTTCTTTTTTCAAAAAAAAAAAAAAAGAAAAAAGAAAGAGGAAAGGAACTGGAAATCAGTTTATATAATTAAGCAGCCCTAATCACCAATGTTGAATCATCAAATTCCATCCGAATCACTCGGTTATGAAAGTAGAGCAGATATTATTCGCAATATCATTCAGACATTGCAATTGCAAATTCTAACTCTCTTTCTAAGCCACTTATATTGAGAATAGGTTCTTTTCTTCGCGGTTGCATATATTATATTTATATATATATACACTTTTTTTCTCCCCCTCCAAAGGCATTTCGTAATGGACCGCAGCCAAAACTTTACTGAGTCCAAATGATCCAGCTTTTACTTATGCCCTCTTAAAATCTTACAAAAAGCTTTCAACGAAATCAACATGAGAATTGAATATGATAAATACTTTCTTTAAAATGTTAGGTTCAGTATTAATAGATACTCCTAGACTTTTAAAGTATATTTTTATCGTTCAAAACTTTAAAATATATACATACATATAACCCATTATTAAAGCCCCAAAAACCACCACAACTATTGTCTTCATGTAAGGATTTTGCTATTACTGACGGAAGAAGGGTTTTATAAATATTTTTAAAAAGTATGATGGTCAAATTATATTTTAAAACATTTATAATATATTTACAATTTTTGGGTAGAAATATATATATATTTAAAGTTATGCTTAATCTCTGTCTAAATCTAACGCTCGTCAGATAACCTGTTTACTTGGAAGTAATAGAATAGAAAGAAAATAGAAAAGTGACGCCTTAAAAATGACTATTACCATAAATAAACTAGAAAATTTTATTCCATTATTTACTTTGTATATTTTTTTTATTATCAGGAATGCTTATTATAGTGTTTACTTTACTTCATTAAATACAGTATTAAGTTGTGAATATGAATAGAATTACCAGTTTATCCCTACTTAATCATTTTGAAAAATTATCTAAATTTATTTAATTATCCTTTTAGGTTGTAATGGTCTTAGTATATTGAATAAGGCTATAAATAAGTCGAACCAATTCAAATCGAGTCGAACTCCTTAAAGCTCATATCAAGTCTAGCCATGTTTTTACAAAGTTTGAAAATTACAAGCCCAAATTCAAACTCATTAAGGAATCTAAAACTTAAGTTTAATTCATTTAGATAAACAAATCTAAGCTCACCTAAGCTAGCCTAAACTCTAGTTCATTCATATAGACAAGCGTAAATGAGCTTAAGTTCAAGTTAGAATGAGTTAAGGCTCAAAATAAATTCAAAATTTTAAAAATATATATATATATTCCTCATTATTCTCAATTATATTATTTTTCATGTAGTATACTTTTCAATATGATAAATCATCTCTCAAGCCCATTCATGGGTGTGTTTATAAACCGACAAATTAAAAATATAAACGAAGCTAGTCAGAGCTTAAGCATGAGCTCCAACTTGCCTTTGTTGTAAATCAAGCCAAGCTTAAAAGGAGCTACAATTCATTTACAATCCTACTATTGAATTTTTTATTCCATGTGTAAAGGGAATGAACTTGGATAATATCTATTCTTGATGTAGTGAGAATAGAAAAGCCCTGGAAGCTATAACTCCCTCCCCATTATTCCAAGTAAATATGGTAATAAATACTTGAAATGGAATGCAAGTAAAGGATCCCTTAATTCAGTAAAAGACTTTAATAAGAGTAAAGAATGTTGAAACAATTGTTGACATATACATACACGTAACCCGACATTGAAGCCCAAAAACATCCACTATTATTTTCTTCACAGCCAGGACTTGGCATTGGTGACAAACTGAGAGCAATATACATATTTTCAAAAAATATCATCATGAAACCACATTTTGTTTTTACGATCATCCCAAGTCTCCATCTACATCCGGCAATCATGAGTTTACTTTTAATTTACAAAACTCGAGAAAATTAAGTGTACCATCAAAATTATAAAAAAAAAATACATAATTATAAATTATAAAAAAAAATTTTATTAAAATGACCAATATATATCACGTCTTTCAAATACGATATTAATATTTATATATATATATATATATCACATTTTTAAGATAACAATACTTTTGATATATTAATGCTATGTTATATTTTATCATATTTTAAAAATACAACATATATATAAATACTAATGTCATATCTTTAAGATGTAATATAATATTAATATTTCGATAATTTTTTTTTTATAATTTATAATTATATAAATTTTTTTTTTAATGTAGATAGACATGTATTTCACGTAACTAAACTCTAATTGACGAGGAAAAAAGAATGGTGAAACAATTTTCTTCAAGGATAAAGAAAAGGGGAAGAAAGAATAAGTTTTCTGAAAAGATCAGCCGTAAACATACATTGTGGAGCCGAACGTGTATGAACACACAGCGGATACTCGCACAAAATTGTCTTACCTCCTTACGGTGTCCTCTTTCATGTCCTCCTAATCACAAGTTTGGAGAATACAAAAACATATAAGCGGAAATCATCCCACGTGTTCCTGTCCTTAGTAATTCGCAATTTCCTATTTCTGTTTTACCCTTAATTTGTGAGATAATTCAAAAGGAAAAATAAAAGGGTAAACGACTGGCATTCCATAGCCTCCATCATCCTTTTATATATATCTGAAGCAAGCATATGTTATAAATTAAACAGAAAACAAAGGAAATGAACGAAAGAGAACACAGTTTAGACAAGAAAGATTTCGTGCTTTTTTCATCCTCAGTCTCATCCCACTCAAATGTAGAGTCGAGAGGAGGAAAATCTATAGAAAAGAACCAGGTTTAGGAGCTCAAAGTTACATATACAGCCATAAGAATCATGCCACCGCACGAAGAAAATACTACACAATCACCTCATTATAATATAAATGTTATATATACATTGTTTTCCTATTAGCCTAGCATAGAGTACATGTATACAGTAGATCAGTAAGTGGATTTCCAATTTTCACTCAAACTCCATAGACATATGTAAGGAATGTGATATGCTACAATGTGGAAGGAAAAGGAAAACCTTAAACTAGCTCTAAAACCATTATTATTACCTCCATAGCTGACTCCATCCGACGGAGAAACAAATCGTTTGAGTAATGTTAGAGTCAATTCGTGAGTGGTCAGATAAATCAGTTCTACACACGTGTTGTCAGGATTTGGGTAGTTTGTATGCAATTCGATTGTAAGACGTGGGTTCTCAAGCTGTAATCTTTTACCTGTTTAAATCAAGTTTAATAACAAGTAGGCATTAATGAATTGGTTTAAGATAATGATAAGCATAGCACCCAGAAATCTACCTGCATCACCGCTGATTCAGACATAGAACTTCTGCATTGATCAAGTAACAGTTGTTCCTTCACAGTCACGCTCACCAGTTCAGCCACCAATACGTTCATTTCATCCACCTATTGATTAACAATGGTTACATATTTCAATTTCAACTATGCAGATGGCCAAAAAAAAAAAAAAAAAAACAGAGAGAGAAAAATTTTCAACTATGCAAATTGTAAAAGGACGTTGGTCACCAATTTCACATTTTGTGGTTATTGATAGATCAACAAAATGAGAAAAAGGACAATCTTTTAACAATAGATTCACAGACTTTACAGTTTGACAACTGAATGTGAATCTGCATATGCAAAGGCACACAAACACATACAGAGGCCATGATTTTTATCACAATGAAACATACACAGATTTTGAACTTGTTTATCATAACCCATCCTCTTTTCATATGCACAAAACTTGAACCATAATGCAAGCTTGAATAAAAATGATGTTTTTATATTTTAGTGAAAATAGGATGCTGTGGACATGGCACCCAATCTCAAATGTATATAGCAAGAAACTCCTCACGAAAGCACTAGAGCTCTCAATCAGGTGACCTGCCAATACACTTTAAATGCCTAATATATTCATAATCATGATAATTAAAACATTTTAGCTACTCAATAAGCTCCACTGCATTAACAGATCCAATCCAATTTCCTCCTTAGAGAATATACAGTTGAAAAATGTGAAACTTCACCTAATGAGATGTTGATCTACATGCTCCACAAGATTAGGTAGGCACATTAATATGTAGAGAGCAATAAAATTAGAGTGAAGAACTGATATTGAAAATTAAGTGCAAAATACTCAAAATAAAATTTTTCGATAATTATTACTTGGGTTTAGGTTATATTGTTATCAAACTGCTAGAGGAACTTACCATAAAAGGAAAAAGAACTACCTCAGCTGTTTTACTAACCAGACAATTTGAAAGGAAGCAACTAACCTTCATCTTGTTGCAACTCTTAATCGAGATACTTAAAATCAGATGTTTAGTCTATCATTTCCTTAGGAGTTAAATGAGAAAAACAAATGCTCCATGCTAAGAGTGGAAATTTATTTCACAGCATGCAAGAGCAGGACATGAGGGCAATACACTGGCTTTAAGGGAAAAAAAAAAGGGATTACAGATAATCAAGCTGCCAGGAGGTACAAGGATTTCTTTGACCTTCAAACAACTATAATTCATGGTGCAGTTATAGGTCTCACAATCATTTGTCTTTCAATTTGGGACATGACTACATATGGAACTAGCACATATATTGCTCTTCAACCTGTTAAGAGTTGGTCTGAAATAGAATAGATTGCAAAAATCAAAAAAGAAATTTTGGTGAACTGGAGAGCATGAATGGGGATAAAGGAATTTACAGAGGCATGGATATCTGTATCCACCTTTGACGAAAGCAAGCAAATTGAAGACGCCATTGCCTGCATGACATCAACAGCTGACCCAATGGCATTCTTCAGATTCTGTATATCAGCCTGTTGCAGAGATATCATGACATAAATAACTGCTGGTTTACTGAACTTCAACTGATCAACATGTTAAGCATGTATGTAACAAAGGGAAGAGTCATTACCATTGCCTTTCCAACTAATGGAAGACGAAGGGTACTCGCTTTCAAAGCTTCGATTGCCCCAAGCAAAGAGGAGGATTGATCTCTATCAAGAATAGACCATTCTTCCAGAAACATTATCTTCATTCACCAATACAAAAATGTCATACAACTTAAAAACAGCAAAATTGAGATACTAAACTATTAAAAAGGACCATGACCATATTAGAGAGAGAAGGCTCATGGAATCTCTCTCCTCCAATTCTAAACAAGCAGGCTTAATAATACAACTAAAGCAGCAGACAAATATGAAGTAGGACAAGTCTTCAGACAGAAGAATTGTTAAAACTGTTGAAAGTTTTGTTAAATATGAGCAACTTATTTAGGTCCAATGAATTCTAGTGTACATTCATTTCACTAAACAAGCCTGGAGTTATTATTATTATTTTGAACAAACTGCGTTTTCTAGTCATACAAGCATACTCTCAATGTTTAAAGCACTAAGCCGGACAAAGAAAAGGGCATTTTGCAACTGTAAAAGTCATTTCAGTTGCAATTAGCAACATGATAGAACTAATGAGTCGTGCTCCAGTTTGCATAGACATGATAGATCCACAAATTGTTGTGGTAAATTTGCTATTCTTTCACTTTTATCTATCATGGTGTAGAGTGAAATATATACCTATCATCTATACTGAAGGGAGTAACTATATTATCCTTTAATTTTTCCAGGTTCAGTTTTGTCTTTATCCTTTGTCTGCATACTAACAAAAACATAATATGAGATAGATATGGAAGGAAAATAATTATAACTGGACTAGCAATGCCAGACCTTTTAGGATTAATGAAACAAACACAGGACTCAGCAAGGCATATATAGACTCCACAGTCAACTTCAAAGGAGAAAATAAAGGAACTCGTTTCCTTCTGTTATTATTTGCCCAGGCAAGTTTTCCGAATACAGCATTACTTATGCATTTATCGCTAGGAAGACATTGAAAAGTAAGAAATATTATTCATAATCATAAATTAAAAGCAGAAAATCAACTCCATACAACTTACTGATCATTAATGAAAACTTTCATTAAAGCTAGATCATTGGGCTGAATCTTACTTGTCCCTTCAGGATAGAAGCCAATTTCAACTTTTGCCTCAGCAGCAGTAATTTCATCCTTTTTAGAGTGACAGAATGCCGAAGTTCTGACACTCTTACCCATGCATTCCAGAGATATTTCTGGTGGGGAATAGGAGGGAAAAGTCAAGCAAGAAATAAAAACTTGAAGACTATACAAATCAGTTAAATAAATGATAGCAGCATTGGTTTAAGTCTAGCCAAAGTCACCTTATGCACAATAAGCTGCAACAGATGCTGGCACTATTAACATTTTATCTAGAAAATGGAGAACCAAGAAAATTACCACCCAGAGACTCCACAACAATCAGTCAGAAAAATGTGTATATGTGCAAATAAAGAAGGGGTTCCTCCATTTTTTGACATAGAAGAATAAATGATCGTGCAGAATAATAGATCTATAAGACAAATGGCATCTTGCACGGATTCCATAAATGGAGTGTTAAATTTCTATTGTGAAATGCTTTGGGAACGAACCAAAAAATGTACTCTAGAGTTTCTCTTGTTATATTTTCCTTCTCATGAGTGTGAGCACTTTGAAGCAAATGAAAGGGAAAGCCTAAAGGTGTGAAAATGTGGGACAATGCTACTTCTCATACTCTATCTTTATTATTACTAAAGGGAGAAACTAGGAAGGCTTTTAAACATAGGAAGGGTTTAAGCTGTCCACGCTAGATTTTTATTTCATTTATTAACTGTCAATACTAGGATATGTCACATCAGTAGCTTAACTTCTGCTTTATACTCATTTTTCTATTTACATCACATGAAGTCTCAGCAAAAATACAAAAGATTAGCCCCATAGAAACGTTTTCCCAGATGTGCCATGTTCATCCTGTCATCAGAGCCCCCAAAAACTCAATTCTGTTAATAACCAGTCAACAACATAAGTATCACAGCCTGAGCCAGTGGCCAGTGCAATGGTAGGTGGGATGGACCAACCAATTCTGCCCTAGATGGAATCGACACTGGCCCATAGGCCAGCAGGTTCTGGAACCAGCAGTTCTCAGTCTGGTCTTGGAGGGTTATGGGCTGCAGTTCTGACCTGCGTTTGCAGGCTTTTAACAAATTCTTTTAATGGGAATGGTGGGACCAGTTCCGTTTTCCAGAACCATGGAACCAGATGCTTCATGGGCTAGGCAGTTCCAGGTGCTTCCGATGACCATGCAGCAGCAAAAATGAGAGCAACAAGCAATATCCTTTTGGGGGGGGGGGGGGGGGTGGGGTGGGTGGTGGAAATTAACTAACACAGACTAAGATCAACTGATGCACAACATTTGGTAAGCATATTGAAGTAAAATACAACTTCTTTGAAAGACAAGTGCATAGAACGAAACCCATATTGTTAAGACATAGGCAGAGAGTCAAACAAACAATCCACCATCTCCAGCATCAGGCCATTATTCTAATCTATCAAGATTCTGAGGTTTCCTACTAGAAGGAAAAAGCTATTTTAAGGTTTCATAATTTTCACAAAACTCCATCATTCATCCATCCATCAGTCATTCTTACAATTATCAAACTATCAAATGCAAGGATCTAGATTCATAATGCATATTGACTGATTTTGTAGCTGCCAAACTAAAAGTTCTAAACCCATATAACCTTCTTAAATAACCCATATCTCCTTGCTACATTTGTATACCCAAATGAAAGAAGATAATGAAAGTGGAACCAAAGGTTACAACCACAAGAAAACCAGCTACAGGATAAATGAAACATCCTACAAAACCTATGCACTAGTTAAGTACAGCTTATGCTGTATACAAGTAGCCTCTAGGCAGCCTTGGTAGGATTCAAACTGGGAACTCATGTAATTTATCATGAAAATTACTAAGCCTATACCGACCAACCCCTCAGGCACATTAAGAGAAGATGGTTGAAAACAACAATATATCGATTTACAAAGAATGCTCAAGCATATCGCTGAGGTGCTAGATACAGATTGCAGCCCAGATTACTCTCAATCAAACAAACACATAAATAAACTACAGCTGCAATAAAAAATGCTGTACAACCACAAAATACATTTACCTCTGCAACCATCCTTTGCATCTCAAAAGTGGATTCTGCCCTTGCATTGATGAATCGCCACTGTAAGTAACGGTTATATAGAAGCCTTAACATGTGCACATAAAAAATACGGTCCTCTCCCACTTTCCCTCTTCGAATACCCACAGAGAAACTCAGAATAGATGCTGTAGCACTAGAAGTGCTGCTAGTACTGCCAGAACTGGGTCTAACCCGGGAAGGACTAAACATGCCTCTTGAAGGAGAAAATCCTGGAGAATTCCACTGCCTATTTGGTGAAGCAGGTCGTGAAGAAGCTCCCCGTATGGGAGAAGCCATTGTTCGTGATGATGCCATTGGGCTGTCAGTGCTTAGCCTTTTTGATTGAGAAAATTTACTGCCACTTGAAGTTCCAGATGCTGAGCTTGGCATTAATGGTGATCCAGGATCTTGCAGCCGCCGTAACCGGCTATTGGTCTCTTGCCAAAACCTGGCAGATGCAGCAATCCCTCTTGAGACAATTTTTGACTTAAAGTTACCAATAACGCTGGAACCTGACTCTTGCCCACCACAATTACTACCAGATGACACACTGTCAGTATCAGAGACAGTCATATCACCTCCCACACAAGACTCATTCACCAAAGTGGAAAGACCTGAGTTTTTGCCATCTCTTTTGAACAATCCCGCATTTCCTAAATCCAGGCTCAATCTCCCATTAAAAGAGGCTCTCCTGTTACTACTATTATTATTTGCCATGATCATAGATTGTTGCAATGCTTTAACAACCTTACTATTACCAGATCCAAGCCCAGCCGACTTCTTCCTGTCACTCAAACATTTAGAACCATCCGAACTCCTAAACAACGAATTCCCATTTTTATCTTTGGAACCCGAAGAGGAAGAATCCGATTCCCCCCGGGTTCTCCCCGGCCACAGGTGCTGATCCACAGGCCTGGAATTCTCTCCCTGATCCTTCACAACTCTTCTTCTCTCAGGAGTTGCTTTTCTAGGATTCACATTATTGTTACTATTATCAGAAACAGGTTTAGCTTTGCTTACATTAAGTGGAAAGGTCTCACCTTGAAATGAAACAGACAAGCTCCTAGAGGAAGTGATCATGAGCTTAGCTGCAGCAGACATATCGGCTTGAGGAACAGCGGGCCGCCTCCGGCTGGCGGATTGGGACCTCAGAGGAGAACCGAACTGCCGCGAATTCGACATGGAATGTGTTGAGTTGGAGTTAGAATTTGAAGGAGAAGGTGATAGGTATCTTGAAGGAACAACTTTCGATTTGGGTCTTCTGGGTAAAGCATTGTTATTCTTGTTGGCAAAGTCATTGTCTTCAGAAGAAGGAGAAGGAAGAGAGGATTTCGGGGGGTCGGTAATGGAAGTTAGTAGTACCATTATAAGAGGGAAATTACATTGCTTTTGCAAAAGAGGGCATTGGGGTTTTCGTTTATTTTAAGTCTAAACGAAAGTATCTGCAGACTTCATGGCAAGAATTTTGGAAATTTGAGGTTAAAGGAATGGCCTTTTTGGAAGTTTTGCAGAAGAAAGTGAAAAATGGGTACTTTGGGTTACCTTATGCGTAGAGGAAGAGAATTGCGAAGAAGTAGAAGCATGTACTCGTTTTGGGAACGGTGTGGCAGAAGAACTGAGGAAAGTGGGGAAGAGAGAGAGAGAGTGTGTGTGTGTGTGTTTTACATTTGTGCTTATAGTTTGATAATGCAGGTGGGATTTTTCCTCGCTTTGTTTCTTAGGAAGGAAGTTAGTGGCGCTGTATGGACCAATAAGTTGCAAATTTCTCATCGTGTATTTTTACGTTAGTGACGACGAGGATGATGAATGCAATAACAATGCAGACGAAGTAACATCAAGGTGTTGCATTTATGTACAAGAATCCCCCTCGGAAGAATATCATGGAATCTTATAAACTAAAACCTAAATCTATTCCATAAAATGATTAGACGTTAACATATTAAGACAAATATACAAAGATAGTGAATTTATATGGGACTAGTGTAGTTGTTTTTATATTTTAACAATAATTAGTGTAGTTTGTTTTTATATGGTTTAAATATTTGATGAAATCAAATTACCAAGATGTGATGTTTTTCTTTGAATAATATGGATAAAAGTCCAAAACTATTGGAATAGAGTAATATGAATATAATTTTTTGACAAAGTAAATGAAGTTTGAATTTTTCGTTTAATAAGTTATAACGAAAGAAAAAGAATAATGTGTCAAAGAAAAACAATTAATATGATGAGGACAAAAACAAGAAATGAATTACTTTGTTAGGAAACTTGAAAAAAGATTGTGGCTATCACATTGTAAATCAAATTCTAAATTTATCCGAGCTAGATGGATTTTATTATTAAAGAAGATAGCCTACAAGGAAAAACAGATGGCCTCGTCAGCTCATTTCTTATAAGCAATCACGTGAATGTTAATAAAATCTTTATGTTAGTGAAGATTTTAGGCACTGTTTATGACATCTTTTAATTTTTAAGGGAGAGGAAAGAATATTCATATAAACTCTTGAAAACAAATGAAAGTGGGTCTTGGAAGTTTGAATAAAATATTAGATTGAGTAAATAAAACCTACCTCGAGCATGGTCAAATGGCTAGCCGCAGTCTTCTCAGTTTCTACAACGTAAATCGTAATAAGTATTGAGAATAATTAATTGAGTATTAAAAGAATAAAAAAGTTCATTTGTCTTTTTATGAATTTATTTTTTCGTCAAATTCCAAATTAATATTGAAAAGATAAAATATCTTCTTTTTTTATTTATTAACTAATGTCTTAAGTACTTGTTAATGGAATCCCAATTAAAAAAGAAAATGTAAACAGATGCTTCTAAATAGATCTTTTTTTTTTTCTATTTTTTCCCACAAGATGTTAAATAGATTAACTTTCATTTATTTCAATATTTTAATATAATTTGTTACTTTCTTATATAACTTATCGAGTGTCAAGAGATACCATATCTCTTAACAAAATTAATACAATGATTTTAAGTTGTTGATTGAACTAGACCTGTTACAGATTGTGGAAAAATAAACCGAAGTGAATTTTTCTTTCCAGGAAATTTAAGCGCCCAAGATATTAAATTTCCTTCAATTTTTGTTAATCGATATGTATAAGCGTTATCATGAAATGCTTACCTAACGTCTTCATTGTACTATTTCGGCGGTGTTTTCATATATTATAATCAAGCAGTAAGCACGTATATAATGAGTATTCCCGAACCAGTAAATAAAAGTCAAACAAGACAAAGTTTATTTAATTGTTCTACGATTCATTTTAAATAAAGCAATTACATGGAATTGTGTTTTTTCACCAAAATTTTATGAATGAAAAAAAAAAAATAATGATAATAATAATAATTGCTTTGTAAATTTTCTGAGTGATCCCAGCTACTAATCAATCCGATACAATAAATTATTACATATATATATATGAATTTATGATGGGTTCAGTAGATATATACCATTTATCTATACGTATTATAGTACGACCGAGAAGTCGTAATCAAGCATGAGAAAAATGTTTTGGCAGACGTATTAGTAGAAATATAAGCGTTGCCTTGTGATATTAGCAAGCTAATAAGTTAAAATTAAATCTTCTATAAAGTTGGTTCTACAAGATCCCAAGTCGTTTTCAGTCGCTCTTTAATATATCCCTTCCTTCAAAAACATTCCAACCTCCTTTGTTCTTTCTTTGAGTACAACATCTTCATTTGTATGTGAATTATGATTAAAATCTCCCAGAAACACCAAGAAAGAACTTATGATATGTAATATCATTATTTTATAAATCTCCTTTAATATATATATATATATATATATATGTAATAATCTAGATAACATAACTTCAAAGCCAAATATGGGTTTACTGTTTTAGGACTTTTGCTTGAATAGGAATGTATAACAATGATTGTCAACCATAATTCAACAACAAAGAGTTGTCACCTTTTAGTTTTTAATAATATGCTCATCAATACTTTATCGATATTTAAATTATACCTTTTTAATGCAAGTATCATATCAGAGTCCCTGATTTACTTCTGCTACAAAGACAAATGATCTTGTTCTAATCAGCTTTAGGGCCCAACATAAATTTATCCTGGAAAATCTTGTAAAGATAAAGATGCTGTATTGATTCTTATATGGACATTTAATCGAGTGGATCTCAAATTCAAATCCAATTGAGTGTGTGTCATTCAAGTTGTTATTATAAAGAAATATTCACAATAAGATGGCAATTCGTCGATTTCGGGAACTTATGATCTAAGTGAAAATTAAAAAATACTAGAAAATTGAGAATATATACATTATGTTAATATAAAATAAGTATACGCATTAACTAAAAACTGAAATATAGTTGCATATTTAATTCACGCATGAAACAACTTTAACGTATAACCTAATGAGTATTTCTAAATAAACAAAAGGAATAACAGTTCAGGAAAATAAGGTAATGGAAAAAGTTTACATAATGTGAAAGTGGAAACAGAACGGTTAACAAAGAAACTATATGCAAATGCTATTATAAGATTTGATCCACATCAATCATGTCCTAAACACTATAAATAAGTCTTAAAGCCTATGTGACAATCTACTCTACCAAAAAACCGCTTGATGCAACAAGGAGGGGGAAGCCGTTTTGAGGTCACACTATAATTACGTAGTACAAGTAAGTGAGTCTATAGTCTATACCCTACTTAATCTGGTGGTTTCAATGGACATTGAAAGTCATAGAAGAGGTTTTGAATACAATTTTTTAAACCTTCTTCCAAAGAGCCGAACATTGGACCAATATCTCCATACTCTATATCCAATGTTAGCTATACTTTAAAAAGGTTTTAAGGTATCATGTACCAAACATATAAAAATTATTAACTAATAATATTAAATATAACACAATATTATATTTTTACTTAACATATAGCTTCCACCTTTTACCAAAATGAAGGAAAAAAAAAAAAAGAAAAGAAAAAAACTCAACCTAATCTTGTTCATAAGAAGACTTAAAACATATCTTAGTTCATAGTTCCTACTTTCTGCCTTTCCTAGTCTTATTTCTTATCAAACACTACTCCTTCATTAATTAACCTACTATTTAAAAAAAAAAAAACCTCACCTTTACTTCCTTGGTTGTTACAATCCATACAATTTCTTCTAGAGTAGTCGAACCATTTTGTTATTTTCCACGTAAGAACTTTTTCTTTTTCTTTTTTTTCTTATTTTCATACCATTTACTTTATCAAGAATAGACAAATCGCAAGAGTAAGGTCAATCACGAAGAATGGTAATTAGTTAAAATGCCGCTATGTAAGAGAAATTAAACATTAATTTCCACGTCCTGGGATTCGAGTGCAACTGTTTCGCTACATACTCTTACCTAAGGTTCAAAACCATTAACTAAATTCTCCAAAGTTAAATTATCAAACAATTTTTAAACTCTCAATTATTGTACTTGGTTTATGATTCCAAACTCTAACATTTAAAGGAAATAGATAACCATGAATATAGAATAAATAACTTGCTCTACTTATTCTCTTGATGTTCAAAATAGCTATTGCATGCTCTACTCTCATAGTCCACAAAAAATTCAGGCCCTTATTTGTAACCAATACCTGAAATAAAAAGTCCCCTACATGGGTATAATGAAGCTCCATATAGAAATATTTCAGATATGTACATATGTACAGCACATCACACAAAGGCCTCCAAAAATATACTAGAGCATTATCCATGACATTCAATAATCATTCATAACAATACAAATATATAAAATTATAACAGTGTCAAATTTTATTTAAAATGATATCCATTATCAAGTGCTCACCTTTATACTAATTATCATTCCCTGGAGAGAAGGAGTTACAATAACCCCTCCATATGAACCACTTTAGAGTAAAAGCTGATCTCATAACTGCTATAGTAAACATAGTTCACACAAGGCAAACCCAACTCAACCGTTTTAAAGCATCCAATTTTGTATCTGCCTGTTATAAACTTGTAGCATAGTCTTTGAAGATGATTATAAAAACTAAATTTTGTAACCAAAGCTTTCCAAGGAATTGAGCTTAGTTAGTAGTACTCGATAAAATATTCAAAATTTATAAGTATTAACAAAATTATATTTACAAGGGAAACAAGAAAAAAAAAAAAAAGTCCAACAAGAAGATTATAAAAGTCTACAGGTTTACAAAACTTAATATACATGTTAGTAGTGGAAAAATAGAGAGCCATCTAAAAAGTCCTTAATAGTTTTCATAAAAGTTAGTAAAATTGACGTTCAAAACAAAGTTTAGCCAATTTTTCATAATCCTCACTTCCCGACCCCGCTTTCTAGTCTTTTAGAATTAGGTGGCATGCTTGTAAATCTACCCTAAACCTACCAAATAATTGTAGGGGAATAAGCGACAACTTACTCGATAAATGAGACAAATATAAAAGTATGCATTTAACATAGTAAAATTAAGGTTTTCAACTAGATTAGCTAAATGCAATGCATGTATAGGCAAATGCAATCACACGATGTTATCCAGTCTATCATAAGATTAGAGAAATTTCGCTCACTTTAATCCAAGTTAAGGAGTTTGGCATCTTACATACAAATCGAAATCAAACTAGAGCTTATACAATGGATAAGACCCTCCACCTAAGATTACCTTCGAACCAGAGCCTCCAATCTTATCTCGACCTCCTTTCTTGCAATTAGTTCGACTAGAGATGGAAAAAAGGACTATTTCAGCTATTCTCATTAAAGGAGCCTGTGTTTGGCTCAAGAATCCTATTTATTACTCTTAGTGGATTACAATGCATGTCAGGTTAGACATTCAGTTAAGTTTAAGTTAATTTGTTTTTAGAGTGATTAACTAAACTCAAACAATTCAAGTAAAACAATACTCATAGAGCAAACATAAAATAGAGCTTAGTTCCCACCACAACAAATCAAACCCTAAGCATAGGCACCATACATACACAAACAACTAACTACAATCATAAGCAAGTACATATCAAAGTTTCTAAGTATTTTGAAATAATACTTCAAAGTGCGATGAAACACTAATCCGACTTGCCTTGATGTAATGTTACTTTATCTTTAGTCATCATGTGCGTCCTCATTTATGATCTTTAAAATCTAATACACAACTTTAGTTCTTATTTACTATATGAAGTAAGAAGTTATTTTCAATATTAGGCATGTTTTTAGCTTGAGTTAAGTGAATTTCTCTAACCATTTATTAAGTTTTAGTTAAGTGGAGTAAGTTCTAGCCTAGTTTCTAACTAGGGTTCTAGCTTACTATTCTAGTTTAGGTTCTTATCTAGGAAGTTTCTGACTTACATTATGATTCTAGAAAGAGTGTAAAGTTCATATAAAAACTACTTTCTAATCTAGGTTTAATTCTTAATGTGCTTAAAATATTCAATACTAAGTTACATTCTGACCTAGTTTTAATAAAGTTTCTAACTGCTGTTACTTCTATGTTTTACTACTTTACATATAATTCAATCTACCATGAGTTCTAATGTCACATCCCGACATAGCATGAGATGCACCATCACACAGAAATACCTATTGAAAACTTAACTCAACCTATTCATTCATCAAAAGACAACATTGTTTCATAATAAAGGGGTTTCTATATTGGAGTTCAGCTAGATTTCCTGTTACAACTTATGTATATAACATAATATTTATATCAAAACATTAACTAGCTTTTTCCTTTGTCATCTTCACAGTAATAGGATCCCTAACTTAGTACAACCTCCATACAAAAGTCGCTAACTCCGACTCATGCTCTCAACATATATATCCCCTCTTAACGTTGGGCTCTTCATGATACATTAACCTGAGGATAAAACATTTTATCCTCTCAGCTACTGAAGCTGAGTAAGAGTAGATAACATGCAACACAATATAGACATTATGATAGAAAATATTGCATATCACAATTAAAACATTTCAATCGTAACTCATAGGTTTAACTTTACATATGCATTCGCCCAATCAAGCATTTACTCCTAGTAGTGCAACATGCTATGCTCATGCATGTGGCATACATCAATACCAATATCCTATGCCCTCCAAACATCTTCTGGTTAGTCGACATAGCCGAGCATCTAGATACAACGTTTAGGAACCTAAAGCAACAAGGAGCTACCTAGGAATAGGACTTCCACCAAATTAGATTACATACTGTAGTTTACCATTTTCAAAAAGAGCAACAAAAGGCTACTTGGAAGTAAGACCCCAAACTTTGCGTTACAAAATTAAACTACTCACTATAGTTCACCAAATCAAAGTGGCAACACTGTCAAATTAGACTACACACTATAGTCTACCAAATCAAAGTAGCAATACTGCTAAATTAGACTACACACTGTAGTCTATCAAATTTGACTATCAAAATAGTCACAATATTCGAGCAATGTAATCTATATGCTTCAAAAAACTAAGTTCATAAAGCCATACTTTTTCCATAATCATTTGCAAGCCTCATTCTAAAATTTCTAACCCGTAGGTCCCGTGCTGTGGTATACTGTACCATGATATGCAATAGCAATTCAAGAATATCAATCAACACAATCAATCTTTAAGTTTTATTCAACCTAGTGATCTGATTTTGGTTTTCGAACTCTCCCTAGCGGAATTCTAATATTTTACTTGGGGTTCACTTAAGTGAATGCCTACAAGATTGAGTTAGCAATAACTCAACTTCCCTAATTAACACAATCATTCGTAAGCACAATGTAGCAACATAACAATTCAACCAAGGTACAGTTATTGTCATTTATAATCACCACATCAACATTTCACCATAGTAGCATATCAGTTTACCCAAGATATACTCATATTCAATCATCACAGCATTAAATAGTACGTAATGTTATGAGTAACAATATATTTACTTCAAGCATAGGTTAGACCCACTTACTTGGGCTTAGCAATAGTGCAATATCTTAGACTTCATGATGTGGTCTTTCCTTACTTATCACACCTATCAAAACATAGCATAGTCTTTAAATCAAGTATAAGTTAAACCCGAACTATTATAAGCTTTTATTTCCATGTTTTTAAACTTCATTTGATCATATCTTACTCATTTCCTATCCGATTTTGATAAACTTTACATCGTCACGATCATTATTTTGAGTACTATTAATTTTAAGAAACAAGATTGATCAATATTTTCAAAAACCCAAAAATAACCCTTTAATAATATGACTTGATTATACGCTACCCTAACACCGAAATTGATCCAAGTAAGTTTTAGTACTAAACTAAAAACCCTAAAAATTATACTTTCCAAACTCGTCCAGCAACACTTATTATACCCCAAAGTGTTCATTTGACACAGATTTAATAAACATTCTAATAGTACTAGTTACTATATTACATATTAAGCTAATATATAAGCTTATACTAGGAAAATATGTAATAAATAGTATATGAGCCCAATTAATTTCACAAAAAATCCTATGAACTCACAAAAATACGTAGTTTAATTATTAACCATGAATTATACTAAATTAGCTATTATATATTTTTACAAAAATAGTGGTTTTAGCTCAGAATTACGGAAAATTAAGGAAAATAAATAAATTTACAAGTGAGATAAAAATTAAATATTACAAATATAATCATAAACATTCAGAAGTCTAAACAAGTAAGGCTCATTCATTAATTTTATCAAAAACTAGTTATTTCAGTAATTTGGTAAAACTGGCGATTTTATTCAAAATAATTATAAAAAATAGTAAACATACTTAATTTTGAAAATTCTTGTTACCACAATTAAATATATATATTAAGAGTATTACATACAAAAATTGAGCTTGAAACAACAACACTAAATATTTATAAAAATTTATTCATTTTTCCTCCAAATAGGGCATTTCTTAAGGAACCCATATTTCCACTAATTATTTAATTAAAATAAAATTACTACATAAATATATACTTAAAATAATCCTAGAAAACCAAATTTCATAATTAATTAACAACATTTGATATTTTTAGCAAATTAAATAAATTACAGGCGGAATATTAGTTTACCTAAACCGGCCGCCTCCTAGCTGCTGCACCTTGCCAAAAAGCCTCCTTCGGCCAGTTTAACTTAGGTGGTGGTTTGGTACATGAACTGCCTTAGACCAATTCCAACCCTATATTTTGTTCCATTTTTATTTTATTTTTTCCTTTTTTTTTTCGATTTTCTAAAATTATGTCCTTATATTTTCGGGTTTATAAAACATTGCAAATGAGGTTTGAGGTCCTATTTATAGGCTTTTGGATTTTTTTTTCATAAAAAAGTAAAATTACATGTCATTTTTCACTTTTTCTTGGGTGCCATGTGTCATTTCCTCATTAACTAAGTGTTAACTCATCATTTGCAATTAATCCTAGCTTGACACATCATTTGGTGACTCATCCATGCAACTTTTTTTAATTAATTTTCCATTATTTTACCTAATTTTGATAATTTATTATTATTATTGTATGTATATATTTAATACATATAATGCATGTCACATGTAATATGTGTATATTATGTATAATTCAACTTTATTTATTATTTTTGACATTTAATTAACTTATCTCTAATATCTCGCTATATCTAAAAGTTCGAATTTTACAATTATCAACTATATCGATAAATTAACGTTTTTCTCAAATTAATATTTTTATATAGCTTATTTTAAGAAATTGACTTTACTTAAATTACCTTATCTAACTTTTCTAACTTTACTATGAAGTTTGAAATAAAACTGATAACTTAGTTCGACATCCTAAATTTAGGAGCTTGGATCCTAAGGTTATTGAACTGGCTTCAAATTTCGGGGTATTACATCCAAAACCTTAATAAACCTATATATGCAACATGTTACCAGCTCAATTCTATAGTCACTCATTACACTTTCAGACTGCTCCTTTTACTTAGTTATAAATTCATTATAATTTTTAGGATGGAGCTTATAAACTACCAAATACCAACTTAAAACTTAAAATAGCTCACTTTTAGCCAGTGCATGTAGATGGATACAAATTGTAACATAATTTTACAAAATTTCATCGAGCTTCCTTAGAAATTCATAACCACCAATGCATTATTTTTGTGAAAATAGAATTTTTCCAAAAGTCTAACGATTCAATTTTAAAAATTTGACCACATAATGTCAAATTATATTACTTCAAGAGTATACTCATAAAAATTCAAGTCAAAACTGCATCAAATTATTTTTCGAAAATGCGATTGAAAATCTATGTCCGAATGTTTTTCTTAAGAACTCTATATTAGCACTTAAAATGTCGAAAATCTAATCTAAGATTTAAATTCCTCATGTAAAAATACATTAAAAAACCAAGTTTCAAAATTGTTGAAGATCATTTGCTATTTTTTCTAACTATTAGTTATAAACGTGGAAATTCAATCAACTACTATAACTTGGTGCTTCAACCACCGTTAAGAGATGAGGGTTTTTCTACCAAGCTAGGTCTGGGATTTTCCTTGAGACCAAAGTCTTTGTTTGCTTCCAAAAGCTCTCCAAGCATGGGAAATCCAAAAATATTATTTGCTTCCAAAAGCTCTCTAAGTATGAGAACACTAAAAATGCCTTCAATTACACCATTTTCTTTTACAATTTTTCCTTACCACTTTCCCTCACTTAAACTCTCTCCTAAGATTTTTCTAGACTTTCAAATGAGCAAAACATTCACCAGGAAGGAGCTTTGCATTTTTTTATAATGGGGTTTAAAGGTGTTTTGAAATTCTTTCCCTTAACAACATGTGTTATCCACTTAGATTAGGTGTCAAAAATGAGATTTCCTAATTCACTAATCCTCTACAGCTAACTTCTTAGCCTACTATGCCTAAAGGAAGTGTTTTCCTAATTTCCAAGCATTTTCTAATAAATTTTCCGTATTTTTCTTTATTTATTTAGTGAATGTTGTACAGTTTCAAGTATTTTTTATAATTATGTGTACATATAATTATATATTAATTATACTTGGTACATATACATATCTTTTACATATTATTTTATGTTAATTAATAATTTTATTACTCCTATAATTTATCTCTAGGACTTTGTAATCGATCAAGCCTAATTCATACATTTCTAGTACATTTATAATAATATAGTAAAATTCACTATTTTAACTATATTTCTAATATTTTATTATATTTTTAAATTCTAAGCATCCAAGATTTCCTCTACTAAGATTACTAAACTACTCATAAAATCCAAGCCTAATTGAGTTACCTTTTAGAATCTCCTAAATTTTCTACCTAGAACCTAATCACGTAAGTGCGAGGCTTACACTAACTGAAAGAGTATTACTAAATTTTGTTGTGCAACTCCCCTTTGAATCACTACTAATTAGATTTACCCTTCAATCCAATCTTGAAAAAGGTTATAAATCTCTTATTTGAAATCTTAAAGCAACTCTTAAATATCTTAACCCTCGCTCAAATATGCTAAGTTCCAAAAACATGTGAAGTCATTAAAATTACTAAGGATAAAATGGTAATTCAAAAGATCCATCTACTTAACTATAGATCAAAGATAGGAATTTACTAAGATAACCTTACTTGTATAAAATTAAGCAAGATTGTTTTAGTAACTTACCAACCAAGGAATTCTTAAGATAGATTAATTTTGATTGCCATTTTAAGCTTAGTTTTAGTTTTAGATCAGTAGAGGCAATTTAGTCTTTACTTATTTCTAAAGTGGAGGAAATAAGTTTATACATTACTTATATTTCCAATTAAAAGTTTTCTAAAACCAAAACTCTCTCTAAGCCCTCTCTAACTTACACTACCCACTTATAGTTTCTCTTAAGGACTAAACCCACTCAAAACTTATTTGATCTAATCATTTTCAAGAGAATTAAAGGATTCTTTAAGTTCTAATCAAGGTTGTCAAGATCATTTGGTGAATAATCCTCTAATCAAAACTCAATTAAGGTTAATCTTTAGAAATTTTGATAAGATCATTAACTTTTAGTGTGTTATTTCAAGAAATTTGGATTAATTGAAAAAGACTACTTGGAAAGCTAGAGATCACATGGAGACCTTATTTCCATAAGATAAACTTAATTCCTTTTCCTTAGTCTTTCAAGTTAAGATTTGATATATATTAAGTAAAATCTTTCAATTTATAATTCTACAATACCAATTCATGCCATTTGCTGTTATTTATATGAATTTGGTGGACAAATGTAGAATTACCTATTTTGGTAGATAAATCAAGCTAGAAGCAAGTTTGATGTTTAATCTTTAATCTTCATTTAAGGTAGGTTCTCTTCTCTTACTCTTTAGTTTAATTAAGTATTTAGCTTCTTAAATCCATAGAGTTTTGATGTTTAAGAACTTAGATTGATAGATACTTAAAGTTAAATGGGTTTTAGATCAAGACTTGTCAATGACATCACTTGTATGGGTATGAATGAGTTGATTTGTGTTATCTCGTGTTAATGTGATCGATGTATATTATAATTAACATAAATATGTAACACGATTGATTAATCATTGATTTGAAATAAAAAAAAACAGATATGTGTGGTTGCTTATGCTTCATGCCATTATGCTTTTTATGTCAATGTTTGATTTGTGATATTATGTGTTAACTAGTTAGATATAGGTTTTAGCATGTAGTAGAACTTGAATTGATTGAAATTAATAAATTAAAGTTGGGTAAAGGTAGATTCTTTTTGTAGCTGTGAGCCTTTATATGTATGTAGGTTAAATTTTGAGTTTGATTTTATTGTTAGTTCATTTTATGTTTAAGATATGTTTGAATGATTATATGTTAAATTAGAAGTGACTTGGATTGATATATGATGTTTAGAATGTTGTATAATGATCTTCAAAGTTGAGTATCTTTCTAGAAATTTTCTTAAAAAAATATTTGAGTATGATGTTGAACATTTTGGTATATATGTTTTTTCTGAGACGAAACTTAATTACAGTTAAAATCATTTATGCATTGGATTGGATAAATATCAAACTTAAATCATTACAATTTAAAATGCTTTGAAATTAAAATTCTTGAAGTAGTTGTTTGTTGTGCATTGAACTTGGTTTGGTTCTTCATTGTCTCATGTTGCAGGAAACAACAAGAGAAATTATGTAGATAAAAGGCATATACCAATCTATAAGGATGCAAACTGACGATCAATTGGTAGCCCCATTTCAATCCTACAACATTATATGTTCAAGTGGGATATGGCATTTAAAGTTGGTGATCGATTGATATGAAGAGAGTGCTAAGATCCTAATGCTACCAATCAACTGATAGCTTTCCTAGCAATCAATCAGTGGTATAGACTCTAACCTGCAACATTCTATGGTCAAATTAAAGATTGGTAACACATCTAAGCGACTGATCGATAAAGGGTAGTGGCTAAGAAATTTGTAATATTGACCAATTGGTAACCTGTGTAGCGATGGATTGGTAGTACTCTAACTCGCTGTTAGGAGCATTTAATACAACAACGGGAAGAAATTTACCCAGCCTATTTATACTTTAACTACCCGTTAAAGATAAAAAGAATTCTAATATTCAACTGCAAATTCTAAACATTCCCTTACATTATTGTACTCTCTTAATTGTGCTATGTCTTGTTATCCATTTGAGAGTGAAAATTAAGAGTATAGTGCTAAGGTTTTATTACTTGCAAGTTCATCGCACAAAAGCACTATACTAGAAAGGTTGAGATTGTGTTCAAAGTATAATTGAGTGATTGTTGTATGTTTGAGAAATAGTGTAAGCTCTTCATTAAGTATTGTGCTATTATGATTAATAAAATTGTATAACGTCCTCGATTAGAGGCAATGGCATCCATAGGGAACAAGGGATAGTTTGAACTTTACGTTATATCACGGCTTGATCTTCTCTTACCTTATCTCTTTTCTTTCCGCATATATTATCATTGTTCTATCATTTAATTTGCATACAATAGTTATATTAATTACTAAAGGTTTAAAGAGAATCAAAATTTATCATTAATGCCTAAGTAAGTGATTTTTTGTGTGGAAAAGTAAGTAAGTAGAGTATTGAAGGGCATAAGAGAGTCCTTACAATGCTTTGTCACCCTTATTTATAGGCGAATGATGGCTATCTGTAATAGCAAATAATCATTGGTCGTAGACCACATGGCAATTCCTTAATTATACAAATGCCTAAAAAATAGGAGTAGTGGGCAATTGTATAATGGGATAGTGCAAAGCCATAACTATCCGAGCCACTTTCTGAATTCAAATCAGGCATATATAAGTGAGTTAGACTTTGAGGCCCATTAGTTGGGTTGAGCCCTTAAAGGCCTTAGCTAAATATACAAACAATTAACATGTCGGAGGCTATGAGGCTAAGTAACACATCAAGACAAAATCCAACTATCAACATTTACCTCCCAACTCTAGTGGTGAAGAATTCAATTATAGGAGTAGATAAGATTCAATACTTAATCCTAATAGTTAGATGATGAAGACTAAAATCGATTGATCTCTAAATGCTAAATGACATGCCAAAATTTGGGTTATCTCCCAAATTAGCTTGTGTATGATTTTTTTTATTTTCAAAATGCGTTGTATTGGATTATAAGTGAAACATCACAAATCTTTTAACTTTCCCACTCATTCACTTTCTGCAATGACACGCGTAATAGCTATCATACAAGTCATTACTATACTGTAGGGTCTTTTAACTGTTAATGATACCATATCTCTTAGATACCTGACCTTTGTCATGCAACACCCATCTATGCCTGACTATCTAATTGGAGCCCATATCCCTATCAGAAGTGCGTTAGAATTTCAAGAGGGGACCATCCATATATAAAGAGCTTTTTCATTCTAATTAATATTTCTTGCTCTTCTCTCGTTCATATCCACTTTCAAAATTTTCCTTTGCTATCAAGATTTCTTTCTACGAGTTCTTATCCTAATATTGAGCAACTTCCTCCTGCTACCAAGTAATCTTTAACAACTTAAACTTCAATGGGTATGGTTTAAAGCATCATTTATCAACTTATACCTTTAGATTCCAAGGTAACTATGTTTAAGGCCACTTCCACCCCCCAAAAAAGGAACGATTTGGCATCCTCTTAGTAGTTCGATAGATAGTATAATAAAGCAATGGGAAAACCTTACTCGTATTAATACTCTTCCTATGGATAACTACTCGAATGATAAGGAGGAAAGGTCAGCTACTAGGTATTTATACAATAATGTAGTTTACAACATTAATTCTTCAGATAGAGTAGTAAGTGGTGCCATTAAGACACTCATTGCAAACTATAATAAGTACTAGAAAAATCTCCCCAATACATGGCATTTGCGTAGGTTAAGAGAGGATAAAAAGGTATGTTTTCAAATAAACCGTGAATTCCATATATATTTGAAATATCTCTATTTTGGGTTACATCTTCTGTTCTTCATTTTTCAAAAACAATTCTATAACTATCATTGTATTGTACTAAGTATGTTTTATGCTAATACTTATCGGCTTCTCGTTGCATTCGAGATCATATGTAAAGAGATTAAGGGGCTATATCCTAATTATTTAGACCTTTCTTCTCAATAAGGAAGTAGCCTGATGGATGGTACTTTACAATGGCTCAACATAGGTGTAAATTCATAGACGAGTTAGAGTCTAAAATCCACAAGTGACACAATAAGTATGTCTTAATCAGGTTGGATGAAGATTTGGATTTTTGGAATCAATGGACCAAGCCCATCCACACTAAAGACATTGAATTGCTATTGAATGATACTGCTGCTATAAAGAAGATTTGAGAGAGATAAGGGAATAAGACGTTCTTTTGGGATGCTGAAAGGATCATATCTTAATATGAAAAGGGAAAGCTAATATTCTCTAATAATGAAGGTAGGTATTGGTCAACCTACCGTACCAAGTAGAGCTGCAAGAGGAAAACCATTCTCGTGACATGGGGGGAGAATCGTTGCTTTTAAGCATTGCTTGGCATGGACTTGTAAGTTTTTAATCTTCCCCCTCTCTTCTATTTATAATATTCTCTTTCTTTTATGTAGGCATAGGTGCAGGGGATGTGTATCCCATGAAATTATTGGCACAAGCCAAGGCTTAACCACCAGCATCAAATAAGACTAGTCAAGAGAAGGTTATGAAGGAGGTAGTCATTCTAAAGAAGAAAAAGGGAACTTCTCTTACCGAAGAGAATTAGGAAGCTGAGTAGGCAAAGCTATTAGAGTTACATAACTTGAAGTGTTGCCTATAATCAGAGACACTCCTTGGGAGGAAGTGTTGGGAGGGGCTAGTTGTGATACTACTGTTGATAGCAATGTCGAGGTTATTCCCCAAGGAGCGACAGACAACTCGACTAGCCAACCAAATGTAGAGCTGAATCCCAAGAGAAGTAGGAAGAAGCTTGTCGACAAACCTCTGTCCAAGAGAAGCAAAGGCTTAGACAAGAAGGCAAAGGAAGCTTTAAGAAATAAAGTTCTTAGGATTAGTTCTACTGAATTTGTTCCTAACCGTAAGGTAGGTGAATATTTCATGCTATGTTAGAGTTACAACATCTTGGACACTGATTCAGCTTTGGGTGATAGGATGGAGTCCTTAGCTTTGATGGAGAGGGTCATTCTTCCTAAGGATAAAGAGATTGTAAAGAAAGACGTAGATAGGGTTAGCAATTGTAATAAAGGCATATCACCACCAAATTGTATGATGTAAGTTCAATAATCGTAACCTTTTCATTTTTATCTTATGTTCAACCATTGACTTAATTTTGTTTATGTGCAAATTAGAAACCATCTTCTAATAGCCTTAGATAAGGCTGAAAAGGAAATGAAAAAAGCACATTCAAATTTTCATTGCATTGCCAAGAACCAATTAACTCATTTGGCTTTGTTAATTCTATTGTAGAAAGTTGAGGAAGCTCATAACTTCTCAAAAGCATAAACAATCGCGGCCAAGAATGCTAGGATTTAGGCTGAGGTGGAGGCTAAGAAGTGGTAAGAAGAGCTCTCTATCGAGAAGCTTGCACAATCATTGGCGGCCGAACGAGGAGCTTTACAAAGAGATTGAAGACTTAAAAGATGATCTTCCTAAAAAAGGAGAAGAATGCTAGGGTTTAAGAAGAACTATAACCTCAATAAGTGATAAAGAGGATAAGTTGAGAGTCCAAATAAAGAACTTGGAGATGAATAGCTCTAAAATGGAAGCTCGTGTTGCTAAATTAAAGGAGGCGACAAAAAAGAAGCCCTCTATTGAGGAAGCATTAGCAATTGTGACTCCCAGTTGGCAATACAAGAGATTGCTTCGAAGAAAGTTCTTACAGGAGGTCTAACTGGTGAGGAAAGATATTTTGAAGGTCTACACTAATTACGAACTATCATGCCTCGACTTTGCCAATGTTGACAATGGTGATGCCAGCAATGGCGATGAAGAGGTTGGTGAAAGTAGAGATGGAGGTTCAAAAGCAGGGTAACAATATTCAAGCTAGCATTGAAGTTCCTACTGATGCTAAGGAACTATCATCAAAGGAGACCACCTACATCTACAAAGAAACCTCCAACTCTTCCAAGACCCCCAATGCCAATAAAGATATAAGCTCCAAGAAGGTCCCAAGCTTTGCTGATCAAGATGATACTTCCGCCTAATTTAAGCATAAAAATGTTTTGAACTCTTAAGGAGTTAGCTGATTTATACTTTTGTTTCCACAATCTTTTTATGGACTTAATATGGTCAGGATATCGACCTTTTGGTTCTAATAAACCTTTGTTTCATGTCATGTTTAATGCATTTAATTTTCAGCATGTTTTGTTTCACATGCATTTTATACTTAAATATCTTTTGATAGACATAGCATTTGTTAGCTGCATAGGGCGTGAACCTTTAGGTGTTCAAGTTTTATTTTCTTAGCCGTGAAATTACCTACTAAAGGCAGCTTAGAGTTCATTAGCTCTTATTACTCAACATTCTTTTTTTCAAAGAATTTTTTATGTTACTTGTCAATTAATACCAAACTTATTAACCATCATAGGTCGGAACTTATTGGGCATTAATTCATTTGCTGTATAGTTAGAACTTCATTAATCCGCTAATTGTGCAATGATTAGGAATAGAAGTAATGGTAATGAGAGATACTTATAAACTTGAAACAAACATCCCATACTTAAACGTGATGTAGGTCATTACCCTACAATGTTCAAAAAGGAAAAATAAAAACAAACAACTGTAATTAACAAGAACTATTCAAAATGGAGGTTTAGATTTTTGCCGCTCCATGCATGAGGTATGATTATTCCATCTAGCCTTTCTAGTTGATAGGCTCTATCACCTACAACTTCCCAATAGGATCTTCCCAATTTGTATCGAGCTTCCCTTAATTCTCTCATGCGCCAATTACTTCTAACCTTCTACAAACTAAGTCTCCCAATTGAAATACTTTATGTTTTACTTTTTGATTGTAGTACTTTGTCATTTTATATTGATATGCAGCAACTCTTACTCTTGCGATATCTCTAATCCCCTCAATTATATCTCAATCGGCCATAAGGTCGACCTAATTTGCCATAATGTCAAACTTTTATGTCTAAAGATCGGGTATATTCAATTCAATCGACAAGACTACCTCCAATCCACATGCAAGCTTGAAAGGTATTTCCCTATTTGAAGTTCTATAAGTGGTCATATACCCCCATAAAACATTCGGCAATTCGTTAACCCATTTTCCCTTAACTTAATCGACTCTCCTTTTCAAACTATATAGGATGGTCTTATTAACAACTTCCACTTGTCCATTGGTTTAAGGATGAGCCATTGAAGTGTAATTTAAACGAATTTATCATTATCGAATTATGGTCCATTATCAATCACTATCATAAAAGGAACCCCAAACCTCGATATGATAAAGTTAAAAATGAAAGCCTTAACCTTCTGTTTAGTGATTTTAGCCATTACTTCAGCCTCATTCTACTTGGTGAAATAATCCACAGTGACTATGACGAATTGCTACTAGGCTATAGACTTCAAAAATGGTCCAAATATGTCCGATCCCCACTGGCCAAAGAGCCAAGGGTTGGTGAGGTTTCATAGTTTAATAGAAGGCACATAGCTTAATGCTTCGTGTTTTTGGCATCAAAGACATTGCCAAACAACAGATTTTGGATCTTCTTTCATAGTTGGCCAATAATAGAAGAGTCTCAAAGCGCTGATATACAGGGTCTTAACCCTTCACATAGTTCCTACAAACACCGCCATGCAACTCAGATAGAATTCATTAAGCATCTTTCTATGGAAGGCATTGAAGATAAGGTTAGGAAAGGCTATGCTTATACAGTTGGTTATCAATCAACACATAGTTTATAGCCTTATAGTTTCTAGACTCTTACTAAGGAGATACTCAATAAAAAGCTTGTCATTTAGATTAGGAAGTGCCATACTAGCTAACTTTAACAGCTTGTCGACAGTGGTCCTCGGTATTTTCTCAATTGAAAAAGATTGAAACTCTTCCTTGGTCATTTGTACTACAATAAATACTTGCTCATCACTTCCTCTTTCATTGCGTAGTTCCCTTTAACTTAATTCACAATGAGCTGTAAGTCGAAAAAAAACTTCAACTTTTTCGGAACCAACTTCCTTGGCCAGTTTAAGCTTAACAATTAGGGCTTCATTATTACTAACTGGAAACCCTAATTTCAATACATAACGAACTTTCACATTGTGGGGCCCTTGTAAAATGAGGCCCATACAACATTTGTCTTTAGTGGGAGAGCCATCAATATATAAGTTTCATGTTGGTTTCTCAACCATCTCAATGCTGTCTTCTTCTTCGATGAACTCCATAATAAAATCTGCCAATACTTAAGCTTTTAATGCCGTTCTAGGTTTGTATTGTACACCATAGCCACTAAACTCCATAGTATATTTCATCATCCTTCCTAAGGAATCTAGTTGTTGTGAAGCTTGTCGAAAAGGTTAATTAGTAAGGACAATGATTTGATTTGCCTTGAAATATGACTTTAACTTCCTTATTAAGAAGACCATTGCTAAGACAAACTTTTCAATCTTTATATCTCTATTCTGGACCTTATATGATGTGGCTCACGAAATAAATTAGTCGATGCTCCCTACCTTCTAATTGGATCAAGATAGACAAAAGAGCTCGGTTGTTGACTAACAAATATAAAGCCAAATCTTCTTCAAGGATAGGTCATTAAAAGGATTAGGGGTGATGTGAGGAATTCTTTTAGCTTGTTAAATGCTGCTTCATACCCATCAATCCATCAAAATTCCTCTGAGTTCTTCAATATTTTGAAAAATTACATGCATCTATTTGAGCTTTTCGACACAAATCTATTTAAAGTGGCTATTCGCCCAATTAACTCTTGAACTTCCTTAACAATACTAAGGAACTTCATTTTTCGAATAACATCAATCTTTTTAAGGTTTGCTTCAATCCTATGCTAAGTGACCACATATCCCAAAAATTTTCCTGAGGTAACATCAAGAACATACTTATGCAAGCATAGTTTCGTATGGTATCTCCTCAAGGTGCTAAAGGTCTTCTTAAGATCAGCAAGATGTCGACTTTCTGTCTTACTCATCACTATCATATCATCAACATAAACTTCAACGTTTCCATGGATTTAGGGCTTGAACATCCTTGTTACAAGTCCCTGATAAGTTGCACCGACATTTTGAGCCCTGAAGGGCATCATTGCATAACAGTACGTCCTAAAGTTTATAATAAATGACGTGTGAACTTCATCATCCTTCTCTATTTTAATTTGATTGTAGTTAGAAAATCCATCCATAAAAGAGAGTAATGTATGTCTAGTAGTTGAGCCAACCATTTGATCTATTCTCAGCAAGGGGAAACAATCTTGGGACAAGCCTTATTCAAATTCGTAAAGTTTATGCACATATGCCATTTTCCATTCGACTTCTTGATTAGCATGCAATTGGCTACCCAAGTCAAATAAGACTCTTCCCTTATGAAACTTACCTTTAATAGCTTTTGGACTTCTTCTTCTTCAATGGTTGCCTACCATTTAGGGGAAAAATGCCTTTTCTCTAACTTTATTACCTTTGCATTAGGATCGATTTAAAGCTTATGCGTTATTACCTCTCTAGGGATGCCCAACATATCCGAAGGAGACCAAGTGAATATATCTACATCATCTTATAGAAAGTTGATTAAACTAAGACGGATATTTGTTGGCAATGGTTTTCCTATCTTTGTCATCTTTCTTAGATCATTTCCTAATGGGATTTCCTCTGTCTCTTCTTTAACATTTTCAATACCAATTGACTTATGTTTTAGACCAGTTTCATCTTAAAAAATTTCTTTACGTCGTAGCGCTCTTATAGGGATATGGCTAGTGCTAGTCACCTTTGCATACTCTGACTCCAGTGGGAGTGGGAAATTTCACCTTAAGATGCATAGTTGAAGGGACCACACCCAACAAATGTTGACATGGTCGACCTATGATCATGTTTTGTAAGGACTAATACTTAACAACAAGGAAATCTACCTTGTCGTTCACAACATGCTCATCATCTCTAATCTAAATTGAGAGAGAAATAACTCTAGTAACCCAAACAGGTTAATTATTAAAGGCATATAAATCATAATTGTATGATCTCAGCTGTGCTTTTATCTTTGGCTTCATCTGATCGAAGGCATATTGAAAAATAATATCTACTAAACTCTCGATGTTAACTAAAATCTTTTGACCTTGAAGTTAACAATTCTCATACTGATTACGAGTGCATCATCGTAGGGCCTTTGAACACTTTCAAAATCTCCTTCCGTGAAAGAAATGGGATTGTTGGCCCTAACCTTCTTGCCCTGCACATTATAAACATAGTATATGGCATTAGTCGAGCTCAAAGAGCTTAATTGGCTTAAGGTAAAAGGTCTGCCAACAATAGTATTTATGATACCATTCGATGCTCTACTACTACTTTCATCGCTCGCATCTCTTCCTGCCTGAGAAGGTTGCGATATATTTTCTTGTTCGTTATGTCATCTTTGAGTTGGTCATTTAATATTCTCTACATCATAAGTAAGGAACTTATTCAGATATCCTCGTTGGATTGCATCCTTGATTGCGCTTTTAAGTTAAATACACTTATCAATATTGTAACCTCTATCATGATAAAAATCTCAATATTTATTTGAATTTCTACATAACAGATTTCCTCTCTTTTTTTCTAACCATTACAATGCTCCCCTCTGGTTGCATACTTCCATCAAAATGTTTACGATTAGATGATTAAGTAGAGTATGAACAGAACAAGTCGGGATACATGGCCTCTTTCTCTCACCACTATTTCCTTTAGAATAGTGATCATCACATGCATCGAGTCACTCTTTCACATTCTTCCTCTTATCGCTCTTTCGATCTTCTTGAATCTTGTCGACCTCACACCGAGCTTTAATATTATCTTCTTGGCAAATATAAGATGTGGCCTTAGCCTTAAACTCGACAAAAGTTTTCGGCTTATTTTTTGCCAAAGACTTGAAAAAGTTTCCGTAAGGTTTAACACCATCAATAACCGTATTGAGAGCAATACTTATGTTTAATTCTAGGATCTGGACCATCCTGGCCATAAACTGAGCCAAATAGTCCCCAATAGATGCATTTGATCTTTGCTTTATAGTGTTAAGGACAAAAGAATCCTTAACTAGAAGCTTGATTGCAAGGAAATGTTGCAAGAACACTTCTCCTAAATCCTTAAAGCATGAAATTGTATTTGGCTTTAAATGTTTAAACCATATACTCACTACATTCCTTAAGGTTGAAGGGAATGCTTGACAAGCCACGACATCGATCAAGTTGTATAGCTTAGCCAAAGTGCAATAATACTCAAGATGATCCTCCGAATCCTTTGTTTCATCATAAGTCTCAAATTGTGGCAACTTGAGGTGCCATAGTATCACTTCTTCTAAAATTTTGGGAATAAAAGGATTCTTCTTTATGTTAAATTGTTTACTCATCGAAGTAGTGATGCTAACATATAATAGTCTTACATGGTGCACCTGCTGTAGTTGTTTTCCTTTATCACCTTTTCTAAGAGCAAGGGCCAATGGTCCAAGTGTTACTTTGACTTGCTTCTTAGGCAATTTAGGGGAATAAACCAAATTATAAGAATTCTTGACATTGTTGTTGTATCCTTAGTTTTGATGCAACTGAACATTCTCACAAAGAAGACTAAGGATCTCATTGTGTTTCTTATTAAGCTACTGATTTTCTTTTGCTAAATCAATGCAAAGTTGCTCCAATTTAGCCAAACGTTATTTATCAGTATGCTTACTCCCTTCCAAATGGTGTTAGGGTAAAGAACCAACACTTGAACTTTTTTTCATTCTTATTTTAGCCATGTGTGTAGGTTATGGAAAAATAGATAGTGCCAAATGTTGTCGGGTAATTTTAGTATAGAACTTTGATCTAGCAAAAGTATAAAACAAAAGGCTAAGTAATGCAGGAGCTAGTCCGGTGTGGCCACTCCAATGCTTAAGTAAATGATTTTTTGTATGGAAAAGTAAGTAAGTAAGTAAGTAAGTAAGTAAGTAGAGTATTAAAGGGCGTAAGACAGTCCTTATAATGCTTTCTCACCCTTATTTATTGGCGAATGGCGGCAATTTGTAATAGCAGATAATCATTAGACATGGACCACATAGTAATTCCTTAATTATGTAGATGCCTAAAAGATAGGAATAGTAGGCGTTGTGTAATGGGATTGTGCAAAACCACAACTGTTCATGCCACTTTCTAAATTCAAATTAAGCATATAGAAGTGAGTCAGACTTTAAGGCCCATTAGATGGGCTAAGCCCTTAAAAGCCTTAGCCGAAAATATAATCAATCGACATGTTGGAGGCCGTGAGGCCTAATAATGTATCAAGACAAAATCCAACTATCAACAATCATGTTCTTACTTAAAACTCAACTTGATCTTTAAAGAGGGCGAAAATTCATCAAAATCATATTTTTCAATGACCTTTGAGATATTAACATATTCATTTAGATTAAACCTCTAAGATGCATTCGTGACAAACAATATTACGAATCAACTAATCAAAAATCTTCACTGGCTATTCTACAAATGATAAGTTCAACTAAATGTTAAGATGAGTTAACTTTATTTCTTTAACAACATGGAAAACATTGTAAATACTAGATATTGCTTCTAAAACCCTATTATTGAAACCCCATTTTCATAACATTCATGCTTCTTTAACTTCTCCTTGCATCATACCACCAAAATAACACTTACATTAGTATATTAAACCATAAATGGGAAGATTCTCTATAACATATCTCAAAATTGAGCTTAACTGATAATAAATATTACATGTGTTTAAGAGGCCTCAAAGAACACCTAAACTCCTAACAACTCCTAGACTCCTAACAACTCTACTTCTAAATCTTCAATTTCCTATAAATTAACAAGCTATAATTAGAGCCTTTATCAAACAACTTAAAATTAATCCTCAATCGTACTTGAATTGAAGATTACTTGCCAAATTAGATGGAGAGCCTTGATTAAGAACTTCTTTAACTTTGGAAAACCTTCGGGATCAAACAATTGGAGCTTGAAAATAAGTAGGTCTTCCTTTTTCTTTTTCTTTTTTTTTTTTTTGTAGTGGCATAAATAGTAGTAGGGTCCAAGGAGAGCTTTTCATTTTCTTTATTTTTCCAAATAATCAAAATGAAATGTTTTATAACCATCTTTTCCCCTCATCTTTTCTCTAAAAGCCATTTTATCACGTCACCTTTTCATGCTTAGTTAAATTTAAGCAAGGCTAAATTAATAAATCACTTCCTTGTATTTGAAAAATTAATCAGATGGAATTTTGAATTACCATTTTACCCTTAGCTAAATGCCTCTAAGTCATGGCTTTTTCTTACTACATTGTTTCCAAAAAGTTTACCATGGTGACAGATGCTTCAAGTTCTAATATAAGTGTCATCTTGCTATTAGACTTAATTTTAACAAACTTCATGGTTACATATGAGGAAGGCTTCATTCTAGATGTGAGAACTTTTTACAATAGTAGAAATTTTGCACCAATACCTACTAGGAGTACATTTTCTAATTTGTACTAATCATAGGAGCCTTAAGGAAATTCTAAATTAAGTTATTCAAACTTAAGTGCAATAAAAATATTTGGTCAAACTTATTGGCTACAATTATTTTATTGTATATAATGATGGTTGTTAGAATCATGTAACAAATCCTTTATCTAGACAATTTCATGATTTTATTGTATGGTATGTCCATGCCTCTCTTTTCATTGACTAACGAGTTAAATGAGGAGCACGAGTGACTACATGGGTTTATTAAGGTTATTTCTAATATGAAAGCTGGTAAAGTTTTAAAATAGCCTCTACAGTAAAAGAATGGCCTCTTATACTATGAAAATCATTTGTTTATGGTGCCCTAATCATCACTCATACTTAGCTTCTATTTGAGTTTCACAGTGCACACAGAGCTCATCATTTTAGAGACAAAATACTTATCAAAATTTAGGTATAGTTTTTCTTTCTCTTTTCTTTGGAAAAGGATGCAATTGGTTGTGGATGATTATGTTTGCGACTAGCAAACTTGCCAACATATAAAGTACTTTACTAGATCATAAGTAGGTTTGTTGTGCCTCTCCCTATTCCTAATAGCATATAATAAGACATTAGTACAAATTTCTTGACTTGTTTACTTAAGTCACAAGGATACACTATTATTTTACTAGTAGTTGATCAATTATTAGATTATTGTCATCTAAGGTCCTTATACGCACATTTTGCAATACAAAAAGGTGGAAATTTTATTTCTAAGTATAATAATGAAATTACAAGATTTCTAAAAACTATTATCTTTAATAGGGACTTGATTTTCATAAGTCATGATGTGCATAGGAAATGAAAATCACTAAAACTTTAGGGAAGTTTTTGGGCTATATGGTGACTCAATGGGGGATTAAGGCCTATCCAAAGAAGATAGATGAAATTAAAAATATGAAGTCCTTAAGCACCTTAAAAGAAGTATAGGAGTTGATAGGTTAAATCGTAGCGTTGAATAGGTTCATTTCAAAGAGTGCCAATAGGTGTGCTAAGTTCTTTAAGGTATTGAAGAACACTAGAGAATTCAAATGAACAAATGAGTGTGAAGCTGCATTTTAAGAGCTGAAAATTTTTTTGCCATCCTCTCCAGTACTTTTGAAGCCCATTCTTAAGAGGAGTTATTTCTTTATTTGACAATTACTAACTGAGCTCTTTCTTCCGTATTAGTTGAAGTTGAAGTTGAAGGGTCAATCTATTATGTGAGCAATATCTTATAGGGTTTGAAGCTAAGATATACAAGTATGAAGAAATTTGTTCTCACTATGGTGGTAACAACAAGAAAGTTAAAAGCCCTCATTTGAAGCGCATCAAGTAATTGTCCTAGCAAATCAACCACTATAACAAGCATTACAAAAGCTAGATTCCTAAGCAGAATAATGAACTATGCACTAGATTTCAGCATATATGGTGTCCGGTACCGACCTAAAACAACTCAGAAGGCACAAGTGTTAGAAGATTTTATTGTAGAACTTATAGGTGATGAAGACAAGGCTAAACTGACTGAAAAGCCTCAATAGCACCTATATGTAGATAACTCCTCCACTAAAGATAGACGTAGTGCAAGACTAGTGTTACAAGGGCTACATAAAATTCATCCCCTGTTTTTTCCTTTCTGTTTACTTGGAACTCTTCCCTTTCATCGATTTTTCCCGATAAATCCACTTTATCTTTCAAAAAAAGGAAGGAGAAGGATTCCCTTTGGTAAATCCCTCTTATTCCCATTTTATCCCCTTCCTTTCTAAAGGTTGAAGGTTCAATATGCACTTAAATTTAGATTTCTAGCTAACAATAACAAAGCAAAGTATGAAGCATTGATTACTAGATTGAGATTAGCAAAGGAGGTTACAACAAAAAGGTTAAAAGTGTTTTCTGATTCCCAGTTGATAGTATGACAAGTTAAGGGAGATTATGCAATGAAAGATGAAACAATGAGCAAGTACTTGAATACTGTATGAATGCTTATTAATGAGTTTTTGTCTTTCACAATTGTTAAAGCACCAAAGGTGCAGAACATGGCCACTAACAAATTGTCTAAACTGGATTTTACCTCACCTGAAAACCTAAATGATCAGCTCTTCATTGAATATTTACCGAGCAAGAGCCTAGAAGTATCTAAGCAATGTTTAGAGGTATAATCCTCATCAAAAGAAAGGTCTTGGATGGATTTTATAATCAGCTATTTAAAGGATGGAGTGCTACCCTCTGATAGGAAGCTCAAAGGCTCATATATCAAGCTACCAATTACATCTTAATTGATAATCAACTATATAAGCACAGCTTCAACCAACCCTACCTTCGTTACCATACATAAAAGGAGGCACGTCAAGTTCTTTCTGTTCTACACAAAGTTAGCCTCCAAATTAGGCTCTAATTATACCTCTGATAAAGGTTCTAATTTACTCTTTGAATAAGCTTATAATTATCCACCTTCAACATTTCTTACCATTTCATTTATTTCTATAACAACTATAGCCTACATTACTACAACATGTCTATCTCTACTAGGATCTCTTTCTCTTGTTTACTTCCAGCTCTTCCTCTTCGAGCTTCTCTTCTTATAGTTCTTCTTGTACATTACTCCCTAGTTTACTTTCAGCTAAATCATAATTACTCTATATGCCAAATTCAGCGTCGTTCTAAGGTTCTATAAGGTATTGATCATCTTGTGATGATTCAACTGCTAATGATTAAGGTTGATCTTCCACAAACTAACCTAGTTACTCCGCTCAATCATATACATGTTTTTGTCATACAATCCTTTATATGTACAATTTCCTCATCTTAAAAAATATTTTACCCCCTTTCTTTTCGTTTCTAACTTATATAGGTATCCAATTCTTCTAGCAACTTCACTCAACGTTTAAGTTTCTATGAATTTCCTATGATTTCCTTCTTTATAATAACTTAAATTCGTCAAGTTCCCAAGTACCTCCTCTGAACTTCTCATCAAAGTTTACTTCAATCCACATTGCTCCATATTGCATCTCATCCGTTCCTCTAAAACAGCCTAATCTATATGCCTAATTAGGTCTTATACCTCATCTTCATCCTTACTTTAACCTAGCAAGTCAACATAAAAGTCTTAATACTTCTACCAAAATACTTCTAATTCTTATATAGAAAAGTTGTGATACTTTGAGGCTTAGTTAAAATAATAATGCTCTAATACCACCCTATAATGCGTCGCTTTCTAGGCATTTACTTAAAAATTTTTCTCAAATTCTTGATGCCTAAACACGGTTTGTCTCTACCATCCCTAAAGTAGGGATGAGGTAAAAACCTGTATCCAACCTGCCATTCTATTTCAAGCAACAATTGATACAAAATAACCCCTTCTAAATATCACAAACAATAACAGAAGCTTTCACAAAAGGGATACTTAGAGTATCACAGTTATATACTTCCATACAATGTAGTAATCATTTTACAAATACACATCTTTATCTTACAATGACTATACTAAGTCTTTTATAAGGTAATACCAACTTCTTCTTCCTTGGAAAGTTGACTTCATGTGCTTAAGTCGTATACAAAAGCCTATTAACCTCTTCCAAGAGCTCACTCTCAACTAGAACTCTAATGTCTTCTTTTCGCTATGGTATCTGCTTCTATCTATTCATCTATACCTAATGATAAAATAAACTTATCTTCCCAACTACTATAAGCTAAGTGAGACTAGACAAACACACAACAACTAACAAAGAAAAATAGACACATCATTCAAGTAGTTAGTTCAATTACACTATCTTTAGTTTCCTAACCAAACAATGTGAATGTGACTAGCTTGTGCTATGTTCATGCACATGATATGCATTGATACCGATATCCTAGCTCAGCCTAGTAACTCATTCAATTAGTTGACATATCTAAGCATCTAGATACAACATTTAGGAACCTAGAGGCAATAAGGAGCTTCTTGTGAATAGGATCCCCAAAATCCAACAAAATAGAAACCACTTGATGTGGTTTGAAAAATCCAGCATTAGCTAGCCTAACAAATACAACACAGTTTCTATATGCTTGAGAACTTAGTTTTTACAAGTCAAATAGTTCACTTAATAAAACCCAACTTCTCATTTGAAAACCGACCTAGCAAAATCTCGGTTTTTAGAAAAACTTAACCTAGAGGTTCTTTTTCATGCCATGCCATGCCATGAATGCACCAAATTGCATGCCAAGCAAAACCTAGCAAATCCAAACAACCTTATTTTATCATTTGTTGCCCAGCCTTTACATAGTATGTTTGTCAATTCTAAGACCTTAGTATTAGGTTTACTTAGGTAAATACTTTAGGAGGTAGAGTTAGTCCTTAGATTCATTTCTAACTTAGTGTAAATCCTAACAATGTCACATATGCATTCATTAGTATAATCATAGCAACCAAGTCCAATATCACATCACTATTCAGTTAGCAGCAGCTATAACATATAGCTTTATATGATTCATCAAACAGCACATTAACTTACAACTAAGTTCAATCAAGTCAAATATCATAGAGTATGCAAAATTAGGAGTAGACATAAGTCTAATCAAGGCATACACAAGAAACCACTTACCTAGCTAGCGGGACATTTCCAAACTAACTCGTTATCATTATCTCCTTTCTTGATAATTTCACCTAACAAGGGTAAATACTTCTAAGGTCAATTACAGGTCATATGTATATATATTTTAGCTTAATATTCACTTATTGGTTGTTAATCTACCTTAAGCTGGTTCTGATTTAGTCTCTAAATTTGATTCTGATTTAGGTTCTAAATGATCTTTTGAATTACTTCCCAATTCGGCCTACTTTAAAATCCTTAATTAAGTACCAGTAAGCTTATATCTATAGTTTATTAGCTTAAATCCCCAATATTACATCTAGTTCAATCTGCTAAGTTCAACTTACATAATAATTGTCAAGTATAGTAGTTTCTAAATCTGATTCTGAATTAGGTTTTGATTTAGATTCTAATTTACCTAGAACACCACATTTGCTTATACTACTCCCATTTCCCAAATGAACTGGAACTAAGATCATGATAGGTTATTCCAAATACAATAACCAGAACTCCACCTTGTTATATTATCAATCATATTAATTTTACCCTTCATCATATATTGGGAAAAATATGTAGAGATAATCGGAAAATATATATATTACTTAGTATTTGTACTTCAAAAAATCCATGAAATACACATTATATTCAAAAAATAACAGAAAGCATATTCTAGTCATGTAAAACCCTTAAATAGCATATTATACAATATACTCCATAATACATATTTAAGTTCCATTTTATTAATAAATAACTACAATAAGTAAATAATTGTACTTTTCACTGAAATCACAATGTAACTTATATTTTCATAATACTAAACTCTAGAAATTGTATCAAGTTGGTTTTGTACTTAATTTGCCTTAAAATCCTTTAATTTAACTTAATGTACAAAATTGCCAACAATTGCTAAGTAATTCACAATAAATAGTAAACGTAATATTTTTCAAAAATTCTTGTTACCACAGTTTAGTATATATTAGAGGAGTATTACATAAAATTTTCCAACTCGAAACAATATCATATAATGTTTTGAAAAATTAAATTAAAATTCATAATAACTGGGCACGTTCTTAAGCAAGTACCCTAAATCCATGTTATTTCAACAAAATAAAATTACCACATGAAAGTACATTAAAATAACCTTAGGAAACCAAATTTGATAATTTTTTAAGTTGATTTGATATTTTTAGAAAATAAAACAAGATCGGATAAAAAAATCTTACACTCACCAACGCACGATGCTTCAACCACCTTCCAGCCACCAGGAGTTGTCAGCTTACCTTCTCTCACCACCAAAAGCTTAAATTTAAGGCCACACAATGTCAAGTCTTCAACTAAAATGGGAACCCTAAGTACCCTACACCTAATCTGGATTTGCACCATAATTTTCTTATTTTTAGATAATTTTTGTTTTGTTTTTAGGGAGAATTTTGGGTGTATAATATGCCAAAAATGATGTTAAATGAACCTTCATTCTCTTTTGTAAACATTAAGTTAGTTGGGTAAGTAAAAAGTAGATTATAAGTGTCATTTGATGAAATACTTAAGTGTAATGCTTATATGTTTGTCTAATTTGCAATTGCAAGCTCAATTCTTTTAGTATTCGATTGAATCCAAACTTGCCACACTAGTTCCTAATGTGTCCAAGTAGGTTTGTCAATTTTTTATAATTTTTCTTTAATTTGTCCTAATTTTAGGCATAATTTAGTATATAATTATACAACATATTATTTAACTCCCACAATTATTTTTATAAATTAAATAATTTATCTCTAAGGTTTCATATTCATTCGGAACTCAAATTCCAAGTTTCCAATGAATATCAAGTATACTAGGTAAAAATGCGTTATTTTGAAATTACATTTTATATAAGCGTTATTGTGAGAAATTGACCTTGTTAGAACTCTTTATCTAACTTTTGTGACCTTATACTAGAATTTGGTTCAATTCAGACAAAATCATCTGGAAGTCCTAAATTGTTCCGGATGCCCTAATTTCGATATCCAACGGTTCAAGTATGGTCATATGACTAACTCATACACTAAGCTTCTTGAAGATGCATTTGAATACCACAAGATCAAAAGAGGCAAACTTTGGATACCACAAGCCAATTTCAATAGTGT
The DNA here is from genome assembly GCA_024138015.1 of Lumnitzera littorea. Lineage (NCBI taxonomy): Eukaryota > Viridiplantae > Streptophyta > Magnoliopsida > Myrtales > Combretaceae > Lumnitzera > Lumnitzera littorea. The sequence continues at coordinate 61,658,135 of JAMXBB010000010.1, forward strand.
TGCAAGATACTTGAAGATGCGTTTGAATTCACTTAATTGAGATTTTTCTATGCAAGAATGAAATCATGCACATAAACATACAACAAACATGATATTAGGTTTCGAAGCAGTCAAGTATAACAGATTACCTATCATGCCTCTATATAATGTTTCACATATAGGTTTTCCATTTTCATCTTTATCTAACTTAAGTATAGTGCTCATTGGGATAGGCTTAATCTTATGATTATCCATCTTACATCTTTTAAGAGCTCCCTAGCATATTTAGCTTAAGTAAAGGTTCCATTCTTGGTTTTTTTCACTTGAAAACCTTGGAAATAGTTGAGTTCCCCATCATGCTCGTTCCAAATTCATTTTTCATACATTAACAAACTCTTCAACAAGGCTCATATTGGTAGCACCAAACACATTGTTATCTACATAAATTTCAACAATCAACATATGTGATTTGTATTGCTTGGTAAATAATGTCATATCAAGTTTTCCTCTAAAAAAGTCATTGTTCACCAAGAAGCTATTCAACCTTTCATACTAAGCTCTAAGAGCTTGTTTTAGACCCTATAGTCTTATTAAGCTTATAGACATGATCAGGGAATTCATTATCTAGAAAACCCAGTGGTTGCTCAACATATACCTCCTCTTTAATGAAGCCATCTAAGAAAATGCTTTTGATAACCATTTGAAATTTAAAATCTTTGACAGCCACAAATGCCAAAAGTATTTTAATAGCCTCTAACCTAACAATCGAGACAAAGTTCTCATTAAAATCAATCACCTTACTCTTAAATGTAACTTTTGGTAACTAAGTGTACCTTGTTCTTAGTTACTATACTAGTTTCAATCAATTTATTTCCAAACACCCATCTAGTGCCAAAAACCAATCTATCATTAAGCCTAGGTACTAAGTCCCATACCTCATTTTTACTATGTTGATTGAGCTTCTCTTGTATTGTTTGAGTCCAAAATTCATCTTTTAGAGCCTTATCAACATTTTAAGGTTCTAATTGAGAAAGGAACAATACATAACTCAGGTTTCTTAGAAAAGCTATAGTTTGCATCCTATTAGATGGCTCTCATATAATTAAGTCCTTGGCATGGTCTTTTACAAATCTCCATTCTTTAGGTAAGTTCATGTTAGATTGATCAATTGCTTCATCTTCTCTAGAGATTTCCTTATCTTTTGATTTAGTTCCTTCCCTATCAAGGTTCAAACTATTTAATTGAGCACCAACATTATCAATATCATTATTAGGTTTTTTACATGCCTATACATCATTAAACACAACATGAATAAATTTTTTAACCAATAATGTTCTCTTGTTATATACTCTATATGCTTTGCTAGTTGTAAAATAACCAAGGAATATAGCTTCATTAGATTTATAATAAAACTTACCAAGTTGATCCTTGGCATTATTAAGCACAAACACTTAGTACCAAAAGGATGAAAGTGAGAAATGTTAAGTCTTTTTCCTCTCCAAAGCTCATAGAAGGTTTTCTTTAAGATTGGCCTTATGAAAACACGGTTTAATAGATAACATGTGGAATTCACCATTTTGGCCCAAAAATATTTAAGTAAACTACTTTGACAAAGCACTGTTCTTCTCATTTCTATGAGATCCCATTTTTCATTTCAGTGACTCCATTTGTTATGGAGTTTTAGGTACCAAGAAGGTATTTTATATGCCATTTTTACCACAAAGCTCTTCATTTCATTAATTTCACTCTCTCCCCATGATCATTTTTTATAAAGACAATTGAAAGACTTTTCTCATTTTAGACCTTCTTACAAAATTATAAAAACACATGATATGATCCATCCTTGCTAGCAAGAAAGAAGATGTATCTAATGAAATCACTAACAATGACCAAAGTATATCTTTTCCCTCCTAAACTTAATGTTAGAGTTAGATCAAATAGATCCATATGCAACAACTAAAGTCACCTAGAAGTTGAAATGTCATCTTTTGACTTAAATAAGGATTTTGTTTGCTTACCATGTTGATGTGCTTAATATACCATATATTTATCAAAAGTAATCTTTGGTAAGCATTTAACAAGGTCATTTTGATAAGTTATATATGCTAGTAGGCTAGAGTTTCCTATGCTATAACCAACTATCCTTATTTTGAGTGGATAGAAAAAAATCTCAATTGAACTTAAAAAGGCATTGAAATGGATTTTATAAATGTTTCCCCATCTATACCCCTCAAAACGAATTTAGTAATTATCAATGTTTTCAATAGAACACTTTGATAGAAGAAATATTACTTTGTATCAAATATTACACAATTAGCTAACGGTAAGCACATTATGTTTCAAGTTGTCTACGAGTAACAAATTCTTAGTAATAAGATCATTATTGATGAGAATGTTACCTTCAGCTGTGACATAAACCTTCTAGTTATATCCAAAAGCAACAACTCCCCCATCCTTCAAGTCTAATCTTAAAAACTTGAAAGCATATTTCATCATGTATCTTAAATAACCGCTATCCAAGATTCATTTATTACTCTATCTCAAAAGTTGCTACAAAACAAGGGATTACTTCTTTGGTACTCACTTAAGTTTAGGTCCTTTGGAATTAGTTACCACAATAGAAGCTTGTTCTCTAGGGACCTAAACCATCTCACCTTTTTTATATGAAGTGAGATTATGCCATATGCGGACTGAAGTGAAGAGTGGACAAGGCCGACCGTAGGGATGGGTCCAAGCTTGTCGAAAGCTTGAAATGAGTGATGGGAAACACGCAAGAGAACAAAAAAGAAAGAAAAATAAGCAAACCCACAAACAGCTCCAAAGGATATAATGTACTAATGGAACTTCCGATAACTTACGGCAGAGCTTAATATGACACACGAGTTAGTCTGATAAGGTCACTCACCACTTACCCTTGCTGAAGGGTTAAGATAAATGTAAAGAAAGAGCCAATAAGTTAACGAGAGCAATGTTCACAAAGGGAAATTTACAATATATTAATGATGATAAGATGATGGGTAGCTACATGTACGGTAGGTATTTATACTCAAGAGATTAGGACAACTTACCTAAAACAAATGGAAGAGACAAAAAGGGTGTTTCAAAGAAGTAATGTACAAGGAATACAAAACGAAATAAACGAATATTCATGAAAAAGTAATGATTAAGTACATTAGATCCTCTAAGCGAATCTGCATACGAGGCAACAATGTCTTAGTGATGCCTTTAGGAAGATGCAGACAAATTACTACGATCAGGATGGGTAGCCAAGTAAGGGTGCCAAGCAGGGGTACCAAGTAGATGTAAGCTCATCTGAGGAGTGGCTAAGGACTCATATAAGATCTCTTGACTTCTTGGCATTACGTTGTTGAGCTAGGGGTCGACTTGGACATGTTAAACAGGAGTGAGTGAAAAGGTCGAGCTACCAACAGAGCATTCTTCCAATCGATAAATAACTTCTGAAAGACATGATGTCACTTAGCTCAGTATTACGAATTGGTTGACAGCTAAGATCAACTCAACCTCGATAAGAGTCGGCTAAAGTAGGAGAATTCACCACATTAGACCTTTGAAGCCTTAAGCTCAACTGTGGATTAGGGTTCTAGTAACTTGATTCCTATCATTCTCTCCTAGTTGGTTTGGATTTGGGATCAAATCCAATTAGTCATCGTTCAATATTCCTTCTGCATGATAGGGACTGAGATCAATAACGTTGAAAGTGTTAGAGACCCCATAATCTTCGGATAGTTCCAGTTTATAAGCATTGTCATTGACCTTCTAGAGAACTTTGAAGGGGCCTTCAGCTCGAGCAGACAGCTTGTTCTTTCTCCTATTTGGGAACCTATCCTTACTCAAGTGTAACTACACTAAGTCTCCAAGCTAAAACTGTGCTGACTTCCTTCCGTTAGCTCTTTTTCGCATTTTCTTGGTGGATTGATCAATCTACCGAAAAAACTTTCTCATAAATGTATTGTAGGGATTAGGTTCGAGCTCTTGCATTAGGATCCTCTTGCTCAGACAAGGGTACAGGGGTGTAATTGAGAGGCAGTTAAGGATTAAAGCCATAGATGGCCTTGAAAGGGGTCTACTTGGTCGTGTCATGCTTCATTCAGTAGTAGGTGAATTCTACCATGGCAGATAAACATCCCAATCAGTTAAGTTCTTCCCTACTACAACTTGGAGCAGTGATCCTAAAGTACAATTAACCACCTCTATTTGGCCATCAGTTTGGAGGTGATGGGAAGTGTAGAATAGTAGTTTAGTCCCCATCCGTTGCCATAGTGTTCTCTAGAAATGGCTCAAGAGCTTTAGATCTCTATTTTGGACTACACTTCATGGTATGCCATGTGACCGAACAATTTCCTACAAAAAGAGAGAAGCAATAGTCGAAGAATCGTTAGTCTTAGAGCAGGGCATAAAGTGTGCCATCTTACTAAATTTATCTACGAACACCATTATAGAATCTTTTTCTCAGGAAGTTATAGGTAATCCGAGAATAAAGTCTATGCTCAACACAATCTAAGGTCTGGTCAAGATAGGCAAAGGCATTGCTTTCCCTTTCTCAACTCGGCATTTGGCCTTCTTACATGTAGCACAACCCTCAACAATTTAGTGCTCGTCTCACCTCATTCTTGGCCAAAAGAATCATCCACTCAGCAGCTCATATGTTCTTCTCTTCCTAAAATATCCAAAGAGTCCTCCACTATGGGCTCCTTTGATAAGTAACTCTCTTATTGAACAAGTCGGCACACACAACTTTCTACTTTGAAACTAGTAACCATCTGCCACATGATAATCCACTACTCTTCTATCGGCACAACACCCAAGTATGGGTCCAAAATGTAGGTCCTTAGAATATTGTGCTTTGATACTTACAAACCCAAACAACTTGATTTGTAGTTCAGTCAAAAGTGCATATCTTCTTGAAAGAACATCTACAACTACGTTGCTCTTCCCTTATTTATACTTAATCACAAAATTGAGTGCCTCAAGGAATTCAACCCACCTCGCTTGCCACTTCGACAATGTGGTCTAACTTCGGAAGTACCTCAGAGACTCGTAATCGGTATAGATGACAAACTCTCTTGGTAATCGGTAATGTTGCCACACTTGAAGCACTTGGATAAGAGATAAGAGTTTTTTATTGTATACGGAGTAGTTCAATAGAGGTCCTCTAAGCTTCTCCTTATGGTAAGCAATTGGTTGACCTTCTTGCATTAAGACAACACCTATACCAATGCTTGACGTGTCACATTCCAGCTCAAATATCTTATCAAAGTTAAATAAAATTAGTACAGGTGTGGAAGTCAATCTTTCCTTCACTTCGGCAAAACTTCTTTCCTCTTTTTCTCCCTATTTAAATTTAATGTTCTTCTACGTCAACTCAATAAGGGACACGGCTATGGTATTGAAATTCCTAATAAACCTTCTATAAAAGGATGCGAATCTATGGAAACTTCTCACCTTGACACAAGTGGTCAGAGTTAACCACTTGATAATTACTCGGATCTTCTCAATATGTACTCACAAGCCTCCTCCACCTACTATATAGCCCAAAAATACCACTTTCTCCCGGTAGAAACAATACTTCTTTAGATTGCCAAATAATCTTTTTGCTTAGAGTACATTTAATATGGCACGAAGATAATCACAGTGACTCAACATATCGGTATTGCACACTAGGATATCATCAAAGTACACTACGATACACTTCCCGATCAAATCTCTCAGTATGTGGTTCATTAATTGCATGAAAGTACTCGGGGAATTCGATAAGCCAAATGGCATTACCATCCACTTATAGAGTCCATGCTGAGTTTTGAAAGCAGTCTTCTACTCGTCTTTTCGCCTCATTCGAATTTGATGGTAGCCAAACTTCAGATCAATCTTACTAAAGAACTTAGCTCCACTCAATTCATCCAACCTAGGGATAGGATACTGATACTTAATCATGATCTTATTCACGGCTTAGCTATTAATACACATTTCCTAGGTACCATCCCTATTCTGCACTAGGAGCATCAGAACTGCATAGGGGCTTAGACTCTCCCTCACATACCCTTTCTCCAGTAGTTCATTGACTTGTCATTAGAGCTCAGCAACTTATTCAAGATTCATCTAATAAGCCTGTTTATTAGGTCAAGTCAATACATTGCTTAATGCCTCTAAACAATGGTAAACCTTCCAACAACTGTTATAGAAACAAGTCAGTCTATTCATTCAACAGCTCCTTAACCTCCAAGTGTAGTTCACCTCATTCCTTCAACTCTAATAATTACCTAACTAACAAGAAAGTCTGCACGTCAACTTTAATAGCCATTTGGAGTTTAGCTTTGCTCAGCATCAAAGCTTTCTTTGATTCGTGAGCAAGTTTAGCTTGCAATTTGCTAACTTGATTTGGCATCATAGGGTTCAACATAATCTTCCTCCCATCTTTCTCAAGCACATATGTGATCCTGTATTCATCATGGATAACTCTTCAATCATAAAGTTAAGGTCGGCTTAGTAGTACACGTGAGGCATGTAAGGGTAGTACATCATAAAGAAATTCGTCAAAATAATTACCAATTAAGATCAGCAGCAATACTTGCTATGTAACATGTAGTGCTCTTTTCTTATTTAGCTAGTGTAACTTGTACATCTTCGAATGTGGGATAGTCAACAATATTAGCTTCTTAATCAAGTCAATGGATGCTACATTGGTACAACTACCACAATCTACAATAAGCATACACAATTGATTATTTACTTTACACGTGATATGGAGCAATTTCTCTCTTTACTCCTTCTCGTATGAAGGTTCTAAACTCATTGTACGTTGAACAATTAGGATCAATTGATCCAAGTCCTTAGCAAACACATCTTCCTCGACCAATTCATTCCCTTGAGTAATCTCTTTCTTGGAAACAACCTTTTCCTTCAGCTCTTCGTCAGTACTATCCACTTCAAGCTTTGAGACGTCTCCCTTGATGACAATAGTTCATCAGTTTGCACACTGAACAACCATATGTCCAAACCCTTGGCATTTAAAACATTTGATCTAGCTAATCTTCCTTCTAGATCCCTATCCTTTCTTGTATGTTCAGTTCGATACATCACTATCAAGTCAGCCCTTCTATTTAGCTCAGATATCTACCTTTTTGGTTAGCTCAGTACTTAACTAGGCTTAGTAACTTCCCTATCTAGGTCGACTTGACTAACCAAGTTGGCTCGTTGGGGGTCAGGGCAACATTTTGCTACTTCTCTGTCTTTCCACTTACTAGGTTATTCATACAGCCTCTTCTACTATAGTAAATTGCTAAAGTTCCACAATGTCTCAAATATTACTCCTCAAACTAGTAAAGAACCTAAAGACTACTCACATTGATGGCTTCTCTACTTCACATTAAATCATAAGCATTTAGAATTCTTGAACATACTCGCCAATAGTTTGACCTCCTTGTCTTAGCTCTTGAAGCTGAGCAAAAGTGTCTTACAGATAAGTATCCAGCACAAACTTGTTTCTAAGTATTCTTTTCATCTCAAGCCAAGTATTAATCTCTTTATATCCCCCTTGTCTTCTCATAATCTGAAAGTTCTTCCACCATATGGCGGCATATCCTGATAACTTAACAGCAATAGTCCTTACTTTCTCATAGTCTTCATATTGGTAGTACTCAAAAACGCGCTCTGACTTTTCCTCCTAATCCAAATAATCATTTGCACTTCCAAACCCATTGAAGCTCAAGATCTAAAGCTTCACATGGTTGGTAGCTCAGGGTGCTCAAACTCGTTCTTCTTCCTTATTATATTCTTCCTCTTCATCTTCATATAGATCTCCCAAGTCAATCCTCCTTTTTACTCGTCCGCCTACTCCTCCACCTCCAACATGCCGAGTGGGATTCCAACCTTTAGCAAGTTGGGCAGCATGAGGGGTGTTATGCACAACCTTAGTAAGTCAATAGGCCAATGCATGAATAGCTTGGGTCAAGTCCACTGGGAGGTTAGCCACCTCATTAAGCCTCTTGTCTGTACTCTTGGGGATGCCCTAAGATTGTTAACCATAGTGAACAACATTACTGTTGTCATCCCCAATACCAGCATTAACACCCGGGTTTGTCATGTTCCTCAACAAATTCAATTTCAATCTTTAAGTCTAAACTAAAATTGATACCATTTCTCCAAATCTAACAATACAGTACACTCTTCATACTAACGGTTAGCTATGTCATAACATAATAACAACACTAACGAATAAACTGTTAACACAAAACTTGCTCTGTTTTCGGATATTCGAAACAAGGCAAAATAGAGTAAACATGAAAACAACTACTTCCACTCTCTTACTTACTAGAACACTTCTAAGGAACCTCTACACAACTTCAGCACACTGCTACTAAAGACACTACTTCACAAATAACAAACATAACTTACCCAAACAAAACCCTTGCTCTGATACCAAGATGATGTGAATTGAAGCTAAGAGCGAACAAGGCAGACCGTAAGGATAAGTCTAAGCTTGACAAAATCTTGAAATGAGTGATGGGAAATGCACAAGAGTATAGAAAAGAAAGAAAATAAGCAAACCTAAGAATAACTCCAAGGGATATGATACACTAGTAAAACTTCTAAGGACTCATGACACAGCTCAATATAACACATGAGTTGGTCCAATAAGGTTACTTACCACCTAGCCTTGCTTAAGGTTTAGGATAAGAGTCAAAAAAGAGCCAACAAGCTAACGAGAGCAATGTTCACAAAGGGAAAATTTCAATATATTAATGATGATAAGATGATGTACGGCTACATGTACAATGGGTATTTATACTTAAGAAATTAGGGTAACTTGCTTAAAAAAATGGAAAAGATAAAGGGTATTGTCCCAAAGAAGTAATGTACAAGGAATACAAAAGGATAAAAACAAACAGTCATGGAAAAGTAATGATTAAGTGTAGCAGATTCTCCAAGCGAGCCTAGACATGAGGTAGCAATGTATTGGTGATGCCTTTGGGAAGATGTAAACAAATTAATACGATCAGGATTAGTGGTCGAGCAAGGGTACCAAGCAATGTTGCTGAGCAAATGTAAGCTCATCTAAGAAGGAGTAGCTAAGGACTCGTGCGGGATCTCTCGGCTTCTCAACACCAATATTGCCAAGCTAGGAGTTAGCTCGGACATGTCGAGCAAGAGTGAGTAAAAGGGTTAGGTTGCTAGCAAAGCATTCTTCCAGTCAATAAATAACTTCTGAGAGACATAAGCTCACTTGGCTCGGTATTAGGAATTGGTCAGCAGCCAAGATCAACTCGGCCTCTACAAGAGTTGGCTAAAGCAAGAGAATTCGCTACGTTAGACCTTCAAGGCCTTGGGCTCGACTGTAGGTTAAGGGCCCAATAGCCTGATTTCTATCACTATATCTACCACAATAGCTATAAGTCTTAGTTGAAAGTTTTAAAAAAATAACTCTTATAAGACTTGTAAACATTTTCTCTACTATAGCCAATTTCGATTTTGTCTAATCCTTACTATTATGATCCAAGGAGCTTATCCAAATTCTTTTTTCCATTCACAAATTCAACTATAGTTTTATTTGAATTATCTAAGATAGATTTTAAAATTGCACTCTCAATTTCTAGTCTTCCAAGTTTGTTAATAGGCAATCATCATCATGTATATCTTTTAGGCTTTCAACTTTCTTTTCAAGAGAGAACTATAGATTTCTTTCAATTTATTATTTTCTTCAACTAGGTCATCATTTTTAGTGCTCAATTCTTCATTCTTCCTAGTTAATTTTTCAACTTCTAGCTTCAAATACTCAATATCTTCATCTAACCCTTCCTTTGAATAATTGATTTTATTGTATTCGCATTTAAATACATCAAATTCATTGCCTACTTTATTCATCATTTGTTTCTACACTTTATTCTTCTTTTGAACATTAATGAATTCATTTAGTAGTTCATCATACATATCTTTAAACTCATCAAAAGAAGAATAATAAGAAGTAAAGAATACCTCATCATTTATAGCCATGAAGCAAATTTCATTATCGGAGTAGCTTGAGTCATCATCACTCCAAGTGGCAACCATAACTTTCTTCATTGACTCCTTTTTGGTTTTCTTTAGAAATGGACAATATTCTTGAACATAGCCCGGCTTTTGACAATTATAGCACTTGAGAACTTCCTTTCTCGCCTTTTTGAATTTTGATGTATTGCCACTATTATCCTTATCTTTCTTAAACTTCTTATTAAATTTCTTAAACTTCCTTACCATCTCATCATTGTCTTTACTTTCATCATCACTTGTACTCTCTTCAATTACCTTAAGAGCAATTGTCTTCTTCTGAGAATCATCTCCTTGTTTCTTGACCATTTTATGTTTCTTTAGTGTTCCAAGAAGTTGCTCCTTTGGTATTGTATTAAGATCATAAGCTTCCTTTATAGTAGTTCACTTGGCTTCTCAATCCCTTAATAAAGACCTTAGGATTTTAGAATTGATTTCAAGATTAGTGAATGATTTTCTAAGAACACTCAAAGGATTGATAATATTGATGAACATATTATACATTTCACCAATAGTTTTAATAGGGTTCATATTAAAGTTTTCAAATTATCTACATAATGAGCTTATATTAGTATCTCTTACTTTACTAGTTCATTCATATGTACTTTTCGATTCATTGCAACTTTCCTTAATACTCTTACATATACATACTCTATTGAAATTATTTTCATTTATAGCGCAATGTAAGATGTTCATAGTATCTTCATTTAAATAAAGCAATTTCCAATCATCATCAAAGCAATTCTTTTGTTTTTTGTTGTCTATCTTAAATGGCCCTTTATCAACTACTTGCCTTAACAATCTATTTTGTACTTTTAGGAATATTGTCATTTTACACATCTAACAGGAATAGTTACTCCCAGTTAGAAGTGGTGTCCTATTAATTGCTTGATCTTTTAGAAAGCCTAGTCCATTAGATGCCATGATATTTACTCTAATATGCAGTTAAGCAAATGATTAGAGATTTACTCTTATACCAATTGAAATACTAAGCTAAAACTCCCGGAGTGAAGGAGGGCGTGGATTGAGTTTTAATACCAAATTTTAACTTTTTTTCAAATTTGTTCAATATAAGTAAGATAAACAAATAATCAAAGTAATACAATAACTTTAACAAGTATAGAAAAAAAAAAAAAAAAAAAAGGAGCAAAGTATAGAGAAAATCAAGCCTGAATTTAATGTGGAGCTTTTACTCTTGACAATCACACAAGTGCCTCTAATCGAAGACTTTGCACCACTTTTATTAATCTCAAACACAAATGCTCAATAGATCTAAAGAAGTTTGTACACTTCACAAAACTCAAAGCTTAATCTCAACATACTTCTTATCTCACTAGTGTAGTACTTTTAGGTATCATTTGGTTGTACAAAATTTATAGGACTAAATAGGACAAAATGTGTAGTCTGATATTTAGTCTATAATTTAAGCTTGGTTACTAGACAAAAAGGATCTAAAAGACTAGACAAAATGGTACAAAAATTGATTTCACTAGACAAAAATATAAGTATTGAGAATATAAATGTAATTATATAAATATTAGACATTATTAAGGGTATAAATATTAGATAATATTTAAATTTTCTACTTTTCAAATAATATAAAGATATTATTAAATAAATATTAGATAATATTAAGGGTATAAATGTAAAAAAAATAATATTGAATCTAGTACTTATGTATATCAAACAAGAGACATCACAAAATCTTCCTCTAATACTATACAAACCAAATATAGTATAATAATATTATACTATCATATACTCCTTATACTAGTACTATCTAGTTCTCATTATCTTACCCAGTCTTAGCAATCAAATGCTATCTTACACTATATTTTTGCAAAAGGGAACCTCTCAAGCACTACACCGTGAAATCTCATAAAATAATTTGCAAATTTGTGTATAAGAGACAAAATAGCATAAAGAATGTAAGAGAATGATAGAATATAGCAAAGAATATCAGTTCTTGTTGTTTATTTGATGGGTAGTTGAAGTATTCATAGCCACTTTTAATTTTTTTTCTTGTTATGTGCATTAAATGTAAGCGGACAACTACTTTTGATCATGGCATCCAGACTCCATTCCATTTGGCATCCAAACGCCAGCACTTAGTGTTTGAGAAAATCACTTGGTGTCCAAACTTCACATCTTCTAGCATTTAGACCACGGTTTATGCAAAAATGCCTAGAAGCTAAATTAACATATGGCTTATGAATGCAAGCACCCATGGCATCCGAACGCTATGCCATGTTCTACCTTCTCTGGTCAAAAACAAACAAAACAAAGTAACGAACACCAATACACATAATATACCTCTCATAATCCCTTCAAGCATCAACTTCAAGTTTAACATATACAATAGTAAGTCCAAATATGTTCAATATACATTAGTTGAAACTTGAATCAAGATAAGCTCGATTTTGAACTAATTACATCATTGGTTAAAGTTTTCTCTCATCAAAATTAAACATGAACTTTTTGTTCAACAATACAAAATAGTAGTTGTATACACTTAAAGCAAATGTATTGAGTTGGAATATCAGTAAAAATTGATGTCAACACACTTAGTAGATATATTGAGTGGGAAATTATGCAATACTACAACTAACTCTTTTTCACATCAAGTACAAAAGGAAAAATTAAAGTTCTAAGGGGATAGAAAAGTTATGATCCTAAAATGGTGTATCAGGAGAGTGGTTTTCTTGAAACAACTAAAACTTTTATCATCTTCTACCTTACATCATCATAAATAAATCAAAATTGTTATCATATTGAGGAGCCTAAAATCTTAGACAATAGGGGAATATAAAGGAAGAGAAAGAGTAATACAAACATTACATGATTGTACTACAGTTTTAATTTGTTAACTGGGGCATTTTACACCAAATACTAGAACATTTCACTTTAGGGTTTGAGTATAGTGGAAAGGTACTTAGAGAGATTAGAAATGTTGACTTTTGAAGCGAGGAACTTACGTTAGGCTTTGTTAGGTTGGAACTAACACTTAAAATCTCTTTTCTATTCCAATTTCTTAAAGTCTCTGAAACTCTCTTCCTTCTAAATTTTATTACCTTACAATTGGATCCAATCCTATCTCCCTATTGGTGTGCGCTTTGATTCAATATGCCCTTTCCCTTCTAGAAGCCTTGTTATCCTAGAAGCCCAATAATCATACCATACTCAAGACTCTCTGTAATGATACTCCTAGCCTTTAGTAGACCATCTCTTCAAGCTATATTACTATAAGCTCACTACCCCCACATTTATGTTCACATCAAACATTTATTAGTAGGAACTTAGCTCCAATAGCATTTCTAACTTTTATAGTTGTTAATAACCAAGATAACAAGTAACTAATTGGCATTTGTTTGCATTGGACTAGAATTTTTCGTTGAATTGGTACTTATTGCTTTGACTTCATAAACTTATATCACTTTTTTATTAATAACCCATGCGAGATAAACTTATTACTTTACCTCAACCTAACCTTTATTCCAAAACTATCCAACTCTTCTTTACACCTTTTTGTCACCTTTACCAATATCCCCAATGTCAACATACCTTCTTTTTCTTCCTTACAATTTGCACCTCTATTATCTAATTCACTTCATCTATCTTCGACACGATAAGATGCTCACTAACCAAAAGAATCGCCTTCCTTGCCACATGATGGTTCTTGTAGTTATAAATATTTACTCCCTCTCTCTTCAACAAAGAACTCATGGTCCATATCACCAAATTCTATCTTGTCATTGGCTAGACAAAATCAATCTTCCTCTTCCTCAAACCTTAATTTATCAGTATTATCTCATAATCCACATCTACTATCCCCAAACCACATTTCACCCGTTACCAAACATTACCCACTTCCCTTATAACCAAACTTTAGTTTACCCATATTGAAACATCCAATGGTTAGTAGTCTTGGCCTTATTGTCTCAAGTTAAACCATGGTAACCACAACTTCCTTTGTTTCAACATAGTTTACAATGTCAATTGACGCTTTGCATCAAGCTTATTTAAATCTATACAATAGAGGAACCTAGTAGTCTTGACAATGTGTTAAAGACATTCAATGTAGGTGATGAGCATCAATCTCTAGTAAGTTATATTCCTTCACTAATGACAAAGGCAATAAGTAATCTATCTATTGAAAGGTTGAAGGAAGAAGGAGTAGCTAAATTGGATTGTTTTGTTTAAAAAGTAAAGGAAAATTCTAATGAGATTAAGCTAATGGATGTTCAATTAAAAACACCTATTAGAAGAAAGTTGAGTGCACAATTTTAAAAAAGCAAATCTATGAAGAGTCACTTGAACTTTAAGACAACTTGGTGGAAGTGACATTGAAGAAGTGGATCAACTTATGATATTTAGCTATGGTGGCTAGCCTTTGGCCACCAAGGCACCATGATCACCTTATCATGGAATTATCCAGGCTTGGGTCAGCCCGTGATAGTTAAAGAGCTTCATCATTTTGTCCTTAATTATAGACCCAGCCTTGTTCTTCTAATGGAAACAAGAGTAAATCATCATACTTGGATTAGATGATACAAAGATGGCAATTTAGGGTTGTTTATATGTTGAACCAAGGGGTTTAGGTGGAAGACTTACATTTGGTGGCTTAACTCTTATGAGATGCAAGTTTTACAATACTTAAACAATTTGATTTACTTTAGTATTAAATTGGAGACTAATGAAAAGATTCGTGTTTCATGGAGTTATACTGATCCTATTTATTATGATGGACTATATTTCTAAGACAAGCTTCCAAATATAGCTAGCTACATGTAGGGTCCATAGATGGTAATTAGGGATCTAAACAAGATTGCAAATGATGATGAAAATAGTAGTGGAAGGTTTTAACCAACCAGACAACTTGAGTCCTTCAATAGCATGGTTTTTTATTGTTAGTTAATTGATGTGGGCTTTCAAGGCCAAAGGTTTACCTAGACAAATGGAAGATAAGGTGAGGCCTTATGAAAGAGAGATTGGATCGAAGTGTAGCTAGCCATGAAAATTTAGGAACCTTCCCTAGTATAGAGGTTTCACATTTAGTTCATGATGGCTCAAATCATAGCCCCTTATTGCTAAAGTTGGCAAAAAATGATGAGCGAAGCCTAAAGCTATTTTGTTAGGAAGCTAAATGGAGATGTCAAGAGAGTTATTTCAACATAGTAAAAGAAGGTTGGTGTAAACATGAGCATCCTACTAATTTGAGGGGTATCATGGCTAAATTATCATATTGTAAAAGGTCCTTAATACCATGGAGTAAATGGCAGTATGGTTGCAAAAGAGGAGAGTAGAGATGCAACAAAGATGTGGAAAATTCAAAATTAGAAGAGGAAAAAATGATTAAAGACAAGCTTTGAGATTTGCATAAATAGGAAGAGTTATATTGGCAATAGCATTTGTGTGTCAATTGGTTACAATTAAGGGATCGGAATACTAAGTATTTCCATCAAACTACTCCTTATAAAAGGGCAAGAAATAAAGTTATCAAAATTAAAGATAGGGATGGCTTATGGCTAACTCATGAGGATCAGATAGCAAATGAGTTCTTGCAATATTATCGGATTTGTTTACTCATAGCAAAATTTGGAGATGAGGGATGTCCTTAAATATATTAAACCAATTGTATCTTCATAGTAGAATAAGAAATTAATACAAGATATAATGGATGATGAAATCAAGATTGCTGCTTTTCAATTAGGTGCAACCAAAGCCCTAGGATTAGATAGCTTTAGTGAACTCTTCTACCAAACTCGCTAGGGTTTGATTAGATCCTTTGTAATTGAAGTAATTAAGACTTTCTTCCAAACATGTATCTTTCCTCCTTCTTTTAATTCTTCAGATATCATTTGTTTCCTAAAGGCTTAAATCCTAAGTGTGTGTCACAATTTCGACTTATAAGCCTCTTAACTTTTCATATAAGATCATTTCAAAAGTATGAGAAAATAGGATTAAATCTATTTTAGATGGTCTTATATCCCCCTTTGATAGCTCTTTTGTACCTAGATGACTCATTTAAGATAACATCATTATAGCTCATGAGGTCTTTCATTTCCTGAAAGGAAAAAAAATATGCTTCTAAGAAATGTCGCTATGTTATTAAATTGGATATGGTAAAACTTGTGATAAAGTATAATGGGATTCTCTTGAAAGTGTTATGATTAGAATGGGATTTTACGAAACCTAGATACGTTAGGTTATAACATTTTGATAAAGTCCTATTAAAGGAATTCAGCAAGGTACTAATTGAATCTATATCTCAGATGATATAGCATGAAAAGAGTTAAAGTGATCTCCATGGTATTAAGATTAGGAGAAGGAGTCTTGAACTTACTCACTTGTTGTTTGCAGATGACTCTTTTTTTTCATAGAAGCCACTAGAAGTAACATACTATACTAAAAAAGGTGCTTAACAACTATTGTAAAGGTTTTAGACAATTAATTAACTTTGATAATTCATCTATATTTTCTAGTAAAATTTGTTCTGAGAATATGAGGCAAACTAATGTTAAAGTCATTAATATTAATATTAATATTGAGAGGAGACTTGGTAAATATTTAAGTTTTCCTACTTGTCAAGCTTGAAAATTTTCAGTTTCTTATTTTCCTTAACTTGATCTATATTAAAATCCATGCTCATTAAATATAAACCAACAATTAGGAATTAAAAAAAAAACTCGATTTTTTATTTTTTAAAAAACTTGGAGTCACCACCTAGTATAACTAGGAAAAGATGATTAAATTAAAACCGATTAGGTGGGTTGATTCTAATTTAACCACAAGCCCATACTTTGAAAAATTTTCAAGAAACCAGATATCATGAGCTCAAAGGCTACCCTATTAAATCCTAATAGATAACACTTTAACCTTTCGAATTTAATTTCATTTTTCAAATACCCTTCAATAATATCTATTCACAAATAAATAAAATTACATCTACTTGCAAGAAAAATGAGAATTTGAAATAAAATTTACAAAAGTGGGAAAAATAAATTATTTACATATTTTAAGTCACCCCATAATCACGTATGGGTACCTACGTACCCGTTATTTAGGATCAAATTTCTGTAGTTTATTTCATAAAACTTTAATTTGTAGGTTTATTTTAATTTTGAAAATTCGTAAAGTTTATGTCTCTTAGCCATTTTATTTTTCATTTAAGGAAAATTTCTAAAAAGATCCTAAAATTTTTTTAGGTGTTTATTTTTTGAAAAAAGTCTAAAAGAAGTCCTAATTCTAAAAAGGATTAATTAAGTTTTATTTTTGGAAAAACGTATTTACTAAATGATGAAAATTCTCTTTCTTTTTTTTTATATGCATCTTTTATTTTTGAAAAATCCTCTAATTGTCAAAAAGAAAAGAAGAAAAAAAAAACCCCAAAAATAAAAGAAATTTTCTTTACTGTAGAAAGATTCTAGATTATCTAATTTGTGAAGAAAAGCTTTTCTCTTTTTTTTTTCAATAAATAGATATATAAATAGAGAAATAAAACAAATAAATAAATAATTAGCTAAAAGAGAGAAAGAAGCAAACCAAGCCAAGGGGATCGGGTTGGATCTAGGGTCGGGCATGGGTTAGTTGTCGAGTTCGGATTAGATCCTTAGATTTGGTTGGGTAAGCACATGCGCGGTATGTGATCAAGAACAAGGGGAAGTAGGCGGCCAGCAGTAGCTTATTGGAGGTAGTACTAAGCAATTTTTTAAGGGGTGAGAGTGGTTTTGTGAGTTTCTTATTGAGGAACAAGGGTGTAAAGGTGATGCCACAGCCAATGGTGGCAATTTGGTGGTGGTGCAATTGAGAATAGAGAGAGAAAGTGTTTGTACGAAGCTTTATGGTGGTGATTGAGAGCTATAGTAGTGTCAATGGTTTTGTGTAAGGAGTGGCGGTTGATGGAAATCTAGGTGGTAGTCGCGGGGTAGAGTGAGAAAGTGATAGTGGAGCTTAGTGGAGGTCACTTAAGTTGAAGGGAGGATGTAGTAAAGGGTTTTGGAAGACTAGGAAGTGGATGGTGATGGTGGTTTTCATCAAGACCTACTAAATCGAAAGAATTCTTAGAGAGAGAAAGAGCTCAACCTAAGGTTTGCTTAGAGAGAGAAAACACTTGAACAAGCTTGAAGGGAAGATTTAAGTGAGAGTTTGATGATGGATTTAAGCTCTTCAATCCCTTTTTATAGCTTCTAAGATCACAATATACAAGGAAAACAATTAAAACCCATTGATTTCAAAGCATGGAACTTTGACTTGATTTTTTATTTTAATAGAAAAGATTGTAATTTGAATTGAATTAATTATCAGAATGCTTCCCTTAATCTTGGTTTTTACTTGAAATACAATGAGGAAGCTTTGTATTACATTAAACAAGCTTGAATTAAGCAAAAGGAATGTGAAGGAAAATCCAGGTTTTTAAGTTTTCCTTGATTTTCTATAGCTGATTTAAGTGCCTAAGTGTGTGAATTTAGTCGAGTTTTTAGCACAATACAAAGTACTCCAAGTGGTTCTCATGATTTCACTATTAATTTGGTGAAATCATAAAGAAAAAGAGGTAAAAAAATTGGTTGAAAGTGGGTTGCTCAAGTTCTAGGCATTACACATGCACGTTTGCACCAGCTCAACTGAGCTTTTCCTTTATCTATGTTACTACTCTAGATTATTTAATCTTTACACTATGAGGGAAGGAATTGGCAAGGAAAGAATGTGAAGGGAAGGAATTATAAAGATAGTTAACTCCCTCCAATGCATTTGGGATATAAAGGGAAGGAAAATGGAAGGCATTCTAATCATTATTAAGTACAAAATAGAATGTACGTTAAAATTACTAATATATCCATAAAGATACTAATAAGAAGAAAAAGTAAGTAAAAAGAAGGAATGAATTGTTAATTACAAAACTTTTCTTTCCTTTCCCTTCTCTTTCTCTCCACATTAGAGGGGACAAAAAAATAGTGGGACCAATGGAAATGATTCCCTTCAATTTCCTTCCTTCCCATTTTAGTCCCTAAAACAAACAATGGAATTGTACTACTTTTCTCCCCACTTTCCTTCCCTTCCAATTCTTTCCTCCCTTTTCCTCTCATCCCAAACATAGCATTAAACTTTCCTGAACTAGCCTTAAATAAAAACAATAACTGGTTCAAGCTCAAATGAGCCAATAAAATTTAAACTACCTAAATGAAAATAAGCCTATCTAATATGCACATGTGAGAATGTTTTAGAAAATAAATTTGATTTGACAATTTTTTCAAGCTTTGGTTCGTTGTTTGTCTAGTTAATTCAATATTGAATTTTTTATAACTTAATCAATTTAAATCTAATTAAGACCCCGTCTGAAGTAACAAATAGATAAAATTGAACACTTTCATTGCATGAACAAATAACTAACTCAAACCCTTGGTTAGAATATTGAATTTATATGAAAAATTCAAGATTCACTAATATGGTATAGCTCAAAACCTATCAAATCGTATATGTGTACTTCGACTCTAAGAGAGAGAGAGAGAGAGAGAGAGACCTAAGACTTAAAAAATAAAATCCTTATTTTCCTAAATTTAATTTATTTTTCAATTTTTTTCATTTTTCAACTTTCTAATAATTTCATTTCTTTTTTTTTTTAATTAGAATGTTTTGATTATCTAAAAGAAATAAAAACTCTAAAAAATATAGGGGGATAAAAATAGTGTGTCCATACTACTAAATAGAATTTGTCTAAAAGAGATGCTTTAGCAAATGTCAAATCTAAAGTGGTGACCACAATACAAGGATGGAGTAGTAAAAATTGTTATCCAAAGGGGAAAATGAAGTCTTAATTAAATCTGTTGCCATTGTAATGCTACCCTATGCTATGAGTGTTTTCCATTTCCTTATCTTTTAGTGTAAGGAAGCAACTAATATAATAGTTAAATCCTAGTGGGGTGGTAATATTTCTAAAAGAAAAATTCATCGAAAAAAATGGGAGGATTTAGCTAAGCCAAAGATGATGGATGGCCTTGGTTTTCATCACTTGGTTTATTTCAATAAACAACTTTTAGGAAAATTAGCTTAGAGAATATTAGAAAGGGCAGATGATATATGGGTACAGATTTTAAAAAGTATTTATTTTTCAAAATCTAACTTTTTGAAGTCAAAAAAGGGGAGAAATACATCATGGTGTTGGCAAAGCATTTTAATTGGGTAGGGGTTAATGGAAAAGGATTACATGTGGTAAGTTAGGAAAGGAGATAAAATTCAAGTTTTTAAGGACCTATGGATTCCTTCGTTACCAAATTACAAGTTGTTAGTAGAGAACTCTCAAGAGAAGAGATCAATATGAAAGTTGAGGGGTTGAGAAATGAGAGAGGGAATGAATGGAATTTATCAACTATTGAACATAAGTTGTCTAGGGAAGAAAAACAAGCAGTTTTAGAGATAATGTAGGAATAAGAATTCACTCAATCAAACAAATATATTACTCAAAATAAGAAAGCCATGCTAATGGCATCTAGGGTTTATAAATTGTCCCTCTTGACATTTATGCCCTAAAACAAGACTTTATATAGCTAGGTTAAAATAGAGAAATAATAACGCGTAATACGGCATACTGAAAGCACTTTAATGACCAATAAAAATATGACACCTAAGCAATTACTAAAAATATAATATTACTTGATTTAATTAATTCCAACATTGCCTCCCTTAAACCATGTCTTTAAGTTTCATCATGCCAAGTATCTTCTTCAGCTTTAGGAACACATCTACTTTAAGTGGCTTTGTAAAGATATCTACAACTTGCTCTTCAAAGGAACAAAATTCAATCACAATTTCATTATCCTTCACCAAGTCATGAATGTAATGGTACTTGATATCAATATGCTTGTTGCGACCATGAAACACTGGATTCTTTGTTAAAGCAATTGTTGATTTGTTATCACAAAAGATTTTGGTAGGCATAGCTCGTTGATGCTGTAACTCGCTTAGCATTCTTCTCAACCAAATCGCCTGTGTAGCACATCTTGCTGTAGTTATATATTTTACCTCTATTGTTGAGAGAACCACCACTTGTTACTTCTTAGATGACCAAGAAAAAACTCCAGTCCTTAGATGAAAGACAAAACCAGAAGTACTTTTTCTTGTATCAGTATCTCCAACCCAATCACTATCTGTATAACCAATAAGCTCTACATTATTAGTATAAGAATAAAAAATTCCTTCACTAAGTATACCTTTAATGTATCTCAAGATACGTTTAGTTGCTTGCCAATGGGATTGACGTGGAGTCTCCATAAATCTGCTAAAAATGCCAACACTGAACATAAGATTTAGTCTGGTAGGTATCAAGTATCTTAAGCTTCCAACCAACTTTTTGTAATTAGTTGCATCAACTAAGTCACCACTACCATTTTTAACTAGTTTCAATTTCAATATCTCCTCAATTAGAGTCAAGATTGGTTTACATGAATCCATCCTAAACCTCTTCAACACATCATTAGCATACTTTTTTTGAGAAATAAAGATCCCTAAATTTGTTTTTGTCACTTCAATTCCAAGAAAATAAGACATCAAGCCCATATCTCTCATTTCAAACTCAACAATTATAGTCTCCCTAAACTTCACCAACAAATTAAAGTTATTAAATCATCAACATATACATACACAATAATAATATCACCTTGAAGTTCGACTTAACATATAAAGTGTGCTCATATGGACTATCTATTTTGATTGTATTCTCGTTGATCTTTTCTAGAAGCTCTTCCATACACTTAGTTGTTACATTTACAAATTCTAACAACAGGTCTAACTCAAACCTATCATCTTCACAGTAGAACAAACTTTCTTCATAATGATTCTTGCATATGTGTTTAAAGGAGTAGTCCTCACTTTCAAAAGTGAGATACCTAATGATCATTTAATACTTAAGCACCAAGCTCTGTTTTTTGGCTTGCTATAGGAATAGGATAATTTTTAGGTAAAAGACGATAGCTAGGAGAGCAGCACTCACAATTTGAGAGATCAAGTTCATTAATGGGCTTTAAATACTTTTCCTTGTTTGCATACAAGGACATCTTGTGACTTGTTGAATCTCTGTTTGCAAGGGGTGCACCTCTTTCCAACCTTTCCCTCCCCCAACCTTCATGATTACTTTCCTTAACTCCATCATCCTTCTCTCATTCTCAATCCCTTTCCTCTAATTTCATAGATCTTGGTAGATATCTCTTACTCATGAAGTCCACAAGAAATCCTTCATTCTTATCACAATGCGCTAAAAAGTCATTCAAACCCTCCATGAGTTCTGGATATTTTCCAAGAAGATCCCTCACCAGATTTTGCAGCTTTGGGCATGAAATCATTCCCTTACTAAAGATGCGAAGCCACCTAAGAAATTCTAGATGATCTTCTGGATTAGGAAGCTTCTCTTTCACTTTATCAAAGAAAGCAAACTCTTTGATGTACATGTTCTTAAAGGCATTTCTATCATCATATGGTGATGAACTAAGCTGAGGTCCAAAGTTATCATCATCTTCCCTATCTTGATGCAAATGATCAGTAGATAGATGATGTAGAAATCGTTGTATGTTGCCTTCCTTAATGCTATCATGCCAATATTCTCTATCTTCATGTTCTCTCCGATCTCTATCATCTCTTATCTCCCTTTCTCTTTCATTACGTCTGTGCTGTTCCTTATCTGATTTTAACAAAGCTCGATCATGGTCTATATCAGGTCGATCTACACTCATGTCATGATTGACATGCAATGATAGCCTTTCTTTCTTTTCCACATGCATGTACTAAAATGCAGGCATGGTAGAGCTCCTCTCAAAGTAGTAAAAGATATATTTGAAGATAAGAGAGAGAAATATGATGATTTTCTAGAAGTCATGAAGGATTTTAAGGCACAAAGAATTGACACTACAAGTGTCATAGCAAGGGTGAAAGAGTTATTTAAGGGACATAAGGACCTAATTTTAGGTTTTAATACCTTCCTACTTAAGGGATATGAGATTACTCTCCCACCAGAAGATGAGCAACAACCACAAAAGAAACTTGTTGAGTTTGAAGAAGCAATTAACTTTATAAACAAGATTAAACACGATTTTAAGGTGATGATCATCTATAAATTATTTTTGGACAATCTAAATATGTACAGAAAAGAAAACAAATCTATTGGTGAAGTCTATTAGGAGGTTACAACACTTTTTAGAGATCATGCAAACCTGCTTGAGGAGTTCACTCATTTTTTAGCTAATACATCATCTACATCCTGTATAATATATGCTTCATCTGCAAGGAATTCTGATTTTTAAGGTAAAATCACCTAGCATTGGAATGAAAATGGTGTGAGTATGTCACAATCCATGTTTTGGAGTGACAAGGGGGTGCTCTACTTGGGGTTTAATGTGAAGCGAGTGGCATCGACAGGTGGTTCATTCAAAGGGTCGGGTAATCTCTTAAGGCAGGGTTGGCTACTCATGAGTAAACTAGTTGGGAGCTGATGCCGCTCTCTTGATGATGGCCATGGTAGGCCGAAACCAATTAAGAAGTTAGACATCCCCTATCATAAAAAGAACAATGACAATGCCAGTCAACACTCCTAAAGCAGGAGAGGCTTAGAATAGTCCTAGGAAAACAGGAAGGAAAAGGTTGGCTCACCCTTCATAATCAAAGAAAATACATAAGGCAAAGGAGAGTTAAGCACCGCATAAGCACTTATAGAGGGGTCAAGCCTCCTGTCCTATGACAAGTAGTATCAGAGCTAAAGGTTCCAACCTAAAGGAGCCACCTAAATGCTACTTAATGTGAAATATGGAAAAAGGTAGTTCTTGTTGACAATTGGGCTCATGTAGATGAAGCTCAAGAAGAAAAGCAACCACCGAGTGAAGGGCATCGTTGCTAGAAGGGGCAACTATGCCATGAGCAGCATTGTAACAAAAGTCTACTCGAATAATAAGAAAATGAAGAAGGAAACTTCAAAGGTTAGACCTTACTGTTGGGCCACTCAATAAGAGGCAATCTCGGAAGACAAGAGGAGAGGGTGAGGGAATGCCTGTAGAAGCCTTAGAGTCCTGGTGGAGATGATCTTAGCATGGAGTTAAGAAATGGAAGAATAGGGTTGATGATCTTAAGGGGAAGGATAGTGTTGAAGAGTTAGCCCCACAACAAGGGCGTCATGGATTTAAGTGAGGGAAAATGTCATGGTCCGTGTTTTGGAATGACGAAGGGGTATTCAACTTAGAGCTTAATGTGAAGCGAGTAGCATCAGTAGTTGGTTTGTTCATGGGGTTAAGTAGTCTCTCAAGGCGAGGTTGGTCACCCGTGAGCAAACTGGTTGAGAGCTAATACCATTCTCCTAATAATGGCCATGGCAAGCCGAAACCAGTTGAGAAGTTAAACATCCCCTATCATAAGGAGGATGGTGACAATGCCAATTAGCACTCATAAAGTAGAAAGGGCTTAGAACAGTCTTGGGAAGATAGGAAGGAAAAGGCTAGCTCACCCTCTGTAATCAAAGAAAATATATGAGAAAAAAGATAGTCAAGTGCCACACGGGCACTTATGGAGGGGTCAAGCCTCTCGTCCCGTAACATGTACAGCAAAATCTAGTTTTTTTTATGTCTAACAGAAAGCGGGAGGGAAAACTCAAGTTCAATAACCTCTTCATCCTTTCCAGTTGATAGGAAATTCTAGAAGTTGATTTAGAATTTAAACATTCAACACTTCCTTTAGAGAATTTGTTCAAACGGGCTTGCAAAAAATTATAATCTTTTTAAGAGAATGATTATTCAGACTTGTCTGTGTGCCTTTTGTCAAAATGAGGAGATTATGAAACATGTTTTTCTTCTGTGTCCATAGTTTATGTTATTGATGGTTAACAAATTTGAGTAGTGGTTCACCTAAATTTCATATGTTTGTTTTGACAAGGAAGTAGATAAAGAAGCTCTTCTTGCATAAGTTGTCATCACTTTATGGCAAATATGGAAAGAAAGAAGTGTATGCACTAACGAAGGAAAAATGCCGAACTCGATATATAGTATCAGAAGAATTGAATTGTCTAATGCTGAGTTTTCTCATTTTAGAAACATTCAGATCTAAGTAATTTTAATTTAAATGTTAAATGAGTAATTTTTAAATTAATGATAATTAATAAGATAGACATAGAACTGAGATTGCACAAAAGCTAGAATCAAATTCCTCCTTAAAGTCGAAATCACTTATTTTAAGGATTTGATTGCGATTTCACTTTTAAAAAATACTTCCAAACATGGAAAAAAGAATGGAAGTCGGAATCAAGATTTCAATCCAAGTAGATTCTTGTAGGTTACCTAAGAAATGATAGGTTTTGCAATTTCATTCCAACATTATTGGTTAATTATGGATAAACAATAAAACTCTTAAATTTTTATTTTTATTTTTTATTTTTTTTGTAAGAATAAAACTCTTCAAATTGATACTATATTTTAATAACTTTTTTAAACATGCATTTACTTTTAAAAATATAATTAAAGCTTTTAAAGCATCACTAAAACCAATTAAAATATTAATAGTTTGGGAGTTTCATCGCGAGTTTCCTAAGTAAATCTACATTTATGAAAGTTTTGAAAGATAGAACCGTATTTTAGGAATTTGGGAATGAATTTACATGTAGACAAGAAGATCATATTGAACAACTTAAAGAAATTGTAGATATAGATAGGGACATAGAAATTTATAATAATAGAAATATTGATTTATTAAATCTTAGAATATTATATAATGTAGGTAGGTTAAATTTATTCGTAAGAGCACACCAAGAAGACACTATTTTAGTTACCACTGAACAGTCAATATAAAGCCATTAAGTGATACAGCTATTAGAAAATTAAAACAACTAAGATTAGTACATCAAAGAGTGATAGTGGTAAGAATAAAAAGATTAGTAAGAAAACATCAGGAGCAAAGTTGTTATTAGTTATAATAGATAAATCTTGGCAAAATGATATTAGAAAGGCAATAATAAGAACAATGGAAATAGACATGAATAATAATAAAGGAATATTTTACTATGCACCAAATTTTATGATCAATATAAGTAATATGAAAAATATAGAAATTGAATTACAAGGTAAAGGATATGAAGATCATATAAGAGAAAATATACTAATAAACATAGGATTCATAAGAAGAGTAATGAACGGAAATAATACATAGTATAAATTAAATATAGATGGTATAATACAAGAAATAGTTAATGTAGGAATTAAGTTAATTCAACCTATGAAAATAGAAAGTAAAGAACTAGAGAGAACTAAGTGGAATGTATCTAAACATTTAGAAAGCCTAAGTACAACTAGAATTGTTGAAGATAGTATAATGTATAAAAATCTTAATGGATCTTATGGACTAAGGTTTTTAGATTACAAAGAAAAGACAATATCAGATGATGAAGAATCAATAAATGATAATTGAGAAAATAAGACAAAAATGATGTTAGACGCTAGTAGAAGTAAACCTAGATATTGAGGTATAATAGAAAGTCCAAATAATGAAATTTTCTGATTAAAAAATTGGAAGGAATTAATGAAGCAATAGAAGAATTAAGAAATAGAGAATATTTAGGTATAGAAGAAAAATATTATTTTGTAAAAAATAGGTATGATCTAGGTGAAAAACATATGTAAAGCACAGTAGATTAAATTATCCAAAAATATAGAGATAATACAAAGATATAATATTCAACTAGAAAATAAGCAAGAAGAAGAAGAAGAAGAATAGATAATGGAAATCTTTTTAAATAGTTGTTTTGTAGATTCCCAAGAACCAAAGGCTTCAAAAGATATAGTAGAAGAAGTGGAAAAATCTTTAGAAAATGAATCAATGATTTTTTAATATACATATAATAGGGGACCATTAGAATTGATGAATTTAATTGCTTTAGTATAAATAATACAACAATATTTAATACTAGATTAGAAGATCTTATAGGAAAGCAAAATAAAACTGCTTATACATATTATACAAAACCTGAAAGGGATTATAAAAGTTTAGGAAAATACATGCCTTTAGAAACATTTGATAAAAGAAATTTAATAAATAATGGAAGAATACTCAATTTAGAAACCCATGATCCTTAACTCCAGTCACAAATATTAAGTACTTAGAATGAATTAGAGAATGGAAAATTGTAATGTAAGTGATAATGCCACGGCTATGTGTAGCTTTTTAGAAAAACTTATAGGAGATAATACTAGAGCTTTACGGGAAAGCTATAAAATAAAATTTCCAAAACAATTTCGTAGAGATTTACAATTAGGAACTAATCCCTATTATTTTACAAATAAAATTACTACGTTTGTAATGAGTATACATCCCAACGTTAGTAATGATCAAGAAGTGCAAATGAATGTGATGAGAGCCTTAAAACAATTACAATTAAAAGATTAGACATATGTTAAAAAAAAATTTAATGATTTCTTTTATCGTTGTAATATAGCAGGATTTTACTATGTAACAAATATAACAGATAAATTATTTTTAAAATTGCTAAGACCATTAGGACAACAAATTTATAAATAATTTAAAGATTAAAAAGAACCCCCTTTACCTATAAAACTAAACAATTTAGGTAAAAAAGTACAATTTGTGTTACAAAAATTATTAGAAAAATGTATAAATATACAAGTAACAAAACAATTAAATGAAGAATATAATTTATGTGGATATATCTATATACCTCAAAAATATGGAGATAGGGAAAATAGTAGACCAAGAATGAGACAATATAGGCCTAGGAAACCTATAAAAAGATATTGTCTTAAGAAAAGTAAAGCAACAAAACCTTATTTAAATAAAGAAAAAAATGTAAGAAAATACATTAAATGTATAAATTATAAAAATACATTAACATGTCTTATTTGTAAAAAAGAAGGACATCTAACTAGGGATTGTGATAGAAGACATAATATTCATGATAAGCGTGCCACAATAATTAATTGCGTAGAAGAATATATATTAAAAGTAACAAGTTTATGAATAATACATAAACTATATACAGTATAATTAGCATAGAAAATAGAGAAAAAATTGATAGTAATGAAGAAAATGATTGTTTTATTCAAGAAATTCTAGGAACAGAAAAAGTAATAAATACATTACGAGAAATAAGTGAAATAGAAGAAATGTTAGACAACATATATATCTAAAAATTTATAAATTATAAAATAGGATGTAATCACAATTAGAACGAAGGGCCAATATCAGATGATCATCCTTATAAATTTTGTAACAGATATCCACAATTAAAGCTTAGGTACCAATGTAATAACTTTTAATAGAAGCTTATAAAATTTGCTTAGATAATCAATTGGAAATAATAGAATTTAAAACAAAGATTTTCAAAAAAGAAGATGGTAATGATTTAATTAAAAGAAGAACACTGAAATTAGAAGAAAGGGTAGA
Organism: Lumnitzera littorea; assembly: GCA_024138015.1. Classification (NCBI taxonomy): domain Eukaryota; kingdom Viridiplantae; phylum Streptophyta; class Magnoliopsida; order Myrtales; family Combretaceae; genus Lumnitzera; species Lumnitzera littorea. Next base: position 61,686,569 of record JAMXBB010000010.1, read on the forward strand.
AAAAATTAGAGAAAAAATAAACTTAGAAGAAAATATAAAACTAAAACACAGGAAAAAAGTAAGAAAAGGAATAGTAATAAAAGATAAATTAAATAACAACTATTTAAATACAGCTAAAACATGTTTTAGGAAAGCAATAGACAATAATTTAGGATTATTAATAACAAATGTAAGAATAAATATAAGATTCATTATTGGAGAATTTATTTTAGAAATACAAGCATTAATAGACACCTAAGCTTTTAATAATTATATAGATAGTAAACAAATTTCCAAACATTTAATTAAAAAATTACCAACAAATGAATGTGTATATGGAAAACAAATGGACAGAAGATTGCACCAATATTGAGAAGTATAAACTAAACATAAGATATCATTAAAAATAGAAATAGGATGGACAAATGGTTTACATAGTTCTAGAATATATATAAGAGATGAAATTCTATAAACATGTATGAATAGTAGGATTACAATTTTTGTTAAACAATAATTATGGATTTAGTTTAAATATACAAGAACTAACACTTTTAACTTCTTTTATAATACCTATTTTAAAAGAAAAATGTGAATGTGATGTGCAAGATAAATGTAAGGTAAAAATAGTAGATAAAAAGATAGAAGAAGAAAGAGAAAACATAGAAATAAGAGAGGAATTATATGAACAAGTAATAGAAGATTATGAAAATTTAGAATTAGTAAATAACTACTTAAATTACAAAAAAATCATAATTTCATAGAAATAAAAATAGATAATATAATTAATAAACTAAAAAGAAGAAGTTATAAGAGAAAGCCTCATAAAACTATGGGATAGTATATTGTACATTAAATATACTTAATCCGAACTTAGAAATAAGGGCAAAGAAAATAGAGTGTAACAATTTAGATAGAAAACAATTTGAGATGCATATTAGTGAATTATTAAAATTAAGAGTCAATAGAAGATCTAATAGTCTCCATAGAAGTCTAGCATTTATTGTTAGAAAACATATTAAAATTTTTAGTGGTAAAAGTAAGATGGTAATAGACTATAGATGATTAAATGATAATATGAGAGCAGATACATATAATATCCCTGACAAAACAGATTTAATAAACAAAATACAAAATAATAATATTCTTCATAAATTTGACTATAAATCAAGATTCCAACAAATTAAAATGCATGAGTCAATCCCATGAACAACATTTACATATCCATTAGGACATTTTGAATTATTAGTTATGCCTTTTGACTTTAAAAATGCTCTTTCAATTTTTCAAAGAAAGATTGATGAGATTTTTTCAAAATATCCCTTTGTTTATATATATATATATAGATGATATTTTAATACATTCCAAAACTGAAAAAGAACATACATTACATCTAAGATTATTTTATCTAAATTCCTTAAAAATGGAATAATTATAAGTAGTAAAAAAAAAACCCAATTTTATAGAAAAATATTGAATTCTTAGGAGTAGAAATAGAAAATGAAAAAATTAAATTACAACCTCATATTTTTAGAAAATTTTTAGAATTCAAATAAGAGTGAAGACTTTGACAAAAAAAAATTTATAATAGTTTTTAGGCTTAATCAATTATTCAAGACCATTTATAAAAAACTTAGGAAAATATACCAAACAAACAAGTAATTTTCAACCTTTAAATTTAGAAGAACTTAAACAAGTAAGAGAGATAAAAAAATTAGTAAAGAACTTACCAAATTTAAAGTTACCATTAGACGGTGACTATGTAATTATATAAACATATGAATATAAAAACGGATGAGGAGCAATCTAAAAAAGAAAACCCCATAAATATGCCTCAAAAAATGAATAAGAAATTTGTAGATATAATACTGGTATGTTTAAGGAAAAAGTGTTAACATGTCACGACCTGAGGAGGTTAGTCGTAGTAGTCGTCGTATACTGTACAAAGGACTACAGATTAATTTCCCTTATAATCGATAACCCTTTATACGATACACAAGGCTACAGGTACAACTACAACTATAGCTAACAACCAAGAGTTGCGCAAATGTAAGCACTATCATTTCATAATAATAATAACAAACTAAGGAAATATAAAACACAATCTATTTATACAGATAAGAAGTCTATAATACTCCTTAACTCAAACTATTATCATTTCATTACATAATAAGATTCATAGTCTAAATATAGTATCATAAGTATACTCCAATCATATCTTACTTACACATCAACCCCCTAATGTACAACTAACCTCGAGCATACGGCGGCCCAACTCCACGAACAAATCAGCCTACGAAAGAAGACTACACGGGTATAAGTTAATTAGCTTAGTGAGATAATCCCCTCAACCATACAATAATCAAGTTATACATCAATTAAATTCAATCAAATGAATGCATATCAAACAGTATGCCAAACAAATACATACAAGTGACCAGATATTGCATGCAACCCAAATTTAATGCCCTTCAAAGTCAAGGTTGGAGATACATCGCCACAATTAGATCCGGGTATCATAGTAGAACTTATCTCATAACAAAACTCCACGTTTCATATTTAAAAGGTAATAGTATATCTATTCTCAATTTTACTCAAAATCAAGCTCTATGTATGATCGTAAGTAGGTTCACACAACCCCCACTTATCCCTAAACGGAGGCTTCTTGACTCGACCCTTAACCAAGCAGTTAACGCATCCAACGCCTAGTGATCCCACGAGCCAGGGTAAGGTCATATCGCACGTGTGCACTATACGAAATCTATATCAATCACATAATCAACCAACGTATGACCTCTCACTACTTCTGTGTAATATGACAACCAGAATTAGTTATGTGGTATATGATTATGCATGTTTCAAGTTAGCTCTTTCAAGTCAAGTAAGGTTAGGTTTTATTATTTTGTAATCAACAAGGTCATAAACAATCAGTTCCTAGCAAATCTACTATGCAACATTCAATACGTTATCATACTTTAAAGTAAATTTACTATTAACAAACAGTTATCATACACAGGCATAACCTAGCCCCATACAACATTCAATTATTAATCATAATTTATATTCACTAATTACAAACACAAGCTTACAATTATTAAGAAAAACTCACTCAGTTATGATCAACTTACGGGTCGTAATAGTTTGAAGGCAACTCAAGATCAAAGTCGAGATCACCTAAGAATAAAGAATATAGAAATTATAAGTTTAAGAATTTAAAGCTAAATCAGTATCATAATTTGTACTGTTTACTTCACTTAGTTACATGAAATTATCGATTCGAACTTTTTATCGAATCACGTATAACTTTTTTTATTTAGTTCGGATTGTTATAAACTTATAGTTCATTTTGATTGTTTTCGAGTGTATTTTCTAATAGCGAGGTCCATTTTGGACATTGTGACTCGTAATTTGAACAGTAACATAAAAATACCACAAAATTTATTATTTTAATTTAAAAAGTTATAAGATATTAATTTAAACTTTTTCTTAGTATATTTACGATTTAATAATTATTTAAATCATATAATTGATTTTTTTTTATTTTATGCTTATTTTACTCTAATTACTTATTTTTACCTATTTATGAGATTTTAGAATTATTAATTCAAAAAATTTTTTTACTTATTATTTTTCTTGTATTTTACGATATACATATATATAAATACTTATTACTATATTTGATTAATTTTTCTAATTTACTTAATTATCAACTCTTTTTCCTAATTTACAATACTCTTATATATGTATATATATATACATATTTATTAACTTATTTTATTCAGTAAATTAATATTATTGTATATTATATATACTATTTAACATACATTATACTTTATGTAAGAAATTATTTTGATTTTAATTAGATACTATATACTGTACGTCTAAGTATAATATGGATGTATTTATATTTTATATACACATTCCTACTTTCATACATGTACACATATACATAGATATAATATAAAATACTATGTTTATATATACATACATATCATCACGCTACCTATATATAAATATATATATACATAAAGAAATATTTACATGAGTACATAAATATGAGAATACCTAATACATGTATATATATAATATACCAAATACTAATCATCCATACATATATAATTCATACATACATGTATATATTTACGTGTACTTGCATATATATATATATATCCACATAGTGAAAATTCTAAATACCTACTATATGTATTGTTATTTATACATGCATATATATACATATGCCGTATGTTCTACATAATAATGTATATATACATGTCTACATACATATGTTTATATACATATATATTTGTCTACTCATGCATACATATATTTTCATGTAATATATAACAAAATACTTAGTATTTATATGCACATACTATATAATATATATATGTACAAATAAATTAAACATATACTTACCTAATTTTTATTTAATTGAAATGATATTTTTCCTCTTCTTCTCCCTCTTCTTCTCCTTCGTCTTCTTCTTCTTCTTCTTCTTAATTCTTGGTATTTTTGTTCTTCTTCTTTTCCTTTTTCTCTTTATGTATTTGATTTAGTTTTTTTTTTTTTTCCAAATCTAGCATAAATCCTCAATAGAATTAAACAAATAAATAAAAAAAATACAAGATGATCATCCATTTAGATTAGGCATTAATTATGATATGACATTTACTTTATTATTTTTTCCTTTGTCCCTTAATTGTTTGACACATGTTTAAGAAAAAAAAATCACATAGGTAGCTGAAATTTGCAACTACAATTCACGTGGAGAAAAGGAAAAAAATAGAAGAGGAAAAGAAAAGAAGGAAAAAGAAAGGAAAGAAAATAGAAAAAAAAAGAAATTAGAAATAATTATATGTAATTTTTCTAAACATAAAAATAATAATTATAAATTAATTTTGGAATTTTATGAAAATTTATCAATTTAATTGGTACCCATTACAATTATAATTTTTACGAGTTATTTTAACGTTTTTGTTAAAAGTTTTCCACGATTATTTGATTTAGTCAATAATTGTCATCAATTGTAATTATATCACTATTTGGTGATATTTTATTATTTTATAAGCTTAAAGTTATAGTTTTAGGGTTTCGATCAAGTTTGGGTTCGATTTTAGGTAATTGTACATAAATCGGATTTAGAGTTTTTGTATACGATTTAGGTTTCGATCAATTTCTAAGGTTTTTGTTATCAATACTATATTCGATTTATTAAATTTCATAAAAGTTTATCATTACTAACCTTATTGACTCATGATATAGTTTAGGACACTTAAACTTAAATTAGGGTTTAGACTACTAATTTTATAAGGTTTATATAACAAGTAGTATAAACATGAAGATTCTTGTCGTCATTTATGGATTAAATAGTTTTAGAGTATTTTTTATTACTAAAGCTAAAATTTTAGTAAGAACTGACTGTTAAGGCCATTGTCAAGTTTTACAAAAACAAGAACAATAAAAGTATGTCCTAGAGAAAGTGAATCATGTTTATAGATATTTTAATCAATAGTGAATATAAAATAAAAATAGAGCACATAAAAGGGAAAGATAATAAGTTAGCCGATGTTTTAAGCAGGAACATTTTTCATGAAGAATTACAATAGACCAATTCAACCAAATCCAATGGGCTAAAGCCCAATGTCATTCCCAGTCAATGATAAACAAATGGATGTAGCAAATATACAAGAGCTAATAACCTTCAAGCCCACTTTAAGACCCAATAATAGTAATAATAACATATTTCCCATGATGAATTATAATGGAATAGAATTCCCCATCTACCCAAAAGGCTAATCTTTAGAATTTAAACAATCTACAAAAGTAGACGTAAATGAAACTCAAAAAGTGCTCATTGATGCAATTTAAAGACTTCAAACAACAGATAAAAATAAATTAAAGGTTTAGGTAGCCTTATTAAATTATTTTACAAAAATAAACAATGAGTTTGCTCCTAGACAAGAAGGTACACATTTTTCACAAAGCAAAAAGTTTTATTGTTATACCGTAATAAATGGATTCAACATAGCAATCTAGAAAGAATGGTACAAAATAATTTCTCATATAAAAGATTATATTGGCCTAATCTAGAGGGGATATAATTCTATTGTTAAGACAAGATAAAAAATGGTTGATTTCCTCAAGAATAAAGATTTTTTAATAGATCCACAATTAATCAATAAATATACACACCAAGTAGAAAAGATGCCCTTGATAAAAAAGAAATAAACCATAGACAATTAAACAAGTATTTCCTATACATTACATAAGAATGAAGAAGACAAAGATATTTTATTCAAATAGCCATATGCATTCATTTTCTTTAAAAGGCATCCTTATGTAGGTAAATTACCATCAAAATGTAGACAATACATAAGTAAATTGGCATAAAAGAATTTATGGGAACCATTTCATGTTCTACAATTCCAAGCATTAAAAATTATGGACAAAAATGTCTCCCCCTACATATTTGGAAATGAAAACAATGAAGTAGAATTTTGTATCTATATAAAAAATTTTCTTAATATCCTTGTAGACGGATATTGTTTTGCGAAACAAATATTGATAGACTATGGTTTAATAAATACAGTTAAGGTACACCAAATTAGTTCCAACACTCAAAATTTAACTCTATAATTAAAGAAGTAGCAAAGACAATTACATCATATTATGATTATTTAGAAAGAGGGAAAACATTTTAAATAAAAATGACATTCCATTCAATTCCTCTAGAATGGTTTAAATATGATGTAAGATTAGCCCATCATTCCATTTATGTAGATGTTGAATATGGTCCAAAACTCGAGAAAAATAGAATCAAGTAAATAGAGATTATTTTTGTAGAAAAGCTTTAGTGGAATAGATTAGAAATTGGACAAGCTATCAATTAGTTCATATTCCAGAACAACCACAAGACAATTTCTTAATCTTCCAAAATAGAGGAATGTACCTTCGAGAAAAAAAATAAAAAAAAAGGGGTCCCTGAAAAAAAAAATATTACATCCGTGGGGTCATGAAGGCACATTTTGGAAATGCGCCTTCAATTTGGGTGTTTTTTGCATTGGAAGCACCTTTCTAAAAGGTGCTTTCAATGTATTTTTATTACGAAGAAGGTGTCTTTCAAAAAGACGCCTTCAATACACATAAAATCCCCAAGTCTACGAATAGAACCATTCGACACTTTGCAAAATAACACCCTTCATCACTCCTCTCTTGGCAAAAAACACACACCACGATAAAATCACTTCACTTAAAGCTTTTTTCTTGCAAAATCTACTCCAACAATCAAAGGTAAATATCTAAAACACTTAATCTATGTCAATTTCATGAATTTCATACATCGATTATGATTGTTTTTTATATTTTCCAATTTGGAACCCTAAGTTTAGATATGTGTTTTTTTCACTAATCTAAGATGTTTAAATGTTGTGTTTGCATGTTAGTATTTGTTCTATATCATATTGTAGCAATATATGTAAATGATTTGTATATTAGCATATAGATTTTATGTTATGGAATTGAAATTTATTGTTTTGAAATGTGCACTTCAAATGTTCAATGAAATATCCATTAGAGAGTTTTATAGTTTAGGAAATAAGATAGAGCTTATGGTCACATTGAACGGGGCGACATCAGTTATATGCTAATCAAAACAATAATTATCCTATGAATAGTTTGAAAATGGTGAGTACAATGAAATTTATGATTTTTGCCCATAGAAACATTTTAAGGGGAAGTTCAGGGTTATAATATGACCGTAACCCGATGAAGTTGTTGAAGTTAAGAACCAATGCAAATTTCTCTGATCTCTTTGAAATGGTTTGTTCGAGTGTTGGAGTGGATCCAAGTGCCAAGGTTGAGATTTTGTATAAACATCCCAATACCTACTCAGGTGTCATAAATTATTCACTTGTTGCCACCAAGGGCAACAGTAATGTCGAGAATCTCTTTGAGATGGCTGAAGCATTTAGGCAAACCCATAACCACCAATTGTACATTAGGATTGAAGGAATAGAAGGAGGCACCTCTATACAGGAAATACACATGCCTCTAGTAGAGGAGAATGAAGGAGTAACACCAATTGAGGAGAATAAACAAATGACATATGAATATGAGCTATTGCTCATGTCTACGCCTATGTAGGGCAATGATAATGTAGTGGATGGGGCTGTAGGATCGGTTTTGCAAAAGGAAGTTTCACATGATTACGTAGTTCAGTGAATGGAAGGCTTACTTAGTGACGATGACGACGACGACGACGATGATGATGATAATGATTACGAGCCTAAGGGAGTTGAGGAGGACGACGAGGATGAGTATGATGGTGATGATGGTAATGAGATGCCTCTTGCACATCCTATTGTGCCCGAGGTGCTTGCCACCCGAAACTTCCAACTGGAGATACTTGGTATATACTCGTACAGTTCAAGTTCAAGTTCAATGGTTCCAACACTAGCCCCAATGCAAACTTCAGAGTTCGATGCAATAAAAACAGGGGTAAGGGATGCAATTCCCTTTTACAACAAGGTTGGAGAGGATGGTTACTTGAACTTCGAACAAGATGTAAACAAAGAGTTCAACAACTTGCAGGCCGGCGAAAATCTTTGTATAGATATGAGATTCAACACAAAGGAGGAACTTATAAAAGCTATTAAGCACTATCACATCAAACATCATGCCAATTTCAAGTCCTTAGAGTCAAAACCAAGTCCTTTATACCAAGCATGAAGATGTCTATCAGTAGAGGCTATGTACATATAAGAAGAAACTAGAGAGTGTGTTTGTGATTACAAGAGTGGTAGAGCTCTACACATGTGTCAATCCTATAATAAATCAAGATCACCCGCAGTTGGACAACAATACCATGGCTAAGGAGTTCTTAAATGTCATTAAGAAAGATCCTGACACTAAGATTTCTCAACTTCGTAATATCATTGAGAAGCAATTTAGTTATTAAGTTAGTAGTAGAAGGGTGTAGGCCGAAAAAATGAAAACAATTGAATACGTATACTAAAATTAGGATAGGTCATACAATGATTTGCTTCAACTACTCAATGTAATCCAAATGACTAACCCCAACAACAAGGTAGAGTGGATGTAGAACCAATCGAGTAAGACAAGGGTAATAGAGTTAAAGTAGGTATAGTAGTCCTTCAGCCCATGCATCGAGGCATGGAAGTATTGTAGGCTTGTGGTAAGCATAAAAGTACTATCGCAAGTTATTGGTTGCCACTAGTATAGACAGCGCAAACCATGTAGTCCCGCTTAGTTTTACATTAGTTAATGATGAGACGGCTAATGCATGGGTCTAGTTTCTAAGGAATTTGAGGCAGTACATTTATGGAGACAGGGTAAGCCATGAAACCATCTGCTTGATATTTAATAGAGGGACGGGCATTCATTCAGCATTGGATAAAAACAAGAATTGGTGGAAACCTCCTTTTGCTATGTGGCAATAGTGCATACGACATATTGCAAGCAATTTCAACAAAGTCCATAAGAGCCAACTATGCAAGAAGTGGGTGACCTTCATAGCCTTGTATGCTCAGCCTTAAAAGTTTGAGAAATGCTTAGAGAAGGTTCATAGTATCAAGCTCAGCACACTGGATTGGTTTCGTCCTCTACCAATATAACAGTAGACACTTGTATAAGACGAGAGTTATTAATTCGAGTATATGACGTCCAACCTTGTAGAGGCATATAATTCAGTGTTGAACCACACCTGTGGTCTTCTGGTAATGTCGTTTGTGAAGAAGATCTTTTATAATTGCGTATTCCATTAAGATAAGAGACATCAAGAGGTACTTAAGTGGGTACGTGCAAACCAAGCATACACCAAATATGTAACGAAGATGTTAGAGGAGTAGGTCAAGCTGGCGAGTTCATCGAGTAGTATGCTTTAGTCAATGCAACAAAATTTATGAGGTTAAGACTAGAAGCAAGCGTATAGGGAATGGGATGAAGGGAGGTGAGCACGTGCAGCTAGTAGATTTTAATAGGCACATATACACATGCAATAAGTGATAGATATATAGGATTCCCTGCTCACCTGCTATTGCTGCTACCAGTTCTAAGTGTTTCAACGTGATGTCCAATATTAGGGATTAATATAAATCCATGTATCAGGGGCAGATGTACAAAGCCCACTGCTTCCCAAACAAGAATGATTTGAGCTAGCTAGTGATTCCATACCTCTAGAAAGTACGACTAAACCTGTAGTTGAAGCAAAAGAAGGGTAAGCTTAGGACTAAGCATTTCCATATAAAGATGGACATTAGAGACTAACCAGATAGAATAACCGTTGTGAACCGTGGCCAAGAACGGATAAGGCCTGTCGCTAAATGGGTCCAAACTTGCTAAAAGCTCGAAAAAGGAAGTGATAGGGAATGTGTGAAAGAACAAATGTGAATGACACAGTAAGCAAAAACCTACGAACAGCTCCAATGGATAAAACACACCAATGGAACTTCTGAGGACTCATGATACAACTCGATATGATGTACGAGATGGTCCAATGAGGTAACTCGCCACCTAGCCTTGCTTAAGAGTTAAGATAAAAGTGAGATGAATGTAAACAAAGCAGTGTTTACGAAAGACAAATTGTCAAGTGTATTAATGTTCTATCTGATTTACAGCTACAAGTACAAGAGGTATTTATACCTAAGAATTTAAGGCAACATGCCTAAAAGGAAAAGATAAAAAGGGCATTACTCTAAAGCAGTAATGTATACGAATAAAAATGAATATTCAAGAAAAGTAATGATGAGTATGGTAGATTCTACACGTAGTTCTATACACGTAGCGGCAATACATTAGTGAGGTCATTGGAGGATGCAGATAAAAGTATATGGGCAAGTTGCTTGTCCAAGCAAGGGTGGCAAGTATTAGTCTAGTCTATCTTGACCTCTCGGCAAGGGAAATGCTGAGTGCTTGGTTAGCTCAGGCGCGAGTGAATAATCTACAACTCAACATACTTTAAAGAGACAGGCAATCATTCGACTCGATATAGAGAATGACTCGACAAAAAAGTACTCAACTTCGACAAGAGTCAGCTAGAGTAGAAGAATCTACCTTGGTAGGCCTTCTAATCCTTGGGCTCGGCTATAGGTCAAAAGCCTAGTAGCTTGATTCCTATCATTCCCTCTAAGTTGATTTGGATTTGAGATCAAATCCAAATGGTCTTCAATCAGCTTTCCATTGGGGTGATATAAACTGAGGTTAACAATGTTGAAGGTGTCAAAAACCCTATAGTCTTCAACAGCTCCAATCTGTAGACGTTATCCTTAATCTTCTAGAGGATTCTAAAAGGTCCTTCAGCTCTTATAGATAATTTGTTCCTCCTCTTACTTGGAAACTATTCCTTACTAAGGTATAACCATACCAAGTCTCCCTACTGGAATTATTTAGCCATCCTACCCTTGGCCTTCTCTTACATTCTTCTAACGGCTTGGTTGATGTGTCAAGTGACTTTATCATAGATGTGCTAAAGGGATTGTGCTTCGATTATTGTGTCTAGGTCTTCTTACGTAGGCACAAGTACAAGGGTGTGATCAAAGGGCAACTCGAGATTGAAACCATAGACAACCTTAAAAGGGGTCTACTTAGTAGTGTCATGCACTATTCAATTGTAAGCGAATTCTACCACTAGTAAGCAAACATCCCAATCGGCCAAGTTCTTGTCTACTACAACTCATAGCAGTGATCCCAAAGTGTGATTAACTACCTCTATCTGGCTATCAGCTTAGGGGTGACAGGAAGTACTAAACATTAATTTGGTCCCCATCTGTCACCATAAGGTCCTCTAGAAATGGCTTAAGAACTTCAGATCTTTGTCAGAGAATACACTTCTTAGTACACGGTGTGATCATACAATCTCCTGTAAGAAAAAAGAAGCAATAGCCAAAGCATCATTAGTTTTGGTACAAGGCACAAAGTGTGCTATTTTGCTTAACCGATCCATGACAACCATTACAGAATTTTTGACTCGGGCAATTCATAGTAATCTGAGGACAAAGTCCATACTCAACTCAATCCACGGTTTTGTCAGAACAAGCAAAGGCATTGCTTTTCCCTTTTCGGCTCAACACTTAGCCCTTTTACATACAGCATAGCATTCAACAATTTGGTGCACATCCTGCCTCATTCTTGGCCAAAAGAATCAACCACTTAGCAATTCATGTCCTTTTCTCCCCAAAATGTTCGAATAGTCCTCCACTGTAGGCTTCCTTGATCAGTAGCTCCTGTAGTGAATAAGTCGATACACATAATTTTCCCCCTCAAAACAAGTAACTATCTTTCGTATGGTACTCGTCCACTGTTCTTCCATCAACACATTGCACAAATACGGGTCCAAAGTGTGGATCCCTAGAGTATTGCTCTTTGATGCTTGTAAACCTAAATAATCTGGTCTACAGTTCACTCAGGAGTACACATCTTCTTGAAAGAGCATCCGCAACTACACTGCTCTTTCCTTGTTTGTATTTTATTACAAAATTAAATCCTTCAAGGAATTCAACCTATCTCGCCTGCCACTTCAATAACTTAATCTGACTTTAGAGGTACCTCAACGATTTATGGTTAGTATATATGACAAATTCTTTTGGTAGCAAATAGTGCTACCATACTTGCAGTGCTCAAATCAACGCGAAGAGTTCCTTGTTATACATGGAGTAATTCAACTACAGTCCTTTGAGCTTCTCACTATAGAAGGCAATTGGTCGACCTTCCTGCATTAAGAGAACGCCTATTCTAATGCCTGATGCATCACATTCTAGCTCAAATATCTTCTCGAAGTCAAGTAAAACTAACACCAGGGCAAAGGTCAATCTTTCTTTTATCTCGACAAAGCTCCTCGCCTTCCTTCCTCTCCATCGGAAGTCGGTGTTTTTCTTCATTAACTTAGTAAGTGGTGCAACAAAGGTGCTAAAAATGAAGCCAATCCATGGAAACTTCTCACATCGGCCCAAGTAGAAGGAGTCAGCCACTTGAAGATTGCTCAGATCTTCTCACCATCCATTCGTAAGCCTCCTCCACTTATTACGTAGCCCTAGAATACCAATTCCTCCTAGCAAAGGCAGAACTTCTTGAGATTGCCAAATAATCTCTCGGGACAGAGGATATCTAAAATGACTCAAAGATGTTTACAGTGACTCAGCATGTTAGTACTGTAAACAAGGATGTCATCAAAATACACCACAACACACTTCCCTATTAGATGCCTCAACACAGGGTTCATTAGTCTTATGAAAGTGCTTGGGGCATTCAACAAGCCAAAGGGCATGACCATCCATTCATATAATCCATGTCGAGTCTTGAACACTGTTTTCCATTCATCTCCTAGCCTCATGCGAATTTAATGGTAGCTAGACTTAAAATCAATCTCGCTGAAAATCATGGCTCCACTCAATTCATCTACCATATCTTCTAACCTTAGGATAGGATACTTGTACTTGATCATAATCTGATTCATGGCTTGACTGTCTATACACATTCGCCAGGTTCTATTCTTTTTTAGCACTAGGAGCACCGGTACAGTACAAGGGCTAAAACTTTCCTTAACATACCCTCTCTCCAGTAGCTCATTGACTTGATGTTGAAGCTCATAAGCTTGCTCGAGACTCATTTGATAGGTAGGCTTATTTGGCATGCGGCGCTGGGTATTAAGTCAATGTAGTGTTCTATGCCTTAAATTGAGGGTAACCCCTTGGGTAACTATTCTGAGAATAGGTTGACATATTCGTCCAACAACTCTTTTATTTCTTGGGATAGTTCACCTTACTCCTTCATCTCCAATAAGCGCCTGACCAACATGAGGGTCAACATATCAGCTTTAAAGGTCTCTCGAAGCTCGACTCTACTCATCACCAGAGCCTTCTTCAATCTACAAGCAAGTTTAGCTTGCAATTTATTAACTTCACTCTACGACATCGAGTTCAACGTGATCTTCCTACTATCCTTCTTGAACGTATACATGTTCCAGTATCCATCATGGATAACTCTCTGGTCAAATAACCATGGTCTACCTAGCAACACATAGGAAGCGCACATGAGTAGTATGTCGCAGAGAATTTAGTCAAAGTAATTTCCGATAATGATCAGCAATAATACTTACTGAGTGACGTACAATGCTCCTTTCTCACTCGACCAATGCAACTTAAATGGCCTTAGATGTACAACGGTCGACAACTTCAATTTTGTAATGAAGTAGGTTAATGCCACATTAGTACAGCTACCACTATACATAATAACGACACATACCTGAGCATTCACCTTACAGGTGGTATGAAAAAATTCTCTCTCTACTCCTCCCTATGTGAAGGTTCCACGTTCATTGTACGTCAGACTACCACAATCAACTAGTGTAAGTCCTTAACAAACACATTCTCTTCAATTAATTCTTTCTTGACATCTACTTTCTCAACAGCGATCTCCTTCTCCTCAAGTTCCACATCAGTACTTTCTACCTCTAGCTGTAGGACGTCTCTCTTAATGACCATTGTCCTTCAGTTCAAGCACTTAGTAGCTTGATTCGCTTAAACTATAGATATATAAATTAAATTACAAATACTCCAGCAAATATACTAAGTCAGATCAAGTAATACAAAGTAAAAAAGGTCATCGATCCCTTGAAGACTATAATATTACTAAACCTATGATAGTTATTATCAATATTCAGGCAATCAAAAATAAATTAACTAATCTAATAACTATACTAAAATTATTGAAAAGAAAATAACTATAAAATTCCTAAAACTAAGCAATCAATTGAGAATTATGGGAAAAACAGAATCTACCCTAAATTATGCAAATCAAATTGTTATCATGTTATATAGATTATTAGTTATATGGTCATTCAAGTGAAATTATTATGTCTTAAAACTTAAGGATTTAAACTCCTAATTAATCAGTTAGCTCCTGCATCTCTAATTAATAGTGAACTCTAAATCGCAATCATATATCTCCCGATACTATGATTGTCTAATGTCCTAAATCAATTATTCGTAATGACTTAGTAAATAATCAATCGCCAAATATCATATTAAATCTCTAGATAATTTCTAATTAATTCAATTAACACTGCTTCCACATTAATTAATCAAATTAACCAAGAATTTCTAACAAACCCTATATCAACTCTTGTATCACTAGGTTTTCTAACAATTATAATCAATTAAACAACTATAATTGAAATCAAAGAAATTGCAATCATGAATCATCCCTACATCTATTAATCCTATAACACGAACACAATCATCATCTTAGCTATCGAGGGTTTTATTAATTGCCACAAATAAATTTAGCCAATTATAGAATTTGAAACAAAAGCGTAACTATTAATTGAAATTGCAAGAAAATTCATAATTGAAAGCATGAATAATTAACAGAATTACATAAATATAATTAAAATCTATGTCACCAATTCTGTAATTGGAAAAAAAAAAAAACTTCAATTGCAACTCCAAAACTTGGTCTCCACAACAAAAGCAAAATCTTCTCAATAAACTAAGTGATTCTATAGAAGGATTCTTCAAGAACTATCTAATGACTATTCTACGACTCTCTAAGTCTAAAAAAAGTGTGTCATAAAAAAAAAAAAGTCTTCTAAATGGTGAAACATAAGACTATTTATAAGAAAAACTAAGGTTGGCTCGTGTAAAGCTTCTTTTTAGTGAAGTGCGACGGTATAAGCTTCAAAGGCCACCGGTGTAAGTGTAGGCTAATTATGTTGAATTTCAAATTGCAACCTATTGATTCAAACTTCGTTCATTTGCGTAAAACTCCTCTAAATCATTCATATTTCTACTTTGAATCCTCCAATTCCTAAAATGTCTAAATGAAAACAATTAAATACCATTTCTTAATGATTCCTATAAAATCAATAATAATTCTATCTAATTTGTCCATTTAAAACATGAAAAATATGTTTTTATCAACTCCCCCACAGTTGAACTTTTGCTTGTCCTCAAGTAAAATAAACAGAACTAAAGAAATCTTTCATTGAAAATAAAAATTTTTCAATAGCTAATCTAAGACATTTGATATTTCACACTTTCAGACTCACTAATTTGTAACGCCCATCGTTCAAACCAAACTGAAACATGTGATCAAAGTTCTACAATTGAATTTTAATACAAATTCTCCACTATTGAGAAAGTCATGGCGAGCAACTTTGAAGGTACAAAATTGTCCCACTTAAGATGAATCAACTAAAACCAAAATCTCTCAGCAATCATATCACTAGGCTAAGAGTTGGGTAAATTGACTTCCTCCTCTTCATATAAACCCAAAAAATAGCCAATTTGACTCAATCCAATTACATGAATTTCTCCATAAACCTGAAATGTGAAAGTGGGCAATCGCCCACTTCTCTCCAGTTGCAAAGTAGACAAAAAATCAATGGTTATTTTTCTAAAAGTGGGTTCTTTTGCCTCAAATAACCAAAACCATGTTTTATCAGGAATCATCTGCTAGATTCTATCATCCATTCCATATTCTTGCAAAAGAGTCCAATCCAAATATTGTTGATTCATGAATGTCATTCATTGTAACTTCCTCCTTCTTTCCTTAGTATACTCCTGATGTGAAAGTAGATCGCTACTTGAACTTCTGGAAGATGATGCAACCATCGTTTTCTATTTCTTTCACTAAGGTTGCATCTTTTTAGGCGACATGGTGAATGTGGAAATTATAGATCTGCAACGAAGAATGGAAATGTATGTAGAAAAAGTGAAGAGAGTGAGTGTACGTGGTTGTGGGTATACGGGAGAGGGAGAGTTTAAGAGAAATCTAGAGAGAGAAAGAAGGTAGAGAGAGAAATTGGGAAGAAAAATGAGTGAGGAGAGAGAGAAAACTAATGGCCGTACTATAAAAAGCACTTTACGTCGATTCTTTCCTCTGTATGCCAACAGTGCACATTATTAGCGTATATGAGTAGGCCAGCTAATAGGATAGTGGCCTTGAGTGTTGGCTTTGAGTTCAAATTTTCACACTTTTCTCTTTTTTCTTTTTTTTTTTTAGGCCAACAGCCTTAGTGCTGATGGCCAACTCTTCCACTTTTTTCTTTTCTTTTTTTTAATAAAAAAAATAATAGTAATAAATAAGATAAAAAAAATTAGTTTGGTTAGACATTGGTTGCCTTCCATAAAGCGCTTAGTTTATAGTCGCTAGCCTAACTTTTCTGATCTTACTATGAATTCTCGCTCACCACCATAACGACGTTACTATCCATGTTTTCTCCTTCAAAATAGTATTTGAGGAGATGACTATTTACCTTAAAAGTGCAATTGTCTCCTACCTTTAACTCAACTGTACCATAAGGAAAAACATTAGCTATTTCAAATGGCCTAGACCATTAAGATTTTAACTTACCTAGGAACAGCTTTAGTCAAGAGTTGTATAATAACACTTTCTTACCAAGTACGAACTCCTACTGTTGAATGTTCTTGTCATGCCATCACTTGGCTCTCTCCTTGTACATCCAAGCATTTTCATAAGGTTCCTCTCCGATCTCGTCCAGCTGGTTCAATAGGAGCAATCTCTTGTCAACTGCAGCTTACAAATCATAGTTGAGGTATTTTGTGGCCTAATAGGCCTTATGCTCGAGCTTTACAGGTAGGTGACATGACTTACCATAAATGATTTTGTATGGGGACATTCCTATAATGGTTTTAAAAGCTATCCTATAAGCCTACAATACATCATCAAGTTTTAAAGACCAATATTTCCTAGATGCATTGACAGTCTTCTCTAGGATACGCTTTATTTCCCTATTGGACACCTCAACTTGTCCACAAGTTTGTGGATGATACGGGATGGCAATTTTATAAGTGACTCCATATTTTGTTAACAATTTTTTAAACTACCAATTGCAAAAATGTGACCCCCCATCACTTTAAATAGCACTAGGTACCCTAAACCTAGAAAAAATATTCTTTTTCAAAAATTTAATTACTACTCTAGCATCATTAGTTTGTAGAGCAACTGCTTCTACCCATTTCAACACAGAGTCTACTACTAGAAGTATATATTTATTTGAAAAAGATAAAGGGAAAGGACCCATGAAGTCTATTCCCCACACATCAAAAAACTCAATTACCAGACTACTATTTTGTGGTGATTCGTGTCTCCTAAAAATATTCTCAATCCTTTGGCATTGAACACAAAACATAACATAATTCCTACAATCACTAGACAAACTAGGCCAATAACATGTACAAGATAAAATTTTAGCTGTAATTCTTTCCACACCAAAGTGGCCTCTTGCTTCTTTAGAATGATAGTGCTGAATTATGCTGAGCTATTCTGTTTTAGGTACACAACGTCTAATTACTTGATCAGCACAACTTTTAAACAATTATGGTTCATCCTAGAAATAAAATTTCACATCATATAGAAACTTCTTTTTCTTTTGAAATGAGAAACCGTATAGTATGATTTTACTTACCAAGTAATTGACTATATCAGCATACTAAGGTAACCCTTGGGTCCCTACTGCATACAATTGTTCATCAGGGAACTTTTCATTAATGGGTAGCTCTAAACACTCAAATTGTAAACGAGATAAATGATCAGCAATTACATTTTCAGTTCCCTTTTTATCTCTAATTTCAAGGTCAAATTCTTGCAGTAATAAGATCCAACGAATTAACCTAGGTTTAGCATCAGCTTTAGCAAACAAATATTTTAGAGCAGCATAGTCTATATATACTATGATCTTAGAAGCTATGAGATAAAGCCTAAACTTGTCACAAGCAAATATAAGCACTAAAAGTTCTTTCTCTGTTGTAGCATAGTTTCTTTGCGCCTCATTCAAGGTTTTACTCGCATAGTATATAACATGAAATAACTTACCTTTCCTCTACCCAAGTACCACTCCTACAACATAGTCGTTGGCATCACACATCATCTCGAAAGGGAGCTCCCAATTAGGTGCAACGATCACTAGTGCTAAAGTAAGCTTCTCCTTTAATAGATTGAATACCTATAAACAATTATCATAAAAAATAAAGGTATAATCCTTTTCAAGTAAATTACAAAGAGATCTAGAGATTTTAGAAAAGTCCTTGATAAATCTCCTATAGAAGCCAGCATACCGTAAGAAGCTCCTAACTCCTTTAACTAAAGTGGGTAGTAGTAGCTTCTCTATTATCTCCACTTTGGCTTTGTCAACTTTAATCCCCTTTTTTGACACCTTGTGACCTAAGACTATTCCCTCTCTTACCATAAAATGGCATTTTTGCCAATTTAGAAGTAGATTAGTCTCTTTGCACCTTCTGAGCACACAACCTAAATTAGTCAAACATGAATCAAATGACTTCCCAAAGACAAAGAAGTCATCAATAAATATTTCAATAAAATCTTCTAACATGTCAGAGAATATAGACATCGTACATCTTTAAAAAGTAATGGGTGCATTACAAAGACCAAAGGGCATTCTCCTAAAGGCAAAAGTGCCATAAGGACATGTAAAGGTTGTTTTCTCCTAGTCCTTGGGTACGATATGAATTTGATTGTAACCAAAATATCCATTAAAAACAATAGTAATCATGCCCTGAAAGTTTTTCTAACATTTGATCTATGAAAAGGAGTGGGAAGTGGTCTTTATGGGTGGTATTATTCAGTTTTCTATAATCTATGCAAACTCTCCACCCGATCACAGTACAAGTAGGGATTAGCCCATTATCCTCATTTTTCACCACAGTCATACCACCTTTTTTTGGCACTACCTGAATAGGACTAACCCACTTACTGTCTGAGATAGAGTAGATAATACCTGCATCTAGCAATGTAAGTACCTCTTCCTTCACTACCTCCTTGAGAGTTGGGTTGAGTTATCTTTGTGGTTGTACTGTATGTTTGCACTCCACCTCAAGCAATATCTTGTGAGTGCAAATTAAGGGACTAATCCCCGTAATATCAGCAATGGTCCACTCAATGGCTTCTTGATGCTCTCTTAGAACTCTTAGAAGTTGTTTCTCCTGGTCACCTATCAAAGAAGAGGAGATAATTAATAACAAAATATCATTTGTTCCAAGATAAGCATATTTTAAATGACTAGGTAAAGGTTTAAGTTCAAGCACCAAGGGTTGTATCAATGATGGGACTAGCTTTTTTTCACCGGTGCCTAGCTCTTCATTGTATCGAGCTTTAATTTCTGACACTTGTTCCTTGCCTTCTTCTTTAGGCTCGTCATCATCGCTCCAATCATCTAGATCCCTAAGAATCGATTACATGGTATCCATTCCTGCTTTCTCTTCTATAGACTCACAAGTATTAAAAATATCGATAGTGTAACAGGATTTGCAATCATCAAAATACTTTATGGCTTCATAAACATTAAACGTTACTTGATCGTCCATGACTCCTAAAGTAAGCTTACCCTGTTCTACGTCTATCAACACCTTACCTAATGCAAGAAACGGTCAGCCCAAGATCTTGGGTACCTCTCTATCCTCTTCCATCTCCAGGACTATAGAGTCGATTGGGAAGATAGATTTGTTTACCTTCACCAGGACATTTTCAACAATACCCTTTGGGTATTTGATACTCCTATCAGTAAGTTGGAAGGTGACATGAGTCTCCTTGCAATCTCTAAATCCTAGCTTCCTGAAAATAGACAAAGGCATTAAATTTATACTTACACCTAAATCGATAAGAACCTTATGAAAGTGAAAATTTCCTACAGTGTAAGGAATAGTAAAACTCCCCTAATCTCTTTGTTTTCTAGGCAGAGTGGATAAATTTTTCTGAAGGATCATGGATCACTCTCCTGTAAACATTACTGGTTTGTTCCCATCAATCTTTCTCTTCTTAGTGAGCAAATCCTTCATGAATCTGGCATACGAAGGCATCTACTGAAGTCCCTCTACAAAAGGAATGTTGATTTGCAACTTCTTGAAGACATCTAGGAATTTGGCAAATTGAGCGTCTAGCTGTTGTTGCTTCAATTTTCCTAGAAAAGGGACTGGAGGAACATACAGTTTCACTTCTAGTGACTTTTGCTTTGGTTCTTCTTCCACCTGCTTCCCTTTTTCTTCCTTTGGAATCTTTACCTTTTCTTCAACTCGTCTGTCAACTGTTTCCACTGCCTTTCCACTCTTCAACATAATAGTGTTGACACCTTGAGGATTTTCTTCAATATTGCTAGGTCAAGACCCTGATGGTTTGTTACTCAACTATTGAGAGATTTTACTAATCTGATTCTCTAAATTCTAAATAGTCACCTATTGATTCTGTAACTTAGTGTCAGTCTTTTGCATATAACTCAATATGAGCTCTTCCATTCTGGACTGATTTTGCTAAGGTGGAGCGTTTTGAGTAGGACCTTGCTTTTGAAATCTAAGTAGTGGCTAAAATGCATTGTTCTTGTTTCTCTAAGAAAAATTTTGATGATTATGCTACCCAGGATTGTATGTATTCGAATATGGTCCTTGATTGCCGCGTTGAAAATTGTTCACAAAATTCACTTGTTCTCCCCTGGTTAGAGCTGAGTGATTCCCAGTTATGCACTCAAAAGTTGAACGTGGTCCTGAACATAACTCATAAAAAAAAACAATAGGATTAACGCTAAAACACTGTGTTGATGTGAGTTTATTTACTGAGTAATGAGAGATGCAATCTGAGCTATTAATTAGGATACAGTGTTATTGTCACTGGCTACTGCTACTCCTAACTTGCTTCTCTCGTTTTGCCAGTTATGTACATTGGAGGCTATCTCTTCTATCAGTGCACTTGCTTCATTATAAGTCTTACCCATTAGAGCACCTCCAGCTGCAGCATCAATTAAGGACCTCAATGTCTCATCCAGACTGAGATAAAAGATCTAAATCAAGAGATTATTTGGCAAGCCATGATGTGAGCATTTTCTGATTGTCTCCTTGAATCTCTCCCATGCCTCATAAAGTGACTCACTACCAAACTTAGTGAAGTTAGTGATGTCGTTCCTTAATTTTGTAGTCCTAACTAGTAAGAAAAATCTCCTTAAGAACTTCAATGAAAGATCAACCCAAGTAGTGATAAACTTTTGTGGTAGTGAATAAAACCAAGCTATGGCTTTATCCCTTAGTGAAAAGGGAAATAACTGTAATCTGATAACTTCGTCGGTCACGTTATTCATCTTAATTGTATTGCAGTATTGGAGGAATCCTATAATATGCTCATCAAGACTTTCATTAGGGTATTCTCCAAATTGATTTGCTTGAACCATCTGAATGAGGGACGGTTTAACTCAAAGTTATTAGCCTGAATGGTAAGCCTCCTTATAGCCGAACCCATCACCGTAGGTACTGTATAGTCTCGTAATGCTCTCAAAATTCCTTGTATCTGATTATTATCCCTATTACTTGTCATCTCTTCTATCCTTCTTCCGTTTTCTCACCTCAACTAATGCAAAGTGCGTTTTATTTTAGAATCTAGTGGTAGAATTTCAGCACTTCTACTCCTGTACATAAAACATATGCAAAGAGAACAAAAATAACACACGTCGTCAACTGTGCCTATATTACCAATAGAACTAAAAGGTTTAATATTTCTAGTCCCTGACAATGGCACCAAAAACTTGATTCACTTAAACTATATATATATAAATTAAATTACAAATACTCTAGCAAGTATATAGGGTTAGAATCAAGTAATACAGAGTAAGAAAGGTCGTCAATCCCTCGAAGATTATAATATTACTAAACCTATGATAGTTCTTATCAATATTCAAGCAATCAAAAATAAATTAACTAATCTAATAACTATACTAAAATTATTGAAAAGAAAATAACTATAAAATTCCTAAAACTAAGCAATCAATTGAGAATTGTAGAAAAAACAGAATCTACCCTAGATTATGCAAATCAAATTGTTATCATGTTATATAGATTATTAGTTATATGGTCATTTAAGTGAAATTATTATGTCTTAAAACTTAAGGATTTAAACCCCTAATTAATCAATTAGCTCCCACATCTCTAATTAATAATAGACTCTAAATCGCAATCATATATCACCCAATACTATGATTGTCTAATGTCCTAAATCAATTATTCCTAATGTCTCAGTGAATAATCAATCATCGAATATTGGATTAATCTCTAAATAATTTCTAATTAATTCAATTAACACTGCTTCCACATTAATTAATCAAATTAACCAAGAATTTCTAATAAACCCTATATCAACTCTCATATCACTAGGTTTTATAACAATTATAATCAATTAAATAACTATAATTGAAATCATAGAAATCGCAATCATGAATCATCCCTACATCTATTAATCCTATAACACGAACACAATCATCATCTTAGCTATCGAGGGTTTTATTAATTGCCACAAATAAATTTAGCCAATTATGGAATTTGAAACAAAAGCGTAACTACTAATTGAAATTGCAAGAAAATTCATAATTGAAAGCATGAATAATTAGCAGAATTATATAAATATAATTAAAATCGATGTCACCAATTCCGTAATTGGAAAAAAAAATAAACTTCAATTGCAACTCCAAGACTTGGTCTCCACAACAAAAGCAAAATCTTCTCAATGATCCAAGTGATTTTACAGAAGAATTCTTCAAGAACTATCTAATGACTGTTCTACGACTCTCTAAGTCTAAGGAAAGTATGTCACTAAAAAAAACAAAAGTTTTCTAAATGGTGAAACATAAGGCTATTTATAAGAAAAACTAGGATTGGCTCGTAAAAAGCTTCTTTTTAATGAAGGTCGGCTGATAAGCCGGTGGTATAAGCTTCAAAGTCAGTGGTGTAGACTCCAAAGGCGACCGGTGTAAGTGTAAGCTGGCTATGTTGAATTCCAAATTGCAACCTGTTGATTCGGACTTCGTTCATTTGCATAAAACTTCTCTAAATCGTCCATATTTCTACTTTAAATCCTTTAATTCCTAAAATGTCCAAATGAAAATAATTAAGTACCATTTGTTAATGATTTCTATAAAATCAATAATAATTTTATCTAATTTTTCCATTTAAAACATGAAAAATATGCCTTTATCACAGCCATATGTCCGAACCCCTGGCACTTAAAGCACTTGATCTGGCTCATCTTCCTATCAGATCCTTGTCCTTTCTCATAAGTTTGAGTTAGCACTTCATCGTCAAGTCGACCTTTCTACTCAGCTCGGTACTTGATTGAGCTCGATGACTTCCGCGTCCAGATCAACTAGTCGGCATTCTAGTCGATACTCAGCTTCTTCTTCTCTAACTCTCTTATCGTTTGGCTATTCTAATGGCTTCATCGATTATGGGGAATTGTTGGAGCTCTACAATGTCCTCAATATCACCTCTCAATCTTGTAATAAACCTAGAGATTGTTTGCAGTAAAGACTCCTCCACTTCACATCGGATCATGAGAATTTGGAATTCCTGAACATACTTATCAATTATTTAACCTCTTTGCCTCAGCTCCTAAAGCTGAATGAAAGTATTCTGCAAGTAAGTTTCCAGCACAAATTTGTTTCTCAATATTCTTTTCATTTCAGGCCAAGTATTAATCTCTCAGTAGGCTTCTTACCTCCTCGTAGCTTGGAAATTCTTCCACCACATGGCATCATATCTGGAGAACTCAATGGCAACAGTTTTCACCTTCTCATAATCTTCGTACTGATAATAGTCGAAAACACGCTCCACTTTCTCTTCCCATTCTAGATATTCGTCAACATTCCCAGATCCATTGAAGCTCTAAATCTAAAGCTTCTAAGAACTCAAGCTCGCTCTTCTTCAAAATAATCTTCTTCGTCCTCTTCATCTAGTTCCTTCAGGTTTATCCTTCGTCTTATTCATCTACCTACTCCTCCACCTTGAACTTGTCGAGTTGGTTTCTAATCTCTAATAAGTTGAGCAGCTTATGGAGTGTTTTGCGTAGCCTCAATCAATCATCAAGCTAATGCATGAACAGCTCAAGTCAAATTTACTAAGAGGTTAGCCACCTCATCTAATCTCTCATCAGTGCTCCTAGGGGTTCCCTAAGACTGTCGTCCATGATGAACAACTCCACTGTTGTCATCTTTAGCACCAATGTTTACACTTAGGTTAGTCATTTTCTCCATAGATTTAAAGCTCAAACTCTTCAAGTAGGTGACATATCAAACACTTCCAAAAACCAAAAAAGTAACAGCTAACAAGCATAGTAGTCAAATGAATAAAGTAACTTGCTCTGTTTCACACATGCAAAACAAAGTATAAACAAAACTTCAAACACAAACCATAACTTAAACAAAACCTTTGTCCTAATACCAAGATGTTGCAAACCGTAACCAAGAGTAGATAAGGCCAGTTGTTGAATGAGTCTAAGCTTGCCAAAAGGTTAAGAAAGGAAGTGATGGGGAATGTACAAAAAAACAAATGCAAATAACATAGTGAGCAAAAACCTATGAATAGCTCCAATGGATATGACACACCAATGAAACTTCTGAAGACTCACAACACAAGTCGATATAATGCTAAAGATGGTTCGATGAGGTTACTCACCACCTAGCCTTATTTAAGAGTTATGATAAGAGTGAGATGGATGTAAATAAAGTAATGTTTGCAAGAGACAAATTGTCAAGTGTATTAATACTCAATCTAATTTACAACTACAAATATAAGGGGTATTTATACCCGAGAATTTATAGCAACATACCTAAAATGAAAAGACAAAAAGGGCATTACCCTAAAGAAGTAACATACAAGGGTGAAAATAAATATTCAAGAAAAGTAATAATTAGTCTGGTAGATTCTACATATGGTTCTATACACGTAGCGGCGGTACATTGGCAAGGCCGTTGGAGGATGCGGACAAAAGTGTATGGTCAGGTTGCTTATCCGAGTAGGGGTAATCATTCGGCTCGGTATAAAGAGTGACTTAGAAAAGAAGTACTTGGCTTCGGTAGGAGTCAATTGGAGTAAAAGAATCTACCTTGCTAATCCTTCCAATCATTGGGCTCGGTTGTGGGTAAAAGGCCTAATAGCTTGATTCCTATCAATAACTTGTGCGTTCTGTAAGATAGAGGGACACAACAAAAGAACATGTCCCTAAAGGAATCAACAAGGTAATTAGAATCGAGTGTACTAACTTATGTATGATTGATTGTTTATTAATTGACTATTTAACATGTTATGCATAATTATTTTGTAATTTTGCTATAATAACCATGTCGTTTTGTGCTTTTGCAGGCTTGATAGAGACCAAACCAATTGATGGATCCATTTTCATTAGATAAGACAAGCACAAGTCAAGACATGTATAGGCAGGACATGTAAGAGAACTAACTTTTCTTTCCAACATAAATTACTTCGATTACTTGTAACATACTGACTAGTATCCTTTGCAAAGCATGTAGGCTTTACATATATGATGACGTGAGAGAACCTCAAGCGAAACTAGTAAGTCTACGAGATCTCACTAAACAATCGCATGCTACATTACCTTGATTAAGCTAGCTTCACAAGTTTGAGCCATCTTCCATACATTCAGTTAGATCACCATTTGATCACTATACTGGTGGAGAAGTAGAGGAAGGAAACTCTTATGCTTTACATAGCCCATAGAGAGCTAACAATTACACTCCAGGATGTTAAAATTCAGTTGGGCCTCAGAGTTGATGGATTGCCAATGACAAGGAACACATACAAGATATGGCCATAGGTATGCGCTACCTACCCCATGGTAGTTCCAAAGGACTGTGTTGATTCATGAGAAGGGCGACTACATATGGGCTAGCTAGCTAGCTAACCAATTTACTTCCCTACCCAAGTGGGCAGATGATAAGCGAGTTAGGCAGCATACTAGAGTTTACATCTTGCAAATGTTAAGGGGGTTCATGTTTGCTAACAAATCTAGAACCTTAGTATATGTCGTGTTCTCACCTTTATCAAATGACTTTGAGAGAGCCGAACAATACAGCCGGGGGTTTGTGTGCTTGCATAGTTATACAAGTAGTTATGTAGTTGCTCATTAGAGATTGCCCATGAGATGAGGGTACGGTGATTGCCCTTCAAGTATGGGCGTAGTATAAGTCCCTACACATAGCTGCCATCCCTAGGCATGGCATAGTCATAAACAATGAGAGACTGTTAGGTGGATGATTGATCATAATACGAGGATGCACCTAAAGCATGTCATGACAACCTACCATGATGCTTTTGACAAACAAAGTCCAGATCAGGTATGTATTTTTCTTGTAATTTCATTACTAGCTCTTTCAATGCTTTACCATTACAGTAATTATAATAAATACGTCTTTCAAGTAATTTGGCATTCATACCTAGATGAGCTTCTAGAGATACTACCTCATTTTTATTATAATGGCCAACACATCTGGGAAACTCAAGTGCTATTCATATGCTTCCACATTATTGATTAGTACTTTCCTGAGCATGCAGTCAAACAGTTTGGTAGATGGTAAATGATTCCACCTGGATACAATATGGAGGAGGCATTGCACAGCATCAACCAGCATCAGCAAACAAATGTAGATTAGATCATGTACCATCTTCCCTGTATTACCACATGGAATTATCACCATTCTCAGGTCATCTAAATTGATGGACCCAAAGGAGTGGAGCATGGGTACCAACAATGGTACAAGAGGATCACTCGTTGGTACATTGGCTAGACTAAAGCACTGCTTGGGTAGTTGGTGAGACCACTTTCAACTACGACTATTTTTCCATATTTTGATTGCTCTATGATGTCTTAAACCTCTTTTCTTTTGCAAGTTGAAGAGTTCTAATAGATTATGATCTCTCTTGATGGGGTTAACTGCCAAACAGCTCGATCTTCTACCAAGCATGAGATTCAATTGCTACATAACCATCTCCCGGTCACTCTCTACCTCCCCATCTAGCTCAAGTTTAGGTGTTGGAGCCAAACGAGGATACCTAAGTAGGGTTCGACCCTCCAAATCCTCCTAGGTGAAGCGAACAAACCAGGATTATGGGAGTTAGATGTACTTGAGGACAATGTCATCGTAGTGGTTATAGGACAACTCTACCACTTATAGAAGGGTTATTTGAGGGTATATAAGGGGGGGAACATGTTCAAGACCCTAATTTTAAGTATCCAGGATAAACCCCCTTTCATACTACCAGCATTGGTTAAGAGAGGGAGGAGGTCCATTAGTTCTCAGGGAAAGAGTTCTTCCCAGATAGCTACTATCGATGCATCACAGTTTTCAGACCTACCTCAATAGCTGCTACAAACCCAAGAGTCTTAGGCTCTGCCTATTCCTAAGGAAAGAAGACACACTGAGAGTCTGGTGTCCAGAGTGTCTTGAATGTTCACTAGGTCTAGGAGACGTTGACATTGTATCTATTAAAACGAGACTTCATGACATTTGTGTTTATAGAAATCTTAATATCAGTCTAACTTATTCATACTGGTTTCAATGAGTTGTACATCTTACGTTTTAATTTTTACATTACCGTAGTAGTGAATGATTTAGGGTTTCAAGTATGTAAATTGGATGTAGAGTAATGAATATCATCATATGTTAGAGCTATGTCTCGAAAGGTTAGGAAGTGGGTTGGATTTGAAGTTTTAAGGTTTTAGTTGCAATGTAATTCTTGCTTTTACTTTGTTTTATAAATGTAGGAGGTTCTCTGACTTACTGGTTTTGTGGAATGTAGGTTTTTCCAAAAGGGGGCGCATTTTCAAATAGCGCCTAAATAATTATAAATAAAAGTGCCTTTTTGAAAGGCACCTTCAATTATGATAATATTATAACTAAAGGCTCCTTCTCGAAAAGCACCTTCAGTTGTAATATTATCACAACTAAAAACACCTTTCCAAAAGGCACCTTCACGAGCTTACAGATGTAATATTTTTTCCAAGGACCCCTTTCTTTGATTTTTTTTCAAGGTGTGTTCCTCTCTAAAACAAGATTTACAGCATCTTTTTTAAAGACCAGCAAGCTTGATGGGAACCTATAGAATCTAAAACCATGGATGCCTTAGAAAGATATAAAAGTTATACCACACCGGAAGAACAAGACTCAAACTCCATAATGGAAGGATGAAGACAATTCAAAAAAAGTGGAGAACCTTTCAAAAGTGAAGAATCTTTTAGAAGAAATTATTTAAGCCTTAGCCAAATGAAGCAGCTTTAGGAGAATTATTGTTCTTTTCATCATAAATTATTGTCCTCTCTTACTATAGAAAAAAGCAAATTCCCTTGTTTTTTTAAATTATTGTACTCTTTAAAAATCTTTACATTTTTACCTTGAAAAAAGAATCTAATGCAGGGGTATTGCCTAGTCCATTGGCATTCTATATAAACCTTAAATGTAAGTTATACGCCCTAAACTTGAAAGTCATAACAACCCCATGTGTAAACCAACCTAAGTTAAAAGTTAGCCACTTTATCTACTAATATAAGTATAGTTTACATAAGGCATTTACCACTTCATTGCTTCGAGCCATCTAATTTTAAGTGTACTAGACATCAACCTGTGCTGTAGCTTTTCAAAAATAACTTCGAAAATAAACTTATGACTCAAATAATCGAGAAAATTGACCTTTACAAATCATTTAGAGTATAAAATCCTAATTTTAACAAAAAGTTCTAAAAGTAAATTGACTTGAGAAAATAGATCAATTAGTAAAAGGTTTATAGAAGATCACAGGTTAATAAAGCATAGTAATAGTATCCATAATTGAAAACTAGAGGGTCATTAGTAAAGACCCTATTAGTTTCCCTATAAGTTAGTAATGCCAACAAATAAATAAGAATACAATCCATTAGTCTTGAATTTCTCTCCAACCCCATTCTCTAATCTTTATGGAACTTGATGTAATATTAGTGAGTGTATTGGAAACCTGCAAACCAGCTATAGGAGAGTGAGCGACAACTTACTCAATAAGTGAGACGATTTATCATCAAACAACCAAAGTTTTCAAGCAAAGTTAATTTAATGCAATGCATATTCAAGCAAATACCATCACATGATGTTGATTAGTCATCATGAGATCAAAGAAATTTTGCTTACTCTAATACAGGTTTCAAGGAGTTTGACGTCGCGTACTTCACGAATCGAAACCAAACCAGGGCTTATGTAATGAAGAAACATGCTCCACCCGATATTACCTTCAAACCACGATCCCCAACCTTGCCATATTCTCCACTCCTGTCACTTAGTTCAACTAAGGGTCGAGAAAGGATCATTTATACTATCCTCATCAAAAGGTCCGTGTTTAGCTTAAGAAACTTGATTGTTTCCCCTAGTAAGTTGTGATGTAAGTCAAGTTAATATTTAAGTTGAGTTTATGTTAGACTGCTTTTGGGATGATCAAGCAATTTTGTACAATCCAAAGTAGGTAATACCATAAAACAACCAATATAAATAATCTAGCGTTACATAACAACAGTACAATATTCAAACATACACGCTGCACAAACACAGGCTAATAACTTATTATCACAAACAAGATACATACTAAGGTCTCTAAGTATTCTTAAGCAATACTCCAAAGTACATTGAAGTACTGATCCCACTTACTTGGAACTTAGTTGCTTACCATCTTGGTTATTCATTTATCCCACTTTCCAAAATTCCCTATAAATTTAGTTAATTTGTTATGTTAGAAACTATATAAGACGTAGAAAACCATTAACTTACTCCTTCCCTAAAAATTAAGTTAATTTGGAACTAAATTTATAAGTTATGTTGGTATTAATATAGGGAATTAGAGTTATTTCATTAAGGAAATATACATTCGATACCCTCTGAGCTATCCTTAAGTCAAAATGCCCTTAAAATATTTATTGGAGAAGCTTCTAAGATATCGTCTACACCACATAGACATTAAAGTTCACCATAGATTTGGCTTCTACATCAATCTCTAAGGTTAGTAAATCCCTAAGATTTTCAATAAACACCTTTTAAGTTAGGTTATCTGTGAAATTCCTAAACTAGAAGCTTCTAAGTTATCCCCTGAACCATATCAGGATTAAGGTTTTAACAAGAATATCCTCTGAATCATCCTTTAAGTCTAATAATTACCTAAAATTTCTTACAAATTACTTTCTAAAATAACTTCTAAGTGTTCACATATTTATAATTACCCTAAATATTATTCTAAGTTACCTTTTGACTAAGTTGTTACATCTACTAAAATTTAAATTTCTTAATAATAAAACCTTCTAAGATATCCTCTAAGATCAGCAACTTCAAAATTCTTAAGAATATTCCCCCTAATTTAGCCTCTAAGATTCCCTTGTTTTACACTTAACTCATAATCTTGCCTCTTATTTAGCTTCTCAATGAATATCAAATAAACCATTTGTCTCCTAACTTCCTTTGAGATACCCTCTAATTCTACTATCTATAGGATTTTTAAGAAAATTATCCTCTAATCAGGCTTCTTAATCTCCTGTTTTTACAGTTCATTCATAAGTTTTGCTTTTGACTTACCCTCTAAATATCATTCTAGTGCCAAATTTATTTACATAATCCTCTAAGTTATCATCTGCCTTTACCTAATTCCCTTATAATCAATTCATTTGTCACTTCATTGGTCCATTTACCTTTAACTCCAATCAAGTCTAAACAGAATAACACTCAAATCCATACTTCTCAACTTCATTACATCCAAATTCCTAGTATATCACATCATCACTTACCAATTTCCCTAAATCTCATATCACCAAATTATTCATATAAGTAGCTTATACTTGATTTTATTAACTTCTCTCAATAGAACCACTTCCAACATTACCTAATCATCATAAAATGCTTCGATAAACAGTGGAGCTCAGAATTAAAGCAAGGTCTTTAAGAAAGGTACAATAATTTCTACCAAAAACACCATTTTAATCATGATTTAAGGATCAAAAATTCATAAAAATTACAGAAAATAATTTTTGAAAAATATTTTCATAGCATTTTAATATAAATATAGAAAAGCTTATAAAAAAATTTTGGAGTCAAAACTACATCATTAGACTTATTTATTTTAACATCGAAAAGTGTTTGGTTTCATTAATTCCTTGAGCATGTATATTATAGCTATTAAATTTTTAACAAAATAATATTTTTCCTACATTTTACATGTGAAAATAATTATGAATAAATTTTTCTAAAATTTGCTAGATAATTTTTATATTTTTACATAATTATATAAAATCGAACTAAATTGATATCTCACCAGAATACTTAGCTCCAACCACCAATAATGGCTACCACATTGTTGATTGGCCTAAAAAGTAGGTTTACCGTTGACTAGTAGTGGCTACTTATACTTAATACCACCTTAACCGTATACACTTCATTAAGCCTAAATTGTACCCGATTTTTGTATTTTTTCTAGATTTTTCTTTTTGAATTTATTCAACCCTTGCTCATCCCTCTTTGCATGCAAACCCATTGAGAGCATTCTCAAATGTTTACAAATCACTTAAGAAGTTAGAATAATGTTTTCGTCTCTCCTCCTTACTAAATCCCTCTTATAGCTAACCTAAATTATGTGTCATGTTATTATTCTTTGATCCTACACCTGTCCTTAGTGTTCTACACCTGTTCTAAATACATCCCAGCTACCACAATATTTTTCATTAATTTTTTATGATTTTTCTTTATTTATTTTGCCTTAATTTGCAGTTAATCAAATGTTTTGGATAATTATAGGTATATATTATGATATAAAAATTACATATAGGGTATATACATAATTACTTTACGTGTTATTTTATATCACACAATATTTTTATTACATATTTAACTTATCTCTAAATATTTATTAGTTATTAGAGTCTATCCGATGTGTTCTTAATAAATATTAGTCGATATATTAAAATTACACTATTTAAGCTATTTTATTTTATTTTCGAAATCTAAGTCCATTAAGTGTTTTCAACTAATGTTTTGAGTCTATTCATAAATTTTCAAGTCATTTGAATTAATTTCTTTACCGTCCTAAATTACTTAATCAAACAATTATGTAAAATTATGAAGCTAACACAAGTCTTCAAACTACCACGGAAAAAATCATCAAAAAGAGAAACATAAATCCAAAAAACTCTTCAAACACTCTTTTCTTATAAACATTCACATCTCCTATTTACCTACATTTTGTAAGCATATCGTTTGGAAGTAATAATATAATATATTCGTCTATTTTGTAAGCTCTTTACTCTCAATCTCGTCTCTTTATATTGTTTTTCGGGTTCTAGCAAAAGGAAATTAGGTTATTCTTTTATTATTATTTTATCATTTCCTTACTTATTTACCAATCCAATTATCTTTGTTATTATTTTCCACTTCCTTTTCTAATAGGAAAAATTATACTAAAGGATATTAACTTTTAGGGATAAATTTAAGAAAGCAATCGATGTTCCAAAATGTTTAAATAAGGGATCAACATTTTAGGAAAAGATTAAAATAAGGAATCATCGTTACAACATCATTAGCTTCATCAGGCATAATTATTAAGTGACATATAGCACTAATATAATGCATACATGGCACATATATGATACTTACATGTGTATTTAAATAATAAATAAATGGGAAAAGATTCAAAAAATATAAAAAAGTACAAAAGAATTTAATAAAATTTTGAAAAATAAAGAAAGTAAATTAGAAAAATATAAAAAACTAGACAAATGAAAAACTAAATATTATAATTTAAGTAATATAAATAATTAAATTAAATTAATAAAAAAGATAAAAAATAAAAAAAATGTTAAAAAAATTTTAAAAGTATAAATGATATTATTAGGGTTTTCATCCTTTTTTTTTTTTTTAATAATACCAAGGTAGGGCATCCATCTACTATTAGGGAAGTTGTGACACTTATCGTGCAATTGAAGCCAATTTAACCATCCTAAGGATAAGGGGTGATTGGTTTAATTATTTTAATTTTTTTTTTAATTTTTTATTTTTTATTATTTATATTAAAATTGAATTATAATATTCATTTTTTATTTTTCAACTTCCTTTATATTTTAATTTAATTTTTATATTTTTCTTAATTTTTTATGTTTCTAAAGTTTATTTTTCAATTATTTATTATATAAATACACATTTAAGAACTACATATGCACCACGGTGCATCATATGTCACTTAGTAACTATGTTAAATAAAGCTAACAGTGTTATAACAATAATCTATTATTTTAATCTCTTTTTAAAATGTTAATCTTTTATTTTAATTTTTTTTAAATATTAATCAATTATTTGAATTTAGCCCAAACGCTAATACTTTTAGTATATCATAAAATAGTAAAATATGATCTAAAAATACATTTTTTTTTTTTAAATTTAAACATTGGATAGCTAATTGTGCATGAAGTAGAATAATTTGCAATTTAGAAATTAAAAAAAAAAAAGGCTAATTAGAAAAGAATTTAGGAATATGTAAAGCAAATTGAGAGATAAAAGGGGAAAAAAAAAGTGAAGAATCTCGTATTCGATTTTAGTCCCTTCTGCATTGTTTGTCTGTGGAGAAGAGAAAGAAATGGCAGGAGAAGAAGAGTTTATGTTGGGAGCAGAATCGGGTTGGGTTGAAGCCCGGACATGGTGTGATCACTTGTCTTCTCTCTCCTCTGATCCTTTTCACATTCCAACTCCTGATACGCCCTGCTACAGGTTTTTGCTTCTCTCTTTCCCTCTTTCCCGTTCTAGTTCACACATGTATTTGAATCATCCCATGTCTTTGTTCTTCTATTTAGCATGTGGCTCGGTATATGTACAATTAGATCTTTCACAAGTGAGATTGATTGTGTCCGCTTGCAATGCTACCGGTGGATGCCAACGAGTACCCGGATACTGAAATTTTTAATTTTTATACCCGGATACTGAAATTTTTAATTTTTATATGTGCCATATCATGCCGTAGTAGGTTCATGTTTGTCTCGATAGTCCTATTTCAAACCTTATGGTTTGGTTCATATTAAAGCGAGTCATTGTATTAGAGAAGAGAATTTACATGAGAATAGTACATGGAAAATAGATTAATTTTGTGAATTACTGTTGACCGGGAAGGGAAGTCATTACGAAAGAAATGAATTTGCAAGACTGGGGATTCAATGGGAACGGACGCTCAATCGAAAACTGGGCTTGTGATAAAATACCAACAACATTCTAGGTCTACTCATATTCTGCTTTGCCTGTATACACATTGGGTCTTTAGGAGGCCATGTGTCCAGGATTCTTACTGGTTAGCTCTCTTTTGTTGTCCACAATTTAGACATGGAGATTCTTCAATGTATATGTTCAAAGGGTTTGCTCTCACCTAGTAAGATCACTGCAATAAACAGCCCATCAAAGCATTTTTTTTTTTGGGAGATAATAGAGGGGTACAGCCGTATTATGACCAACTACTTCCAAGTACATAAACTACCCTATAAGACCCATGAACCAAATAAGAATAACTTGTCCTATGTAGATAACCTCAAGAAATCTCCATAGTGAGATTTAAACCTAAAACCATGTGAAAGTTGTTATGAGTTTGTCTTAGGTTTTAATCATTAAGCCAATCCCTTGGGGGTCTATCGAAGCATTTTTGTTTCAGCCACTTTCATGTTGTGATCCTGCTTGCTCTTTGATTGCAAACAATAATATGCTGCCACTCTTTCATTTCTGTGATATTTTTTAAATGTGCTTTTAAAAATGCTTGGCTTTGTTTTTTTGGTTAATTAATGCTTGGCTTCTTTCTTTCAAAAGTAAAAGACAAGATGGAAAAGATGAATGAAACAAACATTTAGTGACTTGTTCATGATTTGCCAACCAAATGGAATTCTTTGCTGAAGTTGATGGTCTATTTGTGTTCTGTAAGGTGCCAACACCCTAGTGAGAACTGGTTATGCTTATCGTGCAAGGATGTACTCTGCAGCAGATTTGTGAACAAGCACATGCTTCAGCATTATCAGCAAATGAACCATTCTTTGGCACTCAGCTACAGGTATCTCTTTGTTCCATTTGAACTCTTTTAATACATGTATTCTCATAGATTCTCTTAGTCATCAATTTTCTTCATGAAACAGTGACCTATCAGTTTGGTGTTTCTCCTGTGATGCGTACATAGATGCTCAAGTGCTCCCACAATTGCAACCTGTGTACGAAACTGCATACATACTAAAATTTGGTGAGCCCCCACCACCTCGGACTGTGGAAATGTCCAGATCGGATGATAATCTAGGTGCATCTTCCTCATCATGCTGTTAGTGCTGTGAACTATTGTACCTTTCCTTTTTCAGAAAAGAAGTAGTAGTAGTATTTCCTTACCCAAAAAAAGTAATAGTAGTATTTTCTATTTATCTGACTGAAAGAAAAATGCATTGTACCAAATCATTACTGTGCAAGAGACTGGCAAATGTAATGTTTATGTTCTCAAAAGTCAGAGATCATGATGGGAGTAAACATACAAAATTATTTTTGATACATTCCTAATTGTTAGTTATTGTTTGTTATTTTGGTTTAGTGGTTTTATTTTTTGTATGTTAGTCGTAGGTGAGATGTTGTACTATTTCTAGATTCTTCAAGAAACTTCTAGAATTAGTTGGAGTGATCATGGAAATCTCTAAATAGCATAGGGCAACAGTCAAAAAAGAGTAGTGAGATATTTTGTAGAGTTTGCAAGTTCTAGTATGAGTAATGTACTCATGGACTTTCAAGATTGAAGGTATTGATGGTCTCTTTTCTACTATAAATCAACAAAAAGGTAGTTTTGATTGTAGAACTTGAAAATGTGTATAACAATTGGCATGGTCTATGGTTGTTTGTGACTAGAGATGACTCACCTCGATACTAGGGTGGAATCTTTGCAACACGTGCAGAGGTTCAGAGAGGATATGTAAAATACTGTAGCGGAGCTCTGACATGAGCTTTCTTCTATGATTCATCGTCCAAAATCTTAGGCTGATCAGTTTTTTTTGTTTCCTCATCACTCTAAAAGCTTATCAGTTTTCTTCGATTCTCGATGAATGACTTGTTCTACACCATATTCTCCAGCAATTATGCAATGAGCTGAAGTGCATGACTGGGGCGATTTCAAATGTTATGTTTGTTAGCGCTAGTGATCAAGATTACGAAGCATATCTTTCTCGAATAGCACTACCATTTTTCAACATTTAGGTGCTATGCTGGTGCAACATCTAAGACACCTCTTAGTCACAGTAGTGATGCAGTCAATTATGTATCTCCTAGAAGTTAGTTAGCTGCCTTTAGGTCCACGAAGTAGCAGTGGCTTATGAAGAGGTTGATGGAAACATGCAATTTTGTGATGAAGAGAATGAAGTGGAGAAACACCGGTCGAAGGAGATCATTGCAGGCTAACTCTTAGGGCTCAATTCAAAGGGGACATAACCCTGATGGGAGGCATTCAACAGCAATCACCTGGGGCATGATCTCATGGAGCCACCTACCTCGATGGTGACTGACAAAGATGGTTTGTATGATCTTTTTGATCTCCCCATCTCACTACTAGCATGGATGCCGCTGCCCTGTGATTCTGACGATGAGTAACCTTACAACTTGTTGAGAGATGTATTTGTTACTTCATTTTACCAACATAGGAGATTCTTGGTTGACAACCCTAAGATTGCATTCATCATCAGTACACAAGTGGCAGCAAAGCTGCAAGTTTCTCCTGTGCCCACTATCACAGCTTTCTACTGTTTCTTAAACGGTAAGTGAAGGATGTGTTCGCTGCATGTATCACAGCTTATTTTCGTCACAGCTTCTTTTCTTCATGCCGGACATGCATGGGAAATTAGAGATCCAGCACAGATTCTTTTTATCAGATGCAACAACGGGACAAAACGTTTCCACTGTTCTATGCGATACATTTTTTATCGAAGTGGTCTACAGGTCTTGGGGTGTTAGTCATCGTCACTCGCCTTGAGGACAAGGTGATTTTGGGAGGGGATGCATTGCTATGCTCCTCATACTAATTGTTAGTTAGTGTTTGTTATTTTGCTTTATTGGTTTTATTTTTTGTATGTTAGTGCTAGATGATGAGATGTTGCTCTCTTTCTAGATTCTGCTAGAAACTTTATAATTGGTTAAAGTTGTCATAGAAGTCCATAATTAGCATAGCCCAGTTGTGAGGAGTAGTGAGATACTTTGTAGAGTTTGTGGGTTCTAGTATGAGCAATGTGCTCATGGACCTCCAAGATTGAATGTATTGATGCTCTCTTTTCTACTATAAATCAATAAAAAGGTAGTTTTGATTGTGGAACCTATGTATAAAAGTTTCGGTTTATTTCTCTTCATTTTTTATTTCTTTCTCGAATCCATGGGGATCTTCCCATGGTAGAAGAAAGCAAAGAGAGAAGCTTTTTTATTTTCTCACTGGCTTAAGCAGGGAAGCTTCTTTCGCTGTGGTTTAAACAGAAACAGGCTGTCCCCGGCCCTAGCAGTTATACTCGTATGCATAAACATATCATACACCTCGACGGGATAAAAGCATGGGATATAGAATAGTTGGCAATGACATGATCTCCGCCTTCCAATCTTTAAAATTCTTGTGGACTTTTCAGCGAACAGAAGGTTAAATCCCTCAAATCTCAATTCCTCTGTATTGCACGGTTACTCCCTTCATGAGGGTTATGTAGTATGCACATACACCCCGATGTCGTGTATGTAGTGGACACCGCATCCCTAGGACACGTTTGCATATACCTACCAAGTGTTCAATTATGTTCTCTGAAAAAATTAATGAGACACCAATGGAATATCAACACTTCTATCTATCAACTTCTTGACATTGTAATTGCTAAAACGACATCCGGATAAAGATAGCTTGGTCCATAAAACCTAAAACGGAAAGATCATATGGTCCTGACTCTTCTTTTCAAATATTTACGTTGTGTACCTTTTTTTTTTTTTTTTTCTTTTTGGTATTCAAGAATCTTGTGATTATTAATTTCATTTTGACAGACATCCATGATATGCCTTTGATTTTAATAATGTTACAATAATTTCTTGCATCATTAAATTTTGTAAGTAGTTAGATTTTGCGTAATTTCTTAGAAAAAGTACTTTTTTAGTTCTCAACGTTTATCCACTTTTCTATTTTAAGTCTCAACATTTTCAAAACTTTACAAAAATAAAATTTCCATTAAATATATTAAACCTTCTATCTATCTCAAACACGTTTTAGCTTGCAATTAACCTTAGGCTACTCTACCAACATGGCTAGGGTACCTACAACTTTTTTCCGACCCTTTTCCCTACTTTCGATCTTTTTTTTTTTTGTACTTTTAATGTTTTCATTTATCTTATATCTTTAATTTTATTTTTATTATATTTTATCTAAATAAATATATTTGATACTATAATTATATAAAATTAATTATCATGAACCATTATGAAGATGATACATATCATGGATGGATGATAAATCTAATTTATTTGATAGAAGTTCTATTTTTATAAGGTTATTCAAATAAAAAGAAAAAAAAAATAGTTGAGTTTTCAAAAAAAAGAGAGGTGAACATAAAAACTAAAAAATGTACTTTTCTCTAACTACTTTCCTACTTCTCAGATGTGTCAGTATTCTTTTCTTTTAACCTCATTTTCTCACATCATGTCCACGCTCTTGTCAGTGTGTCCTGTCTTAGTAACATATAGTCTTATTGAAAACAAGATTTGTATAAAAAACAACTCTTCATTTTTGTAACATACCACACTAGATTTGACAAGTGGTGATGTATACAAATAATATTTAGATATATATTAATAATAGTATATTTATATTTTTATATATTATAATTTTATTGATATTTGTAAAATGTAAAGAAACATATTCACCCGGAAAAAAAAAAAAAAAAAAACACAAAACAAAAAAGAGTCAAAAACAAATTCAGCCAAATAGGCCGGAGAACAATTCAGCTAGTTTCGGTGGCTGACTTCGGAAATTGGTCAGATGCCCTTCTTGTCAGTAGATGCTGCTAAGCACAACAGATGCTTCATGACACAATCTATGATATAATATGCTTGCAAGTGTCTAAAGAAACGAGAAATTCTAGCATTGGTGGTCGACAGGATTATCTCCTCATATTTTCATAATCCCAATGTCACTTCGAGAAAGATATTTCTGTATTTGTTGTACAAACATATAGATATAACCAAAATGGTTACAAGAATTTACAAAACTTATAATATTAATAGACAAATTTAGACATCAGGTGAACAAAGCAATGGCTTTCTTCATAATTTTGTAAGGGTTCCTTGAACATCACAAGCACGCTTCTCGCACTCCAGCTTTCCCCACCTTGCATCAACTCGCGCACAAGGAAACACTTTCTTTCCGAGGCTGTTGGAATCAACCATAGATGAAGAAATCATGTGCAAAATAGATTGCAGAGAAGTAGCCATTTTGACAAATGGTTCAAAGAAAGAGACAATAATATCCATAACAGTAAACTGTCAATTAAAGAACATGCTTCTTTGGAAACCATTGAAGGAAAACTGTGGATACTAAGTTGATGAATAGCTTTTTGTCCCAGGTCTAAATCCAATAATTCCATCACTCATTGACAGAATTTATAGTAGAAAACATAAGTTAATTCTGCCAGATAATAAAAGGAACGTCCACAGCAGAAACAACAAGAAGATCAAGAATGCAATATTGACAACTGAAATAGAAGCTCAGCTCTACTTACAGCTTTTCTAGAGCTAATTCGAAGTCTAAATTGTCTATTGCTAGTCCTTGCTCCAAACAATCGTCTAAAAGAAATGTTAATATAGTAGTTACCTTCTGTTAACTACATTATGGATATGGCATAGCCACTGGG
The DNA here is from genome assembly GCA_024138015.1 of Lumnitzera littorea. NCBI lineage: Eukaryota > Viridiplantae > Streptophyta > Magnoliopsida > Myrtales > Combretaceae > Lumnitzera > Lumnitzera littorea. The sequence goes on from JAMXBB010000010.1 coordinate 61,727,267, forward strand.
AGAATTCAGCATGAGATCCAACCTGCACAGGGTTTGCTCTGTAGATGCATAAACCCAGTAAATAAATAGATAAATTAATTAAAAAAAGTTGGCCAAAATAAAATCAATTAGGAAAAAAGAAAAGGAAAGGAAAAGAATAGAAGATACAAGTTTTAAGGGTATGCCTAGGAGGTTTATGAGAGGAATTAACATCATGTGCAGGCAAGATTTTGTTATAATGCCTTACTGAGGACATGTCTTAACTCATACAAGTTTGCATCTGGGAATTTTAAAAACATTACGTCAATGGAAAAACCAAGAAAATGAAAGTATAAGGGAACCTGTACCTCAATACTTCTTTGAAGTGGTCGGCACACTCCTGGCAAGGATACATTCGAGATAATATCATCATCTGGAGCAAAAAGAAGTCTCCGTCATTGACTCCAGCTATCATCTCAGTAACTTCAAGAGGATGATCATAGCCTCAAGTTCAAGCAACAATACCTAACACTCATCAAGAGTTCTACCAAAATGGAGGAATTTTGTTTGGGGTACCGTGTTTAGAAGCAAGTACAAGGCATAAAATGACTTAAGCAAAAGACCACTCATCAAGTTGAAATAAACACCAAATTCAAGATGTGCAAAGAACTTTCTTCCCTCTTAGGCATACACCGGGAAAATATGCTAATGACATGAATCCACTTGCAAAATAATTTAACAGCCCATTCACTTGAGGGGAATGGCTATTTTCATCCCTCTTAGGCATACACCGAGAAAATATGCCAATAACATGAATCTACTTGCAAAATAATTTAACAGCCCATTCATTAGTCATTCCCTCTTTAATTCTTATTATGTCGTTTACTTTATCTTTTGTCACTAAATTGCAACTCGAAATTTTAAGTAATAAAGATTCCTTTCTTCCACTTAAAAATCCCTATTACCTGCAAAATTTCTCACTTTTCTCTAAAATGACCTCCACCAACACAGTCATCCACACCATCACTATTGCCAACATAACCACTGCACCACCACTGTCACCAACACAACCACCTTCTTCTCAGACAGCCACACACAGCTCTCAAAAAACCACACAAAACCCAACTAATTAAACCATTTCTCGTCTATATAAATAACCAACACCAGCATCTACAGACCCTAAATCGAAAAATCCATCGAATTCAAATTGGATCTCTTCAGTTCAATTTCTTATCTCCTACTTTTGATTTTCTAATGGCTCATACCAAGCAAACTACATGTTACCACACGTAAGTCCACCGAAGGGAAAGCTCTTCGAAATCAGTTTGCGACCGAGGCCACTCGCAAATCTGCTCCCGCTACCAATGGTGCTAAGAAACCTCACTGTTTCCATTGCAAAGCAGTTGCTCTCCGTGAGATTCACAAGTACCATTTGGAACTTTCTTATTCAGTTTTATCAAATTCAAGAATACCTACATTGAACTTTCTCTTATTTCAAATTTTATTATCATTATTATTTTGCGATGAAATATAATGTACAAATATTTTAAGTAATTCACTCATACATTGATTGTACATAAGAAGAACTATTTATAGATGGTCCAAATATGGTCAGTAGGTAATTATTAACTCACCTACCCCACTTACCAACTTACATAATTAATTTTTTATTAACCATGCTTTCAACATTAATTGAGCTATGATCTTCCAATAATAACAACTAAAAGAAAACAGTAAAAACAACGATAAATATTCAATAACAACAAACTTGCCTTCACTCCCCATCAAGCTAAGGAATAGATGCCTATCATTCCTATCACTCCTAGCTTGCCAATGAACTCTGAAAACAGCTGTCTTATTAATGTTTTAGTCAGAAAATCAGCTTCTTGATTCTTAAAAGACACATGTTGTAACTTAATGCTTCCATTCTCAAGTTCCATCTTTATAAAATTTCAATCAAGTCGGACATGCTTCATCCTATCATGCTAAACAGGATTCTTGATAATATTAAGAGTTGATTTGCTGTCGCTAAACATCCACACATCATCAACTTGTACCTTCAAATCTTATAACAGCCTTTAAATCAAAATTACCTTACATAACCCTTGTGCTATGGCCCTATATTCAGCCTCCGCACTATTCATGGCAACTATAGATCACTTCTTGCTTCTCCATGTTACTAAATTTCCCTAAAGCTTAGTACAAAAACCTAAGGTAGATTTGCTATCTGCAATATCACCTCTTGAATCCGCATCTACAAATGCTTCAAGGCTTTGGCATTGGTTCTTCTTAATAAATAAACCCTTACTTGGAGTCTCCTTTAGATCCTTAAAATGTGATTTACACCATTCAAGTAATGTTTTGTTCGGGCATGCATAACCTGGCTACCCAAGCTAATAAAGTAGGCAAGATCAAGTCTTGTTAAAGACAAGTAGATTAGTTTTCCCACTAATCCCTGATACTGACCTCTATCAATAGGTGTATCACTCTCTAGGGTAAGATATTTTCAATTATGAAGAAGAGAGGTGCTCATTGGTTTGCACCCTAATTTACTTGTTTCTTATAGAAGGTCTAGAACATACTTCCTTTGCTTGATGACAATTCCCTTTTGCTCCTAACAATCTCCACTCCCAAGAAAAATTTTGTGTTCCCAAAATCTTTCATCTTAAATTTCTCTTTAATCTCCCTCTTTAATTTCATAATCTCAACTTCATCATTTTTTATAATGATCATATAATCTATATAGATCTATTTCTACCATGTTTGATAAAGAGTTTGCTCTACCTAACTCTGTATATATCCCAAATTAATCATTGTATCACTAAACTTCTTAAACTATGCCCGAGAAGACTATTTTAGATCATATAAAAACTTATTTAATTTACATACCTTATATTCATTACCTTCTAATGTGAAGCTAGGTGGAAGTTCCATATAAATTTTTTCATCTAAATCTCCATTTAGGAAAGCATTATTTATATCAAGTTGATGTAATGGCTAATCAAGATTCACTGCTAGGGATAATATCACCTTAATAGAATTTAGTTTTGCTACTCGAGTAAAGGTCTCCTCATAATCAATACCATATATCTGAGTATAACCTTGAGCCACTAGTCGCACCTTGTATCACTTTATACTCCCATCAAACCTATGTTTGAGGGTGAAAACACATTTAGTACCCACGGCCATTTTTCCGACTGGAAGGTCAACAATATCCCAAGCATTCTTCTAATACAAGGCCTTCATTTTCTCAAGAACTGCATCTCTCCAATTTCTGTTTACTAACACCTCGTAAATATTCTTGGGAATTACAATAGCATCTGCTTGTGCAATAAAGGAGCAAAATTGTGATGAGAGTTTTGAATAGGTTACATAATTCGAAATGGGATATTTGGCACAAGTTCTCTTTTCCTTCCTCAAAGCGATAGGCAAATCTTCCTTCTCCTTCTTAGCATCTTCAGCTCTTTGCAAGACTTAATGCTCCAAGTTGGATAATTGGCTTTGTTGAGGAAGTTTGTTTCTTCTCGTGTAAATATAAGTTTGTTGATCACTTGGAGCAAAGTCTAACTTTGACATGATTGGTTGAACTTTCTACTAACCTAACAGTATTTAGGTCCACAGGTGACTTTAATGTAACAGTGTTTAGATCAATAACAAACTTCAACTTGATAGTAATGGAGAATGTGTTTTCAATGTTTTCTAGGCATAGTGTTGACATGTGTGACTCATTACTATGCTAGGTAGACTTTGACTCAGAACACAAAGAAGGATTTGTGATAGCAAGAGGCCTAGAATTTTCAATATTACTTGAATTTTCAATAAATCCAAGTTTACCCAAAGACTTAAGTAACTAATCTGAATTGACACCCGGTAAAGTACAAGACAACGGAACCAAACCTCTCCTTAAAATAAATGGAAAACACTACTTCTCTTCCTCACAACGTATCTCCTCCTAAAGAGAAGTGTTGTAGTAAGGTTGGTCTTTAAGGAAAACAACGTCTGAAGTAGTAAAAAAGCACTTGGTAGGTGGATGATAGCATTTATAGTCTTTTTGTACAAGTGAGTACCTAATAAGTATGCATTTGAGCACCTTAAATTCAAGATTGTGTCTTTGCAAGGAATTGTTTAAAATGAAGAAAGTACATCCAAAGACTCTAGAAGAAAATTATTGAAAACGCAAGTCTTGAGATAGAATTGAAGGACACTTATACGGATTTGAAATTAGAGTACTTTGGAGGGAATTCGGTTAATTAAATATGTAGTGGTTAGTATAGCTTCCCCTGAAATCAATTTGGAACAATGTTTACAAGCATCATGACACAAGTAATTTTAAGAAAATGCTTAATTTTTCTTCTGGCTACTCCATTCTATTGTGGAGTATTAGACACAAGAACTCTAATGAGCGATTCCATTATTAGTGAGATAACTTTCAAATTCAATTCAGAAGTATTCTTTTCCATTGTTTATACGAAGAATCTGAATGTTTGTTTGAAAGACATTGAGAATGAACTTATGAAATTGTTTGAACACATAACTTATCTCATATTTTTCCTTAAGTAGATATACCAAACACACCTGGGTATGATCATTGATGAAAGTGACAAACCCTTTGTGACTCGAATAAGTTAATATACAAGCTTAACCCCAAATATCTCTATGTACTAAATGGAATGGTTTTAAGGGAGTGTAAGAGTAAACATGATAAAAACTTTTAGAGAACTTAGCTAAAATACAATATTCACACCAAAAAGCATGAATAGCCTTATTTTTGAACAAATTTGGGCACAACTATTTCATACACATAAGGTTGGGATGACCAAGATACTTTTGCCATATCATGATATCTGACCTATTTCGGATAGACATGAGACTGACATTTAGACTTACGATTAGACTTTACTCCAAAGAGATAATATAGGCCATGATCTTCCTCAAGACTACCAATTGTCCTTCTCGAAGTAAGGTCCTATAAGATACAACCATTAGGAGAAAAAATTAGTTAACAATTCATGTCTTTAGTCAACCTACTTATTGAAATCTGGTCACATCGTAGCTCAGGGACAAATAATGTCTCATTCAACTTTAAGCTTGTAATAAAGACGGTTCCTTTCCCTTTTGCCATTATGCTCTCTCCATTAGCAACCAATACCTTACTTTTATTGCAACTAGTATTTAATTTTTCAAAATAGTGTAATGAATTACATATGTGATCTAATGCTCCAGTATCAATTATCTAACTACCATTTTCTACTTCTAGAGAGGAAATTAGGTTATTGCCTTTCTTAGTAATGGCAATAGTAAAGGATAGTCCACTAGTTTGCGCATTACCAGAAATGAGTTGAGTCTGGCTTAAAATTTGTTGCAACAGGACTACTTATTTAGTAGAAAGACTTATTCCAGAGCCTGAATTTGGATGCTTCTCCACCTTTGCAACCTACATTGATGTAAAATTTGAAGGAATGGACTTCATAGATTGAAACCCTTTTTACCACCTTGCCTTAAAATTCTCAAGCTTGCCATTTAGTTTCCAACAAGTGCTTTTGCGTGTGATATGATTTTTGGCAAAAATCACACCAATTCTTCACCTTTGCTGGTGTAGAAAGATCACCTATCGCAGCACATGAATCTAGTATTATCATCATACAAAGTGAATATGCATCGCTTACTGAGGAGCTAGGAGCTTTTGGGTGTGATATGATTGCCATTTAGTTTCCAACAAGTGCTTTTGGGTGTGATATGATTTTTGGCAAAAATCACACCAATTCTTCGCCTTTGCTGGTGTAGAAATATTACCTATCGCAGCACATGAATCTAGTATCATCACCATACAGAGTGAATATACATCGCTTATTGGGTAGCTAAGAGCTTGTTGACTCTGAAAGTAGGTACTCATATCATCTAAGGAACCAAATCTGATTTTGGTCCTAAGGATATTTTCTGGTTTATTTATAATTCCACTCATAGTAGAAGTAAGTAACTCAGTCGATTTATGATTGACTTAGCTCTAATACCTTGATAAAATATAATATAGAAATATTTTAAGTAATCTGCTAATACATAAATCGTACATAAGAGAACCTATTTATAGATAGTCCAAACATGATTGGTAGGTAATTATTAACTCACCGACCCCACCTACCAACTTAGTTAATTTCTAATTAACCATGCTTCCGACATTAATTGATCTATGATCTTCCAACAATAACAACTAAAAGAAAACAGTAAAAACAACAATAAATATTCAATAACAACTAATTTACCTTCATTTTGAAAAATAAAACCCACTTCTTCTTGATTTGTTTTATGGAGTCCTAGCTTCCATAGTTCTATGACAAAGGGAAGCCATGATTCTGTTTTTAGGGTCTGGTTGTATCCTTTATTTTTTGAAGTGTTTTTTCTAATACTATTTTCCATATTATCTTTTTTGAGAGATTAGTCCAGGCTTCAACCAACATAGCAAAAAGACAAATCATGACACTCCAGGAGGTGGCTGAGGCTTACTTTGTTGGGTTGTTCAAGGACACAAATCCGTGAAAGGAGAAGAAAAATCAGATTTTGGGTTGTTTAAGGACATGAATCCCTGAAAGGTGAAGAAAAATCAGATTTTGGGTTTTTTGAGGACACGAATCTGCAATAGACTATTAAGAGAGAGAGAAATAGAAAGGAAAAAGACGAAGGTAAAACTCTCCATTTAATTCCTATTACAGATTCATTTCTAGTGCTTTTTTTTTTTCCCAACTAAACACCGTAACTAGCATTCCCTCCTCATTCCATTCTTTAAGAATCTAAATACCCATCCCCCCAAACCCCACCTACCCAAACCACCCCCCCAACACTCCCATTTAGCAAAGTGAACGGACCGTAAGTGTAATTAAGAAGTTTCAAAAACCTAATCTTAAATCATATTTCAATCCATACATCTACACTTTCACATAAATCAGTTCTACTTATTCTCATTGCAGCAATTACCAAAAAAAGAAGGGTGAATAGCAGCTCTACCTAGGTTTGAATTCATAGTTTCATTTTTTTCTCCTTTGAATTCAATCAACATGACAAGTTAATGTGTTTTGCCCAATAGTAAAAAGAGCAATTTTAGATAAGTTGCTTACTGCCTTCAAAAGTTGCAGAAGTAATGCTTGCATTGCAAACAGATTCAACTCAACGTATTATCTTATGTAAATTTCTCACCCTAGGAGAAGGGAAAAAGAATAAATGGGAAAAACTTGGAATCGTAAACAAACGCACCAATTCCTTTACATCTTTCTTCTGTTGCCTTGTTGGATAGTCAGGATACTGAAAGAACAAAAAATAGAATAAAAGAAATAATTTTCATGAAGAAACCAAGATAAGGAATAGATGATAAAAGGAAATGGAAACTGATGAAACATGTACTGAGAATCTATCCATGCTCTAAACATAATAGGCAAAGCAAAATGGATCTGGAATTATCACCTTAACAGGCAATAACCCAAGCATATTTGATAAAGACGCCTGGTGTAGGGTGCTATTAAAGAATAACAAAAAACAAATCACGTCTTTATTGAGACTAGAACAAACTGTGGATTATTCGTAACAGTAGAAAAAAACTTTCTGGATTATATGGCTTGTGAAAGAAAGAGTATAAACTGCTTAGGGTTTGTCCAACAAGAGGTGCCAGTGACCACCAACTAATTGATGGTTTTCATATCACATCAAAGTATTTAAATAGGAACGAGAGAGAGAGAGAGAGAACAAAAGAAAGAATTTTCACAAGCAACTATAATTTTTTATTTCTGGATAGCAATTCAATTTCTATCCCAACTGAACTCCCAATCTTGTAATTTACCTAAGCAACATTGAAGAGACATAAAGGAAACTGGAAAAGGGAAGAATTGAACGCAGGAGAAAGTGCTGAAATTTTCATAGTGATTACAGAATTGAGATAGTTGGCTTTAGTAAGAACAGGAACATTGAAATGGAATAAAATGAATTAAAAGCCTCTTGCCTCGAGTGAAATTAATTGGAATAAAAAGCTAACTAAAAGATTATCATAGACATGTCTTGCACAGCATCAATTGCTCACAGTTAAAGACTATATGCTCAAATAAATGCACAAGGAAAAAACATCTCTCAGCAAAACTCAGAGAAAAAATAAAGAATCAAAGAATTTTAGGCCTCGGTTTTGGTACTGACAAGACCTGAGCTGCCAGAGTGTGCAAAAAGGTCCAAGTAGCCCTCCCAAGCTCTTCTTTAGTCACAGGTGCAGTAGAATGTCCCTGAAAAAACAAAAAACCCAGCAAAACTAAAACTGCATATGTTGTTTCTACAGCTAATAACAAACTAAGCCTTGTAAAAAGGCCAAAGAGACTTACGCTTTCTGAATCTACAGAAGAATCAATGCTGCTCTACTAGTGAAAAAGGATGCAAATGATTTTTATCTTTCATAAGGAGATGGTTGATAGTTAAGAGCACTTTTATCAGAGTTTTTGCTCCTACACACAATGTACAAATGGTGCCAATTGATATGGCCTAGTGTTCAACTATGGAAAAATATTGGAACTTCAGTAAGAATTATAGTATTGATATGAACTTTAACAAGAATTAAGGCTAAATTGGGGATTTTATTGATAGAATGAAAGAGAAAATACAATAACTGCCATGGAAGACAACTCCAAGAGCTTGAAGCCCGCCAAGAGCACACTTGCTCTTCACTCTGTCTCTCAAAGAGCCTAATATTTCTGGACTAACTTTCTAACTAACCAGACTAACTCTCACTAAGCCTATTTATAGGCAAATTTCACTACTAGGAGTACCCAACTAAACTTACTGCTACACTAACTAGTAAACTCAACTAAAACTAAACTACTAAAGCTTAATAGTTGAGTAGAGTCATAACACAATGAGACAACTCATCAGCTCAACACAGACTTATATTTGTAGGAGTCCACTGACTGGGTTATTCTTCATTTACATTGGAAGGACAGACTTGCAAGCAGTGTTTGAGGGCAGACTAGCTTCTAGGAAATTCAGCACTTTCTATAGCCAATCAACACAATAGGGTAGAAGTCATAGATGTAGTAAAAGATATCAGTAGCTCTCACTTCTCAATTTAAAATTGACCGTTACAGTAATCTTCAATCCTTTGTCAAATGGTATTCCCACAGCAATATATATGAGGTAGACTAAACTAATTGATACTCTTTTGATTGAATTCTCAGCAAAGAAATAAATCAAGAATGATTGATCTGATTCTAGTTAAGTGGAAACAAAACAATACTAAAAGTTCTTCCATTGCGTAGCCATAAATACGAAAAATTATCTCCTAAAATGTAAATCAATGATGAACTGCATCAATGATGGTGGTAGATAGAAGGTGGTACAAGGCAGCAATGCTGACACATGGATGTAATTAGTGTTACTTGACACTTTAAAGTGGCAAATATTACTGAAAGAGGTTTTTCTTGAAGGAAGTAGCTCTGTAAATTCAAAGGATTGTTTTTGAAAACATCTACTGTGGAAATATACTTCTTCTTCTTCTTTTATTTTTTTATTTTGTTTTATTTTTTCTTCATCGTCACAGAGCTAAAGAAAGCATTCCCTTCCATTAAAACAAAGCTAAACTCAAGAATTACTTTTTAGTTCAATCAAATTGGGTACTGGGTATTGCTGCATGCTCTTATAATAATAATAATATTCTTTTATCTCAATGAGAGCTAACTCTTTGGGGTTAAACCCTGGCTCCTTTTCTATATGAAGGCTGAAAGCATTGCAAGGATACTTACTTTAGTACCGTACGTCAAGGTTTCTTTAATGCCAACAACTAACATGTGAATCAAAAACAGCATGTGATTGGCTATGGACCGCACGACAAATTGGATGGAGAGATTTTATCCACGTCGGACAAGTTGTACAAGTAATAATGCTAACAAATTCACTCCCAAGAATTTTATCAAACACATATCAAGCCTGAAGCTCTATACCTTCAAAACCACACAAAAACCCAAAGGACCAGAACTTTGAACACATAAGTGAACGGGAATTAGAAAAAAGGATTCAAAGACGAATTGATTACCTTGCTGAGGACGTCTATGTGTTGAGTTACAGGAGAATCAGCTGATGGCAGGCTTGTCGTTTTGGATGATGGAGAAATGGAGAAGAGAGGTTTTTTATCGTGGATGTATGGACTGGAATTGCCATTATGCGTATGCCCAATTAGATTTGAGAGATGGGTTTGAATACAGCTTGATAATTTTCCCATGTTGTGACATAAAGCCTGTAATGGATTCTCCGACATTTTTTTTCCCCCTTTAGGTGTGAGGAATGTAGCAGGACAAATGAGACCCTTGAGTTAAGTTACCGCCCTTTTTTTTTTCCAACTGAGTTACCACCTAAATTTGGAAAATTGTTATCAAATTTGAAAAAAAAAATATTAAATAAGAACTTCTCTAGTTTAAACCACAGACATTATTTTTAATTTATCAAAATAAAAAGTTCTAATGGCTTCTTTAAGTGGGAAAAAAAGTGAAAGTTTATTAGCCTAATTGTATACATCTAAAGTTGTAGCATTTAATTGTGTGTAAGTAAAGTTTAAACAAATAATAAAATGTATAATATGTGTGTGTATTTATATATGTGTGTGTGTATGTATGTATAGAAACAAGTGTAACATTATAAAGAATTTTTCAAAATTTCCTATGCTTGATTATTCACTTTATCACTCTAAACCGAAATAAATAAAACTTTGTATAAAAACTTAAATCTACTAACTATTAAAGCCTCCAATCATTGATACTTATATTTTGTTAATGGAATGACGTTTGAGAAATGAAACAATAAGTGTACCGATTATATAAGTGTAGTATAGAGGTACATTCAAGGTCGATCCCAAAGGAGCTTATGTTGCTAGGTACTAAATTATACGAGTTTATCCTTATTCTAAGCAAACCAATAGTGTTGATTTGGTATAAGTAAAAACAAATAAACTAACCAAACATGCAAACTATAAGTCATAGCAACATATTGAGGGTTCCAAGTCAAGAGATGCAAAAATGAATTAGGATTTGCCATTATATGTTCACTTGAGTTAACATGATGCCTTATTTTGATAATGGAAATTGATCGCATGGGTTTTAACCAAATTCACAAAAACTCACCAACCTTTAAAATAACAAAACTCTGATTTTAGCATAAATGAGTCCTACCTGGGGGATTTATCTAAATTCTTCAGTTAAATTGTATCCCGCTCACAAGGAATTACTATTTTAGTTGGAAATATGATTTAAACATAGCAAAGTGACCCAAATCATATTTCATCTGCATTATGTGCATGAATTAATGAGTTTTATTAAAACCCACATATTCTTATAGTATGCTTTTTCAAAAATCCAAGATATATTTACTACAAGTTATCAAATACCCCTCAAATATCCTTAAATCTATCTAAACATAGAGTAGTGATTAGGCACAGGGCATCTAAACAATAAGCATAATAACTAAATGCACCGAGTATTCAAGATCAATATCAATCATTATACTTGTACACATTAACACATCAAATCCATCATTACAAAAGTCAAAAAATAATATTTCTACACATCCAATAATATTTTTGAAGTACAACCAAGCAATAAAAATTATAAGAATAAAGATAAGAAAACTCCTAAAGATAAGCCTCTCAATCGAGTCCTCCATCCTATAAACCTAAACAAATGGCATGCTCGAGTGCCTTAATCCCAAAAACACCTTACATGTGTATTAGAACATAAGGCTTCTAGTGTCTTTTAACTAAACAAAACATAACAGCAAAGAAAAGAGGACGTTTGGAATGTGAACCAAATGTCCCCTCAAAAATGACAAGGAAAGATACATACATACATACATACATACATACATACATACATACATATATATATATATATATCCTCCAAAAGTGAAAATGTCTTACAACCTCGAGTCCCATTAGAAAATGACAAATACAAGACTTTCTTATATGGCTAGATCTTTATACATAAGTTACAAGAGTAAAGAAAAAAAGGATCAAATGAAATGAAAGAAAGTGTTCCCTAATATCTTATCCATTAAATGCTCTTACAGCCTGTTTACTTCACCAAGTAAAATAAACATATAATAGAATTGCCACTCTTGAGGAATGGAATAATTACATAATAGCTATTATGGTGTTTACTTAGATAGAATAAGCATTTTAAAGGGTTAAATTCAAAATTGGGCTTTAAGCCAATATGTTAATTAAGTTTAATTCTTCGGGTTAAGGTGATAGGGTCCAAGGAGTTAAGTCCATGTATATTCCGGATAATCAAAGAAAATTTAGCATGATAGACTCAAAGTAGGGCCGATTGTATTGACTTGCCTAATACTAACCTTTTTAATTTAGCTCTTTCATCAAGTAAGGCCTCTATTAAGCTCAACGTATGAAGAAAACCCACTTAAGGTCATTAAAGGGAAGGACCAATGTTAGCCATTGATCATCATCACGATTTAATGGATAAGATCAATAGCCAACTCCTATAAATACCTCATTCCCTTCATCATTTGGGCAAGAGAGAATTTTGGCACAAACATCGTACTTTGCTAGATTTTCACCTTAAAGGATCAAACACTCAAACATTTCAATAACACAACCCCACTCTTCACCATGTGAAGTTTGACGTCATTTAGCTCCTCTACTTGTCACCATACGTATTAGAGCATTATTAAAATCTTTTACTTCTCCTTCCTATACTTCTTTCTTGATCATCCCACATGTACAACTTAAGTAATTTCCTTAGTCATGCATAGTGCAATCGTCGTACAACAAGCACATAACCCTTACATCTGTACTAATAGGCCATGCCAAGAGTAAACAAGGTCAGCTGTATTAGGAGTGGGTCCAAGCTTAGAGAAAGTTTGAAAACGAAGATGAAAAAAAAAAAGTACATGAAACTAGTAATGAATAAGCAAACCACGATTAGCTCCAAAGATATTATGCACCAAGGAACTATTGATGACTCATAAAGCGAACTTGATATGACACACGAGCCTAGCCTAGTAAGGTTTTTAGGATAATAGTAAAAGGAATGCTCATAGAAAGAGGCAATAAAGCATATTCGATATCAGGATGTGTTGTGGCTACATTTACAAGGGTATTTATACCCGATAAGTTAGTGCATCTTACTTAAAATGGAAAAAACAAAAAGGGTACTGTCTAAAAGAGGTAACGTACAATGAATAATAAAGGGTATAAACGAAAAATCAAAGAAATTGGTAATTGGTGTAGTAGATCCTTTCACGTGGTGCTAGACACAAGGGTGTTTAATCGTTAAGGCACTTCTAATAGAAATCGAGCAAACCTGGGGGTACTTCTTATGAGACATTAGCTTGGAAGCATTCAGAAGTTCTCAACATAAGTATTACTGAGCTAGTGGTAGGTACAAGTAAGGCAGAGCAAAGCAAATAGTAGGACTAACTAAGTAGTTAAAGAAATATGAATTGAGGTCAACATACGATGGTTAATAGAACTGAAATAGCTCAGCTCAATAGGTGAAGTTATTTGGTAGTGAGGATTAGTTTGGCCATAGCTAGAGTTAGCTAGAAAGATAGAATCTGCTTTGTTAATCCTTCAAGACCTCAAGTGCTGGCTCAGGTCAAGGATCTAGTTATCTGATTCCCATCGTCCCCTTTAGGTTAATTTGGATTTAGGATTAAATTTAGCTAATCATTACTCTATTCTCGTCCAGGTCAATAAGGGATAAGGTTAGTAATATTGAAAGTTCAAAAACTCCATAATATTTTGATAATTCCAATCGATAGGCATTATCATCAATCTTCTAGAGTACTTTGAAAGGGCCTTAGGCTCGGATCAACAACTTACTTCTTCTCTTGTTCGAAAACCTCTCCTTGCTTAAGTGTAACTATACTAAATCGTCGAGTTGAAACTATACTGCTTTCCTTCCTTTACTCTTCTCTCTAAATTCCTTGATAGCTTGGCCAATCTGCAGTATAACCTTCTGATAGATCTACTGAATAGATTGTGCTCGAGCTCTTGCTTTAGGGTCTTCTTTCTCGAGCATGGGTATTGGAGTGTGATCAAGGGGTAGCTCTAAGTTGAAGTCATAGATGACTTCAAAGGGTTTTTATTTGTTGATGCTATGTATTTTGCAGTTGTAAGCAAATTCCACCACAAGCAAATAGACATCCTAATCAGTTAAGTTCTTCCTCACCACAACTCGAAGCAATGATCTTAAAGTGTGGTTGACTAACTTTATTTGGCCATCGGTTTGAGGATGACAAGAGGTACTGAAGAGTAATATAGTCCCCATACAATGCCAAAGAGTTCTTTAAAAATAGCTCAAAAACTTTATATCTCTATTCGACACCATACTTATCGATACGTCATACAAGCAAACAATTTCTTACAAAAAGAGAAAAGCAATAGCCAAAGCATCGTTAATTTTTTAGTAAGGCACAAAGTATGCCATTTTGCTAAATCTATCTATGACAACCATTACTACATCTTTACCTTAGGAAGTTCATAACAACCTAAGAACGAAATCCATGCTCAACTCAGACCAAGGCTTGGTCGAGACAAGTAAAGGCATTGCTTTTCCTTACTTAGCTGGACACTTTGCCCTTTTACACATAGTACAAGCCTCAATAATTCAATGCATATCTCTTCTCATCTTAAGCTAAAAGAACCTCCCATTCAATAACTCATACGTTCTCTTTTCTCCAAAATGTTCAAAGAGACCTCTATCATGAGCTTCCCTTACTAATAATTCTTGTACAAAACTGGCCATCACATATAGCTTACCGCTTCGGAATAGATAATCATCTTCTACGTGATATTCATCTACTGTTCTCCTTTCTCTATAGCATCTATAAATAAGACCAAAATGAGAATCATGTTGATACTATTCTTTAATGCTTACAAACCCCAACAATCTAGTCTGTAACTAGGTAAGAAGGACATGTCTTCTTGATAAAGTATCAACAACTACATTACTCTTGCCTTACTAGTATTTAATGACAAAATTAAATCCTTTTAGAAATTCAATCCATCGAGCTTATCTCTTTAATAGCTTTGATTGGCTCCTTAAATATCTCAAGGACTCATGATCAGTGTATATGACAAATTCCTTTGGCAAAAGATAGTGTTGCCAGGCATGAAGAGCTCAAACTATTGTCGAGATTTCTTTATCACACACAGAGTAGTTTAATAGCGCTCCTTTGAGCTTTTCACTATGATACGTAATAAGTTGGCCTTCTTGTATGAGTACAGCTTCGATGTCGACATCTAATGCGTTGCATTCAAACTCAAACACTTTCTTAAAGTCTAGCAGAGCCAAGACTAAGGTAAAGGTCAATTTATCTCCCCATTTAAACTCTACGTTATTCTTTGTCAACTTGATATGGGGTGTAACTATTGAACTAAAGCCTTGAGTAAAACGACTGTAAAAGGAGGCCAATCCATAGAAACTCCTCACCTCAGTATAAGAAGATGGGGTCAGCCACTCAACAAAAGCTCGAATTTTCTCTTCATCAACCTTCAATCTTCCCCCATTAACTATATACCCTAAGAAGATCACCTCTTCTTAGTAGAAACAACACTTCTTCAAATTTCCAAACAATTTCTCTACTCAGAAGACATAAAAAACAACTTAAAGATGGCCAATATGACTCACAAGTTAACACTATATACAAGGATAGCGTGGAAATAGACCATTACAAACTTCCCAATCAGATTTCTCAAGACAGGATTCATCAGTCTCATAAAAGTGCTTAGACCATTTGATAGTCCAAATGGCATTACCATCCACTCGTACAAATCATGTCAAGTCTTGAAAGCAATCTTCCACTCATCACCTTACCTTATACGAATCTGGTGGTAACCTGACTTTAGGTCAATCTTGTTGAACACTTTAGTATCGCTCAATTCATCTAACATATCATATAGCCTCAAAATACGGTACCTGTACTTGATTGTTACCTTATTTACAACTCTACTATCCATACACATTCACCAAGTACCACCCTTCTTTAACACAAATAATGCAAACATAGTATAAGAGTTGAGACTTTCTCTTATATATCCTTTTTTTAGTAGCTCGTTCACTTGCCTCTAGAGTTTAGCAGCTTGTTTGGTAGAACAACACCAAGTATCAAGTTGATGTAGTATTCAATGCTTGAAAAAGGGGGTAATCCTTTGGGCAACTACTCAAGGAGTAAGTCTACATACTCATGCAGTAGCTCTTTGATCTCAAGGGGTAATACAACTTGCTCCTTCAACTCTAAAAGTCGCCTGATCAAAAGAAAGGTCGGCATGTCAACCTTAATAGCTTGTCGGAGCTTGCCACAACTTAAAATCAAGGCCTTCTTTGATCCTCAAGCTAGTTTAGCTTGCAATTTGCTAACTTGGGTTGATGTTGATAGGAATCAACCTGCAACTATCTCCAAGCCAAGGTCGACCAGTCCCAAACTAACGCCGACTTGCTAGAAGTTGAAGTCGACCTATTCTAACCCAAGGCCGAATTGTTCAAAGCCAAGGCCAAGAGGAAGAAAAAGAGCCACTCGACATCAAGTTTGTCATTTGCTAAGAATTCAAGAGACCACACAGCTAAGTCCTCAAGGCTAAAGATCCACTTAACACAGCATAAAGAGACTAGTGCTAACTAACCTAGAACTCAGCAACTATGAGCTGTCCTTTCAAGCATCTCGGCCAAGCACTGCATGACTTTAAGGGCTCCTACCCGAACCCAAACATCCAATTGCCGACCTTACCCAGTTCAGATCTTACTCCTTCCAAGACAACTCGAATGACTGCATGCCAACTTCTTCTATTAAACGCATAGTTTTGTATTCTTACGAATATTTTCTTTATTTTAATTATGGGCCCATTTTTTAAGGTTTAAGGCCTTATACATTATTTATAGTTTTGCCACTAGGGTTTTTAGGATTTATTATAAATAGCAACATCTGTAATTAGCTAGGTAGTGAAGAATATACAGATAGTGATTACACTTGAACATTCCTTTTTGAGTAAGGATAATCTTGAGCTCTTAGAGCTTACCTCTTCCGAATTATTGAGTGCTTATTAACTCTTTATCATTTCCCATGTTCTTATCAATCTTGACCTTAAGATTGTGGTGAACCGCTTATTTGATCGAGTTCGTAAGTTGTATCTATCCTTCATTTAAAACCCGAGTAACATTTAGTGTTTATGAGTCATATCAAACCCTATTTTAAGCTTAACCTCTGATTATGTTTGTGTCTTGGTGTGTAATATTCATCCACATTCACTGTCAAAACTCTCTTCACACCCTTCTCCCTCATTTCCCCCTGAACCCCAAATACCCAATCATAGCTTAAGCCCCACTACGTACATTCATGAGCCATATCAGGTGTCATAAGATTCAAAGTAATCTTCCTTCCATCTTTCTCAAACATATATGTATTTTTGAAACCATCATGAATAACCCTCCAATAAAAAATCCAAGGTCTGCTTAGTAGCACATCGGATGCATACATGGGTAACATGTCACAAAGGATTTCATCAAAATAGTTTCTAATAGAGATTAGCAGCAATACTTGCTAAGTGACATGTAATGCTCCTAATTAAGCTTCCAAACTAGGTTTGCAAACGCTACATTAGTGCAACTTTCATTGTCTACTATGAGCGTACGCACTTGCTCATTTACCTTGCATGTGATATGGAACAGGTTCTCTCTCTGCTCCTCCTTACTAAAGGGTTCAATACTCATTGAACGTCGAATAACTAAAGTTAACTTGTCCAAATCCTCAACAAACCATCTTCCTCAACCAATTCATCATTAACCTTAACTTATTCTTCCAATTCCCTTTTCTCCTCAAGTTCCTCATCTGTGATATCTACTTCAATTTTAGGGGCATTACTCTTAATTATCATAGTTCTTCTATTCGAACATTAGGTGGCCATGTGCCCAAATCCTTGGCACTTAAAGCACTTGGTCCAGCTCGTCTTCTTCTCAAATCCTTATCCCTTCTCATAAGTTCTCTCCGATAATTCCTAATCGGTAAGGCAACTCTTCAACTCAATCACTACCCCAACTCTTTTACTAGGGTTAGCGCTCTAGGGAGCTCGACAATCGCTCTAAGTAAGTCGATGAGATTGGTTAGATCGACTCATTAGAGTTCAACTCAACATATTTCTCCTCTATCTCTTTACTCACTAGGCAATTCTGATGGCTTCATCTAGTATGGTAAAATGTTGTAATTCCACTACATCTCGAATATCATATCTCAATCTAGTAAGGGATTTGGAAACTATTTGGGCTAAAGGTCCATCTACTTCATATCTGATAATAAGCATTTGGAATTCTCGAACATACTCGTCAACAATTCGGCTACCTTGTCTCAGCTCTTAAAGTCGAACAAAAGTATCCTGCAAATAAGTATTTGGCACAAATATATTTCTAAGGATTTTTTTCATCTCAAGCTAGGTGCTAACCTCTCTATATCCTTCTCTCCTTCTCATGGCCTGTAAGTCCCTTTACCACATCACAACATATCTTAAGAACTCTACAGCAATAGTTTTCATTTCCTCTCTGTAAACCCTATAAAGTTTTAGTCTAAACTCTAAATTGAACCCAAGTGCCCTAGATAACTTCATGAGTCAATAAGGCTAAGTAAATTAAAAATTTATTAAATTATAAATTTGAATATATTAAGAGTAATAAAAACCATAGAATCTTGATCAAAAACCTTAGTTGCATAAACAAAAAAAAAAAAAAAAAAAACCCTAAACCTTATGTATGTGTAAATACTGAAAATTGAACTCAAACTTGACAAAAATCCTGAAACTATAAACATAGACTTATAAAATGTGTAAATAGACCCTAAAAGTATTAAAACCTTAATTGAATACGATTATCGACTAATACATGTAATCGCATTAAATCATTAGTGAATGAGTTAAGATAACTCTTAAATGTTATAAACATAACAAATAACAATTTCATTAACAAAATTTATGAAATTATGAATGTTATTTTATAATTATTATTAATTCCATAAATTACATTTAGAAAAGTCAACCTAATACTTTTAATTTTCCTTTTTCTTTTTTCTTCTTCTTCTACGTTGATCTTCCTGAATCTTGTTTGGCTACATGTGATTTTTTCCTTGTCTACATGTCTTCATATAGAAGGTAAAACAAAAATATTAGATAAGCTACTAATCACATCAATTTATTTCCATCTTATCTTCCTTTTTCTTTCACTTCTATTGCTTTTATTTTTGACCGACTGCATAATTCCATACTTTTGCTTTGTTTCATGTCTTTTACAAAAACCAAACTCAAAAGAATACAAACACACATCCACCAAAAACCCTCTCTCTTTTTCCCTCTTCTATTCACTTTGTTTTTCAAATTTTTTCTTTCTATTTTTGAACAAGTTATAAGAAGAAGAAGAAAAGCTCCTGGTCAATCACTTTTCAAGACACCAAAAGAAGTAATTAAGTAATATTTTAATATATTTATTTTGTTAAGTTATATTTAGTCTTGTTATATATGTATATGTTGTAGAAATACATGTATTTAGGAAATATGTAATATAGCTGATTTTGTAATTTCCTTCCTTTGTATTAAAGTGTTTGTACATGTTATTAAAGTTATATACATATTGTTCATTGTATTTTCATGTACATGTATATAGGTATGAGCCTATGAGTGTGTATGTATATATATATACATACAACTATATGCATATATATATATATATATATATATAATAGGATCAAATACATATAAATATATGGTATATTTTAAAAGACATATAGTTATACGTATATAGTATGTAAGATAGTTATTTTCATTTTTCTTTAGATATATATATATATATATACATATGTCTATGCGTTCCTATATATATATAGTATAGTACATAATTATATATATAGTATATTTAGGTGTATATTATGAATTTACATATGTATTTATATATAAATAAGATAAGAAAACAAAAGTATACAAGTATATATATAAGTATAAAAATACATATACTACTAGTATAATATGGTATAAGTACATATATATACCTAAATAGTATATTATAATATACTAAAATACTAAATTACTAAGTAAAGTAAGATAATATGTATATATATATATTCATGCCGTAGGGTTTAAGAAAGGAAAGTGGATTAATTTATAAAATTTAATAAAATATAGTACATATATATATATATATATATATATTAAGTAAAGTTACAAAATAAGAAAAATTTGGAATTATGGACAATTCATAAATTGACTCATGGAACACTCTTATGCTATCATGTTAGCATCTTATAATTATAAATAATTTTGTAATTATTAATAATAATAAAATAATTAATTAGTTAGGAAATTACTAAAGTAGCAAAAAGTGTATTCAATAATTATTTAACCTTAAAAATAGCAAAATAAATATATTGTTATAAAATAGACTTAAAAATAAGAAAATTATAAAAATATAAAATTTAGATATTTATTAAATCATAAAAATATAAAGAAAAACTTAAAATAATAATATATTATTATTTAAGTCAAAATAATAAAATTCGTAATATTTTTAAATGACTATGAAATATGCAAGTTACAGCGTCCAAAACAGATCCCGTTATGTGAAAATACGTTCGAAAACGATAAAGATAGACTATAAGTTCATAAAAATCGGAACTAAAAAAAAAAATTATATGCAATTGACGAAAAAGCTCAAACTGAGGATTTTATATAAATAGATAGCTAATTTAGGTAGTTAGTACTAAATTTGTGAATAGTTTAGTTATTTCACTCAAATATTTACTATTCTTTATATTCCTTAAATATTAGGTAATCATGATACAAATACTGATCTACTAGTGGACTATTACGATCCTTGACTATTATGGTTGAGTGAGTACTCGTAATGATTGCATACATGTCTATGTGTGTAGTTAGTAAATATTAACTGTTATTAATAATTAGATATTGTATGGTACTAGGTTATGCATATGTATGATACTGTTTTATAAGTTGTAAAGTTACTTTAAAGTATGATAATGTGTTGTTTGTTACGTAGTGGATCCAATAGGAATTGATTTGTCTGTGATTTCGATTGGTCATATAATAATTGGATTTAATGATATCAAACTTGAATCAACTAAATTTAAACATATATAAACATACATTGCATAAGTAATTTTGGTTATCACATCATACAAAGGTAGCGAGAGGCTATACGGGGATTGATAAATTATGATTATAGTATTTTAGAATAATGCACATATACGATATGACTTTACCTTAGCTCACGATATTATTAAGCATTAGAGGTATCAACCGCTTGGCTAACGGTCAAGTCCAAAGGCCTTTGTTTAGGGGTAAGTACGGGCTGCGAGAACTCACTCACAATCATAACTAAAACATAATTTTAATTAAAATTGAAAATGGATATACCATTTATTTTTTAATACGAAATACGGAGTTTTGTAGTTGTATAAGTTTAGGTATGATACCCGAATCTAATTGGTGCCATGTATATTCCAACCTTAACTTCGGAGGGCATTAAATTTGAGTTGCATGCAATACTCGGTCACCTGCATGTATTAGTATAACATTTTGTGTATTCATGCATTCATATATTTGAAAGTTAACTATTGAATAACTTGTTTGCTATATGATTAAGGGACAACTCACTAACCTATTTAGCTTATATCCCTATAGATTGCTTTTGTAAGAAAACCTTTTGGTTACACTTGATTGTGAGATGGCCGATGTCAATGGGAAGCTTTTGGGTTGGTGTTAGTTCAAGCCAAGAGTTGAGAGAATATTACAATTACAGTAGCAAACTCTTTAGTAGAGACTTATTATTTGATATTATGTGTTATTCGGTATATTTACTAATTTATATAATAGTACATTAAAGACTTAGTGTATTTGCTTATGTATATATTGTAGTTATATTATGAAACTCATGTTAATATAACTATATTGTGATATTATCTATGTCTGCATAACTCTTGGGTATTTAGTTATAGTAGTAGCCTTATATGTCATATGAAGATTAATTAATCTACGGTTCTTTATAAGATATACGAAGCTTACTACGACTAGGCTACCCCTTGGGTTGTGATACTCTTGGTCCTCATACTAGTAGTAGTTAAAGACTTGTTCTACTTTCTCTTCTAAGTTGAGATAGTCATCTATATTTCCAAAACCATTGAAGCTTAGGATTTGAAGCTTTACAAGATCAGCAGCTCAATGTACTTAAGCTCGTTCTTCTATTTCAACATACTCTTTTTCTTTGTTTATGTCACCCAAATCAATGATTCTCTGCATACATTGTTCTACTCTTGTACCTTGATTTTGTTAAGCTAGGACTTGTCCCCTTGTGGGTTAGGCAGCTCAAGGAATGTTCTAAATAGCATCAGCAGGCTAAAAGACTAATGCATGAACAACTGATAGGAATTAACCCCTTGGACCAATTACACATAGCTAAGTTAAAGGACTCTAGGGATTCACTCGGACAATACTAGCTCAAAACCAAAGCCGCGATGGTGATTCTTATGCCAAATTGATCTCTTGTCAAACTAATCTCCTGCCGACCTGAGCCTTTATCAGGACCCTAAAGAGGGTTTAGTAGGATTACCTAAAATTTCCATAACATGTATGTACCCATAATATGAAAACCGCCTTGCAAATCAGAGATTGCAAGACTCTAAATGATTAATTACTAAGGATGTTAAATTGTTAAGTAATTAACATATTATATGATATAAATAACTATGGATATCTAATATTCCAAAATTTCTCAAAATCGCAGAGAATTGGTATCCCCTATCAAACGATAAGATCGAATAGAATAAACTTGAAATTCAAACTTATTGAAGTTATTAAATTTAAATATATAAGTACATTTAAAATCTCAATTGAGCTATACAATCTTTCTCTAATTCTAAACTCCAAAACATATCAATACACGTACTAAATGCTTGGCTCTTAACCCATGCCCAAATATCTAGCACCTGTAAAAGAAAAACTATTGGAGGGTAAGCTGCAAGAGCTTAGTGAGCTATCCCTCATATTATATTAGTAAACAGGTTATCAAACAAATTGTTACAAGCATATGAATGCATGCACTCACAGTATGCCAAACAATATATGTAGTTGACCGGTGCTACTTATACTATTGGATTTTAACGCTTCCCGAGATAAGGGTTGGAGATACATTGGCACTAATCACGACCAGGCTTTAACACCTAGGTTTTTACCCATAACTTTGAATTTCATATTTTGCAAAATATATTTCCATTTCTAAGAAGTCTAATAGTACACAAAATCCCAAGCCTAGCGGTGAGGTAGCCCCCGCAGTCTACACTTATTCCCTACAGCAGAGATCTCTAGACTCGACCCTCAGCCATACGGTTGACGTCTCCATTGCCTAGTAAGCTCGTAGGTTCGGGTAAGGTCATGTTGTATGAGTGCACCATATAGAAATACTTTAATATATATAAACAACCTCCACAAGACCTTTTTTTACCTCCGCGTAAAGTGACGATCGAAATAAGTAATGCAATACATGGATAATGCATGCCCCTTTTTATTTAAGATAAGCCAAATATAATTAAGCCAAATTACAAGGCGATCAATCAATATTAGCAAACCATCTAAATCATGTAACAATTAATCATATAATCAAATCCTCAATTATTGTATTAAACAATATTTTTCACAGTAAGCAATCAGTATCAAGCACATGCATATCCCGAATCCTCACGCATCAATTTATTACTATTTAATTTAAGTGCACTAACTACAAACACAAAATAAGTATAGAGTCATCGGGAGTACTCACATGACTATGACGACTTGCTATAATCGTAATAATTGATTGGAAGATTCTCGCCTTCATCGGGATCACCTGATCATACGAGATAACAGGGATAATAAATAATTGAATTAACTAACAGTTCTATATACTTATCTATCTAATTATACTCAGATTACTATCAGTTTTTATTTAATTAAACCTAATCGTTAATTGTAGGTATCTTTCTCATTCTATTTTTTATATTTACGAATTTATAATCATTTTTCATTGTTTTTGGATGCACGTTCACACGGTGATGTCTGTTTTGGACGTTAAGACCCGTGTTTTGCGATATGGACTAAATTTATTGAAATTTTAACTATTGAAGCTTAATTATTCCTATTGGCTAATTTTATGTTCTATTTTAGTAGTTAATGATTTCATTAGCTATTAATTCTTACACTTAGACGATCTTATGGTTTATTATTTTAAATGATTATGTCATCGCTTATGTCATCAATTAATTCCATCATTGCTTACATCATTATTCAATTATGTAATTACTTACATCATCATCCATTATTATCCTTATGTATTTATACACTTTATACATATGTTATATATATACTTATACTTTTAACATACTAGTATGTATACTTGTGTACTCATATGTATACTAGTACATATACTTATATATACTTATAGTGACATACGTATTTTTATACGTATTTTCGTATGTCTTATATACCCTCTTAAGAAAACTTCACCAAACCCATATTTTTGCACTTTAAGAGTTTATTTAGCAAAGTATATATATGTATAGTTAGTATATACTTCTTTTTAGGTTATGTACATAATGGGTATTTATGTCCAAGAGTACCCATACATGTATCCCTTAAGTATACTCTTGTATTCCCATGCTTAAGTATATGTATATGTATATGTATATGTGTTTTTCTTTCCATTTAGCTAAGGATTTATACACTTATACTATGGGTTTCAGTAAAACCCAAATATGTACACTCCATATATACTCACTTGATGTATGTACATGGGTGTTTCTACATGTATAACCAAGTATTTCTACACTCTAAACATAAATATGGGACTTTCTACTACCAACAACACATATGGACATATTATATAAGCTTACTACAATAACTTAGCCTACTTACCTAACTACTAAAAAAGTTAAGAAATTACACAATAATATACATATCTCTTGCTTGTTATATGAAAAGGAAAGCTAGTATATATGTGTTATTGGTTTGTGCTAGTAGGTAAAGTTGTAAAAGTGAAATTGGAAAAGTCATAAAAGTGAAATTGGAAAAGTCAAAAGGGACAAAGCAAAAGGGGAAGCTCACGGTTTTGAGGAGGGAGAAAGAACTTTATTTGTTTTGTTTTGTTTTTGTGTTTAAAAGGATGAAGACAAATGGGTCTAAGGGATAGGGAAGTGGACAGCACAAATGAGGGCAAAATTGGAAAAAATTAAGTGCAAAAAGTGAAGGAAAAAGAAAGAATTCTTTAGATGATAATGATACTTTGTTGACTTAGTCAACCTTTGTCCACATGTTGACTTAGTTAACCTTTGACTTGGTCAAATGTTGACTTAGTTAACTTTTTTAAAATTACATGTAATTTAAATGCACATAATAAGGTAATTAAGGAAAATTGGGAAGAAAATTAAGGAAATGGAAGGAAATATGGGGTTTATTGAAATGATTAGTAAAAATAGTTAATGAGATCTTTCTCTAAGTATTTATATCCTAAATACATTATTTAGTATGGTACTTAGTGTAACTATCATGAAACATACTATTTAGGATGCTAATGTCTACTATATGTAATATAAACATCAACTAATCACTTAACGCTATATAACACTAACTTAGTTATATAATTAGAAGATGGATACAATCTATAATGCAATATACTAATTTCTAATGGATTACTTTAGTATTATATGTAATTATGAATGATTGAAAGTTATCTTTGATCTTTTACTAATGATTTAGTATGTTACTAAGAATATATTAGCAATTAGGGTTTTAGAGTAAATTATAGTGAATTAGTACCTTTATATCTTCAAAGTTATAGTTTTAGTGTTTTTATTACTTCCAAGTATAATCTCTAGTTTTTTTACACATTTAAGGTTTAATATATTCATATACGATTAAGTCTTCAATTGTTATCTCAAGGTTTTAATGAGGTTTAAGGTTAACTTTTGTAGTTACATATACTTAAGATTTTAAGGTCTTCGTATGTGATTAGAGGTTCAATTGATTATTTTACGATTTTTCATATTCACTTTAGGTTGTGAATTGAGATTTTAATCGATTTTAAATCTCACTGACTCTATTGACTTCAAGAAATCATCTACAGTTTAAGGGTTTGATTCTATACTTAGAAGGCTAGATTTACGAGGTTTACAGCCTCAGGTCCTTACTTATGTCAAATCTGGCCTTGATCAGCAGCAATACTCTATCTTAGAAGACAGCCCAAGAATAGCCGATGCAAGCTCCTAATTTGACCATAGGCATTTGACCCCAAATCAAGTTGACTTCTTTTCAAAACTAATTGGTCCTTAACCTAGTCTAAATCAGGTTGGTCCCTAACTACTAGTACTTTCTATTTTGCCTACTTTGTATCATACTTCTAAATATCTAGTTACCAGCGACACGTATCTTCTGATACAAGATTCTAGAATGATTCCTTCCTTTTCCGTACTAAATATTCTTTATCTTTTCATACATGTAAAGTAACCTTAGTAGATGGGTATATAAACCCCCATTTGTTTGTACACAATAGAATCATCAATATCAGATTATTTAAGTATCATTGAGCAACTTTAGTGTTCTCATTATTCTTCAACTTTTATCTATTCCCTTTAGCAAGGAGTAGTGGCAAGTGACTCTTTAGTTCGGACCGATGTGTTATATTCAGCAAATTGTAGGCCAAGTAAGATCTAGTGGTGCGCCATATCTATTCAGTAACTGTACGGGTTTCGCTAACTTTTCTTTTGTTTCTTTTTTGTTTGTTTCGTTGTAGTGCTTCTTTATGTGTCTAACCTAGGAGACATATCATCTTCGCTGGTATCATATTACAGTTTCGAGAGGGAGTATGTGAAGTTGTAGTGAAGTTTTGGTTTGCTTCACTATTAGTAGCTGCTGTGTTCCTTCCATAGCTACTATAGTGCGTTTTTGTGATTGTAACTGTAGTTTCATTATTACTCTGTTCTTACTCTATTTTTCATTACAAAAACAGAGTAAGTTTGTTTCTATTCTGTTTGAGTAACTATTGGGTATTAAGATTGTTAGTAAGTTGTTAATCTGTACGAAAAGTATTGTGCTAATTTAGATTTGAGTATTCAGGGTATTATTAGAGACCAGAGTAGTGGTACTTAAGCTGGTCATAGTCATAATGATAATAACACCCTAGGGTTCATTGATAACAAACTTAATAGACTTACAAATCTTGTTGAGAGTTTAGTCATAGTAATGCAAGTTCATAAGCAACAACCTTAGGGTATGCTGTCGCAAAATCTACCTGAAAATATTCAAGAGAGGGGTTATGGCCAAGGTGGTTAGGCCATCACCTAATTCGACCCCCTCGAGCTAGAGAAGCTGCTAGACAAAGACTGGAGTTAAAGAAGATTGAGGAAGATGATGAAGAGTTGGATGTTGAAGAGTTTAGGGAGGAAGAAGAAGATGCTGACTATTATTGAGCACTAGGACAAGGATGCCAAGCTCCTCAAGGACTAGATAATGTCAAGGTTCAAATCTTGCCCTTTAGTGGTAGTGGAGATGTCAATGAATACTTGGAGTGGGAAGAGAAGAGAAGTTTGAGAAGGTATTATCGGTACATAGATGTTGTTTAAGTTCGACTTGCTGCACCAGAGTCTACTGGTTAGGCCACAATGTGGTAGAAAAATCTGAATGCAGCTAGAACAAGGGATGGAAGACAGAGTGTTAGAAGTTAGGATGAGATGAAAAGGTTGTTAAGAAGAAGGTTTGTACTCGAAACTTACCTGTAAGATACATTTGTAAAGTTGTAAGAGCTTCACCAAGGAAGCCGATCTATTGATGACTATGTAAGAGAGTTCCAGATGTTAATGATTCAAGCCAACGTGGAAGAACCAGAGACCCAAACAGTATCGAGATTCATTTATGTGCTCAAGTATGAGATTCACAACATTATAGAAGTGTAGAGGTTTTATACCTTGGAAAAGGCGATCAAGATAGCGTAGGGGGTTGAAAAATAGAAGAGAAATTTAAGTCAACCTAGACCAACATTCTCTTGGGCTCCTATACTACATCAACCTATTTAAGCTGAGTCAAGGAGGCCATACAGAGCTGAGGATAGGAATGACTGATCTGATGAAAGCCGACAAACCAATCGGGCCAAGTAGGCCGATTAGGTTGAGCCAAGGTTAAGCCAACTTCGAGGACATATGTGAAAGGGCAGATCTCCAAATAGAAGACCAGTAAGGTAAAATGCTTTAAATGTTTAGGCTTTGGACATATGAGATGTAGTGGACAGCACAGATGAAAGTAAGCCCAAAAAAGAGGAGGACGTTGGAAAACCCAAAGTTGAAGAAGAGGAGGAGACCTATGTTTATGCCGACCAGGGAGAAGTAATGACCCTAGTCCTGAGACAAGTATTGAGTTCCTTAAAGGAGAATTTATTTCATACCAAGTGTACTGTCAAAACCCAATCATACACGATCATTGTGGATAAGGAAGTTGTACTAATGTCATTGCACAGTCTTTTGTGCAAAGGTTAGGTCTACCAACCTTAAAGCATCCCTAACCTTACAAACTACATTGGCTTCATGATAAGGGTGCTTTGCACGTAACTAAACAAGTGACCATGCTGTTTAGTGTTGGAAATGTGTACAGGGATGAAGTAATTTGCGATGTCATCTCAATAGGAGCTTCACATCTACTACTTAGACAACCTTGGTTATTTGACCACGTGTTACTCACGACGAATATAAGAACACCTATGCTTTTGTTAAGGATGGGAAGAAGATTGTGTTATAACCTTTGACCCCGTCCTAAGTAAATGAAATCCACAATCAGCTCACCTGAGCTAGTAAGAAGAAAGCCTTAGTTATGAGCCAAAGAGAGCTTCAATCTGCTAAGAAGGCTGATGAACCCATGTTGCTGTAGGTTAGGAGAATATTAGAGATGAGGGAATTAGAGAATGTACTTAAAGAGATCTGAAGCTTGCTAAATGAGTTTTCTGACCTATTTCCTGAAGAACTACCTAAATGACTACCTCTAGTTCAAGTCATAGAGCATTTTATTGATTTGCAGCTAAGCGCTGCCTTACCAAACCGACCTATATATAGGATGAACCCTGAGCAGGTTGCCAAGTTGCAGAAACAGGTGGATATGCTCATAGAGCAAGGATATATAAGGGAGAGCATGAGCCCTTGCACAGTACCAACACTACTCGTTCCAAAGAAGGATGGTTCATGGTGTATTTACGTCAATAGCCAAGCAATCAACCGGATTACTATCAAGTATAGATATTCAATATCGAAGCTCGATGATATGCTAGATGAGCTTCAAGGTGCCAAGATATTTTCAAAGATTAATCTACGAAGTGGCTACCATCAAATTTGTTTGAGACCAAGAGATGAGTGGAAGACTACCTTCAAAACTAGGCATAGACTCTATGAATGGTTGGTTATGCCGTTCGGACTTACTAATGCACCAAGTGCATTCATAATGTTAATGAACCATGTGATGCATCTTCTAATTGGAAGATGTGTGGTCATGTATTTTGATGACATACTAGTATATAATGCCGACCTGAATAGTTATGTTCAACATCTCCATGACGTATTTGATGTTTTGCGAACTGAGAAGCTATATGGGAATATGAAGAATTGTACATTTTGCTAGGATGAGGTAGTTTTCCTAAGGTTTGTAGTGTCAGGGGAAGGGATCCGAGTAAATGAGGAAAAGATCTGAGTTGTTATGGAGTGGTCAACGTCGAAGAATGTCACTGAGGTCTGAAGTTTTCATGGCGTAGCTTCTTTCTATAAGTGATTTATTAAGGACTTTAGTATAGTAGCCTCCACATTGATCGAGTTGACAAAGAAGAGTGAAGGATTCAGGTGGAATTATTGAGCTGGACAAAGCTTTAGAGAGGTCAAGGAAAAACTCACCTTAACACTTATCCTGTTACTGCTAGATTTTGACAGGCCCTTCAAATTAGAATGTGATGCATCGGGAGTTAAAATTGGTATTGTTCTGATACATGAGCAATAACCCGTCACCTACTATAGCAAGAAACTTAGTGGTCCTGCCCTAAACTATTCTATGTACGAGAAGGAGTTATACTTTCTTTTCCGAGCTCTTATTATTTGGCAACACTATTTACTGCTACGAGAGTTTGTTATTTATATAGATCATGAGTCTCTGAGGCATCTTAGAAGTTAGAACAAGTTTTCAAAGAGGCAAGCCAAGTGGTTAGAGTTTATGGAAGGATTTTTGTACGTCATTTGACACCAAGAAGGGAAGCACAAATGTACTCGTCAATACTCTGTCACGACGACAAACTCTACTGACTACTTTGTAAGCAAAATTATTGGGATTCTCACTCATCACTGAGTAGTATGTTAATAACCCTTACTTTGGTTTCATTGTTGAATAGTGTCAAGAAAGAATAGTTGTTGGAGGATATTATCTCAATGATGGCTATTTGTTCAAGGACCGCAAGCAATGTATTCTAAACTGCTCCACGCGTAAGCTATTGGTTAAGGAAGATTACAGTAGTGGACTTTCAGGCCACTTTGGGGAGGTTAAGACAACTAATCTATTGAAGGAGAACTTTTATTGACTAGGTTTGGCTAAGGATGTCCATAAGGTAGTTGGTAGTTGTGAAGTGTATAAGTGTGCTAAGGGGAGGAGAGAACCTCATGGAGAGTACATTCCTCTACTGACGCCAACCTCATCTTGGGTGGACCTCAACATGGACTTTGTCCTAGGGTTGCCTCAGACATTCAGAGGGAAAGATTCCATCTTTGTTGTAGTAGACCATTTTAGCAAGATAGTGCACTTCATTTCGTACCATCGAACTAACAATATTTTATATATTGTTGATTTGTTTTTACAGGAGGTTGTCTGACTACATGGAGTACTGAAGACCATTGTCTTAGATCGGGACATAAAATTTTTGACCTATTTTTGGAAGACTCTTTAGAGAAGACTTAGAACTAAACTTGTATTCAACTCTAGTAGCTACCCTCAGACTGATGGCTAAACTAAAGTGGTGAATAGGATGCTAGGCAATCTACTCAGAGCTATTATGGGAAAGAACTTGAGGGATTGGGATCTATGCCTACTAGCTGTAGAATTCGCATACAATTAGACTATCCACAGCATTACTAGAAGGACCCCATTCAAGGCTATCTATAGCTTTAATCCGAAAATTCCCCTAGACATGATCAGTACCCCAACAGCTGCAGAAGAAAGTCAATTCGGAGTTGACTAAGCCCACAAATTGCAAGTGTTATACGAGTTTGTAACTAGGAAGATCGCCAAATTCAATTAGAGACAACAAGAGATTAGTAGCTAAGGCCGTTGAATTGTTTCTTTCCAACCAGGAGACTTAGTATGGATTTACCTTAGTCGAGAGAGATTCCTACACTTAAGACAAAGCAAACTATCTCCTTGAACTGATGGCCTATTTAAGGTCTTGAAGAAGATCAACCGCAACACCCACCAAATTGAGTTGCCCAATGACTATGGTGTCTCCTCTACCTTAAATGTATCTGATCTGATTCCTCACCAACCAATGGAAGAAGGCCATGTGAGCACCCTAAAAGAAAGGGTAAAGATCGATTTAGATTTGAGGACAAATGTTTCTAACCCCTAAACAGATCATAAGAATCAACCCCTTGGATCGATCATACATAGCCGAGCTAGAGGACTCTAGGGACTTACTTAGAGAATACTAGCTAGAAACCAAAGCCGAGACGGAGATTCCTATGCTGAACTGATCTCCGGTAGACCTGAGCCTTAAGTCCTTACTTATGTTAATCCGCCCTTGATCAGTAGCAATACTCTATCCTAGAAGATAACCCAAGAATAGCCTAGGCGAGCTCCCGATTCGACTGTAGGCATTCAACTTCGAATCAAGCTAATTTCTTTTCAGAACTAATTGGTCCCTAACTTGGTCTAAATCAAGTTGACCCCTTACTGGCAGTACTTTTTATTTTGCCTACTTCGTATCATATTTTTAAATATCCAGTCACCAAGCGACACGTATCTTTTGACACAAGATTCCAAAATGATTCCTTCCTTTTCTATATTGAATATTCTTTATCTCTTTTACCCCTTTTTAGTATGTTTCATGTAACCTAATTGTAGAATACTCCTTTTGTCTTTTCATACATGTAAAGTAATCCTAGTAGACGGGTATATAAACCCTCATTTGTTTGTATGCCGTAGAATCATCAATATCAGATTATTCAAGTATCCTTTAAGCAACCTTAGTGTTCTCATTATTTTTCAACTCTTATCTATTTCCTTTAGTAAGGAGCAATGACAAGTGACCCTTTAGTTTGGACCGGTGTGTTATATTCGGCAAATTGAAGGCTCGGTAGTTGCCCGAGTTTTGCTAGATTTTCTTTTGTTTCTCTTCGGTTTGTTCCATTGTAGTGCTTCTCTATGTGTCTGACCTTGGAGACGCATCAAGCGCTTACTAACAAATGAAGAAAAGAGTAACCCTAAATTATATAGATTGCTTAAGAATGTAAGTCACTTTATAAAAGATTATTGGACTTTAAAAAAGACATTTAATGAATTGGTTCAAAATGGAGAATTGATTATTGAAAACGACAATATTAGGAATAATCCACTTGTGGCTCATAACGCTCAGCATATGTGTTGTAAACGCTATCACCTATGACCTTATAAAGATAAAAATTTAAACGTGTAACTAATTGAGGCACAAAAAAATGGAAGTGAAGGACTCGAAATTAAAGAAAGTGGGGATGTTAACCCTGTCCTTACTTTGTTGAAGACTACTAATAGTAGGAAATTCTTTAATCTCATCATCTTTAAGGAGGATGCCCAAGTCGAAGTAGCGATTGTGCTCATGAGGATTACATAAGGTGAATACAAGAAACATATCACCATATGTCCCATAAAGGGAATAGTTTCAATGAATCAAAGTGCAATTACATTCACAAATGCTAATGTATGCATAAGGAATCCTAATCATAATCACTTTCTATATGTAGAAAACATACTCAATGATTGTCCTACGAGGAGGACATTTATTGACAATGGATCTTTACTCAACATTATGCCAATGTCTATCTTTGCAACTTTAAAAGTGGACATTCGACATTTAGTAAAATAACCCATCATGCTAAGTAGCTTCCATGAGTCTCTGGTGAAGATAATGGGCGTATTAAGGTAGAGTTTAACACTATAACACCATATGGTTCCATGTGATCAATATGCCTGTATTTTACAAAAGGACAATGCTATATGGTCATTGTGCAATACCTTTGACATGGTGTTGGTGTATGAAAGGTCATTGGAGTTGGAAGGATTTACTCATTCCTGTTATAAAAAACTTATTTACGTATAATGAGTCTCATTTTACTAAAGCAGCCTTCTTTAATGAGCACGTGAATAAATAGATGATACCAAAAGTAAAACCCCCTAAGGTACAATTGCCTATAAGGTAAGAAGCTCGTACACGAACATTCAAGAAGAAAAGAATGTATGGTTGTCATAGAGGTGTCGAGAAAAACAAGCTAATTAATGATAATTATGAAGGTAGAAAGCACCTTTTATGTTAGAAAGTATGAGAACTCTGGATAATTCGAATGTGTCTTTACCGGTTTCATCTCAGTTTTCTTTTTATTTCATGTGTAAACAAGCAATAACCACTTCTTGTCAATGAAAGAAGTTTCATTTCTCTATCACTGATATCGTCTTATGAGATTATGATAAGTATTTGTTTATCCTCTTTCGTTGCTATAGTCGCTAGTCACTATAAAGTAAAAGACTTGTCTCCTTAGAGCACAAAGTTAATTTCACATAATAAGTTTACATCTTTTTGGGGCTAACTAAACCCCTTGATTGACAAAGAGAAAACAATAACGAACATAACATATAGTCTGCACATTATTGCAGGTTAGTAAGAGCCTTGTCTCATAAGCATGTGATGATGAATTTGGCTTGTATGTTGTAGATTGGTAAGAGCGCTATCTCTCAGGTGCACATCTTACCATGGCAATCATGTATAGCTATCATGCTAACCAATTGCTATGTTTCTTGCTATCAAGTAATAGAAACAATCCCATTAACGAGCACTTTAATATATTAACATTCAAACCCAAGGAATACCTTGGTAAGCCATGTTAAGCGGTTCAATAGTGGGAAATACTCTCTTGACTAATAGGAATTATTGATCCTAGGTAATGAATGCCACTATCATTATGTAGGTAATATTCAGCAAGTGCACCTATCAGTTTTAATATAGCGGATGTGAGTCCGAGTCGATCCCTCAAAGACTTCGAGTACTAATATTAACCTTAGCTCTATTATTTAACCGGAAAATTGTGATGAGTTGAATGAATTAAAAATACTAAAATTAACAAACTAACCTAATTATGAGACTTGATTAAGCAATTTAGAAAGCGATAAAACTAAGAACGACTTCAAGAAGGCAATAACGTATTTAGGAATTATTTCCCCTAGTATTTAACATGTGACCGCTTAAAATGTATCCAATTCAATCTCTATTATTCTTGACTGGAGGGATTTACAATTAAAGTTAATACCTTTCTCAAGCATATTAACCCTAATCCTAAATTATTTACCGGAATCTCTTCTCTTAGTAATATAATTCAGAATTGCATTAATGTATAATGAATTCCCACACAAAAGAACAACTTTCTGGAAGAAACATGTATCTTATCTCTAAGTACATATGTAATTCTCTCCAATTATGTCAAGATCTTATTACACATGTGATTTCTCAATCATCATGCATAATATCATAGATTAATACTCTAGAAATATCAATTAACAATTAAATAACATAATTGAATCAAGAAAAGATAGAAACTTTATTGAAAATTATCAATCAATCTAATAGTCACATGAAACCCTAGGTTCTATAATCCTAAATAAAAGAATCTTAAGTTATCATAATGAAACTAAAAACGAATTCCAACAAAATCAATAAATAAAACATGAAAAAACCCCTTTTTGTTGATGATAAATCTCTTTAATCTTGAAGTTATGTATTGCTTTCACCTTTTTCTTCTTCTTCTCTTCAAGTCTCTTCACTTTTGAATGTCCCCTCATCTGTGTGAAACCTTAGTAAGTCCTTTTATAATGTATTGTAAGGTTTCTTTTTTTCATCACCAGACACAGCTTGGGACACAGTCGTATCCCCAAGTCGTGTAACTTTCTGACCTTGGCAAATCTTCCTGGATGGACACAGCCAGGGGACACAGTTGTGTCCCAGACTGTGTAACTTCGAAACTTGATAACTCATTCATTTGAACTTCAAATTGAGTGAAACTTGATTCATTTTCTTCGTTTTCAATTCAAGAATGCGTTCAAACCTTGAAATAAAAATTTTACTCAATTAAGAATAAATTTCTTTAAAGAAAACCAAAGATGTAAGGGAAATACTATAAAATCATCATATGAAATGTATTTAAAATAAGAGTTATCAATAGGTATGATCAAACGCTTCCTCAAAAGGGATCATTGAAACATCATTGCTAACAAGTAAGGGTTCTACTCTAGTGCATGAGATGAACCAAGAGACCCCTTTAGATCATTGAGTCAAAATAGTCTTGCAATTATGTCTATAACAAGCCCCCCTTAGATCATAAAATCTAAACAATCTTAAAGTTATGATAATTGAGAAATTCAAATTCATGTTACCTAACACTAGTGTGACTAGGTCAACTCTTTGCTCTCTACTACATGGAGTTGTTAAAAAAAAAAAACAATTAAAATGACCAGGAATTCTTATTACTCTCTACCAAACAAAATCGCTACTTATTTAATGCATTGCTCCTAAGCGCACGAGGTCTTTAAGAATAAAGCATATGTTAAACTCAAGTGAAGACCTTATATAAAGTGTGTCTATCATACATCTTTGGCTATGTTGCCATACTCATGGTACCTATCAAGTGAATGCCTTCTCTAGCAATGACTGCATAATCTTTGTTCATGTTACTATCGAGTTAAGCTATGCCTCTTACTATCTGACAAGACACCACGAGTTGTTAAAGGGATTGAAGTAGTTACAAGAATATTCTATTTATAGTAGTTTTAAATCCTAATGGCAAAATTGTAAGTATGTACAAGTGAGCTCAAACCTTACAAGTGGCAAATATGTAAATAACTATAAGGCCTTAAACCCTAAAATGAGGACTATAAGGACTAAACAATATAATAACAGATTATTTAGTAAAATTGTATATTTTAGAGAGAGGCAACACTCCCATAATTGTAAGGTTAACTTTGCTTAAGGTGAGTCTTTGTCTTTTTGTTTAGTAGGAAGGGATGCTTCTTCAAATTAGTGCCCTATTCTATAGCTCGGCCTAGTAGAATAGGTTGGCCTTATTGTAGAAGAGGTTAAGCTGGTAGAAGTATGAGGAACTCGATTCCTATCATCACCCTTGGATTGGAAATGAGTCATCCTTGTCTTTGAGCCTTTCTATTATGTAAAATAAGCTTAATAGCGAATTGCAAACAAGCTTCTCTTCCTTTTGCTTTTCTTCACAAGAGCTATTCATCACTTTTGTATCTCTTCGATATTCATGGGGCAATAAGATGAAGATCTTCTTGTCTTTCTTGAAGGAGTACATATTTCAAAAACCATCATAGGTAACCCTTTGATCATACTGCTAAGGTCAACTAAGTATCATACGAGCGACATTAATGGGCACCACATCAAATTCAACTTGTCCTTATACTCTCCAATGTTGAATGAAATCTAAGCTCATTCGTGAATGAGGGCAATTCCTTGATTGTTGAACTACTTTAGTTTATATGGTTTTGGGTGTAGAGAGGTTGGCAACTTCATCTTAGCAACCAAATCTTAGCAACCAACTTAACTAAAATGACGTTGGCATAACTTCTATTGTCCATAATTAGGCATAGGTCTTCCCATTGACTAAACAATGGGTTTGAAATAGGTTTTGCCTCTATTTAGGGCCTTCCTTCAGCTCAACAATCTATTCTTAACTTCTCATTATGGATAGGAATCTCCCTTGCTTGGGCCAACATTCAACAATTTCATTCTCATTGGCGTTCCCATTTTGAGTCTTTGTTACTTTAACTCTCTAGATGGAACCAAGTCCTCCTTTCATGACCATAACTCTCTTGTTTAGGCATTGGAAAGTAATGTAGCCATATCTAGGCACTTAAAACATTTCACTTCTTGAGTCTTTCCTTTAGGCAATCTGTCCTTTTCAACCTTCTTACTCTTAGCTTATTTTGGTTGGTTGGACTCTCCCTTCTCCACTTTCTTCTTAAGCTTCTTCCTTTTCCTCATATTTATTGGGTTTTGGGTTGTTATGATAGGGTAGACTAGTGGGTCTTTATGTATTGTCCAACGTTGTCTTTTAATCTTAACAGCTAGGTGAATGATGTCGTTTACGGTATTGCATGGTTGTAGCTTTACCACATCAACTATTTCTTCACTTAATCCACCAAATAATATGGAAAGGAGGGCTTCCTAAAACTCTTATATCTCACAGTAGGCATGAGGGTCTCAAATTCTTTAGAGTACTCTTCATTTCTGTTCTAACCTTGTATAAGGTATTGGAATACATGGAGCATTTCTTGCTTATAGTAGCACGATACAAAGTGTTGGCTCATCAATCTCTTCATCAATGTCCAAGATTGGATGGGTTCTTCTCCTTCATCAGCCTGTTTGGCAACTAACTTGTCCTACTACAAACTTGTATACTCTATAGAGGACAATGATGCCAACTTAACCTTTGTGTGACCGTTACAATCACATTGGAAGATCTTTTCTACTCGAGGTACCTAATCTAAGTATTCATCAGGTCAAAAACTACTACTAAAGTTCATAGCTTCAGTTTGATGTTTTTAAGTCCTTGGTTAAGAGCTTGGGGCTCTTCTCTAAGCTCTCTTAAACACTTTGAAATCTTCACTTCCTTTATAACTTAGCTCATCAGGTTCTTGTCTATGTTCATGAAGGCCTTATCTAAGCTCACCACGATCTCTTCTAAGCTAGTGTATTTCCTTACCAAGCTCATTGGAACCATTATCATTGTATTCAATTGGCTCTTACCTCCTTTCATCTCGACTAAGATGTCAACGGCCTCTTACTAACCTACTTGCTTCCTGATTTGAATCAACAAGGTTCTGGATTTAAAAGCCCAAATTAGTAACTCTCCACCATAGACTTTACACTCAGACCATCATTACCATTGTCTATACTTTCTTCTAACATTTTAACATGACAGTACTACCAAATTCTGTAGGAGACTTTATCAAACACTAAGCACACTTAAACACTAGACTAACACAATCCCATTATAGCTTTGATTGTGTAGTTATTTAGGCCAAGTTATCAACTCCAACTGTTACTAACACACTATAACTATAATGAAAATATATAACAAAAAAACAACACAACCCTTAACAACTTAACTATTTAAATAACATCAACAACACTAACATGATAGGAGTGACAACAATGAACAAAAACTGGAATGATAAAAAATCTTTGATAGATAGTAAACCCACTAACAAACTTTGAAAAAGCAAAATTAGAATGATGAAAATCAATATGCGTGTCTCTTCATGGCTTTGGCACCTAGATGATACTCTTCAAAGCTCGATGGGATCAAGTAATAGCTTAATGCATAGCAATAAATGAAGAATAGTAAGAATATTTTGGGTTTTAGGGTATTGATGGTGATAACAATTTAGAGATAAATGGCTATGGATGCAAATGCATATGGATACTAATCACCAAACACAAATAAAAATAGAGATGAGCTTGAAATGGAATTTGAAATGATGCACAAACACCAAAGCAAGCTTTAGACTTAAATTTATATTAGGTATAACACATTAATTTGCAAATGAAGGTGTTCACCATAATTACTCAAGGATGACTAATAAGAACAAGTGGATTAGAGAGTAAAGATCACTAAATAATTGAAGAAACACACTTGGGTTTCTTTAACTTAAGCCAAAGCTCACAACGAAAGGTTTAAGTATATTTTTTGAAAATAGTTCAGTCTTGATTACAAGAAACATGATATTTATAGCAATTTAAACCCTAATGACAAAATTGTTAATATGTATAAGTAAGTTCAAACCCTAAAAGTGGTAAAGATGTCAATAATTACAAGGCCTTAAACCCTAAAATGAAGCCTATAAAGATTAAATAGTAAAATAATAGATTATACATTCAAAATTATATCTTCTAGAAAGAGGTTAAAGTTGAAGTTGGTTTGAGCTAACTAGAAAAAGGTCAAATTTGACATAGAACCAGAAGGAGGTTGGATGGGTTGAATCTAGGTGAAGGCTTACGCTTTCCCTTGTACTTGGTTAAGCTATCTACTAGGTCGGCCCTAAGTATTTTAGCTTAGGAATTGATCAAAAAGGTCGTTGGAGTTGTGGAGAGAATGGTATGGACGAATTTGAGCTTATCAATCATTGCTTGAGCTGCTTCATGCAAGTCAATGCCTGGGCTTAGAGAGTTAAGGTACATGAGTTCCAAGCTAACCTCTTTGAAGGGGTACAGCTCCCTTAGTTATTAGCTTAGCTTCACTTAAGCTGAGTCTTTGCCTTTCTCTTTAGAGAGGGGGAGACTTCTTCAAATTAGTGCCTTGTTCTAAAGCTCAACCTTTAGTAGAGTAGGTCAACCTTGTTGTGGAAGAGGTCGGGTGCGTGGTAGAAGTGAGAGGAACTCGATTCCTATCAAGAAGCAAGAGAGGTTACACTAACTATGAGATTGTGCAGGCGAAAAGAACAAGTTCTTAGTCCCTTCCATGTGGTTAGATGGTGAAAATTAATATAGATGGGACATGTGTCTTGTAAACATATATGAAGTTATTTTAAGTGGTGTTAAGAATTGTTTAGTTAAGTAACGGGTGTATTTGCAAAAGAATTAATGGTCCATAGTGTTGAACTTGTTGAGTCTATTGTTGTAAAAAAATCTCTTAAATTGGCAAAGGATCATAGTTGGTCTTCTATTGTTGTTGAAGTAGATGCTGTCAACATTGTGACGTCCATTATTAGTGGTACTTGCATAGTAGGCTAAGTATGCAATATGCATAGACACAGATTGGTGCAAAATTAATTTATGATTTGTTTTGTTTTCATCCTAAACCAAACCATACAATTTGAATTAAAAATTTCCCAAACCATTAGTTGACTTTAGGTTTGGTTTAGATTATGAATTAAACTAAAATCGTCACTTAAAAAATGAATTATATATTTGTTTTATTATAGTTTTCTTTCAACCTTTCTCTCTCTACTTCAAGTATATTAATATATATATATCTATCTATTTTCTTTTCACAAGTATTTTTTATATAATTTTCTCATATTTAACACGCCATACATAATAAGTATATTTGTACAAATGTCAACGAAATACCATAATTGACCAATGTATTAAATATATAAGATACTTTTTCCTATTGTAAAGTTTTCCAAAGGGAACTTGGTAATAGTCCACTTTACTACCTTATCACTTTTATTGGAAATAGAAAAAGATCCCAAAAACAAAGCATGATAGAATAGAATGAGGGATGTAGGTCCCGTATAAGATATCAAGAGGGTAGGTGATAAGAATTAGGTCATTGAGTCTTTCAACTACAGCCGAGCTTGAGGATTAGAAGTCTTAGCAAGGTAGATTCTCTTACTTCAGCTGACTCCTGCTGAGGCTGAGTACTTTTTTGTCAAGTCACTCTTTATGTCACGTTGAATGATTGCCCATCTCTCTATAGTAAGTTGAATTGTAGATTAGTCACTTGTGCTTGAGCTGAGTAATGACTTGGCATCTTTCTTATCGAGAAGTTAAGATGTAGAGACTCTAGACTGATTAAGCTACCTTTGTTCGAACAAGTAAGCTAATCATACTTTTGTCCGCATCTTCCAACGACATCACCAATACAACATCACCATGTGTACAAAATCATGTGTGGAATTCGTTACATCAATGATTGTTTTCCTTGAATATTCATTTTTGTCCTTTTGTATCATGTACATTACTTCCTTAGGAAATGCCCCTTTTGTCTTTTTCCTTTTAGGCATGTTGCCGTAAATTCTTGAGTATAAATACCCTTTGTACTAATAGCTGTAGACATCATATTGAACATTAATACACTTGACATTTCTCTCTCGTAAACACTATTTTGTTTACATTCTTCTCACTCTTATCTTAACTCTTAAGTAAGGTTAGGTGGCGAGTAACCTCACCGGACCATCTTATACGTCATATCGAGTTGTATCGTGAGTCCTTAGAAGTTCCATTGGTATGTTGTAAGTTCTCAGAAATTCCATTGGTGTGTCGTGAGTTCTCAGAAGTTTCATTGGTGTGTCATATCCATTGAGGCTATTCGCGGGTCTTTGCTTATTTTTTTTTATTGGCAATTATCCTTTCGAATATTCCCCATCATTTCCATTTTAAGCTTTGGCAAGCTTAGACTTATTTAACAACCGGCCTTGTTTGTTCTTGGTCACAATTCGCATTATCTTAGTATCAGAGCGAAGGTTTGTTTGAGTTGTGGTTTGTGTTTAAAGTTCTTTTTATACCTTATTTAGCGTGTGTAAAATAAAGCAAGTTACTGTGTCGTTTGATTGTTGTGTTTGCTAGCTATTACTTTTTTTTTTGTTTATGGAAGTGTTTGTTATATCACCTATTTGAAGAGTTTGAGCTTTAAATCTATGAAGAGAATGACTGACCCAAGTGTGAACGTTGGTGCTAGAGATGACAACAGTGAAATTGTTCACCATGGTTAATAATCTTAGGGAACCCTTAGGAGTACTGACGAGAGACTAGATAAGGTAGCTAATCTCTTAGTAAATTTGACCCGAGTTGTTTATGCATTAGCTTCTCGACCGATTGAGGCTGCATAAAATACACAGTAAGCTACTCAACTTGTTAGAGGTCAGAACCCAACTCGACCAATTTAAGGTGGAGGGGTAAGTGGATGAGTAAGATGAAGGATATACTTGAGGGAACTAGATGAAGAGGATGAGGAAAAGTATTTTCTAGAAGAGCGAGCTAGAGTTCCTAAAGCATATGACCATGTGAAGCTTCAAATTTTAAGTTTCGATAGATCTAGGAGTACTAATGAGTACTTAGAATGGGAAGAGAGAATGGAGCATGTTTTTCAATATTATCAATATGAGGAATATGCGAAAGTGAGAATTGTTGTTGCTGAGTTATCTGGATATGCCACCATATGGTGGAAGAATTTCCAAGCTATGAGGAGGCAAGAGGGCTACTAAGAGATTAATACTTGGCCCAAGATGAAGAGAATACTTAGAAATAGGTTCATACTGGAAACGTATCTGTAAGACACTTTTACTTGGCTTTAGGAGTTGAGATAAGGAGGCCGAACGGTTAACGAATATGTACAGGAATTCCAAATACTCATGATTCGATTTGAAGTAGAGGAGCTCCCAATGTAAACAATCTCTACATTCATCATGGGATCGAGAGGTGATATTCGGGATGTTGTGGACCTCCAACGATTCATCACAATGGATAAAGCCATTAGAATAGCTTAACAAGTAGAGAGGTAGAGAAGGAGCCAAGTACTGACTAGAATGCTGACTAGCTGACTCGAATAGACAAGTCACCGAACTCAGTCAAGTACTAAGTTGACTCGAAAGGTGGATGTCCGAGCCGAGCAAAAAGGTTAACTTAACAATGAAGTGTTGACTCGAAC
Source organism: Lumnitzera littorea (assembly GCA_024138015.1). Lineage (NCBI taxonomy): Eukaryota > Viridiplantae > Streptophyta > Magnoliopsida > Myrtales > Combretaceae > Lumnitzera > Lumnitzera littorea. Next base: position 61,769,954 of record JAMXBB010000010.1, read on the forward strand.
TTATGAGAAGGGATAAGGATTTAGTAGGAAAATGAGCCAAATCAAGTGCTTTAAGTGCCAAGGGTTTAAACATATGGCCACTTAGTGCCCGAATCGAAGAACTATGTTGATAAAGGGAGACATCACGAAGTTGGAGGTAGAGAGTACAGATGAGGAACTCAAGGAAGAGGAGATCACTGCCGAGAAAGAACTCATTGAAGAGGACATGTTTACTAAGGACTTGGATTAGTTGGTCTTGGTTGTCCGACATACCATGAACTTAGAGCCCTTATTGGAGGAGGAGTAAAGGGAGAATTTGTTTCATACCACCTATAAGGTAAATGACCAGGTGCAAGTGTTAATTGTGGATAGTGGAAGTTGCACCAATGTGGCATCAGCCGAAATGGTCACGTAGTTGAAGTTGCCGACCATTGCATACCCTAAGCGGTACAAGTTGTATTAGTTGAGTGATAAGAGAGCACTACATGTCACCATGTAGGTACTGCTGTCGATTACAATTAGAAACTATTCTGACAAGATTCTCTATGATGTGTTGCCTATGTACACCTCGCACGTATTGCTTGGCTGACCATGGTTGCTTGATAAGGGAGTAATCCATGACGGATACAGGAATATGTATGTGTTTGAAAAGGATGGATGGAAGATCACATTGAACCCGATGCTGCCAAGTGAAGTTAATAAACTATAGACCAAACTTGCTCGCGGATTGAAAAGGCTCTAGTGATGAGTAGAGCTGAGCTCTGAGAGCCTTAAAGTTGATACATCGACTGTCATGTTGGTTAGGCGCCTATTGGAGATGAAGGAGTGAAGTGAACTACCATAGAAAATTAAAGAGTTATTGGATGAGTATGCTGACTTGTTCTTAAAACAGTTACTCGAGGGGTTACCCTCAATTCTAGGTATAGAACACTACGTTGACTTAATACCTGGCGTCACACTGCTGAATAAGCCCACGTATTGGATGAGTCTTGAGTAGGCTTTTGAGCTCCAATGTAAAGTCAACAAGTTGTTGGAGAGAGGTTACGTTAGAGAAATTCTCAGCCCTTGTGCTATGTTGGCACTTCTAATGTCGAAAAAGGGTGGAACTTGGTGGATGTGTGTACATAATCGAGTTATGAACAAGATCACAAGCAAATACAAGTATCCCTTTCCTAAATTGGAAGACATGTTGGATAAATTGAGTGAAGTTAAGATTTTCAACAAGATTGACTTGAAGTTTGGTTTAATCTGCATGAAGCCAAGAGATGAATGGAAGACCACGTTCAAGACTCGACATAGACTTTATGAATGGATAGTCATGCCCTTTGTAAGCCCTAAAGTTCAGCCAAGTAACCGTAGGATTGAACTTAGAACCCAAGGTTTAGGGCGATCGGTTAAAAGATCCGATCAAACCCAAATTATAAACTATTGAGAAGAATATTAGTAAAAATGACCCCGTAAACTTAAATTTAAGAAAATAAGTAATAAAATAAGAGACTATAAAATTTTCAAATTTTAAGCATAATAATTGCTAATTACTGAAAAGGCAAATAGTGTAATCTAATAACTAATAAATTATATGTATACTAAAAATTTTAGAATGACTAAAATAATATTTAGAAATGTTCACGTGTACCCCACATGTATTTACGTGTAGATAAAAATACGCGTAATTACCTAATTTGGCTAAAAACTAAGCAAATAATTAAAGAAAATTATAAAATAATTATGGAAAAATTAGAAAAAATCAGAAGATGATAAGCTGAATCAAGATAAGGTCGTGGCAGGTCCAAAGCTGTAAAATAAAAATTAGCCAATAAAAATTGAACAACTTAAAAGTCAAAAATCAAGGAATTTGGACAAAGTCTTGTCAAATTAATGCATAATAATTACAGAAAATGTCTATAAATAGCAGAAAAAATCACAGAGCTCATTTGGGCAGTTTGGAAAGTGAGAAAATTAGAGAGAGTCAAAAATTGAGAGAAAAATTCGGTTTAGAAAAAAAAAATAAGAAAAACTTTGCAATTAGGGCATTTAAAGGGAACCCTTAACAGACGAGCAGCTGGAAGTGGACGGCCACCACCACCACCACCACACGGTGGTGGCAGCGCCCAGGCCGGCCGACAAGGCCACGGCGGCTCGCGGTGGCCGGAGCCACCCAAACTGGTGAGTCCAATTTCCAGCCCGATTCTTGCGTAATTTTGTAAAAATAGTAAATATTATTAGAAAATTATGAATTTTGTTATTCTGAGATATTTTTGTATACAGTTTGTAGGAAAAATATTATTTTGATGAAAACATGTCCCGTAATATAGGGCCCTTAAGAAATCATGCAAAACCGAGCACATTTCGGTTTAGAAATAAATGACCTTAGGAGTGTAGTTTGGAGCTCAAATTTTTTTCTGTAGGATGCTCATGTGATATAGAACAGTGCTATGAAGCCATTTTTTTTAAAATTAATTTTTGAAATTTTTAAGTTAATTTTTAGCCTTAAAATGATGGAAAAATTGGGTAATTTGGAGTTAATTAGGTGATTAGGATATTAATTACTGATTTAGATAGTAATTAGATGTTTAGGGATGTTAATTTCTGATGAGGAAACCCAATCTTAGTCTATGGAGTGTTAAGTGTAAGTAATGAAGGTGTTATGTGGTAAATGCAGAAAATTAGGAATATGTAAAATTGAAAATTAATAAATATGGAAAAATTAGGGTTATTTAGATAATATTAGAGTAAAAATCAGAATAATATTAAATCTGCATTAAGATTGAATTTTAGGTAATTATATAAAAAAAGTAAGATTTTCTCACATCGGGGATAAATTCGATACCCTAATTAGGACTAGTGTGTACCGAATAGCTTAGAATACTAAATTAAGACCTAATAAGATATTTGGATACTCGAGCTTAATGTGATTAATTTCACATTAGGATTTGAGCATGTTTAGGATTTAGAAATCGAACTAAAACCTAATTTAGAAATCGATGCGAAAACCGAACCTGAACCTAACCCTAAACCTAGAATAATTGTAAAAGACTTAATACCTAGATAATTAAGCATATTAAACTTTAAACAAAACCTAACAATAAGCGTTATATGATAAAATGAACTTAGAATATTTATATGAAAAGCTGAAACCACGTTCGTATTATAGGGATGATCGGCGATGGCCTGAGCAAATCGGACCTCGAGTGAGTGAGCGAGGAGTCGAGGTAAGTTGGGATTAATACAATGCTGTATTTTGGAGGCTTAAGATTATGCTTGGTTGTGCTTGTTAGATAGTTGAATGTGTGCATGTGCTTGATTATGGGTAATGCTATGATTCTGTTTGTTGCTCTGGTACATATGGTATGAATTGTATGAAAGGATTGATCACCCTAAACTGGACTTAATTAAATATCCGACTAGTAATCATAATTGGACATGCATGGCAACCCGTTAGGGGAACTTAGGACTCTCTGGCCAAATACCGACCCCTTCGGAAGGGATGGCGCAGGATTGCAAAATGGTCCCTTTTTCATCCTCAGTCGAACTAAGTGACAGGAGAGGAGGTCGCGGTGAGGGTGAAGGCAGTGATTCGAAGGTAGTCGCGGGAGGAGCAAGGTCTCCATTACACAAGCCTGGGTTTGGTCGTGAGCTGTTGCATTAACGGCAACTCCTTAACCCGGATTAGAGTGGGTGCAATTTCTCTAATCTCACGACGGGCCGAACAACATCGTGCGATGGCATTTGCTTGCACATGCATTGCACCTAATAAGTGAATGAAAACCTTGTTGTGTGTATGGTATAGTTTTAAGTCCTCCTTCCCTACTTACTGAGCTGTGGTTGCTCACATCCCTATAGATGTCGTGCAGGTGCTGGCCAAGAAGCGGCAACGACTACTCTAAAGCTAGCAATTGCTGGATCCTAGGGAGTGAGGAAAAACATGTGAAGAATAAACATATATTTTATATTTTTAAGGTTTAAGCTTTTACTTTAGAACTTTTCATTTTTGAATAATGTAATAACTAGGAAATATATTACGGAGAAATATTGTAAATCTTAATTGCAATAACTGTATTATAATATATATATATATATATATATATATTTCTTCACTTTCTTAGATAAATGATTTATTTAAATTACAAACTGTTTCCTTCAAAATGGATTAGTCGTGGATGCCTTGTGTAGATCAGGTCTAAGATAGCGGTTGTAAGGCCAACTTCTATCTTAGGATGGTTTACACGGCAAGGGCTGTTACGACTCTGCCTCTTCGGGGCGTGACACCCTTCAACTTATCGAATGCTCTGATCACTTTCATGAGACTAATGAACCATGTGCTGAGACATCTAATAAGGAAGCGTGTCGTGGTGTACTTTGATGACATCTTGGTTTACAGTGCCGATATGCTGAGTCACTACAAACATCTTTGAGCGGTTCTAGATATCCTTCGTTCTAAGAGACTATTCGACAATCTCAAGAAGTGTTGTTTTTGCCAAGAGGAAGTGGTATTCTTAGGCTACGTAGTAAGTGGAGGAGGCTTATGAGTGAACGACGAGAAGATTCAAGCAATTGTCGAGTGGCCAACTCTTACTACTTGTGCTGATGTAAGAAGTTTCCATGGATTGGCTTCATTCTATAGACGATTCAATAGGAATTTCAGCATCGACTTTCAATGGGGAGAAAGGGAGGGGAGGAGCCTTGTCGAGATAAAGGAAAGATTGACCTCTACCTCGGTATTGATTCTACCTAACTTTGAGAAAATATTTAAGCTAAAATGTGATACATTAAGCATTGAAATAAGTGCTATCCTAATGTAGGAAGGCCAACCAATTGCCTTCCACAGTAAGAAACTTAGAGGACCTTAGTTAAATTACTCCGTGTATAACAAAGAACTCTTGGTGCTGATCCAAGCACTGTAAGTATGGTAGTACTATTTACTATTAAGAGAATTTGTCATATATATTGACCATGAGTCACTGAGGTACCTCCGAAGTCAAACCAAGTTATCGAAGCGACATGCGAAGTGGATTCAATTCCTTGAAGGATTCAATTTTGTAATAAAACACAATCAGGGAAATAACAATGTGGTTGTAGATGCTCTTTTAAGAAAACATGTACTCTTGAGTGAACTGTAAACCAGATTATTTGGGTTTGCAAGCATCAAAGAGTATACTCTAGGGATCCACACTTTGGACCTGTATTTGTGTAATGTGTTGATGGAAGAACAATAGATGAGTACCATGTGGAAGAAGGCTATTTATTTTGAGGAGGAAAATTATGCGTGCTGACCTATTTATTGTGAAAGTTACTAAAGCCTATAGTGGAGGATTGTCCGTACATTTTAGGGGAGAAAAGAACATATGAATTGTTGAGTAGTTGATTCTTTTGGCCAAGAATGATACGAGATGTGCATTGAGTCATTGAAAGCTATACTATGTGCAAGAGGATTAAGTGTTAAGCTGAAAAGGAGAAAGCAATGCCATTACTTGCTCCAATAAAGCCATTGACCGAACTAAGCATAGACTTTGTTCTCGAACTATCATAAACTGTTTGAGGCAAAAATTCTGTAATGGTTGTCGTAGATAGGTTCAACAAAATGACACACTTCGTGCCTTACTCTAAGACTAACAACGCTTTAGCTATTGCTTCTCTTTTTGTGTAAGAGATTATGTGGTTGTACGGCGTGTTGAGAAGTGTAGTCTCCGATAGAGACTTGAAGTTCTTGAGCCATTTTTGGAGGACCTTGTGGCGTCAGATTGGGACTAAACTATTATTTAGTACCTCCTATCACCCCCAAACTAATGACCAAATAAAGGTGGTTAATTGCACTTTAGGATCATTGCTCCAAACTACAATGAGCAAGAACTTAGCCGATTGGGACGTCTGCTTGCTAGTGGTTGAATCCACTTACAATTAGATAGTACATGACACCACCAAGGAGATACCCTTCGAAGTTATCTATGGTTTTAATCCTAAGTTACCCCTCAATTACACCTCTGTACCTATGCTTGTGCAAGAGGACCTTGACGCGAAAGCTGGGGCACAATCCTTTTAGCACATCTATGACAAAGTCACTCAACATATCGACCAAGTTGCTAGAAGAATGTGAGAGAAGGCCAAGTGTAGAATGGCTAAACAATTCCAGCAAGGAGACTTAGTTTTGCTGCACCTTAGCAAGGAATTGTTCCTGAGCAAGAGGAGGAACAAATTATTTGCAAGAATTGAAGGACCCTTCAGAATCCTCTAGAAAATCAATAATAACGCCTATAAATTGGAGCTGCTCGAAGACTATGGGGTTTTTGGAACCTTAAACATTACTGACCTCAGTCCATATCACCTCGATGGAAAGCTGATTGAAGACTGTTTGGATTTGATCTCAAATCTAAATTAACTTGGAGGGAATGATAGGAATTGGGCTATTGGGTCTTTGACATACAGCTGAGCTCGAGGATTGAAAGGCCTAGTAAGGTGGATTTTCCTACTCTAGCCAATTCTTACCAAGCTCGAGGACTAAAAGGCCTGGTAAGGTGGATTCTCCTACTCTAGCTAACTCTTGTCGAAGTTAAGTACTTTTTTGTTAGGTTACTCTTTATGCCGAGCCAAATGACTGCTTATCTCTCTATAGTAAGCCGAATTGTAGATTACTCACTCACGTTTAAGTCGACCAATGACTTAGCATCTTTCTTGTTGAGAAGCTAAGATGTAGAGACTCTAGATTGACTAAGCTACCCTTATTTGAACAAGGAAGCTAACTGTACTTTTTTCTGCATCTTCCAATGGTATCACCAATACAGTATCGCCACGTATACAGATTCATGTGTAGAATCTGTTACACCAATGATTATTTTCCTCGAATATTCATTTTTGCCATTTTGTATCTTGTACATTACTTCCTTAGGAAATGCCTTTTTTTGTCTTTTCTCTTTTAAGCATATTGCCTTAAATTCTTGAGTATAAATACCCCTTATATTAGTAGCTGTAAACATTAGATTAAACATTAATATACTCAATATTTCTCTCTCGTAAACATTACTTTATTTACATTCCTCTCATTCTTATCTTAACCTTTAAGTAATGCTAAATGGTGAGTAATCTCACCGGATTATCTCATGTATCATATTAAGTTGTATCTTAAGTCATCAGAAGTTCTATTGGTGCGTTATATCCATTAGAGCTGTTCATGAGTTTTTGCTTACTTTTTTTTTTTTGTTCGCAATTATCCTTTCTCACATTTCCCATCATTTCCATTTCAAGATTTTAGCAAGCTTGGACTCATTCAATGACTAGCCTTATTTGTTTCTCATTACAGTTTACGTTGGGGGGGAATTGATATTTTTTGCAAAAACTAAAAATTTTTAATTTCAAAAACAAAATCTCTCTTAATAACTTAAATGGCGTGATAAGTAGTTGAAAATTGATTGTTTAACTTAAGGCACGAATAATAACAATACAACCAATAAAGATAAAAAAGTCAATGAAGTAGGGAGAAAGAAGACCAGGCAATTGTTTTATAGATCTTCGACCTTTACTTATTACTCTCTTCCAGCTCCATTGTTAGGGACTTGGTCCTCTACATTAGTATCATTCTATTAGTCTAAACTTTTTAATAACCAAAGATCAATGAGAGATTATAAGGATGTCTAGTCACTTTTCTGTCCTATCTTACTAGCTTCTTCCTAAGTTATTCACAAGACTCAAAAAACTCCTTAATCCTCTCACACTAAAAAATACAATGTCAAGAACTTTTACAAGGAAGGTAAAATAATATAAACAAATATCTCTTTACAACTTTCGCACAAAAGCAATAACAATGAAATAATAAAACTAATTTCGCTTAATTTTTGACAGTATTCCTTAGTGTTCACGAGAGAGATTTTGAATTTTAGTTCTAATTGTCACCTGCTATTAATCTTATGTAGCTTCTATTGATCTTGGATCAACCTTCATTGTAACAGCTAGAAAATAGCTACTTTTTAATATTTCTCCAAGTAAATTTGATTTAAACATAATCAATTTTGTTGTTGGAAAAATATCCCATGAAAATAGGAACCAATTATTTGAAATTTTGATAACTTGAACTAAGTTGATCCTGATTCGTTTCTTTATTGAGCTTGAGTTATTTGATAATTACTACATGAGGTGATTTGTTCTAATCCTTTATTGATTTCGTAGAAATTGAAAAATACATTTTAAGTAATAAGGATAAGTATGAAGAGATATGAACAAATCTTTCCTATAATTTGTTCTTCAGGAAATAGTCTAACATATCTATCGTAAACAAGTTTTCTTCGTTTTCTGTCCCAAAATCCTCATAAAATATCAGGTTGGATTTATCTAAAATATTCAACCTTATCTTAAACAAAATGTCTTCAAATTCAAGAATTTGTTTCCAACAAAACTAAGTTATAATCTTATCTCAAGAAATTATTGAAAACTATATTCAAATTATTGAATACAATTTTGTCCAATAAATTCTTGTATAGAGATCGGCAAAATTTCTTGAACTTGATATATCAAAATTCCTTTTCGGTTAATAACCTTACTGAATTTAAACCTTAATCAATCTTACCAAGACTATCAGAAAATCTTCTTCCTAAATATATTGATCAAGCCTTAATCACTCAATTTGCAATTTTAATTCTTGAGCATTATTTCTTTTTAAAAAATAATCTAACTTAAATCCTCATGGATTTAACTATCTTAGTGAAATGAAATTAAGTATAATTTCCTAATATACCCAATAAGGTAGAGTTAAGTCTTCTAGCAAATTCGTCCAACTTAATTTATTTAAGTTATTCAAAAAATGACTTAGAAACAGTAACTAATCACAATACTAAATGCAAACTATATTGTTATGATCTTTTGTTGATATAGTTTCTGATATATATTTTAACATACATTTTGAATGGTACAAACTCAAACATATTTTTCTCTTAATACTTTTTTTCTTTAGAATATTTTGCATACTCAAAGAGCTTATTAAGTTCATTCTCATCTTTTTAATATCATCAAAATATATTAAGAGAAAACTCAATATTTGGATGAAGGTTACTTTTAGGGTTTGGATTTGACTCAGGAAAAGTCTCGATGGGCTTATTATGAGGCATTTCGAATATCAAAGTTCAAAGAGGAGAAGAAGAGAGGCACATACCGTGATGATTAAGAAATATCTTGAGGGTGAAATCTAGCATCTCGTCTAATATAGTCTTGGGCTTTGGACATTTAGTGAGAGTTGCATAGTTACAATATTTTTTTTAATATTTAGGTAAATTGTTTGGTCTAGATTAATAGGTATGGTTCGGATTCGTGTTTGAACCAAAGTGTAATCCATTTAGGAGGGGTCATGGGCTAATTTAAACATCAATTCGAATTATTTGAAAAAAAAAATCCGTTATCTTTTTTTGTTTTTTTGATTGGTTTTGTTTGTGGTTTGATGTGATTTAGATAGTCGTTCTTTCTACCCCTTGCATGTAAGCCTATTATAGAAGAAATAAAATCAGATTTGAGGTGTTTCAAATATTGCCATATGAAGTTAATAGATAGAATAAAGTTACTAATTGGATAGCTATCTATAATAGGAGGTGGATATATCCCCTTGATTGGCAACATAACTGCCCATTTGCCCTTAGGCTACTCCAAAATAATTTCGTTGATTGTTCTTGTAGTTTTGATTCTTGTTGTAATCTGGATGATCATGGATAGTTATTATTGGAAGTTTATGTTTGGGTTGGAAAAAAAATTGCTATTTATATCCATCTTTAACGATCGGTCAAGATTCAATTTGCAACATTCAAATGCAAAAAAAATTGAATATGAGTACATTGGCATTTGCTTTCATCGATTCTATTGTTATTGGTCTATGTGCATTTTTGTCTTGATTTAACTTAACTTTCAATATTTTGTAAAGAGAAAATATAAGAAAAATAAAAATGTTCAAAAGAGATTTGCATGGATTTGTTAGGAAATTAAATAAATAATATTAATGTTTTTATGCACCTTTTTTCATAAGATTGCGATAAGAATCAAATTTTTTTAGAAAAAGAAAATCCTATTTTAAAGTCTTAAAAGTGAAAAGAGGAGTAAGAAACCAGTCTCGGGGAGATCTGATTCCAGCGGATAGACAAAAACCGGTCATGACTCGTGAGAACGTGCAAAGCAGCAACGAAACAATCGAACAAAAGTAAAAAGAAAAATGTGTGACGTGTCCCCATTTCTATGGAGAATCAACATCCTTCTCTTTCCTGGATTAATTTTCGCAACATGTTATTGACCCTGAGCACCCAATTTACATCTAACTTTCTCATCGTCAATAAAAGAGTTTAAAATCGTGGTGGACCTAGTACGCGTAATAGCCAAAATTCAGCGGTCGTCTATGGAATAATTCACAAAACCGCAACAAAGCAAGATATCAAGTAACAAAGATCGCGTCTTTTGGTACAATAATCAGAAGATTGTCCGACACCTTCTCATGATGTTGTTCATGTGATGACTGAGAAACCCATATCCTTAAACAGGTAATTATTGCCCAGGAAAAAAAAAAAAAAACCCATCTTTTCATTTTACCATAACTTACAATATTTAGATGTTCTTTTCTGGAAATTTACAAGCATTTAGTAGTCCTACTATATAGACATGTTCCTTTGAAGCTTTTTTTTTTTTTTTTCTAATAATGATTTTCTGAATTCTGTCGTTATAGATGGGTGAAGGAGAAAGCATGGTAAGTGATGTAGAGAAGAGCAGTGCCAAAACAAGGCCTAAGTTGACACTACTCCCCCTTATTGCTCTAATTTTCTATGAAGTTTCCGGGGGTCCGTTTGGTGTGGAGGATTCAGTGAGAGCAGGAGGTGGTCCTCTTCTTTCTCTCCTTGGTTTCTTAATTTTCCCATTATTTTGGAGCATCCCAGAAGCTCTTATCACTGCCGAACTTGCCTCAAGTTTCCCTGAAAATGGTGGGTATGTTGTTTGGATATCATCAGCGTTCGGCCCTTTCTGGGGTTTTCAAGAGGGGTTCTGGAAATGGTTTAGTGGAGTCATGGATAATGCACTTTATCCTGTGCTGTTCTTAGATTACTTGAAACATTCATTTCCCGTATTTAATCTTATGGTTGCCCGAATTCCCGCTCTTTTAGGCATCACAGCTTCATTAACGTACTTGAATTATAGAGGATTGCATATTGTTGGTTTCTCTGCGGTTTCACTTGCGGCTTTTTCGCTTTCTCCTTTTCTTGTGATGGGTATCCTTTCAATTCCTCGAATAAAGCCAAAGCAATGGATAGTGGTGGATTTCAAGAAGGTGGATTGGAGGGGATATTTCAATTGTATGTTTTGGAATTTAAATTATTGGGACAAGGCAAGTACTTTAGCAGGGGAGGTTGAAAATCCAAGCGAGACATTTCCAAAGGCACTGTTTGGGGCTGTGCTTTTGGTTGTTTCTTCGTATTTGATTCCTCTGCTAGCTGGGACAGGGGCCCTCAATTCTCCAAGTAGCGATTGGAGTGATGGATACTTTGCAGAAGTAGGATTTCTGATTGGAGGACTTTGGCTTAAAGGATGGATTCAGGCAGCTGCAGCTATGTCTAATATGGGTTTGTTTGAAGCAGAGATGAGTGGTGATGCCTTCCAACTTCTTGGGATGAGTGAGATTGGAATGCTTCCAGCAGTTTTTGCTTCAAGGTTAGCAGTTCCTCACTATAAAATGCTTCAAATAAATTTGTGTTGAAACCTACTATTTCTTGGAGCTTGCAGTTAAGTTTCAAAATGCACTAGGATTTGCATCTCCATCTCTATCAGAAGAAGCAATTCCTGAGGATACTTGCCATTAGAAGAAAAATGGGAATGATTCTATGCAAATGTATATTTATAGAAAACTCAAGTTTGGTAACTTTCTTAAATAAAATTTTTATATTGTTGCAGTCTTAACACCTCCCATCATTGTCAAAACATACAAAAGCTTTAGGAAGGATATACTGCATGTATAATCCCTCTTGATGGTATTTGAGAGAGTAGTGAAGACGTGCCTAGACATAGGCTATTCATGCGTTTTCATTTTTGGGCATGCCTCATGAATTTGTGTGGAATAATTATTAGCCCGCAGGTTTATCATTTATGCTTTGCACAGTAATAGGCATGATATATTGTATAGGACACTTGTTTGAAAAATTATAACTCCTGCTATAGTTTATATTATCTTACATGAGCTTCCAAATACGTCACGTTAAGTTTTGTCTGACATGAAATCATATTGCTTTTTTGCTTGACTTATCCAGTCCTGCTATTAACAGGCTCCATAAGAAAACTAATTCGAGTTTCTTATTGACTGATATTTGAAGTAGACTTGATACAAGTGTGGGATTGACTTATGTACTAAATTTATAGTAGAATTCTGCATAAACTTACCAATTTATTAATAAAGCATCTTCCATGAATGTGCAAACCATTTCTTCGCCTGATAATCTCAATTAAATTTAGCCCACAAAAGTTGATTTGGTTTCACCTTCATCCATCCTGAATTAGAGATTTTGGCTGTTTCAGAGAAATTTCATGTTTGTTTCATTGATTCATCCTGTAGGTCAAAATATGGGACACCTACCATAAGCATATTGTGCTCTGCCACTGGTGTTATCTTCCTGTCATGGATGTCTTTCCAGGAAATCTTGGAATTTCTGAATTTCCTCTACTCGATAGGAATGCTTCTTGAACTTGCGGCTTTTCTCAAACTAAGGATTAAAAAACCAGACCTTCATAGACCTTATAGAGTTCCCTTGGAAACGTTTGGTGCAACTGTGCTTTGCCTGCCCCCTGCATTGCTTCTCATACTAGTTATGTGCTTGGCTTCCTCCAGAACATTCTTAATAAGCGGGGCAGTTGTTCTGGTGGGTTTCCTTTTACATTTCATTATACTTTGTGCAAAAGAGCGGAAATGGATTAGATTTGAGGTAGAGCCAGTACTTCCCTCTGCTCACGTTCCTGTTTCTGAACCACTTGAGACGAGGTTACAGACAGAAGTTGTGGATGAAGCAGCCATTGGCCTTCTTTCAGCCTCTTCATCTACCAAGGAAGGGACAGAATCCTCTTCTATGGTTGTAGAAGAAGACTTGAAGCTAGAATAGGCCACTGTTGTAGTTATATAGATGGAAAAATGCTTGTGGCTTGTAGATTCACTGGGTATTATATGGCCAAGGCCAACCCTTGTAGATTTCATTGATGAGCAATGCCAAGTGTAATTACTCTACAATATTTTCGGATAGAAATACTAGACATCTCACACACCAAAAATTGTGCTTGATTTCCTGACTTTCCCATGTGCAAAAAACCTGCTTTTTCTCATCTATGATGTAATTTCACCTTTCTAAATAAAGTTATTGCATGTGGTTTTTGCTTAAAAGAGTATTTCTTGAAAGTGCAAATATACCTATGCAGTTCTAAGGCATTATTTACCATTTTTCTAAATATGTTCAGAGATACAGCCCTTGCCTTGCTAAGTAGTTACTATAATTTTACATTGGCAAATTACTGCACATAGATTGAAGGAGAAGAGACAGCAGCTTTAACATGTCACCCTAAAATCTTTTGTACTAAAATATCTACTTGTTGCATAATACCTAGTTGTGACATTGGACAAAGCCAATTTTGATGGCCAAACCACCTAAACAGCTGACAGTTGTTTTTGCACTTTGTTGGGTAAACTTACAATCATTGTCTCGGTCTTACCCAACTGTTTATCTTAACTAGACGCATATAAGATTTGGGGAAAAATAAGATACGCAACAAATGCAGTTAATACACAAAATACCAATTTTCCAAGAGCCAAGTTCCAACAAGGGTCAAATAAGTTAGAAAAGATCGAGATAAAAACACTAGATATGGATATGAACGGAAAATTTCATATCCCTCTATATCTAACCGTACAACTCAAGTCAGGAAAAAACAAGTATTACTTTGTGTTTAGTTGAAATCAAATCAACATAAGTTCCAAAACTATCAAACTCTTTGTTACCTACTGAGACTAAGATTTCTGAACTCTTTTTGATAGGAATATTTCACTACACGTTTCAACTTTTCATGCTGCACTCTGTTGTTTCAGGTTACAGTGTTTGCTTTTTTCAAGGCTAATAATGTATCTGAAGCATTACTAACAACTCAATGAGAAAAAATAAGCTTCTTTCCTTTCTAAATATCAACCAGCCTTAAGTTCATAAACAACTTGAGGTTTCATCCTGCTTCCTTTCTGGTATTTTTACTTCTTAAAAGAAAAGGTTCAGAAAGGGTCAGTAGATAGACTTGAGCTGCTGATTAAAGTTATTAGTCGTGACTAGTTTGTGTTAACAAGATATGCAAAGTATACACGTTTTTTTCAATTAAATTCATTTGGGTTCTCTGATCTCACTCCTGATATTGCCCAGTTTCACATGATGGACACCAGCCTGAAAACCAACTCTTAAGAATAAATCTCAAGGCTGCAATGACTACTTTCTACTTGGAAAAACTCTTAGAGGTTCATCAACATTATTGAGACAGTGATGTTTTATCTTATCTTCCAATCCGAGATTTCATACTGGCCAAATTTAAAATCTTTTGTCCGTGCAACATTCTTCTTCTGTTTCTCTTTTTCTTTTCTTTTCTTCTATTCTATTTTATAACCATAGTGTTGTACCAGAAACTACGTATATATATCAAGTCTTGGTCACAAAACTTACCAATTTAATAAATACGATTCCCTTTGATGTGGATATATACAGTAGATTTCAAAGACCACCAACTAGTTCTTGCTAAAATCTGCAAAATATATAAAGCTTGAACATCTCCCAACTTGAACTGGAAAATAAAAATTCAGGAAAAAGGATGAAAAAAGGGAAAAGGATGTTAAGTGTAGGAATGTGCTCATTTAAGAGAATATCTTACACCAAACATACATAAATGAACAACTAGTCATGTTTGATTATTTCTCACATGGAGAGATCAAGCATCCTTCAAGTTCAATCCCTGAAATGACATAAGAAAATAACAGGTTGGAAAGGTCCATTTTGCGATTTCTTAAATCCTCATGGTAAAAGATTCTATATATGATTAGTAATAAGATAACTAGAACCACAAACTGAAAGAACCATCCATTTTATATAAATGGAAGGAGCTTTCTGTTTCACTTTTTCCTTGTCAAATGTGTTCTTTTCCTTGTAACCTACAACGGTTCCATCAAAGAATATATACTAACATCAGTGTTTCTCACTTGGCAGAAGAAAAAGCTAGAAACCTTGCACTATATAAAGAGGTTTGTTTCAACATATCTCATAACATTGTACTCAACACTCCATATCACTGGCATTAACACAAATTCAAAGTTAATGGTAGCAGTCATAACTGCAGAAAACAAGGTACTACTGCTAAGGTATGAGATCTAACGTTTTTTGAAGCTGTATGTTAGGGAAATTGTAAGGAATAGTAACACAATAATTCCCATCAATAGATGGCTATTGTTTATCTAGTTAGATAGCAGTTGGAACTTCTTTACTCTTCACTCTTGCACTACCAAATATAATGTCCTTACTGGATTTCAACTTTCGTTGCTGATGAACTATTCAGTATCAATCTTTTGATTTTTAGGGAAAACAGAAAATTTTCATAGAAATTTACTCATTAGTTAGGTGGAGTTCCCTTTCTTGGTTGTAAAAAATTCATTTTCAATTAAATACAGCTCCTCTGGACCCTTTAATGCCACTGTAGATGCTCTCAAGGCAAAGGTGTTGAGTATAACCATGTAATCCAATTTTAATGGTTTCCAAAAACATCAGAAACATGCCATGTTTTCTTTCACAGTTCGGACTATCATTCTAGTAACTGATCTCGGGAATACTGAAACTAATTGGAAGGAAAAGGGGAGAAATTCCAACGCCATTCCTCTGTGCTGGACTCATGAATGGTAGTTTATGTAGGCAGGTCAAGCAGTCCTATCATCTACCCTTCAGCAGATTCACCGGGACAAAGCAGCATAAAAAATGTGAGGAGGCAATAGCTAAAGATGATAAAGGGAAGAAGCCATCATTTTGGGTGCCACATCATCGGACGGGCATATACTTCCCGCAAGGACATGAAAGGGTGATGAAAGAAGTTCCTGATGGTGCAGCTTCTAATATTGAGACATTTTGGTTCAGGAACGTTGATGGAGTGGATAAACCGGACCCTGATATTCCAAATACATAACTGCTATTCTTCTATGTAGTGTATGCATAAGGAATCGTAGCAAGAACTTTTGAAACAATAAAGCACATTGTATGTGGTAGTCAGCTCATTATGGAGCGATCAACATACATCCTTCCGTATGATCTGGCAACAAAGTTAATATATGTTGCACGAAGATATGAATAAACCTGTAATATGTAAGCTTAAGTTATTCATCGCATGTGAGATCTCTTTTAGGAGGTTATGTATGTTGTCTGTATTTAAATTACTTGCTATTTGTTTAGTCACGTTTGTTTTCTTTTAATATTTTGTATTGCTTTGTTATCGATAGACGGGTCACAAAATCGTGCTAAAACCATATTGGGGAAAAATAACAATATTATATTAAGATAATCTCTATAATACTGCTAGTTGAAACTAATACCAAAATTATTAGACTTGAAATTGAGTTTTGGAAATATAATTACAAGTTGTGCTAGAATTGGGTACTGGATACCCACTTACTTTCTTTTGCTAACAAAGTGGGTCTTCAAATCGGGTTTTAAAAACCTAATTTCTCCCATATAAAATTGGGTGCTGAAAATCGAATTTTCAAGTTGCGAAAATTGGGTGTTCAACAACCGGCTACTCTCATCTAGTAGAAATTATGTCTTAAAACAGGTTTATTTCAAGTATACTAAATTGAGTACTGAATACTCGATTACTTTCATATAGGAAGAGATTGAAATTGGATATTGAAAACTCGATTCCAAATTGTACTGAAATTTGGATGTTGAAAATTTAATTAAGGTATTTTAAACTCGATTTCTAGTACGATACTTCTAGGATGACTTCCAGTGAAGCCCTATTTTAGGGAATTTTTTTCAAAATTATAATCTTATTTTCTTTTCCCCTATAAAAGGATGAGAATACAACTACAAAAATATTTTTCTTACAAATTTAGATATCTAAAATATCCTAAATTTATAATTATCTATATCTTCTAATTTTTTTCTTTTGCAAAAATTGAAAAATTCTCATCGTGATAAATAAATTGTATTTCCTATATATTTATCCTAAAAAAATTCTAATTCCACAATCGATATTTAAAGCGTAATTGTGATCAGATTAACGAAAGTAATTTATACAAATTTCATATTTAGAACTGAAACATATCAGATAGTTTTTTAACTTGTAGATTAAATAGATAATAAATAAGATACATAGCTAACACAAATAAGATATTATTAAGAAATATGAAAAAATAATAATCGAAAGAACTTAGTTTTACATGGAGGAAAATGGTTATACGAACCATCACTTTTGAGAAAAGGCTTCAATAGTATTAATATATTCTGTAGATTGGTAAGTAATGTATGTGTATTAATAATATATTAACACGTGAAAATATAATTGGTATTTATTTAAAAAATATATATATTTTTATTTCAAGTATTTAAAAATCATTTATATTTAATTACTTTTGAGAAAAAAGGTTTTAATAGTATTAATATGTTACATGAATTGATAAGTGACGTACATGCACTGATAATATATTGATACGTGAAAATATAATTGGTATTTTTTTAAAAGATACACTTTTTTATTTTAAGTATTTAAATATCATCTAAATTTGTATGGCATTCCTCGAGCATGTATATAAGGGAGTTCTTAAAGTAGGTGCTTAAGATGTAACGTTAGCATTTTAAGTACTTCTTCATCTAAGCATCCATTAACTTTATAAATGATTGTTTTAAAAAAAAAGTTTCTTCACTATTATTTAATTATTTCTTAAGTCCAATAAATTTTCTTTTTTTTTTAAACCAACGCAGCATCTATTTAATGGCACTTAACACATTGGTCACATAGTCAATGTGTTAGAAAAAATAAAGTGGAGTATTACTTTTTTGTCAAGCAACTTCTTTAAATTAAGCATTTATTCACAAGTATAAATTCTAAAGGACAATAGATACTTAGTATGGATATTTATGCCAAACTTCCTTATTTTTAAAGAGTAGTGTTTAAAATGTCATATTAGCATTTTAAATAACTTACCATCTAAGTAATCCTTTATTTTTAAGTAAAGGTTCTTTATTTTTATTTAATTATTTTGTAAATCCCATAAAATAAAATAAAAAGTAACTGAAAACTAATTAAAAAACTATTTAATATACTAAGTAAGTAGAACAAAAAATTAAAAAATAAATTAAAAGTAACATAAAAAATCCATTTTCCAGGAAACACCTCTTACTATTGAAACAATCGAACACCCCAATGGTCTTAGTATTATTCTTTTAGACGAAATTAAAGACCGATTGACATGTCAGGAGCATTGGTTGGACAGCATTGCAGTCCTGATGCTTGATCGCAGGTTGGGCAGGACTTGGGACCAATTCTACTGCTGTGGGATTACCATCGTTAACAAAGATAGAATAAATTTTACTAGAGAACCAAAAACTTAAACTAAGAATGAATAAATCAAAGAATTAAAAGTCATTAATTGCAAAATCATCTATTATACTCCTCTTTCCACTGCTAAACTAATCAAATATTAGGTCACCGATCATATATATTTGTATAAATAAATAATTTAGGAAACGATAGTCTCAAAGCGGTGCAATCCATCTAGCTCCGGTGCAAAAACGTGGTGCCCACCTCTTCTTCTTCTGCGGCACTTTCTCGGCAATGGAACTTTCGGCCGCTGCCTTGTTGATGGTGTTGGAATTATTATCATCCACAACGTTGTGTTGTCCTCCTTGATGGGGTTTGGAACCATTGTTGATTTTAGTCTTCTGGGTCTGTCCCAAAATATCAAAGCAACTGAACCTGGAATTCATCTTTACTACGCTTTTTCTGTTTTTGAAAGAAAAAAATTTTAGGAACAAACTGGAAATTTCGGCAAGATCTTGATAAAAGAAAGAGAACGGATGTTTTTGGGAGATTTACAGGTGATTCTATAATGTATATACATATACTTATACGGTATAGAAGGGAGAGAACGATCGGTTTAAAGTTGTTAAAAACAAATCCCTTTTAATTTTAAAAGTATATAGTTAATGATCTGTAAAATATCTTTCTCTTTTCTTCTTCTTTTTTCTTTTTTTTTTTTTGAAAGATAATGTATGATTTGTTTTTTCAAATTATTATATCTGCACTCATTACAAGCGATCCTTACCCTCTATAACTCCAAAAATGCATGTACATAGAAGATTTAACTCAAAAGTTATAGTAATCTTTTAGATTTTAGAAGGTTAATTGCAATATCTAGACCATTCTAAAAAAACCAGTCCCATATTTCTTTACGAGTCTTAAGAAACAAATTTATCTTTAAGTAGTTGAGGTAGGAGAGATATTCTCATAATGATGTATATTGGAGATCGAGTTACTATGATGAATACCTTTTGGTACATCTATTAAGAAGTAATGGCTGTATAAGGCTTTTATATGGTGCTTATAATAATGTCAGATAATTGTGAGTCATACCGCCGAAATCTAGAGCTAAAACTGTACTCTAAAACTTTAATCGTTTCCCGTGAGCTTCGATTTTATTTTTGCTTACTAATTTCCGAAGATTGAGATTAATTTAAAAGATTTTTTCATCCTACATATATTAAATTAGTATTTTTTGAAATCAAGGAGAAGAAAAGAAAGAACAAAATGGATGATAGGTAAAAGTACGTAAAAGAATAATGCACTATATATATACAATTCTTCTTGATGGTATTTGAGGGATAAATATTTGTTGTTTTAAACTCTCTCACTTGAGTGTATTTCCATACATTTGGATGAGAAACCAATACATAGTAATAGAAATTTATCCTACAAGATCAAGTGTATAAATGTGATTAGTGGGGCAATGCTTGAGATAGAGAGTTCACAGATATTTATTCGTATTTGAGAGGGTAGTAGTGAACATGTGGCCCATATATAGGTGTATTGTATATATAATGCATTTAAAAAGGAGGCCGAGATAAAAACAAGCCTTTCGTGGTCACAAATGGATAGTCTGAATTATTTTTTAAATTAAAAAACACAGGAACATCTACCTCATGAATTTGTCTAGAAGGATCATTAGCTTGCAAGTTTATGCTTTTTTTTTTTTCTTTTTCACAATAATGTATGATATATTAAACGGTAAATAACACTCTTATATAAAGAATGATATCTCCTATTATAATAGTTTTTATTATTTTCAATGACCTTCATCTCATTTAAATTTTCTATCTCTTTAGCTGATGAAGTGGTTATTGAGTCTACCTTGTGTGAAGTTTTAAATGGCATGAATTGAAATTCCTTTTTGCTCGACTTACTCAATCCTATTATTAAATAGATTCTATAAGAAAATTCATTTGAGTTTATTGTAAAATGATGTTCGAATGGAAAGTAAATTAGGTGTGGGATTGCATATATTATATAAAATTTAGTGTATTTATCTACATATATTCACCAATTTATTGATATTTTCATGAAAGCTCAAACCATTTCTTTCCTTGATGATGCCGATGAAGCATGGCCCTCAAAAAGTTGATTTAGTTCCATGGTTACATATGTAAACTAGAGATATTGGCAATTTACAAGAAATTTCATAGTATTTTCCAATGATTTACCCTATAGGTCAAAGTATGGATCGCCTACCATGAGCATCTTCATCTTATGCTTTGCCCCCGGCTAACTTTCCTTCGTAAATGTCTTTAAATGAAGCTTCGGAATTTCTGGATGTTCTCTACTTGATAAGAATACTTGTCGAGTTCGCAGCTTTTTCTCGTACCGAGGATAAAAAATCCAAACCTTCATAGGTGATATAAAGTCTCCTCGGTGACGCTGGATGCATCCAAGCTTCACCTTAACCTTGCACTGCTTCTCATTCCAAATATGTCCTTGGCTTACGCAAAAGCAATCTTAATAAGTGGGCCAGTCATTCTGGTGGGTTTCCTACACTATAGTTTATGCTAAGGAGTTGAAATGGATTAGATTTGAGGTAAAGCCAGTATTTCTATGTGGCAATGTTATTGTTTTCGAGCCTACTGAAACAGCAGGACGTCGTAGATAAAGGCAGCCATTGGCCTTATTTCATCTTCTTCAACTATCGGATAGGCAGAATCCTTTGCCATAGCATGTCATTCTTAAATCAATGTAAGTAGAAAAATGCTACACCCGAGTTGCAGCTTGTGGATTCATAGAGCATTTTATATGGCCAACCATTGTATACCTCATAGATACATAATGTCAAGTGTATTGGATAGAAACACTTCACATCTCACATACTGATAGTTGCGATTGAGTTGCCATTTCTCTTCCCCACGTACAGAAGCATTATTTATCTATTTAGTTTGTTCATAGCTATAGTCTTCCTATTGCTAACTCTGCTATTATATTTTTACATTGGCAAATTGCTGCATATGGATAGAAGGAGAAGAAACAATTGCTTCAACATGTTACCCTGAAATCTTTCGTTCATTGCTAGTAGTAAAAGATCTGCCTATTACATTTTTTGCCACTGTCTAGGTAACCTTACTGATTACATTGTTGTCTTTACGCAACTATCTGTCATAACTAGACATAAATAAAAGTCGGGCAAGGGTAAGATATGCAACTAGCTAACCAAGACAAAAATTATAAATTTTCTGGACATCATATTGCAGTGGAAAACAAATAAGATATGACAAGACATAAATAATAATAACTCACATAAAAAAGATATTTAGACAATTAGAACCATCCTTTTAAATTGATCAACATCGATGAAACTGCCAATCTCTTTGTTGTGTATTAGAGGCTTTTTGGCCAACAAAATGAGTAGTTCTTTATTGATGATTAACTGTATTCAAACTGAATACAAGATGAAAAGTTGGCTATATTGAAAGGGAAGTAACTCAAATATTAAAAAAGAAGAAGGTGCTTTTGGAGATGGAATGGGGAGTTAGACTACCAATCTAGTGAGCACATTCCTCCCCTAACAAGTGAAGCAACCTTATAAGTGGCTTCATTAGCCAATCTACTTAAAAGAAAAAAAAAAGAAAGAAAAGAAAATAGACCATGAGTCAAAAGCCAATTAGTGATGTTGTACCTCTAAGAAGAAAGGCATGGAACTCTAATGTAAACAACATCAAGGTCCATAAAGGAGTGAAATAAATTCTGACAATTTGTTACAAAAAGAACACATCCATTTTCAAATTTGGCCACGGCTTTCAAGGCTAAAAGAAGGGCTTGACATTCTATTGCTTCAAAGCTTGGCGAGATAACAACTTTTGCTTCATAGCCTGCCAACGGTCCTTGTAAACTTCTAACAACAACCCCAATCTTAGAACGTTCTTCCAACACACTACAGGAGCCATCAAAGCCCAATACTAAGTCTACTTCTAAAGCAACCACATGAAGTGGAGATTCAATGCAAGACATAGAAAAATGTAAAGAAGACCCTTTTACATAAAGATGATGCATTGCTCTCACAATAGAAGAATATTGTGCAAGATCTACTCCATGAGACAACACACCATTCTTTTCACCAAAAAAAGGCCCCAACTTTACCCTATTTCTACCATAATCAACCTTAACTAACACTTTTCCACTACAAGATTCAAACTTTAAGCCCTTTACAAAGTTGCCATGCCTAGATCTTTCAAGCCTTAGCTGACACCTACTACTTCTAAACAAAGAAGTAGTAGGTATAAAAGATGCACATTTACTATTAAGGGTGAATGTGGTTCGATTTCATACAATTTGCTCTCCTTTACCAAATTGAAGTTGATATAACGGTTTAGTTAGTTTTTGAAATCCAACCTAATCATATAGTTTAGTTTGTAGATTTTTTGAACTTAATAAAAACGGGTTCGATCTAATTCAATCCATAATTTGAACTGTTTACGTCAAATTTTAGCTAAACATTTTTATCTCCATAGCATATTTTCCTTTCCATTAAGTTTTTATATGTTTTCAGTTAATTTCTTATACATTTATTATGTGTAATTATGCTTAACAAAAAGTTATACAAAATCTTAATAAACCTAACTTAATTGGACAAGGAGAATAGACTTTATTCTAATGAATAATAACGAGGAGAGAGATGTAGAGTTACCTGTTTAAAAGTGGTATGAAAAAGAGAAAAAAGATACTCTAAAGACTGGAAAAAAGATGAGAGACACGTAAAGAGTACTAAGGTAAATCCTTTGATTTGAAAACATATAAGAAAATGATAATTTAAAAAAGGAGAATTTTTAAATGTGAAATTTCATATGAAATTTATCAACTTAATCTT
Source organism: Lumnitzera littorea (assembly GCA_024138015.1). Taxonomy (NCBI): domain Eukaryota; kingdom Viridiplantae; phylum Streptophyta; class Magnoliopsida; order Myrtales; family Combretaceae; genus Lumnitzera; species Lumnitzera littorea. Next base: position 61,793,328 of record JAMXBB010000010.1, read on the forward strand.
AATAATTAACCTAAAAATAAGAAAAAAAAAGGACAAGATATGAAAGCTCTCCATGCTTAGATCTTCAAAACCTATTCCGCCACAAGATTCAAACTTTGAACCCTTTGCAAAGTCACCTTACTTAGATCTTTAAACCCTAGTTGATACCTACTACCTCTAAACAAAGAAATAGCAGGTAGAGAAGGTGTACAGTTACTGCTAACCTCATCACTTTTACAAGACAAAACACCTACACCATTCTTCAACAAGCAAACCTTAGGAAGATGTTCTCTTTCTATAAACCAACTTGAAATCTTACCTAGGGTTTTAAAAGGACTAAGCTCTCAAAAACTAAAAATCGCCTCACACCTTTCTTTCCATCTAAACTAAGCCACTTCCACTAACCTTCTCTACTCGTCACATCTCACCCTTCTTGATAGATCATTGGAGTAGTCATGTCTTTTTACCAATCCATCACTATTGACACCTTGCTCTTATTGATGTAAATCCCTAAAGTAGCGAACTACACAAAGTTTGTTCAATCACAACAAAGTAAAGCATGCTTAGGAGATTTTAACTCACCACAGAACTGATAAAAGAGATAAGGTAAATCGTCGCATTGGCAAAGGATTACTACTATAGGAAGAGAGTTTGTTATTACCCTTTAGAAAAAATGGTAGATCTTAGGTATGGATTATTGCAATCACAGAAGGTCTCATAGTATTCTAATAAGATTGATAAAAAAAACCTAGAAAACCATTTGGATTTGGTCCTTAGGAGTCTTTAATTGAAACACTGCAACTTTATCTCACCACTACAAATTTCATTAATTTCATTAGAAATAACCTTATCCACCCAACCCATATAGTATCATCAACTTCTACTTCCATTTAATCAGAAAAGATTATCAAAATACTCCTGCTTCTTATATATTCTTACAATTCTACAATGTGTCCATTTTCTAACTCTAAGTGACATATCCGTAGAAACTCCATTTTTAGCCCTCTCTTTATTTTTCAAAATTTTTTAGGATAGGGTAAAAGGTCCTAATGTAGGAAATATAGAAAAAAATACAAAAAGAGAGAAAATTTATAAAAAATTACCAAAGAAAAATAGAAAATTTAGAAAATCTAAATAAAAAGTAAAAAGTAAAGTATATATATATATATATATATGTATATATAAAATAAAAAAGCAACCAAAACGAAAGGAAAAAGGGAAATTAGGATTTATGCTTTAGTGATTTTCATTTTCATTTTTATTTTTTAGGTATTATTATTATTATTTTTAAAAATGAAGGCCTTGATTGAGATCCACAAGGGTAGGCACTGTTGTGCTTGTCTTTTTAATTTTGCTTAAGCACATGCATTGCACACATTAGCTAGGCATGTCCACATGTATGCCATACGTGTTTGGACGCTTTCTTCTCTAGTTTTTTTTTCTCACCTAATTTCTTCTCCTCCCTCGACTTTTTTCCAGCCTTTTTCCTCTTTGGTTAGCCACTTCAATGTCATTTTTTTTTATTTTTTTCTACACGAGTTCACCCAATTAATGGTGAAATCGTATAGAAAACGTGGCCTAGTTCTGAATAAATCTTAAACTTCGTCCAAATTCAGTTAAAATGCAACATTAAATTGGCTCCAAAAAATGGAAAAAAAGCTTAAATTTTGGCATCCCTATTTATGGGCAATTTTTCCATTAATGAGCTTTCCAAGCTTATTAAAGTTAGGCATAGTATAAATATGTCTTAAGAATCATGTTTCAAACACAACAAAGCTTTGAAACACTTGGGATAAGCTAAAATTGGAGCTTTATTTCTCTAGCTTGCCCCATTTCTCTCTTTAAGAATTCGACCTTCACAGCTGTTTTTTAGGAAAACCACCACCACAATTGAGCTCATAGTAGTCAAGAACCTCAAGCCAAACCATTAGCTTGTTCGTTAGCCACTTATCGAGCCCTATTCCGGTTTTCCTTAATTTATTTTATAATAAGTTTAACTCGCTTAATACAAAATAGTTAATATTAAATTAAGGAAATATTTTTCTTTAAAAAATGTTTTAAATTTTTTTTTTAAAATTGGAGTTGTTAATCAGTTACACTAGTAACAAGTGAAATTATGGTTTCCGGATGGGAAAACCCTAATTTAGCCACCAGTCTGCAAATATTTTAAAAATAATATTCAGATTTATGTTAGTTATCAATTTATTATTTAAAAAAAACCCTAAAAAGATCTAATTTTATGAATTTGCTTAAAAAAAAAAATCTTAACTAACTAAATCTTTTTGAAAACTCCAATTAAGATTTTTTTTATTTAAAAAAAATCACTACATGCTAAAAATGATTTTTTCTAAATCCTAAATGCAAGATTTAATAAGATATGATGTAGATACATATCTTTTTCGAATATATGAATTTTGGAGAAAAGATATGTAACTTTATCTAAAAATGTAATTTTGATAAAAAAAAAAAAACAATTTAACTAAAAAAACATGAAATTTATCAAAAAAAAAAAAACTACCTTATTTAAAAATTGTAAAACTCATTAATCTATTAAAATTTATCATAACTTGCACTAAAAAAATAAGTTAGTAAAACGAAGTAATTAATTAAAAAGAAAAAAAAATAAGTAACTAACTAAAATAATCTATTCAATTACTTAGGCAAGTTAGATTGCACATGTGTTTGTGAAGTGATCAGACAATGTAGTGTGGGCGACATGTGTGAATTTGGATAGTGCAGCACGTGTGTGAATCTAGTTGGTATTGTGCAGCAAGGGGTATGAGTGTTAGGTCATGCAACGGTGTGTGTGTGAATTTAGACAGTGCATGGGCATGTGAGGATGTGTATATCCTGAAGTGGACGGTGTATAGATGTGCTTGTTTATGTATTGTGCTGTCATGGGTATGTATGTTTGACTTTGACCATGAGTGTGTGTTTGTATGTTGACTAGTGTCTAGCGTGAACTGTATGTGTATAGGTGAGGGATGTGAGTTGTAAGTGTGTGCAGTGAACTGTGAATTCTTGGCTGTGTGATGTGTATTGAATGTGACGTGGTAGGATAAGTTTGTGTGTGTATTGAAATTATGTAACCAAGATGTAAATTTTATCTTAAAGATATGAATCTTGATAAAAAATATGTTATTGTACGTAATCTTTGTAAAATTATGCAATTTTTAATTAAAAATGCAAATTTTGTAAAGATATGCAAAAGAGACAATATTCTTTTTTTATAAAAGACACAAATTACATAAAAGAAATGCATTTTTAATCAAAATATGCAATTGTCAAAAAGAGATAAAACATGCCAACTTTTAGGAAAATATGCAATTTTTCTAAACAATGTAATTGTTTTAAAATATGCCATTCTTTAAAAAAATGTAATTTTGGTAAAAAAAAATGCAATTTTCACTAAATATGAAAAAAAAACATGATTTTTAATAATGAATATGCAAAACTATGAATTAATTAAATAACAGGAAGACCTGTAAAAAAAACCCATGTTAGCATCTACGCCATACAAATAAACTAATTAGACAATTTTAAATAATACCAATTTTTATAACATGTGTATATTAAAAAAAACATAGATTAACGAATAATAAAAGAACTGGCAACACTAATAACTATAACTAAGGACCTACAAAAAAATTGACGAAGTCAATATACTTAAATCTAATAAACTAAAGTAACAAAAAAAAAAAACTAAAAGAAAATAAAATAAACAAAACCATTAAAGGACAAAGAACCAACTCAAAACACATGTGAGTCAGATCAAGTTTAAAGAGGACTTGTACATAGATCTGAGTCAGACTCGAAGTGCTAATTCGGGTTGGGTCTTTCTTCTTCTTCACTAATAGCCACCGTCCAATGTCATACGGGTTGATGTGATCATGAAAACGAATAGGAAATCATACTTTCGTGCGATTTTTATATTAGTGAAAACATGTTTATGACTAATGCCTTAAGGTAAAGTAGTGGTTTTGAGGAGTTTGGTGGTGATGGATTTTACAAGTTGTAGTGGTGGATGTCTTAGGTTGCGTGTGATACTATGTTTAGGGTTAGGATGGTTTTGTATGTGCATGGGTCACGACCAGGGTTGGTTTGTCATAGACCTGGTCATGAGTGGCTTGATGGTTGTGTAGAAGGTTAAGAATGCATGTGTCTGCTTTCAAGTTGTGTGATGGTTAAGTATAGAGTCGACTGTTGGTTAGGAGCAATCGTGTGTAGTGGGTATGGTGTTAATATCGTGGGTGTGAGAAAGAGGGTGATCAAAAGTACGAGGTTGCTATCAATGCGGAATGAAGTTGGGATTAGGAATTATTGAGTTGATGAAAATATCTTGAAATAGATGAATTCCCTTTTGTAAACAAGCAATTCAATCTTTTGGATTTCTTTAAATCTTTTAGGATAAAGATTCAATCTTGATTAGAGTTTAATAAATTTAATTTTTTACAAGATTCAATGATATCCCCTTTAGATTTGTTGGTTTCTTCAATAATTTAATCGTGATTCTTTTTAACCCACAAAAACATATGACTTGTTTTAAAATAATTATAGCCTTTTAATTTTAGCCAAAATGCACATGCTAACCATTTAATAAATATAAAGTCTTATTTTAATTATTCTTGATAAAATTTTTTTCAATTAGATAAAAATCTATTTAAATATTTTATCAGGATTTTAATGAAGCCTAAAAATTTTAAAGATTCTAAATTTATTAAATCGCCTATATACTTTTGGTTATTAAAATTACTTGATTTAACCTTAAATAACTTATTTGACTTTGACTCTTATGACACTTTTATTTTTCAATTTTTTTGTGTTTATTTTTTCAAATTTTCAATTTTTTCTTACTTTTTTGATTTTTTTTGTAAACTTGACCCAAAAATAAAAAGAGAATAAAATTAAAATAAAGAGTAGCAAAAAATAGAATGTCTACAATATCTTGTTTGGATATCATTAACTTTTGGCCCTTTTTGGGGTTTCCAAGAGGGGTATTAGGCATGTACTTAGGTCAAGTGTATATGAGTAAGGGATGGTGATGCCTTATGACCATATATAGACACAAAAAGATAGAAGGAAAAAAAAAAAAGAGTTAATGTTAGGTAATGTGTCTATATGTGTGTATTCTATATGGAGTATGTTTCTCGTGTATGTTATTATTTTAATATGCAACATATGTCTTTAGGTCTGGTTGGTTGCATAATTTCTATTTGTGATTGCAAGTGTAGTCCCATAGTTGTAAATATTTATGGGTAGATTAGTGGGGTAGTTACTTGATAATTATGAAAATTATATATTTTTATCTTGACTTCACCTTTTATATGCATTTTTTAGTAGAGGATGTACATGAAAAATGGACCAAGAAAGCACGTGTCCATGACATTTAGCACATACATTGGCTAACCCTCCACCTTAAATTGTCTTAACCATTAAGCAGCCTATAGTTTATGCCATTTACTTTGAAGCAATGCTCTAATCCCAATGTTAGCACTTTTATATTGAAGAGTTTGTCTAACTTTACATTATAAATATTCTAGATAAGACCATATGAAGTCACATTACAAATCTCTAGTGTCGGTATTTCATGCTATAGTTGAACTTCTATAAATTTATACTTGATAAATTAATAACTTCTCTAAATATTGTCTTTTTTTTTTCCCCGATCCTAACTTGGGCGAGTTTATAGAATTAGTAATCCCCTCGCTACCTAGGCGCCAAAAAGGGTGGGGGCTATGGGTTGGTATAGTGATGGGTGATATCATAAGTATGTCTCCTAGATGAACTCCTAGTGGTCTGCCAATCATAGACTACAATAGACTTGCAAAAAACCTACTATGGTTTAGCCAAAAAGAGCCCTTCGACACTCAAGCAAGTGCGAAGAGAAGAGAGCTAACTAATAGGGAGTTCTTAGGACAGTAGAGAAGAATCGATCCCTTTACCTAAGGATCTTACTCTTATTTATAGGTTGGAAGTACTGGCTTGCGTGGACACGTGGTAGAAGGAGACTGGACAGTGTAGAATCTAAGGAGGCGACATTGCCAGTACTTGATGGGACAACTTTCCTTTTACTAGTTGGTAGGCCCTTAAGAGATAGGCTTGTCCCATTGGCAGTGGGTGGCAACCTTAATTCGATGGCTAAATAGTAGATTGTGTAACAGGTAGTCATTTAGCATTTAATGAGGAGAGAGAAGGTAGACATAAAGCGGATAGCATGTTCGGTTCGTAGTCCAGTGGGCCCTTTGATCATGATCCTTAAGGAGTTGGATGTGAGCTTCCTCCCTTTGAGCATTAGGAATGGAGGTTGGGTGCTTCAAGGAAGAGAGCTTCTAGTTGGCTTAAGCAAAGAGCGAAGTTTGCATTAGCCTGAGGTGAGCATCTTGACAACTTGGTAGGCTTATGAAGTCTAGACTGGGCACCTTAGTGAGCTTGGGCTTTTAGAACCTTGATGGTGGCATACGACTATTGATTAGTAATATCGATAAATTAATAAGATAATAATTTTTAGGAAGACCCTCATATATATCTATTGTCTAATCAATATTACAAATTAATAATTCTTTAAAATTACAAGCATAACTAAAACAACTTAGTAAAATATGAATTTATTGTTATTTGTTTTCTCTTATTGTATTTTGGCTAACTTTCAAATAATATTTTTCATCAAGGCACTACTGTAAATCTTTTTGAGTGTATATGGGTTGATCTTTGTTGTACTCACATGATGCTACACGTATTTGATCGGTCATAGTTGATTTTTGGATGTCTTTTAGACGAGAAGCCGTCGTTAATTATGATTTTAAGAATTTTTTCTATGTTGTTCTTGTTCATATAGTAGTTCCCTTTATCATCATCCATTGAATGTATTTAGTTATAGTATAATTGACATATAAATATAAGTAACTTGTATTGAATTTTATTTAATTAGTTAATACAATGAATATTGTTTAAGTACTAAAAACAATAAATACCATTTTTGTACTTATTTTCATAAGTATATGTGTACATTGAATTTTCTTTTTAATTAATTCACGAAATATGATTAATATGTTAGTAATGTACAATGACTTTTTATATAATTAAATTTATATTAGTTAAATTGAAAAACCACTCTTTAAATTGATAAATTATTACCTCACTAAATCAATAAAATTTCATGGTTTTTTTTTTATTTTTTATTTTTTGAACAAAATTCATGGTTGCATATGGTTTTCTAGTATTTATTTACAAATCCATTGAAGCTTCTAGCCCATGGATACAATATGAAGAGAGTCACGGTCAAAATCCAAGCAGCCTGGTTGAAGTCCAAACGGGTCAGTCCAGCTCTCCAACTTAAACATGGCACGGACCAGCAATATCTGAGGCCCATCCCGTCCACGATTGCAGAATTGCTCGACAACACTGCAAGCACACGCAAACCCGAACGTGTTGAAGCCGATCCCTACTTCAATTCTTAGACGTGCCAGATGATATATTAAACTAAGAAAGAAACAGATTTGATTCGGTGAGACTTAAAAATGGAAATTAAGGAAAGAAGAATGTTGGAAATTGATAAAAGTACAGACACGAGGACCTTCAGATGACGGCCGAATTCATTGTGACACTCTTCTAGATTATCATTGTAAGTATACCTAATACCAGAAATAATAATACCTGATCCTGTAACAAGGGGTTTTAGAAATGGGTTAGTGGAGTAATGGATAATGCACTTTATCCTGTGCTGCTCTTAAGATTACTTGAAAGTTGAAACATTCATTTCTACCATTTAAGCTTATGCTTTCCCGGATTCCCTCTCTTCTAGGCATTGCAGCTTCATTTACTTGGCGTCTCGGGGATTTCCCTCGTGGGTTTTTTGCTTTTGCCTTTTCTCGTTATGGGGTTTCTTTCGATTCCCCGAATAAATCCAAAGCAAAGACTAGCGGTGGATTTCAAGAAGGTGGATTGGAGGGGATAATTCAATAGGAGAACTCCAAAAAAAAAAAAAAAAAAGAAATCATAATTAGAGAACCTTTCAAAATTATTACTAAAAGGAGATAATGAAGACCCGTTTTAATAGTATACCTTCTTCTTTTTATTATCTTGAAAAAGAAAGCACATTAATAAAATATGTCTTTTTCTTACTTTTTAAAGAAAAAAAGATACATTTTAATAACGTGCTTTTAAATAGAACACATAATTTAAAGAAAGTGCATTTTTGAGATGCGTTTTTAAATGCACTATTTGAAGTTGTGATTTTAGATGTTTGCTCTTGTGCACACACATATAGGCTTTTCTTTTTTTTTTTTTTTTTCTTTTTCCCCCGATTTTGGACAGTCTAAGCCGTTTCTTAAAGTTAAAAAAGCATCAACATCTGCCTCAAGAATTTGTCCACAAGGATTATTAACTTGTGGATTAAAAAAATGCTATAACATGATTGGTTGCAGCTTGTGGATTCACATCACAGGGCATTACATGGCCAACCCCCGTATATTTCATTTGATATATGATGTCCAAGTGTGATCACTCTGCATATATTGTTGAATAGAGATACTTCACATCTCACACACCAGTAATTGCGCTTCTTGAGTTGCCAATCCTTTCATGTAAATAAACCAGCTCTCTCGTATTTTGTGGAAATTTCACCTTTCTAAAGAAAGTCACTGCAATATTTTTTATTCTAGAGTATTTTTTCTTGCAACATTATCTTTGCTTAGCCACTGACAGTGGCTGCATGAGACATTGCATATATCAAGTTAGCATAAACTTAACACATCCTGATTTAAGTTGGCTTTATCACAAAAGACGAGCACTTTAATATATGGGATTCCTTTTGATGGGGAAGTGGACGGTGTATTTTTCAGGTCACCAACTAATTTTTGCTAAAATCTGCAATAAAGGCAGGGCTCATATAACTCCCAACGGAGAGTAAAAATTTAGGGGGAAAAAAAAAAAAAAAGGGAAAATGGATGGTAAGAGTGTGCTTACTTAAGAGAACATCTTATACCAAATATAACGAATGAACAACTTGTCATGGTCGCTTTATTCTCAAACGGGGAGATCAAGCAGCCTTCAAATCCCTGAAATGACATAAGAAAGGAGCAGGTGGGAGAAGTCCATCTTGTGATTTCTTTGAATTCTTATGGTAAAAGGATCCTAGATATGATTGAGTAATGAGATAACAGGAACCACAAATTGAAAGAACCACCCTTTGATATAAAGGGAAGGAGCTTTCTGTTTCCCTTTTTCTTTATCACATGTGTACTTTTTCCTTGTATGGTTCCATCAACGAATATATACCAACATCAGTGTTTCTCGCTTGACAGAAGAAAAATTTAGAAACCTTATTTTACTGTATAAAGAGGTTTGTTTCGACATATCTCACACCTTTGCACTCAAAACTTCATATCACTGACATTAAAAACAAATTCGAAGTTCATGGTAAGAGCCACAATTGCAGAAAACAAGGTATTACTGCTTAGGTATGAGATCTAACATGTTTTCGTAGGCTGTATGTTAGGTAAATAGTATAGGAATCGTAATTCATTAATTTGCATCGATAGCTGGTTATTAGTCTCTATCTAGTTAGCGGTAAAGACTTACTTTGAGGTGGTTGAGTATAGCCTTAATGTAAAGAGTATTGGCTATTAACATCAACCATATAGTTTATTGATGACAAAATTCATTCGGTTTTTAATGTACAACGGAAGAGTTGGAAACATGTCATGTGTTTCTTTCATAATTCAAACCAACATTCTTGTACTGAACTCGTTGATACTAACACTAGATGGGGGAAAAAAGGGGGAGAAATTCCAACACCATTCACCATGTTGCACTCATGGATGGTTGTTTATGCAGGCAAGTCAAGCAATCCTTTCAACAACCCTTCAGCAGATTCGCCGGAGCAAAGCAGCACAAAAAATGTAAGGAGGCGATATCTAAAGATGATAGAGGAAGGAAGCCATCATTCTGGGTACCACATCATCGAACAGGCATATACTTCCCACAAGGACATGAAAGGGTGATGGAGGATGTTCCTGATGGTGCAGCTTCTTGTACTGAGACAGTCTGGTTCAGGAACATCGATGGAGTGGACAAACCCGACCCCTGATATTCCAACTACATAATTGCTAGTCGTATATGTAACGTATGTATAAGGAAATCATAGCATGAGCTTTGAATTCGGCAGATTAGTGTGCCGAACAATAATACACGATTTATGTGGTACTTAGCTCATTATGGAGCAATCGATATACGCTCCGCTATATGATCCATTCAATATACATTCTGCTGTATGATCTGGCAACAAAGTCAATATATGTCGTATGAAGTATTGAATAAACCTATGTTGTGCAAAGAAATAAATAAACCCAGTGATATGTAAGCTTATGTTTCACTACAAGAAATCATTTTAAACCTTCGCTTTAATCTGTGTCATTTGTTTATTATATGTATTTTATATATATCAAACTGTTTTTTTATTTTCAAAACCACTATAGTTTGGTAGCGTAAATATGGATCTTCAATAAGATGAACTAGGTTTGAATAATCTTTTTCAAGTTGTTATATAGTTGGAAATAAAAAAAGAAGAAAAGAAAAATCCTTTGTTTCTTAGCATCCGTGTTTTCTACTTTTATTTATATTTTTGTAATCATCCCAGCAAATCTTATAATTGTACTAGAAAGATATTATAAAATGAAAAGATAAGTATAAATATATTTTTTCTTTAAGAATTTAAAATCTAAATAAAAAAGAAAACTATATAGCTAGATTTGTATTAGTTATATAAAAAAGCACAAAATAAAATCGTCTTCTCATTTTGTTAAGTGAATTATAATCTTCTATGCATTTACCCTAAAAAATATGCAGAGTTTCTCTGCTCAACTTTCATTACCCTAATTGCTATCTTTAGTATAATAATGACGAGATAAAAATGAAACCGTTTTAAAACTGAAATAAATTAGATAAAACGATGTATTTCAAACAATTGTTGATCATATACAAGGGAATTTCACCTTTCTAAAGAATGCTACTGCATATGAAAGGGGAAAAAAGTAAAGCAAAAGCACATATGGTGAGAAAAGTAAATCCGGGAGGGATTTGATCTCTTCAATCTAGGGATACTATCGAGTTTTCTATAGAGTATTTGTTAAAAATGCAAATGAAGCTATGTCATTTTAACGCATTATTTATCAGTTTTCTAAATCTATTCAGAGATATGCTCCTTGCCTGGTTTAGTTGCTATAATACTTTTACATTGACAGGTTACCACATATGGGTCGAAGGAACAGAGACAGCTGCTTCAATATGTTGTCCTGAAATCTTATGTTCATTGCTCATAGTGAAACATTTGCTTGTTTCATAATACGTAGTTGTGATATAAATCAGTTGGGTAGAGCCAACTTGGTTGGCCAAACCACCAAAAAAATGCTCATGATGTTTTTGGCCCCTGCTTAGGTCTCATTTTTACCTAACTGTCTATCACAACTAGACATATATGAGATTTAAGTAAAAACAAGATACACAATAAACACAATAAGACACAAATTACAAATTTTATATGATACTAGAATAAGGATAAATACCTCCCTAAACTTTTACTTTGGTGTAGATTACCCTCCTAAACTTCCAAAGTATGGTTTTTGGTCTCTAAACATTCGTAAAGAGGGATGTTTACACACCAAAATTAAAGTTTTAAGAGTTATTTTGAATTTAAGAGATTGTTTATCAATTTATAAAAGTTTAGAGGACTAAAAACTATATTTTAGAAGTTTAGGAAAGTAATCTGCACTAAAATCAAAGTTTAGGAAGTCTTATGCAATTTTCCCTTAGAAGTTTAAATATCATTATAGTAAAAGTTATAAATTCTCATTTACATGTTAATTTCTTAATAGATGAAATGGGAGGTTTACACTAATCTTGTACTTGTTCTAATGAACTCAACAAAGAATATTTATAAATTTTTAACTTTTAATAAAATATTAATTAAAATACTGTATAGCATACACTCATAAATGTTTGGATTCAAAAAAATTTACAATATATAACATCATAAATCACCACAAGTAACGAGAAATATTGAAAAGGCATTTCTGACATTATAATCGAAGCCTAATTATAAGTATGCGGGAGCACGTAGGTTAATATGAAAATAAATAAGTGATACTATGAAAAGCATAAGCACATGAACACGAGGTCGGTAGGTATGCAAATATGATAAGCCTGGCACTTGAAAAATATGAGTACACAAAGCACGTAAATTTAGGTATGTGGGAGTACATGAGTTGCCATTTACCACTTCTATATAAGGAGAAATGCTGTCTTTGTTTTTAAGGTTTAAGGTGAGAAACTAAAGCAACATGCTAACTCTTTTGATGACATGGAGATATGGATATTACCAACCATTAAATTTTCAACTGCATTAATGATAATCACAGTTTCCTTTGTTTCTCTACTTACTTTGTTAACTGGGTTTGCTGTTTGTTACAATGCTTTTAGGCAATCCATTAGAAGATAGTAGACTTAAGCCCCTTACTTGGTGGAAATGATACCAGGTCATATTTTTATTGTTGTAACAAATGATAGCAACACATCAAATACGTGCGCAATATTCCATGAAGATTATAGTAGGAGAAAGGCTCTAGATTTTTCCTTATCAACATGAATTTCATACCCTTTTGTGTGGATTCATGGCTTACTCCTACAAGGACATTTTGTCCCATTTGTAATCATGATATAAGACTTAGTACAAGTGAACCACCGACATCTAAAAATACTGAGAGCTAACTGGTAAGAATCATGGATGCTCTTTCACTTTTCATCTGTTGTTTATTTTTCTTCTTTTTATTGTATAACATCTTTTACATCAAGTCCATTTGTAGCGATGTATTTGCTAAGGAAGGAAAAGGTGAAGGAAGTTACCCATTAGTTACACTTTGCTTAGTTGGTAGACCATCCCATTGACCTATGGGAACTACTTAAAATGGCCTCCAACCTAAAATCATATATAATTGTGTTATAAAGATCCTAATAAGTGAAATCCAGAATTGTGGTCTCAGTAGGAAAATAGCTACTCTAGCTACTAGAGTTAATATGTTGGTAAGAATGACAAATTGACTCAAGCACGCGCTTAGGCATTTGTAGGCTCAAGCCTAGGCATCCTAAGCATAGGTGGGTGAAGAAATATGAAAGCATGACTGCATAAATACATATGGGGTTAAGCACGAGCTTGTGAGGCACAAATGGTTTGTAGGTTGCATAGATACAAGCATGTAAGCATGCAGGTGGCACGTGGGCCTTTTTTTTAATGTAATGTAAAAGTAGTGTTTAACTAGTTTTATTTTGTTGAGAAATCATTTAATTAATGTATTTAGCTTTGTTTTAGTAGAAGCATGTGCATAAATTTTGACGTATATTCATGAATATTGTAACAATTAAATAAGATTATGGTAAAAACTTCAAATTCAAATTCACATGTATCATAAATTTTAAATCTTATTATAAATATTTAAATAGTTAAGTATCATTATAGTCATTTACATGTTAACTTCTTAACAAATGAAATAGGAGGTTTACATTAATCTTGTAGTTGTTCTAATGAACTTAACAAGGAATATTAATAAATTTTAAAATTTTTAATAAAATATCGATTAAAATATTATATAATACACACTAATAAATGTTAAAATTCAAAAATATTTAGAATATATAATACTATAAATCATTGCAAATAACCAGAAATATTGAAAAAGCATTTTTGGTATTATAGTCAAAGCCTAATTATAAGCATGAGAGGGCATGTTGGTGACATGAGAATATATGAGTAGTATACAAGAAGCACGAGCATGAGAGCATATAGGTCGATTAGTAAGCAAGCACAATGGACCTAGTACACGAAAAGTATGAGCATAGAAAGTGAACAAATTTAGGCATGTAGGGGTATGTGAGCTACCTGTTTACCACCCCTTTATAAGGATATATGTTGTCTTTGTTTATGAGGATTCTAGTGAGAAGCTGAACCAATATGTTGACTCCTTCGATGATGTGGAGAGATGGATATTCCCTACCATTAAATTTTCAACTGTATTAATAATAATCATAATCTCCTTCGTTTCTCTACTTGCTTTGTTAGTTAGGGTTACTGCTTGTTACTATGCTTTTAGGCTATCCATTAAAAGACAACAGACTTAAGGCCTCACCTAGTAGAAATGATGCAACTCAAATTTTTATTGCTATAATGGACAATAATAGCACATCAAGTACTTGCACAATATGCCTTGAAGATTATATTGTAGGAGAAAGACTCTAAATTCTTCCCTGTTGACACAAATTCCATGCCCTTGTGTAGATTCATGGTTTACTCTTAGGAGGCCATTTTGCCTCGTTTGTAATCATGATATAAGGTTTAGTATAAGTGAAACACCAACATATGTAAGTAATGAGAGCTAGCTGGTAAGACTCATGATTGCTTTTTCACTTTTCTTCCGTTGTTCCTTTTTCTTCTTCTTATAGCATGATGACATCCTTTACATTAAGTCCATTTACAAGGATATATTTGTTAAGGATTGAAAAGGTGAAGAGAGCTACTCATTAGCTACACTTTGTTTAGCTGATAGACCATCCTGACAACCTATGAGAACTGCATAAAATGGTCCTCCAACTTGAAAATCATATGCAATTGCACTGTAAAGATCTTAATAAGTGAACTTTAGAATTGCGGTTGTAGTAGGAAAACAGCCTTGCTAGCTACTAATGTTAATATGTTGGTAGGCATGGTAAATGGGCTTAAGTATACAACCTAAGCACATGTAGGCCTAGGCTTGGATGGCTTAGGTACTGGTATGTGAAAAAATTCGATAGCACTAGCGCATACGAGCCAAGTATGAGGGCGTAAGACCTAAGCATGTGAGGTACGAATGGTTCATAAGTTGCTTAGACACAAGCACAAGAAGTATGCAAGTGGAACGTAGACCTTTTTTTAGCGTAATATAAAAATAATGTTTAATTAGTATTATTTTGTTGACAAGTTAATTAATTAATGTATTTAGTTTTATTTTAGCAAAAGTATGCATGTAAAATTTCACGTGCTTGCTTGACTATTTTAATAATTAAATAAGTTTATGGTAAAAACTTTAAATTCTTATTTGAATATTGTTTTATAGTAAATATTTAAATATTGAATATCATTATAGTAAAAATTCTAAATTCTCTCTTACATGTTAATTTCTTAATAGCTAAATTAGGAGGTTTACACTAATTTTATAATTGTTTTGATGAACTTAACAAGGAATATTAGTAAATTTTTAAATTATTAATAAAATATTAATTAGAACATTTTATGATACATACTAATAAATGCTTGAATTCAAAAAAATTTATAATATATAATACTACAAATCTCTGCAAATAACTAGAATGTAGAAGAGGCATTTTCGATGTTATATTTAGAGCCTAATCACAAGCATATTAGGGCATACGATCTAACAAGTGAATAAATACGTGATATGAGAGAAGCACGTACACAAGAGCATGTAGGTCGATAAGTACATGAATGCAATGGACCTAGCATGAGAAAAGTACGAGCACATAAAACACGTATATTTGAGCATGCGGGGGTATACGAGCTATCCATTTACCACCCTTATATAAGGATATATGCTGTTTTCATTTCTAAAGATTCAAGGGAGTAACTGAAGCAATGTGCTAACTCCTTCAATGATGTGGAGATATGGATATTACCAACCATTAAATTTTCAGCCATATTAATAATGATTGCAATATCTTTTGTTTCTCTTCTTGCTTTGTTAGCTGGGGTTGTTGCCTGTTATTATGCTTTTAAGCAATCCATTAGAAGATAGTGGACTCAAGCTCCTTGCCTTGTGGAAATGATGCCAAGTCATATTTCGACAGCTATAATGGACGAATAGCAGTGCATCAAGTACCTACGTAATATGCCTTGCAGATTGTAATGAAGCAGAAGAGCTCTAGATTTTTCCTTGTCAACATAAATTCTATGCCCTTTGTGTAGATTCATGGTTTACTCCTAGGTAGCCATTTTGCCCCATTTGCAATCATGATATAAGGGCTAGCACAAGTGAAACACCAACATCTAAATGTGCTGAGAGCAAGCTAGTAAGAATCATGAAAACCTTTTCACTTTTCTTTCTTCGTTTCTTTTTCTTCTTCTTATAGCACGACAACATCCATTATATCAAGTCCCTTTGCATGGATATATTTGATAAGGATTGAAAAGGTGAAGGAGCCACTCATTAGCTGTACTTTGCTTGGCCGTTAGATCATTCCGACAGCCTAAGGGAATTGCATAAATGGTCCTCCAGCCTACAAATCATACACAATTGCATTGTTAAGATCCTAATAAGTTTGAGTCCACTAAAAGTTTGAGGTTTCATCCAACTTGTCACAAAAGACTGAAAATTTTATAACTGGGAATCCTTTTGATGGGGATATGGACGGAAGATTTTGCAGACACCAACTAATCCTTGCTAAAATTTGCAAAGCTGGAGAGTAGAACAAAAAGAAAAAAAAAAAAAATGGAAAAAGGACACAAAACTGGTAGGAATGTGCTCATTTAAGAGAACATCTAACATTACACCAAAGAAATATGAAGGAACAACTCATCATTTTCGCTTAGTTCTCACACGGAGGGATCAAGCATCCTTCACTCTCTGAAATGACGTAAGAAAATAACTGGTGGAGAAGTCCATTTTGTGATTTCTTAAATCATTATGGTTAAAAAGATTCTATATATGATAATGAGGCTAACTAGAACCACAACTTGAAAGAAGCATACCTTTGATATAAATGAAAAGAGCTTCTGTTTCACTTTTTCTTATCACATGTGTGCTTTTTCCTTATAATCTACAATTGTTCCGTCAACGAATATATACTAGCATCAGCGTTTCTCACTTGACAGAAGGTAAAGCTAGAAATCTTGTACTATATAAAGAGGTTATATTTCATCATATCTTACACCACTGCACTCAAGTCTTCATATCGTCGACATTAACACAAATTTGAAGTTCATGGTAAGAGACATAATTGCAAAAAAGAAGGTATCACTGCTTAGGTATGAGATCTGACATGTTCGCCTACACCGTATGTTGAGTGAATTGTATGGATCATGATACACAAATTTCCACCAATTTCTGGATATTGTTCATCTATTTATCAGTTCGGAATTTCTTTCTCTACACTCCCTAATGTAATGTCTTGAATGGATTTCTGAATTCGTTGCTGATGAAATTTTCCTTGTCAATCTTTTGATTTATAGTGAAAACAAGGTCTTTCCCTAGATATTTCCTCACTAGTTAGACAGAGTTCCCTTTCTTGGTGGTGAAGAAAATAATATATTAATCAACTTGTGTTCATTTTGGACTGGATACGGTTCCTCTGGACACTTCGATACCAAAGTAAATGCTCTTAAGGCAAACACCTCCTTTAAGGGTTGAATGGGTATAACCATGACATAGTAATGTGTATTATCATCAACCATATGTATAGTTTACGGAAGTCATTTCATCCGATCATATATATATATATATATATATATTCCAAAACGTTAGAAACATGTCATTGCATTTCTTTAATAATTCGGAACATCATTCTAGTACTGATCTCATGAATACCAAAACTAGAAGGATAAAAAGGGGAAGAAATTTCCAACACCACTCCTCTATGCTGGACTTATGAAACATAGTTTATGCAGGCAAATCAAACAATCCTATCAACAACCCTTCAGCAGATTCGCCCGGACGAAGCAGCAAAAAAAATGTGAGGAGGCAAAAGCTAAAGATGACAAAGGAAGGAAGCCATCATTCTGGCTCCCACATCATCGGACGGGTATATACATCCCAGAAGGCCAGGAATGGGTGATGAAGGATGTTCCTGATGGTGCAGCTTCTTATACCGAGACTTTCTGGTTCAGGGACATTGATGGAGTGGACAAGCCAGATCCTGATATTCCAACCACATAATGGCTATTCTTATATGTGACGTACGAATAAGGAAATTGTGGCATCAGCTTCTGAATTTGCCAGATTAGTATAGTATATGAAACAATAAAAGACAATCTATGTGGAAGTTAGCTCATCATGCCATATGGAGGAGCGATCGATATACATTCCACCGTATGATCTGGCAACAGAGTCACTCTATGTTGTGTTGTACAAAGTATTGAATAAACCTGTGATATGTAAGTTTAAGTTTAATCTTCACCGCATGGGAGATCCTTTTTAGGCTTCGCTTCTTCCCGTTTCACTGTTTGTCTTCTGTATTTTTTATCCTATTTGATCTCTACATATGCTATGTCTTTTTTTCATTAGTCTCTGTTTGTGTTTGTACAAAACCCGTTTGTGCTTCCCCGTCCCACCCCACAACCCCAAACTCCCTCTTTTATTCCTTTTTTTTTTTTTCTTTTTTTTGCCTTTCAATAATCTTTATTATCCAAACATACTGTCTTAAAAATTTTAAACAACATAACAAGATAAATAAATATAAAAGCATAACTCTTAGAGAATTATATACCTCATAAATCCCTGTAAAATTATTTCATCTCATCATTTAAATTATATAGTTTTACTAACATACACACACACACATATATATATCAAATAAGCCTTTCTCATTCTAATAAATAAATTATATTTCTACATTTTAAAATTTAACACCCATTTTCCAATCAGCAACTTTACATAATAAGATAAAATATAAAAGAAGATAATAATTTATTTAAACATCAAGATAAAATATTAATTGATTTTCCGAACAATATATTTTAAATATATATAGATCAATTAAGAATTGATACTAACAAGATATTAGTAGAATATAAATAAAAAAACCGGGTTGCCTACCTTTTTGTGGAATACTTCAGAATTTCATTCCCACTTTATTTTGAAAAAGTAATTAACAAAATATTACCGTTGTTGTCTTATAAAAAAAAAGAAAAAAGAAAAAAGAAAACAATAGTTTTATGATTGATCAATGAACTTGCGAGCATTTATCTCATCATAAAGATAAGAATGAATTTTACTAAAGAGAGATTACCAGAACCAAAAAACGTAATTATTGAACGATCGAAGTCGAAAAATTCAAGTCATCAATCACAAAATCATCCAATTTCATCTCATTCTGCTACTAAACTAACTAGGTCGGGTTAGGCCGAGTGCCGTCGATCATGTAGCTTACGAAACGATAGTCTCGAAGCAGTGCAACCCATCCAGCTCCGGTGCAAACCGTGGCGCCCGTCTTTTCTCATTCTGCGGCACCTTCTGGGAAATCGAACTCCCGCCCACCGCCTTGTTCTTGGAATTATCATCATCCACAATGTTGGGTTGCTTTTCCTGATGAGGTTTGGAACAACTGTTGATTCTAGTCTTCAGGGTTTGTTTCGAGATATCCAAGCAACTGTACAAGGAATTCATCTTTTTGCTTTGCTTTTCTGTGTGTTTGAGTTGAAGAAAATCTTATGAACAAAGTGGAAATTATACTTGATACTAAGAATCGATGCTTTTGAGAGATTTGATTATTAGGTGGATGTTTATATATTATATCGTATAGAAGATAGCTAGAGAACGTTCGGTTTGAAGTTGTTAAAATACAAATCCTTCCGTTATGGCACCGTGAATCTCAACAGATGTGATAAATGATTTGTACGATATCTTTACTTCTAGGAAATATATGACTTCTTTCCTCAAATTATTGTATCCCCTCCTCAATGACGGTGTATCATGGAAGATTTAACTCAAAATTATAGTAACTTTTAGATTTTTAAAGAGGTAATATCAAATTTTCAATGACTCCAAAAAAAAAAAAAAAAATAATAATAATAATCACGTAATTTTTTAGAGTTTTGGAAGACAAATTCATTTTAAAGTAGTTTAGAAGTGGTAAACCACATAAAAATAATATAAATCAGATATTAAGTTACAATTATCCCTTCTATTAATCAATCCACCCTTTGTAATAGGATTTTATTAATACATACCTTCAGACATCTATTAACAGGTAAGAGGTTATATTACGTTTGTAATACCATGCGAGAACTACAAGTTGCATTGCCGAAAAGGATAATGTCAACCAACGCGTCTCATATTGTAATTGTTGTGAGCTAAAGCAAACCCCTTCAACATTATTATAAGTCCATTAATATGAATAGAAGCAGTTAACACCAGAGCTAGGAGTATGTATAATTCTTTTAGGGGAAATCATGTTCACTATTCCCGTAAATTTTAGAAATAATATAAACATCCCATATTTTTCGAATTCAACATTTACCCACTACTTTTGCTTATGTGGATATTGACGTGGTATAAAATATGATGTGTCATCGCTAAATTAGCTTTATTCATTATTTTATTTAAATATTATAATATTGATATATTTAAATAGTATAATATTGATTAACTAAATTAATAGAGTTTCGAAATAAATGTATTGTTGCCAACGAAATCCCCTAACAACGTCAATATCGCAACTGGAATTTGAATAGTCATAAAGCAAGAGGAAGTCAAAAAACAAGTAATCTTCCTTTTCATCGCATCACCATTCGACGGCAACAAGTGGAAGTCGGAGAGAAGATGCTTTCCTCACCCTACAATCAATGAAGCTCCACTACTAGTGAATAAGCTCAGCTCAACTTTCTTCGCCAATTCCAAACACCTTCCGTATTCGTTCAAGCTCGCGAACGCAACTTCTCCAAGCTTGGTTCTGGCTATGGAGGAAGTAGAGGCGCTGGAGTTTTAGAAGATGACGTCACGTCACAGAAGCTAAGGAAGATGATGGGACTGTACCACTCATTAAAAAACTGTCTCCTTGAAAGTGCTTATCTTCTCCGGTAGCATTCCACATTACTTCGACTCCCAACGAAACGTGAGCTCCACAACCTTTCTTTCTCCGAGGCTACGGCTCTTGGAGCATCCCCAATAGAGCTCTTTCACACAAGATACAAAAAGTAAATGACCCATGCAGAGGTCGTTCACTGTTGGAGTTAGGTCCTTTAATTTTATGGAATCCTTAGTCATTTCTTTTTTTTTTTTTTTTCAAAGTATTGTTCTTATTAAAAGTTTACATTATGGGTCCCATAAATAATAAAAATAAATATTAAGAACTTCTATTTAAAACACCTAAGAATAAAATATAGAAGTCCTTAGAGAAAAGAGACCTCTAAATTATTAATTTGGTATTTAGGAATTTTAAATAGAGTTTTTAAAGATTAAGATGCTCTTAGAAAAACAAAAGTAGGTTATTCACTATTTTCTGTTTTTGTCCAATTTTTTTTAAAAATTTTTCATTAACTTATTTAATTATTTGAAATATATATAATATGTTTATGTGTATAGTATAATTTTTTAAAAAATTAGCAATTTTTAGTTTGAATTTATTTCAATTTTTTATTATTTTAGTTAATTAATACTATATTAATTAAATAAAATAATGAATAACGATGACATTACTTTCTACCACATTAAAATCCGAGTAAGTAAAAGTAGGGAAATAAGTGATATATGAAAATGTAGGGCGTTCGTGTTATTTTGTAAATAGACATAGGTTTGTGTCCAAAATAATTGCTTGTAAAAACAATTGAACACCCCAAAATTTTGTCATTAATGTAACTGATAGCACTAGCTCAAAAATGAATATGGCTTCTACATTTGAAGAGGATTTATAAGAAGTTATTGGATTAGGTTAAGTTGAGTGGTGAACGAATCAACTCTCATTGACATAATTCCTTAGCAGATTGTATGAACATATAGTAAACCCTCCTCCATTTTTTGCAAGTTACTTGTGCACAACTAAGTCTAATTGTGTCTGCCCATACCACCTAAGTATAGTGCTCACAAACTTGTTGTGGAGCAGATTGGTTCTTAGCAGCATCGTAATACTTCTTCTCATCAACCCATATATTCACAATCTTTGAGGGTGTCCAAATGTCAACTTTACTCTAAAATTTGGTCATCGTAATTTACTAGTGGTGTGAAAATTAGTTAAATGAGCCAATCTAATCTGGTTTATTTTGGCCTACGAGTTAAATAAGTGAAGCTTATTTAGCTTACTTTTTGAAGGGACCAAAAACATTTGGCCATAACTTACTTTTTAAGTAGAAAAAGTAGGTTAAAAGTGTCAACTCACGAGTCAAAGGTGTAAATAAATTAAATAGACCAACCTAAATCGACTCACTATAGTTAGCAGATTAAATGGGTCGGGTTCATTTAGCTCCTTTTTTAAACTGGAGTAAAAACACTTGGTCTTAACTTACTTTTTGAGCAGGTTAAATGGATTAATTCCTAAGTTAAAACTCATTTGCACATCTCTAGAAATTCATGTGTATATAATAATTATTGTAAACCATTTCTCCTCTTGATAATTCTTGTGAAATTTGGTTCTCAAAAAGTTGATTTGATTCCATTTCCATGTATCTTGAAACAGAGATCTTGCCTATAATCAAGGAATTTCATAATCATTTCTAGAGATTCATTTTAAAGGTCAAAGTGAGGGACACTTGTCACACACTAAGTAAGGTAGTAAGCATAATAGAATACCATTCATTAATTAGAAGCTAATGATCAATATCTTTATCGTCTTAAGAGTTTCACCATAATCCATAAGGCTTCGTAGACAAACTACCATAGAGGAGTACATGCAATATTCATTGGCCCAAGTAAGTGTATACTAAAAGTAGTCTACTTCATTCATTTAAATTTCCATCTATTTCCAAAGTTAGGTTATATATGTTATGTACATGAGTATTTAAAATATTGTATAATTAACTTTCAAAAGTTTAGCTATACCAATAGGCACATGGTGCTAAATATAAGAGTCTATTTAAATAGATTACATAACAACTTAAGTATAAAAATACTAAAATATTCAAATTTCCATTTTTGATTTCCTAGACAAGCTCATACCCATCCCATCAGCCACTAAATTCAAACATACCCAAGTCATAGAACGACTTGGTGACACCCAGTAAGGGGGCTAGAAAAGATTGCATAAGTTACATCCAGATTAATGAGATAATCTCATATTATTATTCACAAGTAAAAGCGGACAAGTTATTAATCATATAAATGGATGAACACGCATATTAATACAACATTTCATGTCGTTAATTGGAAACTACATGAGGATAAAGGTTTACGCTCCCTTTAGACCTAGGGTTGAGGGTTGATAGCTTCGCCAAGTGTCTGAGCAATCCAAATAAACGCATTTCATATCTTATCATGTATCCTTAGTCACTATATATTCATTTGTATAATAAAATAGCCTGTGAATAAATTCCCTAACTACATATACCTCCAAATACATGCACGCTCACAACAACATAATGAACACGGCTCATTTAATTGCATGACCATCGTCTTAATTAATTAGTTTGCAATTAAATGAGAGAAACCTAACTCAAGACATTCCTTCATTATGTATGTAGCAATTGGTGGTAGTTCAATAGTAATGCAACTTGCGATGCATGCTTCATTTAATTTACGTTTCGATATGCTTATTTTCATTTCTTTTAGGTGATCAACCAAGTCAATAGATATTCCAATATTGATATTACATACAGCATCTAGGAATTCCCTTTCCATTGTTAGTTACATGTTTTAGCACAATCATAGTAAACAAGTCAATCACATGGATGTTCCTATATCCCCATACACAACTACGGTACACGTACAGACAGAGTAATAATCATTGAAGACACTTACTCATCCATCAGTGCTAGTTAGAGTAATCCTTGGGATACTTCAAAGAATTGTTTACACCACCTGTAATGGAAATAATCAATAGTAAAATAAGTACATTAGTTGCTACATTTCTTAGATTCCTATTTCATTCTTTTATGGAATGATAATTAATTTATTTTTTTACCTTCTTATACATGATGCACTTAATCAATTATATGAAGTTTCTTATTTTATTTACAATCACACTAATATATCTAATTATAATATTATAGAAGTAGATTATATAATACGTATAATAGTTTTTTATCATCACATATATATTTTACTCCTTCACTAATAAGGTGGGGGCATGATACTTGTATATATACGCTCCAATTTTATACTTATCATCTTATAATTCTTTCTCTTATTATACTTAATAAATTTTGCAACTTACTAATCCTATTTATCATGTACCTTTTATCATACTACTCATACCATCTTAACTTATAGTTTATACCTTAATCATGTTTTTAATAACTCTTACATATAACCACTTAATCTTCCATAAAAGTTCATGATCACTTCTTAAATCCTAATAATAACTAAGATTAACCACTAATCACATATTAAGATTAATCTTCCCTTTTCTCTATGTCTTGTCTGAAACCCTAAAGCAACAAAACACCTTTTCCTTCATCTTATTGTTATATTTTAGTTAAGTACTCTACTAAATATCACATGTACATAATATAATAGATAAGTTGTAGTCTTTGATGCATGTAAATATTCAAGGTCATGGATACCTTAAATGTGGTGCCAACAAAAACTTAGGCTAAAGAGTAATTGTATTGCTAAAGCCTTAATCAATAGGATAATTATCTATCTTATACAATAATATTCTAAGATATACACCATGTGCTAAAAGATTACTATATTTAAGTGAATATAAACTACATGTTGTAATGTTTTTCTATATCAACTTGCTATTACCTCTAAGTTTCTTCAAATGATGCATTCCACGTGTCCAACTCCTTAGAAAATGCTAAAATTTTCCAATTGAGGGTTGCTTATGCTGGAGTTTTGAGAGACAAAAGTGGAAAATGAATTGAAGAAAGAAGAGGAATAGAGAGTGATGATAAGGAAGTAGGAATAAGGGACCACTTATGATGGTGAAAACTTAATATAATCAAAGGTTTGAATGGTAGTTGGCTATAGCCTATTTATTCATAAAGGTCTCAAGCAATCAATAAGTCAAATTTTTACTTATAAAGGAAGTTGAGAAGTCTTGATATTTTACCACACTTTACTAAGAAAATTGTAATAGTATAGTTGACTTTCCCATCCCCTATTTTCCTTATGTGCTCACAACAAGGAGAAGAGGAAAGAGGACCCCCACTTGTTTCATTTTTTCCTATTCTTTGTGTTGTTCCATTTATACTAAATAAACATGTAACTTGAGGACTTCACTTCCCTATTTTCTTTCCATTGTCACTGCATGGATAGTGAGGTGGGACACCACTTCTTATTTTATTACTTTGTATTGTCCTCTTTATTTCATACCTATTAAACACACATATAAGTATGGTTATTAATTCCCTTAGTAATTTATAAAGTGTTTAAGCAATTTTAGAAAGTTTGCACCATATATAAGTAGTGAATTTAATTAGTAACACATATTATTTCTAATTCTGTAAATAATTCTTCTTTTAGACAAGCTTAGGGTTTTCTAAGCTATCTAGTTTCAATTATCTATTCTAAGAAAAATCAAAATATAAAACCTATTTAACTTATTAAATAAGATCTTAATATAATAAACTCTCTTAATCTTGTTACTAAAATTCTAGGGTTTTATAGTCTCTGCCCTGTACAAAAGTTTTGTTCTCAAAACTTGTAAGTGTACTTGGATCTTCAAATAGCTAAGGATATTTCTTTCTCATTTTGTCCTTCATTTCCCAAGTTGCCTCTTCATACTTATGATTCTTTCGTAATACTTTAATGCATTTAACTTTCTTATTTCGCAACCTCTCAAGATCTCGATCTAGAATTTGTATAGGTTGTTCTTCGTAAGTCAAATTTGTCTTTAACTGAATTGGCTCGTACTCCATAAGTTTATCAGGATCTAACACATGCTTTCATAATACAAAATCATGAAATACATCATGTATCCCTGACATACTAGGAGGCAATGCAAGTTGATAGGTCAATTCACCTACTCTTTTTAATATCTTAAAACGACCTACATATCTAAGACTCAACTTCCCTTGAGTCTTTAGTTGATGGATACTTTTGATGGGATTGATTTTGACATATACATGATTACTCACTTCAAATTCTAAGGGGTGTTGCTTCAAATTAGCCCATTTTTTATACCAATCTTTTGTTGCTTTCATCTTTTGTTTAATGATGGTCACTTTCTCCACTACTTCCTAGATAAGATTAAGTCCCATCACTATGGTTTCAACATCATCTTGAAATAAAGAATATCGATATTTCCATCCATAAAGGGCCTAATAAGAAGCCATTTGAATAGTGGAATGATAACTATTATTATAAGTAAATTCCACTAAAGGCAAACGGTGATCCCAATTACCCTTAAATTTAAGCACACATGCTTGTAACATGTCTTTCGAAGTTTGGATAGTTTGTTCAGATTGACCATCAGTTTAGGATGATAAGCAGTGTTGAATTGCAATTTCATTCCCAATGCCTTTTGCAAAATCATCCAAAATTTTGATACAAATCGAACATCTCAATAAGATACAATACTAGTTGGAACTCAATGATTTAAGTCTACCTTTCTGTAGTATACGTTATATTAATAAGCAAAAAGTGAGTAGATTTTTTGAGTCGATCCACAATTACCTAAATTGCATCACAACTTAAGGTAGACTTAGGTAATCCATAAATAAAGTCCAAGTGATTTGATCCCATTTCCATTCTAGAATTGGTAAGGGTTTCAATAATCCACCAAGATGCTGATGTTCAAATTTGATTCTTTAAAATGTCTTACATTTTGTTGCAAAATCCGATACATCATATTTTTTTGCCTTCTACTAGAAGTTCTTTTTCAAATCCTTACACATTTTTGTTCCACCTAGATGTACAGTATACCTTAAGTAGTGTGCTTCTTTTAATATCTCCTTCTTCAAGTCTTCCTCATTTGGTACACAAACTCTCTTTCCTACCCAAAGAGAACCATCCTTTTGCACATTAAATGTCAGATGCTTACCTTAAGGCAATTCTTGCTTAATCTATTATAATTCAGTATCTCGTTCTTGCGCTTCTTTAATTTTACCCAACAAGTTAGGCTCCATCATTAGATTAGACAATTCTATTGAAGAGCTAGACCAGTAAAATTCTAAATTTAACCGTTCAAACTCTTTTATCAATTCATCTTGCTCTGTGATCAAGGAAGCAACTTTAGCATAATTTTTTTGACTTAGGGCATCTGCTACTAGCTACTGCATTTACTTTACCTAGACAATAATGTATACCAAGATCATAGTCATTAATTAATTCTGACCGTTGTCACTGTCGCATGTTGGGTTCTTTTTGAGTAAAGAAGTATTTCAAGCTTTTATTATTGGTATACAATTCACATCTTTAGCCATACAAGTAATGTCGCCATATTTTTATTATAAACATGATAGCTACAAGCTCCAAATCATGAGTAGGATAATTACGCCCATAGGGTTTTAATTGGCATGATGCGTATGTAATGACTTTACCATTTTGCATTAAACATACCCTAACCCATTATGCGACGCATAACTATTAATGGTGAATGGCCCTTTAGTGTTAGGTAGAACAAGTATAGGCACAGAAATGAGTTTCTGCTTCAATTCTTGGAAACTTCTTTTTCTCTCATCTATCCATTCAAATTTCTCATTTTTTAGAATCAATTGAGTCAAGGGTCTTGCTATCTTAAAAAATGTCTTTAACAAACTTCCGATAATAACCTACCAAACCCAAGAAACTTCTAACTTCAGTAACAGTTTTTGGTCTTTTCCATTCCATGATCACTTTAACCTTCTCAAGATCAATGGATATCCTTTCTCCTAATACGACGTATCTAAAGAAAGAAATGCAATCTAGCTAGAAATCACACTTTGAGAATTTTCCATATAATTTGTGCTCTCTTAATCTATGTAGCACTATTCTTAAGTGTTCTTCATGCTATTTTGAATCAGGAGAATAATCAAGAATACCATCTATGAATACAATCACACATTTTCCAATAGATCACGAAACACTCGATTCATTAAATCCATAAATGCTACAGGAGCATTAGTTTATTCAAAAGGCATCACTGAGTATTCATGATGAATATAGTGCGTTTTGAAAGCCATCTTAGGGATATCCTTAGGTTTAATGTGAAATTGGTGATAACTAGATCTTAGGTCAATTCTGGAAAACACACTTGCTCCTTAGAGTTGGTCAAAAGATGATCTATACATGGAAGAAGATATTTATTCTTGATCATGGCCTTGTCTAATTATAATCTATACACAATCACATTGATCCATCCTTCTTTTTAACGAATAGCACAAGAGTTCCCTAAGGCGACACATTGGGTCTAATGAACCTATGGTTAAGAAGCTCTTGCAATTGTTGCTTCAATTCTTTTAGTTCTATAGAAGCCATCCGATAAGGCGCTTTGGAGATCGATTCAATACTAGGATAAAGATCAATTACATAATCAATTTCTTGTTTTGGTGGTAAACCTGGCAAACCTAGCAATTCCTTAGGAAATACATCTTGAAACTCGTTTACTACATGGATATCAGATATGCTTAACTTCTTTTCTTCAACTTCAATGGCATACACAAAAAACCAATCCTAATACAAATGATTAATCCTAGAAGCTATCTCTATCACATTTAATTTCTAAAAACTTACATGTGCGATTTCTCCAACAAATGTCACCAGTGTCCCATTATTTACTTCAAAAGTGACTTGTTTCTTCTGACAATTAACAACTTCCTTTACATTTGACATCTAGTCTATTCCTAATATCACATTGTATTTGCTGATTGGAAAGACTATTAAATTCTCTTCCATCCTTTGGTTAGATATTTCCAAAAGATAATCTTTCACTACTTTATTAGTTAAAACCATATCACTTGTAGGGATTTTCACTTTGAAATTAGAAGACAAACAACTAACAACCACTTCTGTATGCTAAAACACTTGAGGTGAGATAAAAGAATGACTTGCACCAATGTCAAATAGGGTATAAGCAAGTGTATTATGCATCATTACATTTTTTGTCTAATACAATTCAATAAGTAACCCTAATTACTTTTTTATATTACTATTATTTTCCATTGAATACTTTACCACCTAACTTATTATTCTTATCTAAAGAGTAACAATAATACAATTCAATAAGTAACCCTAATTACTTTTTTATATTACTATTATTTTCCATTGAATACTTTACCACCTAACTTATTATTCTTATCTAAAGAGTAACAATACTATAATTAACAGCAAGAAACATACCTACCACTAAATTATTAATCCTTGCATCAATATCATCCCATGTAGCTAACTTCAGATCATCCATATAGTTGCCTTCTTAAGTGTTCTCCATGTTATAGACTCTTGTTGTTGCTACTTGTGGAATGGGATGATTTCTAACTTGATTAGATAATCTAGTTAGCTATAGAGGTTGTGTTGGTGTTGTAGGTGCAATAAATTGTTTAAGGCATTAAGGGAAGAGATATCCAACTTGTTTGCAATAAGTTGTGTTGGTGATTTTCTATACCACAAAAATAACACTTCCCTTTAATTAAGGACATTCTTGAGGGAAGTGCCTGCCATTATATTTCTAGCAAATTAAGGGTTTCTTTATCACTACCTTGGATGTATCTCCCCTAAACATAGGTTTCTTGCCCTTAACATTAACATCGAAATCTTCTGAATTTCTTTTCCTTAAGACAATGTTTCTTCTCCGAAGCCTTTCTTGCTCTCTTCTCCTTGCACCCTCAATCACTTTAGTCTTTTCCACTAATTCACTAAAGGTTAGCACCTCAAATTCATCTAATTGCCTTTGAATATCTAGCTAAAACTTGAGAGAAATACCTCAGCTTTTGATTCATCACTTTCTCAGAAAGGTTAAGGGACAAATTGTAGCAAGCGATTGAATTCATTATCATATTGTTTTATTGTCTTGCTTCCCTAAATGATATGCATTAATTCTGATATATATATTTAGTTCTCAAACTTCTAGGAAAGTAATTTAGCAAAAATTCCCTTCTAAAGTCTTCTTAACTTATAGGTTGAGGTAAACTCCTTCGCTTGGATTCCCACTATGAGCAAGCCTTAGATTTTAGCATAAATGCTCCAAAATCTAACCTTTGTTGCATTAGCACCTCGAAAGCATCAAAAGATCTTTCTATTTGTGATAACTAATCCTTAGCCTCTTTTAATTTTCCTAAAGTACCCTCAAAATATGAATTGTACTTAATGAATTCATGAAGCATATTTCTCTAAGGCTAATATGGTGGTTGTACTAGGGCAATTGGCATGTCCAAAGGTGGTATTGCTTCCTCACTTATTGCTACTGGTGTAGTAGGTGTAAACCTTTAAAATTTTCAACTTAATACCCAAAGTAAACCTTAGTGTGTCAGAAGACTCTAAGAGTTGATAAGGTTAGTTAAGATGAAAATCTTAAGATAACAATTGAAGACTCAATCGTGTATAAAATTTTTAGACTCTAAATGTATGTAAATACTAGAATTTGTACCTAAAAGTGATAAAACCCTAAAATTATAACTTTAAGGATATAAAAGTACTAAGTCACTATAATCTATTCTAAAACCCTAATTGCTAACATATCCTTAGTATTATACTAAATCATTATCAAATAATCAAGATAACTTTTAATTATTCATAAATGCATATAATACTAATTTAATTTACTAGAAAACTAAGATATTTTATTATATATCACATCCATTTTCTAATTATATAACTAGGTTAGTGTTAGATAAAGTCAACTCTTTAGTTGGTGTTTATACTATATATAGTTGGTATTAGTATTCTAAATGACATATTTTTTGATAGTTATACTATGTATCATACTAAATAATGTATATAGAATATAAATACTTAGAGGAAGATCTCATTAACTATTCTTATTAATCATTTTAATAAACTACATAGTTCTTTTCATTTCCTTAATTTTCTTCCCAATTTTCCTTAATTACCTCATTATGTACATATAAATTACATTTAATTTTAAAGAGTTGACTAAGTTAACATTTGACCAAGTCAAATGTTGACCAAATTCAAAAGGTTGGCCAAGTCAACAAATGTCATTGTCTTCTAAAGTTTTCTTCCATTTTCTTTAACTTTCTACACAACTTACACATGTTTTCTTGTCCAATTTTGCTTCCTTTTGCCGTCCACTTATCCCCCATCTAGACCCCACTCATTCCTTTTATAAAAACACAATTGAAGACACAAAAACACCTTCAACCTTTTCACAATTTCAATACACAACTTCAACTATTACGATAAACTAACATACCATATATACTTGTCTTCCTTTTCATATTATAAATTAGAAAAAGGTATGTTTTTATATGATTTCTTATCTTAATTAGTGATTAGTTGTATAAGTTAGGATAGTGTAAAAGCTTTATGTATTATGTATTTATGTGTTGTTGAAGGTAGAAAGCTTTGTACCTACGCTTAGGAGTGTATAGATACTTAGGGATACATGTAGAAATACATACGTACATACAATAAGTGAGTTCATGTGAAGTGTATGTGTAAGGGTTTTAGTGAAATCTTTAGTACGAGTGTAGAAAATCCTTAGATAAGTAGAGAAGGAGCAGATATACATATGTTTAAGTATGTGTATACAAGAATACACTTGATGTACACATGTATAGATACTTTTATACATAAGTATCCTTTATATACATAACCAAAAAGAAGGAATATACTAACTATACACACATATACCTTGCTAAATAAGCCCTTAAAGTGCAAAAATATGGATTTTGTGAAGATTTCTTAAGGAGGTATACTAGGCATACGAAAATACGTATGTAACAGGATGTATATATGGATATATATATGGGTATATATATGGGTATAAACACGGTATATGTATAAGTATACTAATATACATACAAGTATATTAGAAGTATAAGTATACACATAACCTATGTGTAGAATACATAAGAGTACAAGTATAAAGTATACATAAGTGATGACATAAGCATATAAATTAATAAAATATAAGACAACATAATAAAATAATAATATATATATACTTATACATATATGGGCTGAAATTACTTTAAGTGCATAACACACATCTTAAATTGAATTAGCTTTATTTAAGCACATAAATTAGTAATAGCAATGTAAAGTCATCTAAGTAGAAGAATCTAATAGTTAATTAAACCATTAAGTACTAAAATAAGATATAAAACTAGACAATAAGAATATTTAAGCTTCAATAGTTAAAATTTCAATAAATCTAATCCATATTGTAAAACACGGGTATTAATGTCCAAAACGGACATTATTGTGTGAACGTACATCCGAAAACGATGAAAAATGACTATAAACTTATAAATATCGAAGATAGAATGAAAATGTCATTTACGATTAGCGATAAAGATTTATCTGATATAAAAGCTGATAGTAACCTAAGTAGTATTAGGTAGATAGATATCTATAACCATTAATTAATTCAATTACTTATTATCGTCTTTATTTCGTAATGATTAGGTGATCCCGATAAGGGTTTGAATCTTCCAACTGATTATTACGATAAGCATGAGAAACGACAAGGCCGAGTGAGTACTTCTAATGACTCTATACTTATTTTGTGCTTATATTTAGTGTACTTAAATTGAATATTAATAACTTGATGCATGGGGGTTCAGGATATGTATGTGCTTGATATTGAATGATTAATGTGAAAAATATTGTTAAACACGATAATTGAAGATTTGATTGTGTGATTGAATGTTATATGATTTGGATGGTTTGTCGATATCGATTGATCACCACCTAATTTGACTTAATCATATTTGGCTTATCTCAAATTAAAAAAGTCATACATCAACCATGCATTGCATTTCTTATTTCGGCCATCATTTCACGTGGAGGTAAAGAGAGGCCAGGCAAAGGTTGTTTATATACATTGAATTAAAGTGTCGAGTACGGTGTACTCGTATAACATGACCTTACCTCAGCATATGGGCTTACTAAGCGCTGGAGACGCCAACTGTCTAGTTGAGAGTCGAGTCTAGAGACCTTCGCTATAAGGTGCGAGTGTGGACTACGCAGACTACCTTACCACTAGACCTGGGATTTTGGTGTATTATTAGATTTCTTAGAAATGGAAATGTATTTTGCGAAATACGAAATCTGAATTTATGGTTAGAAACCCAGGTGCTAGAGCTCGATTATAATTGGTGTTGATATATCTCTAATCCTTTTTTTGGAGGGCATTAAAATCCGATATTATATGTAGCATCGATTAACTACATATATTGTTTGGTATGATGCGTGTACATGCATTCATATGGTTGTAATAATCTATTTAATAACTTGCTTGCCAGTATAGTACGAGGGATAACTAACTAAGTTCTTTTGGCTTACTCTCTAATAGTTTTTCTTTGGCAAGTTGATAGATAATCAAACATGGGTTAAGAGCCGAACGTTGAGTGCAAGTATTGGAATGTTTTAGAGGTTAGAATTAGTGGAAGATTATATAGCTCATTTGAGACTTTAAATGTAACTATCACTTATATATTTAGATTTTAGTAACTTCAATAAGTTTGAATTTTAAGTTTATACTGCTTGATCTTATTATTTGGTAGGAGATACCGATTCTCTACGGTTTTGAGGAACTGTAAAATATTAGATATCCATAGTTATTGATATTTTATAATGTGTTAATTAATTAACAATTCAACAAACTTAGTGATTAATCATTTAGAGTTTTGCAATCTTTGACTTGCAAAGTCATTTCTATATCATGAGTGCACACATGATATGGAAATTTCAGGTAATCTTACTAAGCTCCCTTTAGAGTCTTGACACTAGGTTTAAGTGTAGCCTGTACAGGATGAGGTGCTTGCTGCATGCCCTGGAATAAATTGACTATCACTTTCGTTTGTCTTTAGATAGCCTCTAAAATTTCTTTACTTTCTCTATGTAGCACAGGTGGAGGCTATTGGAGAAGTTTAGGTGCACTAATATTTTCTTTAGGAGGACCTCTTTGTAAGTCCTCTTGGATATTTCTTCTCCTCCATCACCTTACCTTAAGTGTATTACACACAATTCCCAACGTTATTTTATAAATTATTCTTAGTTAAATTCTTAACATGTTATAATGGACAATATAAGTTTGCATGAAGCCTATAGTCCATTAGGGTGTAAGCAATTCATGGAACTAAGAAACACACAACTTATAATATAACATTTAATACTTCTTAGAGAAGTATCATTAGACTTTTATATATAACATCACAAGCCACAAGACTTCCATAGATCATATTATAAGTCACCTACCTACCATATGA
Organism: Lumnitzera littorea; assembly: GCA_024138015.1. Lineage (NCBI taxonomy): Eukaryota > Viridiplantae > Streptophyta > Magnoliopsida > Myrtales > Combretaceae > Lumnitzera > Lumnitzera littorea. Next base: position 61,827,526 of record JAMXBB010000010.1, read on the forward strand.
ATTACACATCAAACATAACCATGAAGTAGAAAACATAACCATAACCATAAGTCACACATATACGCCATACACCTACTTACCAAGTTTAGCTACTACATATGACCATACCACACCAATAAGAGTAATATAAACACACATAAGAGTCTCACACATAATCATTACATAATGTTTCGACCTTGCCTCTAGTGTTGGAAAGCATGGAGCATCTCTAGTTTGAAGTAGGTTGGTACAAATCGCTGATTCATCAAACGCTTCATAAGTCTCCAAGTTCTGATCAGCTCTTCTCCTTTGGCAACGTGTCCTACTAAAGACTCACATATTCAACAAAGGATAGTGAGGCTAACTTAATTGTTGTTCGATCATTGCATTAATAATACTTAAATAACTTCTTTACTTAGGAAACCCAGTTAAGGAACTCTTCAGGTCAGCTACTACCACTGGAGGTTGGCAGCTTAAGCTTGATGTTGTTAAGTCTTTATCTATATATTGGGGGTTCATCCCTTGTATTTCGAGTTGGTTAGTTCACCTCGGATCTACCACTTCTATTGGAGCTTTGCTCGGCCAAATCTCTCCTTGACTTGGGCCAGTCTTCTCTTCTCCTCTACTCGACAGCTCTTCTTGGCCATCGTTCATCATTATCAACCTTGTTGGTGATAGGAATTAGGCTATTAGGCCTTTGACCCACAGCCGAGTACAAGGACTGGAAGGGCTGGCAAGGTAGATCATCCTACTCTAGCTGACTCCTGCCAAAGCGGAGTATCTATTTGTTGAGTCACTCTATATGCTGAGTCGAATGACTGCCCATTTCTGTAAAGTGTACCGAATTGTTGATTGTAGAGTCAATAGTCATGAGTTGACCAATTACTCGGCATCACCCCTATTGAGAGATTGAGAGAGAGACCCCTACTTAGACCAACAATCTGATCATACTCTTTTATCTGTATCCTCCAATGGCCTTGCCAATGTATCTCTACTATGTGTATAGGACTACGTGTAGAATCTATCACACTAATAATTACTTTTCTTGAATATTCATTTTTTACACTCTTGTATTCCTGTACATTACTTCTTTAGAGTAATACCCATAGTTGTCAAAATCATGATTTTATCCGTGTGATTCTACGAGTTTATAATTTTAGGTGGTTTTTCGAAGTTAACTCAGGTGTACAATCTTTTTTCGTATAGAAACTTACGTTTTTAACTGAGTTTATATATAAACTTGGTAGAAACTTACGTTTTTGACCGAGTTTACTAATTTTACATATTTGAGTTGAATAGACTAAAAAATTAAAGAAAAAAAATATAACTAGCCTTTTACAAGTCATCAACTATTAAGACATTACAATATCTATTCTATCTTATTCCAATTTTTCATCTCTTTCTTTTTCTCCCAATCTCTTATTTATGTTCATAGCTTTTATCCAAGTTTTAACTCCAATAACAAAGTTTACAAAGAAAACTATATACTTTATTTTATATTGTAAATAACTTAAAATGAGTTGAAATATTTGATTCTCTTTAATTTACAGAGTTTTAACTCTATTTTTTCTTCTCTATATATGTTAGGTTATATATTAAGAATTTGTATGAAAAAAAAAACTTAATTTCTTTATTTTTTATATTTTTATCATGTGTTTCAAGTTTTGAATAATAATTATAAATATATCCATACTTTTTTAAAGCTATTTTATATAAGTTATAGAAACTTACGTTTCTACGTTTTAATTTTACGTTCCAATTTTACAGACCCTCTAATGATTTTAGATGGAATCACGAGTTTGATAACTTTGGTAATGCCCTTTTTTGTCTTTTCCTTTTTGGGTAAATTGCCCTAGTTTAATAGGTATAAATATTCCTTGTATCTGTAGCCGTAACCATGAGATTGACATTAGTACACTTGACATTTTGTCCTCTCGTAAACATTGCCTATTTACATCTATTTCACTCTTATCCTAACCCTTAAGTAAGACTAAGTAGCAAATAACCTCACTAGACTAATTCATGCGTCATATCGGGTTATGCTGTGAGTCATTAGAAATTCCATTAGTGCATCATATCCTTTGGAGTTTCTCGTGGCTTTTGCTTACTTTTCATTCACTTTCCCGTTCTCTTGCACATTTCCTCATCATCTCTTTAAGCTTTTGGCAAGCTTAGACCCATCTAATGACTGACTTTATCTATCCTTGGTCACAGTACGTATCATCTTGGTATCAGAGTGAAGGTTTCACTTGAGTTGTAGTTTGTTTTTAGAGTTTCGTTTATACTTTTATGTGTGTGAAATAGAGTAAGTTACTGTATTCATTTAATTGCCATGCTTGTTAGTTGCTACTTTTCTGGTTTGTAGAAGTGTTTGCTAAAACATCTAGTTGAAGAGTTTGAACTTTGAATATGCAGAGAAAATGACTGACCTAAGTGTGAACGTTAGTGTTAGAGATGACAACAGTGGAGTTGTCCACCATAGCTAACAGTCTTAGGGGACCCCTAAGAGCATCGACAAGAGACTTAATGAGGTGGCTAACCTCTTAGTAAATTTAACTCGAGCTATTCATGCGTTGGCTTGCTGATCGACTGAAGTAGTGCAAAACACCTTACAAGTTGCTTAACCTGTTAAAAGTCAGAACCTAACTTGACCAGTTTGAGGTGGAGGAGTAAAACAAAGGAAAGACTTAAGAGAACTAGATGAAGAGGATGAGGAAGAGTATTTTGAAGAAGAGTAAGCTCGAGCCCCAAGAGCATTTGACCATGTGAAGCTTTGGATTTCGAGCTTCAATAAATCTAGGAGTGTTGATGAATACTTAGAATGGGAAGAGAAAGTGGAGTAGGTTTTTGACTATCATCAGTATGAGGATTACAAGAAAATGAGAATTGATACTGTTGGGCTTTTCGGATATGCCGTTATGTGGTGGAAGAATTTCTAAGCTATGAGTGGTGAGAAGACTACAGAGAGATTAATCCTTGGCTTAAAATGAAAAGAATATTAAGAAACAGATTTGTTCCGGATACTTATCTACAAGAAACCTTTACTTAGCTTTAGGAGCTGAGATAAGGAGGCGAACAGTTGATGAGTATGTCCAGGAATTTCAAATGCTCATGATTTGATATGAAGTGGAGGAACCACAAGCACGAACAATCTTTAGGTTCATTATGGGATTGAGAGGTGATATTTGGGACATTGTAGAAATCCAACAATTCATAACAATGGATGAAGCCATCTGAATAGCCTAATGAATGGAGAGATAGAAGAGAGGTTGATTATTGACTAGAATGTCGACTAGCTAACCCGGACAGACGAGTCATCGAACTCTGTCAAGTACCAAGCCGATTCGAAAGGTAGATGTCCGAGGTGAGCTGAAAGGCCAACCTGACAGTGATGTGCCGACCAAAACTTATGAGAAAGGGCAATGATCTGGTAGGAAGATAAGTCAGATCAAATGTTTCAAATGCCAAGGGTTTGGACATATAGCTGCTAAGTGCCCAAACTGAAGGACTATGGTGATCAAAGGAGACGTCCTAATGCTGGAGGTAGAAAGTATTGATGAGGAACTTGAAGAAGAAGAGAGCACTTCTAGAAAGAAACTCTTGAGAAGGAACTTATTAAGGAGGATGTGTTTGTCGAAGACTTGGACCAATTGACCTTAGTTGTTCGATGTACAATGAACATAAAACCCTCACGAGAGGAGGAGTAGAAGGAGAACTTTTTTCATACCACTTATAGGGTGAACAATCAAGTGAGTTCATTAATTGCAGATAGTAGAAGTTGTACTAATGTGGCATTAACTAATTTGATCATAAGGTTGAAATTGCCGACTATTGCACACTTGAGGCCGTACAAGTTGCATTAGCTGAGTGAGAAGGGAGCACTACATGTCACCCGATAAGTAATACTGTTGATCACTGTTGGAAATTGCTTCGACGAAATTCTTTGTGATGTGCTACTCATGTACGCCTTATACGTGTTGTTCGGCCGACCATAGCTATTCGATAGAAGAGTTATTTACGATGGATACAGGAATACGTATGTGTTCGAGAAGGATGGCCAAAAGATTACACTAAACCCAATGCTATCGAGTGAAGTTAACAAACTATAGACAAAACTTGGTCATGGATTGAAGAAGACTCTAATGATGAGTAGAGCTAAGCTTCAAGAAGCCCTTAAAGCCAAAGCGCTGATCCTCATGTTGGTCAACATTTGTTAGAATCGACGGAGTGAGGTGAACTGCCCCTAGAGGTGAGAGCGTTACTGGATGAATATGCTAATATGTTCCCGAAGTAGTTACTCGAAGGTTGCCCCTAATCCAAGGCATAGAACATTGCATTGACTTAATCCTTGGTGCTGCCTTGTCGAAAAGGCTGCGTATTGAATGAGTCTCGAATAGGCATCTGAACTCTAATGTCAAATCAATGAATTAGTGGAGAGAGGGTATGTTAAAGAAAGTCTCAGCCCTTGTGCTGTGCCAGCTCTTCTAGTATTGAAAAAAGATGGAACTTGGTGGCTGCGTGTAGATAGTCGAGTAGTGAATACGATTACTGTCAAATATAGGTATCCTATTCTGAGATTGGAAAATATGCTAGATGAATTAAGTAGAGCCAAGATCTTCAACAAGATTGATCTGAAGTTTAGCTACCATCAAATTCGCATGAGTTCGAGAGATGAGTGGAAAACAGTGTTCAAAACTCAACATGGACTTTATAAATCAATGGTCATGCCCTTTGGCTTATTGAATGCCCTGAGCACTTTCATAAGACTGATGAACCATGTGTTGAGGCATTTGATAGGAAAGTGTGTCGTAGTCTACTTTATTGACATACTAGTCTACAATGCCAACATACCAAGTCACTGTGAAATCTTCGAGCTGTACTAAATATCCTTCGTACCAAGAAATTATTCAGCAACCTCAAGAAGTATTGTTTCTACCAGGAAGAAGTGTTGTTTTTGCTAGGAAGAAGTGGTATTCTTAGGCTACGTAATAAGTGGAGGAGGCTTACGAGTAGACGATGAGAAGATCCGAGCAATCGTTGAATGGCTGACTCTAACTATTTGTGAAGACGTATGAAGTTTCCATGGATTGGCTTCATTTTATAAGAGATTCATTAGGAATTTTAGCACCTTCGCTATACCATTTACTGAACTAACAAAGAAGAATATCGACTTTTGATGGGGAGAAAAGGAGGAGAGAAGTTTTGCCAAGATAAAGGAAAGGTTGACCTCCACCCTTATATTAACTTTGAGAAAGTATTTAAGCTGGAGTGCAATGTGTCAGGCATTGGAATAAGCACTATCCTAATATAGGAAAGTCGACCAATTGCTTACCATAGTGAGAAGCTCAAGGGACCTTAACTAAACTACTCTATATATGACAAGGAACTCTTAGCATTGATTTAAGCACTGTAAGTAGGCAGCATTACCTATTACCGAGAGAATTTGTCATCTACATTGACCATAAGTCTCTGAGGTACCTTCGAAGCTAAACAAAGTTGTCGAAGTGGTAGGCGAGGTAAGTCGAATTCCTTGAGGGGTTTAACTTTGTCATTAAATACAAATAAGGAAAGAGTAATGTGGTTGCAGATGCTGTCGGGACCTTAAAGGGGGCCTAGTAGGATTACCTAAAATTTTCATAACATGTGTGCACCCATGATATGAAAATCGTCTTGCAAGTCAGAGATTGCAAGACTCTATATTAAAAATCACTAAGATTAATGATTTTCAAGTAATTAATTTATTGTACATGACATAATATATAATTATAAATAACTATGGATATTTGATATCCCACAGTTCCTCAGAACCGCAGAGAATCGGTATCCCCTACCAAATAATAAGACAGGATTACCAACATTATAAAACTACAAGAAGAATTAAATTATATTAAACTCTAACATGTGAATATTTTCTACAAAGAGTGTTTATGTATCACCTATAAAAAATCTCAACTAATTCTAACACTAATACACATATCTTCATCTCGCCCTCAGCACTCGAAACTTATCCCAATCCCATCGTATGTAAACCTGCAAAAGAAAGACTATTGGGGAATAAGCTACAAGAGCTTAGTGAGCAATCCCTCATACCATACTAGCAAACAAGTTATCAAACAAATTATTACAACCATATGAATGCATGCACACGCAGTATGCCAAACAATATATGCAGTTGACCGGTACTGCATATAATATCGGATTTTAACGCCTTCCGAGATAAGGGTTGGAGATTACACGGCACCAATCATGACCGGGCTCTAGCACCTGGGTTTTTACCCAAAACTTAGAACTCCGTATTCCACAAAAACGCATTTCCATTTCTAAAAATCCAATAGTTCACAAAGTCCCAGGCCTAGCGGTGAGGTGGGCCTTGCAGTCTACACTCACACCCTACAGCGGTGGTCTCTAGACGCGACCCCCAGCCACCCACGGTTAGCGTCTCTGGCGCCAGTAGAACCCGCGAGCTAAGGGTAGGGTCTTGTTGTACCCATGCTCCTGCACGGTACTAATCAAATCATGTGGGAATCCATCCCTCCAAGGCCCTTCATTACCAACCGCGTGAAGTGACGGCCAGAATAAGTAATGCGATGCATGGATAATGCATGATCTTTTTTTTTTTTATTTATGATAAGCCAAATATAATTATGTCAAATTATAAGGCGATTAATCAATATCAACAAACCATCCAAATCATATAAAATCAATCGTGCCATCAAATCATCAATTATCGTATTTAACAATATTTCTTACAACAATCAATTAATATGAAGCACACGCATATCCCGAAACCCCATGCATCAAATTATTGATATTCAATTTAAGTGCACTAACTACAAGCACAAACAAGTATAGAGTCATCGGGAGTACTCACTTGACTATGACGACTCGCTCTAGTCGTAATAATCAATCGGGAGATCCTCGCCCTCGTCGGGATCACCTGATCATTACGAGATAACAGAGATATTAAGTAGTTGACTCAGCTAAGGGTTCTAGATATCTATCTACCTAATTTTACTTAGATTACTATCGGCCCTTATTCGATTAAACCTAATTGCTAATCGTACGTAACTTTTTCATTTTATTTTCAATATTTACGAATTTATAGTCGTTTTTCATCGTTTTCGGACGTACATTCACACGGTAATGTCCGTTTTGGACGTTAAGACCCGTGTTTTATGATATGGGCTAAATTTAGAGAAATTTTAACTATGAAAACTTAATTGCTCTTATTACTTATATTTATATCTTTTATTTATACTTAATGAGTTAGTTAACCCTTAAATCCTTATACTTAGAGGATTTTACTTTACTATTACTAATTCATGTACTTAATTAAGTATGATCCAATTTAGAAAGTGTATTAGGATTTACTAATTTAGGATCCTAATTATGTTACTCTCTTCTTCTTTTCTTAGTTTACAATCCATGCTTATGTCATGCTTACATCATCATTTGCTTATGTCATTGCTTATGTCATCTTTTGCTTATGTCATGGCTTATGTCATCATGTGCTTACCTCATCACTCACCTCATCATTTAATTACCTAAGCATTACCTTATGCTTATGTCATATGTACATATCTTATGTACATTTGTCCTTTACTTATACTTATGTACATATGCCTTATACTTATACTTATGTACATATACCTTATACATACATATACTTATACATCTACATATACTTATACCGTATTTATACATGTATTCCTACTCATATACCTATATGGTCATATACGTATTTTTATACACAAATTCGTATGCCTTATTTACCCTCTTAAGAAATCTTCACAATTCCATTCTTTTTGTATTTTAAGGGTATATTTAACATGGCTTATGTATGTATAGTTAGTAGATGTTCAAATTGAGGTTATGTACATAATCTAAACTTATGTATAAAGGTATTTATACATGTATATCTCTAGCATACCCTTTTGTATACATACTTATAGACTTATACTCATGTCTTCCTGTCTTCTTCTTCACAATTCCTAATTCCTACACCTAAAGATGGGAACTTTGCTCCCTCTTCTTCAAGACAAAACTAAACACATAATTACTTATCTAATCTACCTAATTAACTAACTAATGAATAACATAAACCAGCATAAAGTAAGTTAAGTACATACCTTTAGATGTGTTGGATTTAAGGAGGCAAAAGGTGAAGAAATGAAAGTGAAAGGGAAGGGGAAAGCTCACGGCATGGAGGAGGATTTTTGTTTTGTTTCTTTTGTCTTTGTTTTGCTTATGGAAGAAGAAGAATGGTGGGGTCTACAAGGGAGATGTATGGACGGCAACAATTGAAGAGAAAGAGAAGAGAAAAAAATCAAAAGAGAAGATAAGGAAAGCCATCATGAAAGAGTAGATATTTTCTTAATCTTTTGGTCTTTTGTTGACTTTTCAAAGTGTTGACTTTAGTCAACATGTGTTGACTTGGTCAACCCTTTGACTTTGGTCAACATGCATTATCTTGGTCAACATTCCTTAAGCTTATGTAATTTTGTACACATAATGTAGTAATTAAGGGAAATTAAGGGAAAAATGAAGGAAATGAGAAGAAATGAGGTATTTGATGAATTGATTAGTAAGAGTAGATGATGAGATCTTACTTTGAGTATTTATAACCTATAAACATCATTTGGTAAACTACTTAGTGTAATTAAGATGAAAAATGTCATTTAGGGTATTAAGGTTTACTACATTTAACCTAATCTCCATCCATACCTCTAACTCTAAGTAAGACTATCTTAATCATACACTTAAGAAATAAATGTAATCTATGATTCATTATCTTAGTTTCTAAGGGATCACTTAAGTATTCTAAATGTTTATGCATGATTAAGGGTTATCTTCAGTCGTTTACCGATGAAATGGCAAAATATGGAGGATATATTATCATTTAAGGTTTTAGGGTAAATTATGGTGAATTAGTGCTTTGATATCCTTAAAGTTATGGTTTTAGGGTTCTTATTACTTTAGGGCACAATCTCTAATATTTTTTACACATTTAGGGTTTCATATTTTTTTACGTGATTAAATCTTCGATTGTCATCTTAGGGTTTTGATGAAGTTTGAGGTTTTAAGGTCTTCGTATGCGGTTAAGGGTTCAATTGATGATTTAAGGTTTTTCGTATCCACTTTAGGTTTTAGATTGGGATTTTTAATCGGTTTTAAATCTTACTGGCTCTTTTGAGTTCGGGAAATCATTTACAGTTTAGACATTTGTTTCTATACTTAGAAAGCTAAATTCTCGGGGTTTACAGATGCTCTTTCGAAAAGGCATGCACTCCTGAATGAATTATAAACTAGATTGTTTAGGTTTGTGAGCATTAAAGAGCAATATTCCGAGGATCCATACTTTGGACCCATATTTGCGCAATGTGTCAACGGAAGTATAGTGGGTGAGTATCATGTAGAAGATGGATATTTGTTCCGAAGAGGAAAATTATGTATACCAACCTACTCTCTATGAAAGTTACTTATCAGGGGAGCCTACAGTAGAGGACTTTCTAGGCCTTTTGGGGAAAGAAGGACCAATGAATTGTTGAATGGTCGTTTCTTTTAGCCGAAAATGAGGTGAGACGTGCATTGAGTTGTTGAAGGCTATGCTGTGTGCAAGAGGGCTAAGTGCTAAGTCGAGTAAGGGAAAGCAATGCCTTTGCCTGTTTCGACAAAACCATGGACTAAGTTGAGCATGGACTTTGTTCTTGGATTACTATGAATTGCTTGAGGCAAATATTTTGCAATGGTTATAGTAGATAGGTTTAATAAGATGGCACACTTTGTGCCTTGCTCCAAAACTAATGATGCTTCGGCTATTGCTTCTCTTTTCTTGCAAGAAATTGTTAGGTTACACAGTGTATCGAGAAGCATAGTATCAGACAGAGATCCAAAGTTCTTAAACCATTTCTGTAGAACTCTGTGGCGACGGATGGTGACTAAACTACTATTTAGCACTTCTTGTCACCTGTAAACGGATGGCCAAATAGAGGTAGTCAATCGTATTTTGGGATCGCTACTCCGAGCTACAGTAGGTAAGAACTTAGCTGATTAGGACTTTTGCTTACCAGTGGTCGAGTTCGCTTACAACCGGATAGTAAATGACATCGCTAAGCAAACCCCCTTTGAGGTTGTCTATTGTTTCAATCTCGAGTTACCCTTTGATCTCTCCCTTATACTTCAATTTGAGAGAGAAGACCTTGACGCAAGAGCTCGAGTACAGTCCTTTCAACACATCTACAATAAAGTCACTTAGTAGATCGATTAAGCTGCTAGCAAAATACGAGATAAAGCTAAAGGTAGGATAGCTAAATAATTCTAGCTAAGAGACTTGGTGTGGCTGCACCTTACCAAGGACATGTTTCCAACCAAGAGGAGAAACAAGCTATCTGCAAGAGCCAAAGGACCTTTCAGAATCCTCTAGAAGATCAATGGCAATACCTATAGGTTGGAGCTACCTGAAGAATATGGGGTTTCCGACACCTTCAACATTGCTGACCTTAGCCCATATTACCTTGATGAAGAGCTGATTGAAGACCATTCAGATTTGATCCTAAATCTAAATCAACTCAAAGGGAATGATAAGAATTAAGCTACTAGGCCTTTGACCTGCAACCGAGTACGAAGACTGGAAGGGCTAGTAAGGCGGATCCTCCTACTCTAGTCGACTCTTGTCGAAGTCGAGTATCTCTTTGCTAAGTTATTCTGTATGTCGAGCCGAATGACTACCTATCTCTTTAAAGGTGCCGAATTGTTGATTGCTAAGTCAATGGCCATAAGTCAACTAATCACTCGGCATCACCTTTGCCGAGAGATTGAAAGAGAGACCACTGCTCGGACCAGCAATCTGATCATACTCTTTTGTCTGCATCCTCCAATGGCTTCGCTAATGTATCTTCATTACGTGTATAGGACCACGTATAGAATTTGCCACATTAATCATTGTTTTTCTTGAATATTCATTTTTAATCCTCTTGTATTCCTGTACATTACTTTTTTAGGGTAATACCCTTTTTTGTCTTTTCCCTTTTGGGCAAATTGCCTTAACTTAATGGGTATAAATACCCCTTATATCTATAGCCGTAACCATGAGATTGACATTAATACACTTAACATTTTGCCTTCTCATAAACATTGCCTATTTATATTTATTTCACTCTTATCTTAAGCCTTAAGTAAGACTTGGTGGTAAGTAATCTCATCGGACTAATTCATGCGTCATATCATGTTGTGCCGTGAGTCCTTAGAAGTTCCATTGGTATATCATATCTTTTGGAGCTACTCGTATGTTTTGCTTACTTTTCATTCACTTTCCCATTCTCTTGCATATTTCCCTATCATCTCTTCAAGCTTTCGATAAGCTTGGACTCATCTAGCGACCGACCTTGTCTGTTCTTGGTCACGGTACACATTACGTACTATCTTTTCTAACAGAAGATGTTCTTTTTGCACGATTTCATGCTTCCCCTGTAAATTATTCTCCTTTTGTTTAGCAAATAGGGATCTATTTTTGTATTTTTTTGTAATTTAGGACTTACCCTAACTAGTTGCTATAAATACTTGCATAATGTAATAGCGGCAACAAATCATACAGAGAATATACTGAACTTTTACTCCCTCTTTAGCTAAGTATCTTTCTACTTGTGCATTATATCAAGTGTGACTTAAGCTTGTATAAGATATTAGTACATCAAATCTATCGTTGGTGCATTGGAACCCTTGCTCACCTTCGACTATCATTTACTTTTTGAGTCATCTTGTGGCCCTAACCCACCATTTTGGTTACAAATGATATTGGGTTCGTATGTTCATCCATGGAGTCTGTATCATCCTGGTATCATAGCCTAGCTACGTTCGAAGATGGATTCGGTTACTATATTCTTTGAGTGGTTTGTTACTACTCTTATGAGATAATGGTTCTATTGTTATCCTTAGATTTTAGTAGTCGAGAAGTGTTCTGTGCTTTATTTTCCCCTATTTCCAATATGCAAAATAGAGTGTAGTTGATTATTTATTTGTTATGTAATTGTTGTGGTGATTGGAGTATTGTTTATTGATCTCCTAGTGGTATTATTAGATGTTAGTTTTTGTGAAGTAACCATCATTGTCAAACTCAAGTGTTCATGGAACTTTTGGAAACCAAGAAAGTGGTACTCGACATAGCCAAGGGCAACAAGGAGGCTTAATACCTCAGTCAGTAGGTAACTGCTTGGATAAGCTTATTGATTTAGTAGCTAGTTTGGTAACTGTTATCCAAGAAGACAGGTAGAGAGCTAGGAATAACCCTACTAGAGAATGCAAGGAGCAAAGGCGAGGCAATGGTTAGTTTGGCTAAGTTAACGCCTCAGTATGACTACCCCGAGCTGAAGGAATTGATAGTGATGCAAAATGAAGGCTAGTGCTTGAAGAGATTGAGGAAGAAGCGGAAGGAGACGACAAAGAAGAGGAGTACTATGAGCCTAAAGAAAGAAATGTACGAGCCCTTAGAGTTGAAAGATTGAGGATGTGTATCCTGAGTTTTTCTGGAAGTGATGATGCTGAGGACTACCTAGATTGGGTAGATGAGATTGAAAAGTAATTTGAATGCCACGACATGCCCAACAATATAAAGGTTAGACTTGTTGTGTTGGAGTTCATTGGTTATGCTGCTTATTGATATAGATTCATGGATGAATACGCGAACCCAATATCATGTGTAACCAAAGGGGTTGGGTTCAAGCCGTGAGATGGCCTAAAAAGTAAATGAAAGTTGATGGTTTAGCAATCCCATACACTAACTCTATAGATATGATGCATTGTAGAACCACACACGGACCTAAGCTAGTACCCAATATGATGCACGAACATTAGGCTTAGGGTTGCTTACTATAATCCTTACTAAAGGGAATGATAAGAGCAGGTAGAGCAGAGCTTTTTAAGAAAAAAGACTTAAGGGTTCTTCATTAATGTTTAAAATCTGTCTAAAACACTATACAAGTGTTCTATTTATACAAAGTGGTAAAGTTGTAAATTAAATGACTAAAGGATGCCCTAGTGGCATTTTGGTAGTTACAAATAAAACATGAAGACAACTTAGAGAAAACATAAGAAATAGGAAATCTAAATGACGTAAGTAAAATAGATAGTTAAATGAGATTTTCGGGTGAAGGCTGATGTTTGATTCCAAAGAGCTATTGGAGACTTTGGAGCTTTGATCTAGGCGGACTTGATTTTGGACAACCTATCTTGTCTAGGGTCGATCTAACATGTCTACGGCTAACCTGACGTTGCTATGGCCGATCTTGATTGGCCAGGTTGACTTAATATGGTAGTGACTGATCTGACATGGAAGTAGCTAACCTGTTTAATCTGACCTAGTGTGGCCGAGCTAATATGGAATAGCTGAGTAGTCTTGACATGATCGAGTAGATCTTGGCCAAGCATATTGATGTTGGGAAAGCAAAGCGGATGGGTAGGGTAAGACAGTCCTGTAGAGCGAAATGGGTTGGTAGTGTAAGAATGTTAGCCGAGTAGGATAAAACCATTTAGACTAGAGTAGAGCATATTGAACCGATCAGGGTAGACCTGGAAAGGTATAGTATACCTAATTAGAGTAAAGCGGGGTGAATCTAGCATGGTAAGGAAGACCTGGCAAAACAAGGCACAAATAATCGGCCAGAACAGAACTTGCAGAGTACGTTAAGTCTTCCGATATTGCCATAGTTTAAAGATAGGTCTACGGGAGTGCTTAGTCAGGATAGCATAAGGCGTATTCAACATTATAAGGCGAACCCAATAAAGTAGGGTAAGCTACCCAACGCTGATAGAGCTTATAATAGGTCATCCATTCGCATAGAGCTCACGAGCAAGGCTCTCATATAGTCTAAAACCTAGCATGTCATTGGGTTGGTACTTGGAATCTTATCACTTATGGTAGAAGAACTTATAAGCCACCAAAAGAAGGGAAGGAGAATAAGAGATTAGGAGTTGGGATGAAATGAAGAAGGTTATGTAGAGAAGGTTTGTGTTAAGCTATTAATTGTAGGATACCTTCAAAAGATTGTAAGAGCTCATACAAGGAGGGTCAAGTGTAGACATTTATGTTAAGGAATTCCAAATGTTAATGAATTGATGTGAAGTTGTAGAGCTAGAGGATCGGACTGTATCTCGATTCATCGGTGGATTGAAGTATGAGATTGGGAATGTCTTGGAAACCTTGGATATTGCAACACTTGATGGCGCAATCCAAGTTGCCTAGATGATAGAAAGGTATTGAATAGGAAGGTTTTGATCACCAGTCAGTTGACCGGGTAGTAGCTGAACTATTTTGAGCAAACTAGTGTGAACAGAACTAAGTAAGGTTGTTAAGAGCTGACTTGTTTCAACTACTCGAGTAAAGGAGAAGAAACCCTTGAGGAAGTTCGAGAAGGGCAAGAGTTTAAAGAGGAAGATGAGTGAGATCAAGTGTTTCAAATGGCAAGGATTTGGACACATGGCTACTCAGTGTTTGAACAAGCGAACAATGGTGATCTGATGCAAGGTGTTGACTGTTGAGGTTAACAGTATAGATGAAGAAGTAGAGGAGTTGAAAGAAGATGGATAGACCGAACTATTTGAGGATGAAGTTATCTACAATGAGGAAGGAAACTTTATGCTGACCACTCTAGTGTTGAGAAGGATGATGAGCGTTAGTCTTGTACTCGAAGATGAACAAAGGGAAAATCTCTTCCATATTGGATGCAAGGTGAATGAATCACTGTGCATGCTGATCATTGATAGTAGGAGCTGTATTAATGCAGCCTATGCATTTATGGTCCAACAGTTGAAATTGCCGACCAAACCCCACCCAAAACCTTATAAGATTCCTTGGCTTAGTGATAAGGGAACCCTATAGGTGAACATGTAGGTGTTTGTGCTGATTTGCATTGGTAAGTATCGAGATGAAGTGCTATGTGATGTATTTCCCATGAATGCATCTTACATTACACTTAGACGACCATGGATATTTGATCGAGTAGTTATATATGATGGAAGGAGGAATACATGTTCTGTGGAGCATGAAGTAAGGAGGATGAAATTAAGTCTTACGACTGCCAAGCAGGTAAAGGTCATGTAGTCACAACTTAGTTGAACCTTGAAGAAAGAGGCTTTGGTGATAATCCGAGTTGAACTGAAAAGAGAGATAGAGCTTGAAGGGCTGACCTATCTACTTATTCGAAGAATTCTAGAGATGAGACCCAAGGAATTGCTTGCTTAGGTGAAAACCTTACTAGAGGGGTTTGTCGACCTGTTTCCAAAGTAACTGCCTAAAGGTCTACCCCCAATTTGAGGCATCAAGCATGCGATTAACTTGTAGCCAGGAGCTATACTACCGAACAAGCCTACCTATAGGCTTAATCTCGAACAAGTTACTGAGCTGCAGAAGCAAGTAGATGAGATAATGAAGAACAAGTATGTACGTAAGTCTCTTAGCAGCTATGCCATTTTGACCTTGTTAGTACCAAAGAAAGATGGTTCTTAGAGGATGTATGTAGATAGTCGAGCGATCAATTGAATCACCATCAAGTATAGGTATCCCATACCCAGGCTTGATGACATGTTAGATGAATTAAGTGTAGTAAGAATGTTTTGTAAGTTTGACCTTAAACCTAGATACCATCAGATTCAAATGCTTAAGGGTGATGAGTAGAAGACCACACTCAAGACAGACATGGTTTATATGAATGGCTTGTAATGTCATTTGGACAATCTAACACGTCAAGCACATTTATGTGCCCGATGAATCATGTGCTTTGAGAATTAATAAGAAGGTTTGTTGTAGTTCATTTTGATGATAATCTAGTGTACATCCTTGACCTGGAGATCCACCGAGAGCATCTCCAAAGAGTCTTTGCAAAACTTCAAGCTGAATAGCTCTACGCCAATCTGAAGAAGTGTGACTTTTACTAATTCGAGGTGATCTTCTTAGGGTTTATTGTGAGTGGAGGTAAAATCTGAGTCAATGATGAGAAAATAAGAGTGATCTTACATTGGCTTGAGTTGACTTGTTTTGTAGATGTGAGAAGTTTCTACGGCTTAGCATCATTCTGTCGTAGATTTATAAAGAATTTCAGTATGATTGTAGCCCCACTTACCGAACTATCAAAGAAGAGTGTTGAATTTAGATGGGGAGAGAAAGAGAAGAGGAGTTTTAAGGAGGTGAAAGAGAGGCTAACTACAACCCTGGTCTTAGCTCTGTTGAGCTTTAACAAAGTGTTTAAAGTAGAGTGTGATGCATCTGGACTAAACATAAGTGCTGTGCTGATGCAAGAAGGTCGACCTATTACTTACTTTAGCGAGAAACTTCAAGGAGCTACACTCAACTATTTTGTCTATGACAAGGAGTTCTACTCCTTAATTTGAGCTATAACAATATGGTAACACTATCTACTGCCTAAGGAATTTGTGATCTACGCTGATCATGAATCTTTGAGACATTTAAAGAGCCAACCCAAGTTATCCTAGAGGCAAGACAAATGGATCGAGTTCGTGGAGGGTTTTTTTTTTTTTTTATGTTGTAAAATACAAGAATGGAAGGAATAATGTAGTGGCTGATGTCCTATCAAAATGACATACCTTCCTGACCGAGCTGTAAACAAGGCTACTTAGTTTTTCAATGATAAAGAATTTGTATGCTGAGGATCCATACCTTGGTCCTATTTATGCTCGATGTGAGGAAGGATAGACATTGGATGATTATCATAGGGAAGATAGATACTTATTCAGGAAGAGGAGGCTATGTATCTTGACTTGTTCCACGAGAGAACTGCTAGTGCCGGGGCATATGGAGGAGGATTAACAGGATACTTTAGCCATCGCCAAACTCATGAAGTACTATTTGCTAGATTCTTTTGGCCAAAAATGATAAGAGACGTCCAGTCCATATTAGAGAAGCGTGTAACTTGTTGAAAGGCAAAGATCCAAGCGGAGTAAGGACATTATCTACTGTTGCCTGTCTTAACCAAACCACGGGGCAAGCTAAGTATGAACTTCATGTTAGGATTGTCGAGGACGTCTCAAAGGAAGGACTCCACCATGGTGGTTGTAGATCGATTTAGCAAGATGACATATTTCATGCCCTACTCCAAAACCAATAACGCTTCAGCTATCTCTTTCTTTTCTTTTTTTTTCTTTATAGGAAGTAATCAAGCTTTACGGAGTTCCTAAAACCATTGTTTTGGATCGAGACCTAAAGTTCATGAGCTACTTCTATAAAATGTTATGGAGGCAAATGGGAACCAAGTTATTATACAGCATGTCCTACCATCCACAGACCAATGGACAGACTGAGGTTATCAACAGAACCATGGGAACTTTGCTACGGGTTATTGTCAGACGAAACATAGCCGATTGGGATCTATGCCTACCAATCATTGAGTTCGCCTACAATAGGACCGCCCATAGTGTAACTAGCATGTCTCCATTTGAGGTTGCCTATGGGTTTAACCCTGAGCTCTTAATAGACCATGCACCCCAATTGAAGCTTGATGATGACCGGCCAACCGTTGAAAGAGTTGAGGCCATCAAAGCTATGTACTAGAAGGTTATAGAACAATTAAGCCGAGCTAATACTAAGCTTGAGAAGCGAAGCTGAGGACAGAAGAAGAGAGAATTTTAGCTAAGTGATTTGGTTTGGACACATCTCAGCAAGGAACGATTCCTAAACTTGAGGAAGAGCAAGTTGTCTCCCAAAGCCGATGGACCTTTCAAGTGCTTGAAAAGGTCAATCTTAATGCCTTTAGGATTGGATTACCTGAAGGATATGGAGTCTTAGACTCCTTCAACATTGTCAATCTCCAACCTTACACTCCCGAGGACGGGCAAACTAAAGTTGAACCATATTTGATCCCAAATCTCAAAGAACTTAGAGAAGATGATAGGGATTAAGGGTTGATCACTTGCTCTTGAGCCTAAAGGCTTTCTCAAATGGTTTGTTGAGATGTCTAAGGTGAGTTAAGTGCCGAGGAGTAGTGTTTACCCCAGTCCGATCTACCGAGCTACTTTACTCTCCACACCATCTAAGAAGCTGCCAAGGTAATCGACCGATATGCAAAACTGACCCCTCTGCAACAACCTAGTCCAAGTACCAAATCAGGAAAATAGCTATCTTTATAGTGTCGAGGCTGAGCCGACAATTGTCAGGAGTTAACTATCTGAAGCCGACCCTAATGTGAGCTATCCTTGAGCTAACTTATGTCTAGTCTCAACAATTAGAGTGTCGAATTATCGACACTGATCAAACCTGATCAAAGGCTCACCCTGCTTGGCTTAGAGTGTTATTAGGACCATGGATTAAGTAAAACATGCGCGCGCTGTCCTTTCTGACATCAAATGCATGTACGCTATCCTTTTTGATATTCGTACTATCCTTTTTTACAAAGGATGTTCTTTTTGCACGATTTCATGCTTCCCCTGTAAATCATTCTCCTTTTGTTTAGTAAGTAGGGATCTATTTCTGTAATTTAGGACTTACCTTAATTGGGTACTATAAATACTCAGATAATGTAATAGTTGCAATGAATCATACAGAAAATACACTGAACTTTTACTCCTTCTTAAGCTAAGGGTCTTTCTACTTACTCTTGAGTTATTCTTATCTAGCCTATTGAGCATAGACTAATGGTGAGTGACCTCTAGCTATACTTGTACATTATATCAAGTGTGACCTGAGCTCGTATGAGGCACTAATGTGTCATATATATTGTCAGTGCACGAGAACCCTTACTCACCTTTTACTATCATTTACTTTTCGAGCCATCTCGTAGCCTGGACCTACCCTTTTAGTTATGCGTGATATTGGGCCTGTGTATTCATCTACGAAATTTGTATCAAGCCTACAGTTGCCGAGCTCCAGGATTAGTCAGCATGAGGTTCATAGTGTTATGCCATGCTAGTTTATGGACTCAGGTCTTAGGTTGTTTTGTTTCTCAACTTCTCAGCAGATGATAGAGTTGATGCTGAGTTGTTTCTTTTCTTCCTTTCAGCTTTTTGGTATCAGTTTGACCTCAATTAGGGTAGGTCAGCCTTGGCCAAGTATAGGTTAGCCTTATTTAGAATAGGTTGGCCTTAGCTTAGAATAAGTAGGCTTTAGCTTGGGCATTGTCGTAGGCTGATTCTTATCGCCATATTAGCTACAATAAGCCAAATTGAACTCTTCAATTGTAAATGGTTTGGACACATGATTGGAGATGTTGTTATTGTCTCTATGTGTTATCTAATTAGCATAATGCTTTTGCTAATCTGAAATGTTGAACTTCATGTTTATCAATTCTGGCACCCATGATTCATCAGATCCATTATTACCTTCTTCTTCTTGACATTCTTCTTTAGCATCTACATTCTCGCCCTGGTGTTCTTCTTAGTCTTTCCCTAGCAATTGGAAGATGGGCCTTTTTGTTCCTAATTTCGGCCTCCTCATTCACCTATAATTGAAGCAATAGGTATCTTATATCTATCTTTACTTCCCTAGTAGGAACCTAGTGGCCTAATTAAGTGAAAGATGGATGAAAAATAATATAGCATACCTGCAGTTAGTAGTGGAGTAATTAGTGGATTACCACCTAGCGAAGCTCGAAGAATGTTAATAATCTGTCTTCTTTCCCTCATATCTTTCCTTTTGATATCACCTTAAGTAACTATTTCAACTTCCAACTTTACATGATCTTCTCTATGGTCCTCCAAATAAAACAAGTCATACCTAATATCTTGTAGATGGAGAAAATTTGGATACAAAGCTAGTCCAATAGTACTGCATACAAATGCCATTTTTGTGGGATTGTTTAAGACCTTGTATTCTATGGCAAATCCTTCTAACATGTAAATCACTTCAGTTGTAGTTCGACGACAACGGAGTGACCTTTCCAACTTAGTTATTACCTAGCATCATTTAGGAGAAATTCTATCTTTCCATTTTGCTAAGATCTCACGTAATCCTCTTGGCTTCCTATGTAAAGCCAAATCCTCACATAATACTCAAAGTTAAGTATAGTAACTTACAATATATTTACCTAGATAGAGTGCAAAATTTTCCTAAAGTTGGTCTCCAAAAGTTAGAGTAACTAACACTTACAATAAGCATGTTTAGTATTACAAGAAAACGCTATTGCTACTCTCACCTATTTCTACCCACTTTTAGTCCATTATAAGGATTCATTACCTTATTTACATTATTGTAACATGGCTTTGATACCGCTAAATTCTATTATGTCCCAAGTATGGTAGTAAGCGTAACAGAATGTTGTACATTACTTAGAAGCTAATGATTAATGCCTTTGTTGTATCAAGAACTTCACTATAATGCATAAGGCTTTGTAAACAAATTATTATATAGAGGCACATGTAGTATTCATTGGGCAAGCAAGTGTATACTAAACGTGGTGTACTTAATTCATTTATATTTCCATATATTTCCAAAGTTAGGTTATATATGTATGTGCATAAGTATTGAAAATATTGTAGAACTAATTTTCAAAAATTTAGCTCTACTAAGAGGCACATAGTGCCAATTATAAGAGTTTATTTAAATAGATTACATAACAACTTAAGTCTCAAAATACTAAAATATTCAAATTTCCATTTTTGATTTCCTTGAAAAGGGTTGCCCCCATCCCATCGACTACTAAAATTTTGACATACTCAAGGCATAGAACTGCCTAGTGATACTTAGGAAGGGTGCTGCAAAAGACTGTAAGGGTAAAAGCTATATCTAGCTTAGTGAGACCATCTCATATTACTCACAAGTAAAAGCAAATATATCAACCATATGAATGTATGAATATGCATATGAATGCAACATTGCATGTAGTCAATCAAAAATTACATGAAGATAAAGGTTTACTCCTCCTTTAGACTTAAGGCTAAGGGCTAATAGTTCCACCAAGTGTTTGAGTAATTCGAATAAACACATTTCATATCTTAGCATGTATCCTTAATTACTATATATTCATTCGTTTAATAAAACACCCCAAGAATAAATTCCTTAGCTACATATACCTTTAGATATATGCATGCCCACAACAACATAATGAATATGGCTCATTTAATCACACAACTATGCTCTTAGTCAATTAGTTTGTAATTAAATGAAAGAACCTTGACTTAAGACATTCCTTTATTATGTGTGTAATAGTTGATGGCAATTCAATAGTAATGCAATGTACCATGCATGCTTCATTTAATTTATGTTTCAATATTCTTATTTCCATTTCTTTTAGGTGACCAACCAAGTCAACAGATAGTCTAATATCTACCATACATGTAGCATGCCGGAAATTTTCTTTTCACTGTCGGTTACATGTTTTAGCACAATCATAGCAGAAAAGTCAATCACATGTATGTTCCCATGTACCCACATATATCCAATTATTACATATATATTAGTGCAACTACGGTACACATACAAACAGAGTAATAATTATTGAAGGTACTTACTCATTCATCAGTGCTAAACAAAGAGTCATTGGGATGGTCCAAAGAATCGTCCACACCACCTATAACAGAATTAATCAACAGTAAAAGAAGTACATTAGTTGCTATATTTCTTAAATTCCTATTTCATTCTTTTATTGAATGATAATTAATCTATTATTTCACCTTCTTATACATAGTGCACTTAATCAATTATATGAAGTTTCTTATTATATTTACAATCATACTTATATTTCTAGTTATGGTATTATACAAGTAGATTATATGATCCGTATAATAGTCTTTTATCAACATATATATTTTACTCCTTCACCAATAAGGTGGTGAATGATACTTGTATATATACACCCTTTGATTTTATAATTATCATCTTATAATTCTTTCTCTTATTATACTTAGTAAATCTTGTAACTTACTAATCTTAATTATCACGTACACTTTATCATACTAGTTATACCATCTTAACTTGTAGTTTGTAGCTTAATCATACTCCTTATAACTTTTACATATAACAACTTAATCTTCCATAAAAGTTCATTTTCACTTCTTAAACCCTAATAATAGCTAAGATTAATCTTCCCTTTTCTCCATGTCTTGGCTAAAACCTTAAAGCACCAAAACACCTTTTCCTTCATCTTATTGTTATATTTTAGGTAAGTACTCTACTAAATATCACATGTACATAATATAATAGATAGGTTGTTGTCTTTGATGCATGTAAATATTCAAGGTCATGGATGCCCTAATTGTAGTGCCAACAAAGACTTAGGCTAAAGAGTAATTATACTGCTAGTCTTAATCAACAAGATAATCATTTATCTTATACTATAATATTCTATGATATACACCATGTGCTAAAAGATTGCTATATTTAAGTGAAAATAAACTACATGTTGTAAAGGTTTTTTTTTTTTTTTTTTTTTTTATATCAAGTTGCTATTAGTTCTAAGTTTCTTCAAATGATGCCCTCTACGTACCCAAGTCCTTAGGAAATGTTAAAGTTTACTAGTTGAAGGTTGCTTATGTTGAAGTTTTGAGAGACAGAAGTGGAAAATGAATTGAAGAAAGAAAAGGAATGGAGAGTGACGACAAGGAAGTAGGAATGAGGGACCACTTGTGATGATGAAAACTCAATGTAATCAAAGGATTGAATGGTAGTTAGGTAGAGCCTATTTATTCATAAAGGTCTTACGACAAGGAAGTAGGAATGAGGGACCAATTATGATGATGATAACTTAATGTAACTAAAGGATTGAATTGTAGTTGGGTAAAGCCTTATTCATAAAGGTCTTAAGTAGTCAAGGCTTCTCCTATAGGTTAAATTTTTATTTGGAAAAAAAGTTAAGGAGTCTTGATATTTTACCACACTTTACTAACAAGGTTGGAGTAGTGTTGTTGACTTTTCCATCACCTATTTTCCTTATGTGCTCACAGCAAGAAGAAGAGGAAAGAGGACCACTACTTGTTTCATTTTTTCTTATTCTTTTTCTTGTTCCATTTATACTAAATAAGCATGTGACTTGAGGACTTTACTTCCCTTTTTTCTTTCCATTGTCATGGCATAGATAGTCAAGTGGGACACCACTTCTTATTTTATTACTTTGTCTTATCCTCTTTATTTCATGCCTATTAAATATATGTACAAGTATGGTTGTTAATTCCTTTAGTAATTGATAAGGTGTTCAAGTAACTTTAGAAAGTTCACACCACATTTAAGAAGTGAATTTAATTATTAACACATACTATTTCTAATTTTATAAATAATTCTTCTATTAGATAAGCTTAGGGTTTTCTAAGCTATCAAGTTTCAATTATCTATCTATCTATTCTAAGAAAAATCAAAATATAAAACCTATTTAACTTGTTAGATAAGATCTTAATATAATAAAATCTCTTAATCTTGTTCCTATGTTTCTAGGGTTTTACAACACCTGCCATAAGCATCTAGTGATTTACCAATAGGCTATTATCTTCCTATCATGAATGTTGTTTTGGATGTCACAAGAACATGAAAGGGTGACGAAGGATGTTGGCAATGGTGTAGCTTCTTATGCTGATAACATTGAAGCTCTACATAAACCAGATTTATTGCATTTTTTCCTTTGATGGTCTATTTACTTTCTAAAATGAAATAGATAGGAAATGTAATAACTATAAAATGGAAATGATTATTACTTAGAGATATAAATGAACCAACCTAATTTGCAAACTATTTAAACTTAGCTTGAGTTTCACTCGAATTCAATTAGTTGATAGTCAATTCGATCTTGAGCTTGAGATACTTAAGTAGTAATCAAACCAAGCTTGAGTTTTCACATACTAAGTTCATCAGACTCGCAAACCTAATTGACCTCGGAATAATTTGTAATTTATTCTTAATACAAATACAAATGGATATAAGATTGTTTAGAAAAGATTTAAAATTCAAATTTAATCGAGCTCATCAATTCAAAATTGAATTTGTCAAATATATTTTTAGGTCGAGCTTAAACTTAAAATTTAAAATTTAATCAAACTTGAGTTAAGCTTGAGTTTTGAATTTTTATTTTAAGCTCGAACTTAAGGTCAAAACTGTATTTATTCGACTCAATTTGATTAAACCCTTATTATTGCCACAAATAGGTTAGAAATAGGGAACCTAAATTTTACTTTGTGTGAAATAATTATTTCAGTATTTATTCCATCTTATTAATTATAGTATTAAATTAGAAATATAACAAAAACTATCACAATGTCCTACTTAGTCTTTTTGGAAAATTACTAAAAGTTAATTAACTTTTTTCATTGATTATGAACATAATTGTCCATCATTTGGATTTTTTTTTTCTTGTTGAGAATGAATAAAAATTTTGATAGTTCACTAGTTTTTTATTTGATGAAATCAATCCTTCATAAGTTAACAAATATTTCCTCTATAAGGGGGATAAAAAAGAGATCGGGAATAAAAATTTCAAGTAACGAATATAATAAGAAAGATTTTGGGAATAGTCATTTTATGCCATCTCTTTTACATCAAAGTAAACAAGTCGTTAATTTCAATTAATTTACCCCTTATATATTGATAAGAATAAATAATTACTGTAATTATAAAGAAGAAGATAATGTTATGATGATAGCACATGATAATACTAAAATCTAAATAATCTCAATTATTAATTCTTAAACTGATGTAAATTATAAAGGGTGAAAATAGAAAGGATCTATTTCTAATATGGAAACTTATATTTTCACACATGAGAGACTTGCTTTAGGCTTGGCTTCTATATGTTTATTTTATCTCTTCTTTGTATATTTCAATGTTTAGTTCATTTATGTTTTTTTTTTCTATTTTGTCTTTTTATATTTTTTTTTTAGGAAAAAGTACAAATTTAGAACCTAACTGTTTGTACCTTTTCTATTTGAATCCTAAACATTTCAAAATTTCTATTCGAATTCTCAAAATTTGTAAAAGTTTTCAAATAAGTTGTGTATTAGTTTGTAGTTAACTTTTTCATTAACTATGATATTTGATACTTTCTTATTGGTCATGTACTTTTATTAAATGATTAATATAATAAAATATTTAAAAATAGACAAAAAATAAATATAGTAATAAAAATTTGAAAATTCAGAAAAAGAAATAATTATAAAAAATGAAAAATCAAATAATGAAGATATCTATATATATACATATATAATATAATAAATGTATATACATGTACATTTATTTAATCTAAATAAAACAAAAATTTAAAAAAAAATGAAAAATTTTGGAAAAAAAAAATCATTTTGACCATGCCAAGGTCGAGGGGTGGTAAGCTGCTACTAAGAGAGCCATGTAACCCCCCATAGGTGGCCCTCGGCCATGCCTTGGCCTTAGAGTAGCCAAAATGATTTTTTTTTTTCTAGATTTTTTTTTTATTTTCTTTTTTCAAAACTTTTTGTTTTATTGAAATTAAATAAATATACATGTATATACATTCGGTATATTATATATGTATATATCTTTATTACTTGATTTTTCATTTTTTCATTTTTTCTCCTTTTTCTTGATTTTTTTCAAATTTTTATTATTTTATTTATTATTTTGTTTATTTCTTTAAATATTTCATTATGTTAATTATTTAATAAAAATATGTTGATCAATCAAAAAGTATCTTGTGTATAGTCAATGAAAAAGTTAGTGAACTTATATGAAAACTTTTATAAATATTGAGAACTCAATTTGAAAATTTGAAATGTTTAAGATTAAAATAAAAAATATGTAAAAGATTAAATCCTAAATTTATACATTGTCCTTTTTGTTATCCACACATCCATAGTATAAATATAGATATACTTCTCTTATAAATGATATGCCTTATATCATCATAGGAAGTTACATATCAATCCTTTAGATTCTTTATTTAAAAAAACAAATAAATATTTTCACATTCCAATAAACAATTTATATTTGTTATACATTCTCAACTATTTGAGCAACAGGGCTAAAGTGAGAACAAATCGCGTAATATTTTGAATGGTAGATTTCAAATATATATATACATATATCAGATTTAAAACATATACAAATATAAATAAGGTAAAAATAAAAAATAGATTAATTAAAAAAAAAAAAGAACGAAACAAAAGAGCCTAATTAGCTTCATTGAAGCCAAGGAATCATGGCTGCACGTGCTGCATATGCTCTTGGCTAAGAAGGGCTTGACGGTTTCAGATGCTTAATTTTGGATCAGCGATGTCAAACGCAGACCCGAAGATTGACAACACGAAGTTTGGGATCAAGAGTATCGTATGGAGGTCAAATCGAAATCGAATTGGAACCAAACGGATGAATGAAGATATAAAAACGCAATTAATATTTATTTATAAAATAATAATTCATTTAACCTTTTAGATTTATATGTTGAGAGCTGTTTTAACAATTTATTTTTTATTTTTTTTAAATTCTGTAGGAGGCTAAATTTGACTTATAAGTTTTAATCCTAATAACGAAATGGATTTGATTTTTTGGGTTAGAGTAACAAAATTCAGAGAGTTTAGCCTATGAAATCTGGAATGATCATGAGAGATTTAGCATGATAAGCTTAGAATAGGACCCGTTGGATCGGTTCGTCTGATCAACTTTTCTTAATTTGGCCTATACTAATAAAATATAAAACCCTTTATTTGAACTTAAATCCATAAAAAAAAGCCCACCTGATACTCATATATAAAAAGTTTCAATTTTAAATATTAATTAACATCACGATCCAACGTATCGAATTCATCTACTATCTCCTATAAATACTCTATTCATTTCCTCATTTAGAGGAGAGACAATTTCCCACTAATGTCATTACTTTGTTGGAATTTTGTCTCAATGATCAAATACTCAAATAAATTAAGAACACTACCATATTCTTCATTTATTGTGGAGTTTGATGCCATCATACTCTTCCATTTATCATCTAGTGTGTTAGACTTTATTAAAACTGTCTTTTCTCCTTATTCTAACTCATTTGATTATTCCATACGTACAAGTTAAATAATTTCCTTAATTACGTGTAGTGTGATCTATCACGCAGTACGCATTTGACCTCTTTCGATTTGAACTTTACATAAATTCAAGTTTATCTTTTCAGTAAATTGGTGTATTTTGTTAAAAAATAATAATAATATGAGCACATTTGAATTATGATGGATCGACCAAATTAGAGGTTTTTTTTTAAATCACTGTTAATAAAAGTTAAAATGGGATTGAATTGAGTTGAACTAACTAGATCAATTTAAATTTAACAATACTAATTAAGAATAATATACCTCACTTCTTGCAAGGTACCTTTTTTCTTTCTAGAAGTAATTAACAAAACCTTACATTATGTTACCTGTTTTGGCCAAAGTATGTAACGTTAGACTGAAAAAAAAAGAAAAAAAAATCAGTCTTCTGATTGATTTAAAAAAAAAAAAAACAAAAACTAAAGAGCCTATATCTCAGTGACGGAAAACTAGTAGAATGACTTACTAAGACATACAATTTATGAGTAATTACAATTTAGTGCATGAAGAAAGATTACTGGAACCATAACTTAAATAAAAGAATGAATAAATCAAATCAAATGAAATCATCAATCCCAAAAACATCCAATAATACTAAGGACGCACACATTCCTTTCAAGTAAAATTGTACTCCTCTTTCTGTTCTTAAACCAATTAAGTATTAAACCACTGATCACGTAATTTATGAAACCACAGCCTCGAAGCAGTGCAACCCATCCAGCTCCGGTGCAAAGCGTGGTGCCCATCTCTTCTTCTGCGGCACTTTCTGGGCTATCGAACTTTCACCCGCTGCCTTGTTCTTGGAATCAACAATGTTGAGTTGCTCTTCTTGATGGGATTTGGGGTTATTGTTGATTTTAGTCTTGACACAAACGATAGGGTTTGTCCCCAGGACCTCAGCGCTCAAAATGTCAAAGCAACTGAACATGGAATTCATCTTTACTATGCTTTTTTTTTTTGTGTTGTTTTTTCTGACAGACAACTTTAGGAACGAAGTGGAAATTATGGCAAGATCTTGATACTACGAAAGAGTGGGTTTTCGAGAAATTTGTAGGTAGATGTATATATATATATATATATATATATATATAAGAGAGAGTCTGTTAAGCGTGGACGCTATCAGCCAAGGGTTGTGAATATAAAATATATATATATATATTCTAGACTGACTTAACGAGGAAATATCTACTATGTAATGCGCTTGTAGTAGTGAGATTAAATTTTTCTTCATTAGTAAATGTTTTGATTTTACAATTTCAAACATGCCTCTACCTAATTATCATCTTAAAAGCTAACTGTTTGATACAAATATTTCTATTTATACCAATTTTTACTTTTTAACCATGTGATAATGTTTATATCAATTTTAAAAGCCATTTATGGAGTATCGGGGATGAAGTTGTTACAAAACAAATTTTTTTATTATGTGCCTCTAATGAGGTAGTCATTTCAGAAGATATATATAATTAATGATTTACATAATATCTTTTCATCAGGTAATGTATGATTTGTTGCCCCAAAATATTATATTCACTCCTCTTTAAAAGTGATTTATGACCCTCTCTAACCCTAAGGTGTATATGTTTGTAAGAGAGGGCTATGACTTTCTAAGTTATTTTAAGTAAAGTTATAAATAAATAACTAAAATCATCTTGATATTTAAAATATTTTATAAGGTCATCATGATGTCTTTTTTGTTTTTTTTTTTTTTGTTTCCGTATTACCAACCGTTAGGTTACATGTGGTTAAATCCTAAAAGGATAATTTTAGAAAATTTAAAAGAATGTAATTTCAGAGATTGCAATTTCTTGTTTAAGATTTAACTCAAAGCTATAGTAGCTTTTTAGAATTTAAAAGAGGTAATTGGAAATTTTTGAACTACTCCAGAAAGATAATTATGCAGTTTTTAAAAGACAAGAATTTAGAAGAAGTAACCACATAAAGTAATAAGCCAGGGACAGAGTTACAATTACCCCTTCTTTTAACCATAACTATTTAAGTTAGGGTGTTGTTGATGCATTTGTTATCACATCTATTAAGAAGTGAGAACTCAATAAGAGCTTTTTTCTTTTTGGTTTTATAGAAGTTTCATAATGTTTGCAATATCTGCGATAATTGTAAGAGAAATTTTATGATTCTCCTATTGAATTGTCAAAAGATAAAAAAAGAAAAAGAAAAAGAAAAGAAGAATGTTTGTAATTGATGATCACTAAGCAGTACAACTAATCTTGATCATACATGAGACAAGGAAACCGCTCTAATCTTCTTCTTCTTTTTTCCCCCCTTTCAAACTCTTATTAAGTCAAAGGAATTTTTTAGATCTGCTTGATGAGCTCTTGTTAAGATCTTGTATAGCTCAAATGATTTGGAAAATGAGAATTTGGTTAAGAAAATATCAAAATCCTAAAGAATGAGTATTCTCCAAAATTTCCTTTATTTGAGATGAGGATAATCTCAAAAAAAAAAAAAAAAAAATTTAAAGGACTAGAAAATATTGATTTTTATTGAAAATGATTAAATGATCTTATAACAATTATATGGAAGCTATTTACACTCTCAAATAAAACCCAATATGAAACTAATATTTAACCAACTAATTAATTGTGACTACTATCAACTAATATCTGATCACATAAATTAAAAAATATATATATTATTCAACTACTATTTTTTTTAATTCTAATTTTTTGGTCATAACATTTTGCCCAACCCCTTTTAAGAACCTTATCCTCAAAGTTCTATGATAAAAATTAAACAAAAGAATTATTAACTAATATGATTTAATAATAATAAAAATAATTAACAAGATCTTCAATTATTATTGAAATTTCAAGATAAGAATGATAAAGTTGCCTTAAACATCTTCATGAAATATTCCTATAGATATTTCTTATTCTTCTAGCATAAGATTTTCGTAGGTTGCAAAGTTTGAAAATTGATTTATAAAATTTCATAATTTCATGTTCATGATTGGTGTTGGTGAACATCGTTATCATCTTGACTTTTTGTTCGTGTATAGCTAATTATGGAAAAATGCATTTCCTTTAGTATCTTTGTATTAGGAGTATCCACATTTATAATTTTTCTTTAGCATTCTCCACATTAATTTCTATGATAGCTCAACTAGAATTCCTCCCATTGAGGTATTATTCGCTTTGGCATGAAATGCCATATAGTTTTGTCTCTCAGTGCAGTAGTTTCCTAGGTAGTCACCCATCTCAAGATTGACCTAACTTAAGCACGTTTAATTTTGAAAACCTGACATGCTCTAAGTCATAGCACCAAAAGGTGTTTCAATAATTTAGAGTTCCTTCTCTTAACATTTAAGAAGTATTACAATCTACCCTTCTTATAAAATTAACGTCTTCGTTAATTTCGTTACACAGGTTCAAGATAACCATCAAGTAGGGACTCTGCCCTTTTGGTTGATGAACTGCTCAATACTACCTGTAACGACCTGACCATGACTCTTACTATTGAGGTATCATTCACTTTAGTGTAGAATACTGCACAATTTTACCCCTTGGTACAATAACTTCATTGGTGGTCACCTATCTTGAGATTAATATAACTTGAGCACACTTAACTTTGGAGTTTTGACGTTCTCTAGGCCGTTGCACCAAAAGAAGCATCAATGATTTAGAGTTCCTTCTTCTAGCATCTAAGGGGTAACACAATTTCTTACACCATACCCTCTACTTCTTTAGTATCACTTTATATAACAAGTTGAGACATTTCTTGAAAATTATCTTTATCCATATCTTCTATAGTTGGTGTGGTATCGAGCTTGAAATTTTCGGTTTTCTCATTTTCCTTAATTTGATTTAAATTAAACGTCATACCTACGTAGTTTAAATCCTCGACTAAAATTAAAGAAAACCTAGTTTCTTTTATTTTATTTTTTTAAATTAGAGTTTCCATCTAGTAGAATCGGGGAAAGGTGATTAAATTAGTATTGATAAAGCAAATCGATTCTAATTTAGCTACTAGCTTGCGTTTCGAAAAAATTTTGAGAAACCAAATTCAGGGATTCAGGGACTATTCTGTTAAACCTTATAATATCACCTTAACCTTATGAGAATAACTTTATTTTTTCAATTTACCTTTTCTATAAAAAAATCTATTTACAAGTAGATGAATAAGTAAAATTACATATTCTTGCAAAATATATATATATAATTTATAAAAGTGGGAAAAATAAAATTATACATGTTTTAAGTCTCTTTGAAGATGTCAACGTATCTGTTAGTTAGGATTAGACTTCTGTAGTTCAGTTTTCAAAAATTTTAGCCAGTTGGTTTATTTGAAACTTGAAAATAGTTGGATTTATGTTTTAATTAATTTGTTCTAGTTTTAAGAAAATTCTACAAGAAGTTTCTTAATTTGGGTTCACCTTAATTTTGAAATTTCTAAGGGCCTAATTTTGGAAAAAAGTTTTGTTGTTTTTACTTGGAAAAGAAAATTTTCGCTAGGTAAAGAAAAGATTTTTTTTTTCTTAAAAAAATCTGTTATTATTATTGTTATTTTTATTTTGTTCTTTCTTTAGTTTAGAAAGAACTTTTTGAGTGAGGAACAAGAGTTTTCTTTTTTTTTTTTTTTAGAAAAATTTTCCAAGCTAATCTTTACTTTTGTCATTTTTTTTAAAAGAAAGTTAAATGAAACACTTAAGAAAAGGGTTTTCTTTTTTTTTTTTCACATAAAGGCCCATATATTTTTCCTACTTAAAATTTTTATTTAAAAGAGAACTAACTAGTATAGCCTCAAATAAATTAATAAAAAAAATAAAAAGAAAGGAGAAACTTACTTGGGTTGCATGCGAGTCAGTTACCGGAGGGTAGTGGTGGGGAATTGGATCTAAGTCGTGCTTTGGTTAAGTTGAACCAGTCTAGTTGGGTTAGGCATACTTGCACATAAGTTGCAATGGCTTCTTCGGTGTGATTTGCGTTGATTTTTGCACCAAAATGAGTGGGAGAAGTGTTTTTTGTGTATTTTTTTTATTGGATTTAGGCGGGGGTAGGGGGGAGGGTGGGGGTAGGTGGTAAACTTAATACTATAGATTTTTGTGGTGGTTTGGTGGGTTTTTCAAAATGACTGCCAGTGGGGTTACATGAGCTTGGTGGTAGTAGATAGTTGGAAACATGTAGGTAGTCGGGTTAAGGTCTATGGAACATGGTGAGCCCAACCATGGACTTAGCTTAAAGTGGGAGGGCTTAGTGGTAGTGGTTCCACAGGGGGGCATAAGGGGTGTTAGGGTTATGACGATGGTTGGTTGTGGAATATCTTAGGTTGTTGGGGGCAATTAGGTATGGAAGTGCAAGCCGTGGGGTGCTTGCTCGAGCAATAGCTAAGCTCGGGAACTCCTTTATGCAAAACAAGGCTAAAGAGAAAGAGTAGTTGCGGGTTGGGAGTGAGAGTGTTTGAGAAAGCTTGTAGATGTGATTTTTAGTTATGGATCCTTCTCAAATGTGATTATAAGGCCATTATTTATAGATTGGAAGCTTAAATCGAACTTAGAAAGCCCAACCACAGAAGGTTGAGATTATATGGCTAAGGGATGTTCTTGCTCGATTTAACTTGAAAAACATGGAATGACTTGGATTTGATTGTAGAAAACAGTCATTAAGATGTCATTAATTGTCCATTACAACTTGGATTTGTTTATTCATGCCAAAAAGATCATATTTTGCATGATTCTTCTAAACGTGTTTTTGATTTTTTTCCATTTTCAAGCTTGAATTAACCAGCAATTTAGATGAATTAAGATGCATTTTTGGTTCCAATTAGCAGTATTCTATATGTACTTTCCAAAAACACAAAGATTTAAATTAATTTTTGATGATATATGGCTAAAAATTCAATAAAAAATGGAGGGTGTGGAAAATGAAAGTGCTAAACTTACATTTTTTATTCTTGAAGATGATGCTGACATAGTGCTTACGTAGTGCCATGTTAGCCACGTGGACCACCTAGCATTGGGTACATGTCAAGGCTCGACATGCAGCCTTATAGGAAGGTGACACGTAGCCCCTAGCTTTGTCAAAAATGAAGATGCACTTATGTGCATTCGCTAAGAATCAAACTTAGAACCTCTAGGTCTATCACAGTATAAGTCCAAGTTCTTAATTAGATGGGTTGTTGGCCCATACCCCAATTTCTACTACAACTAAATAGTACTTAAACTATGGGAGATCCTAACTTACTCTAAAAAGACAACCATCTAAATAAACTATTTTATCTAAAGACTCAACATAATCTTAAAATCTTATTTTTGCTTAAGAAACTACTTTTCTAAAAATATTTTATTTTTCTTAAAAATCTATTTTATTAAAAAAAGGTTCTATTTTCCTAAAAAAAGAAATTCTACCTTCTTAAAAAAATTCTATTCCCCTAAAATTCTATTTTTCATATTTTTTTTTTGCTTTTTTCAATTTTTAATTTGTTAACGTTTTTTTTTTTCAAAGAATTGCTAAAATGAACAATAAGGCAAAAATGGGGTGTCTATATGTGGTATCTTCTATTTTTTGGTTCATTATTTACTCTTCTTCCATATATTCCACCATTGCTTCTTATAAACACTTACAACTTTCTTTCAACGATTATGTGTTTTCTTGTGTTTTCTTCACATCTTCTCATAATTCCTTAGTTTCTTCTTATACTTTCTTTGTACATTCTAGCATTTACATGAGCAATTTTTATATTTCTACTTATTCTCTCAAAGAGAGCATCATTGTTAAGATCTCGTGTAACATAGTTGTTTTGGAAAATAAAAATTTGGTAAAGAAAATCAAAATCCCTCTATTGGAGAATGAGGTAATTTCTTAAATTTCCCTTACTTGAGATGAGGACAATCTCCGCAAAAGAATTCAAAGTCAATTGTTGAGTTTTATTGAAAATGATTAAATGATTTTGTTACAATTATATGGAAGCTATTTATTCTCTTACATAAAACCAAATGTAAAACTAATATCTAGCCAATTAACTAAAAATTACTAACATCGAACTATTATCAACTAATATCTAACTATACTACACATTAAATGAAAACTAAATTATTAAACTACTATTTTTCTAATTCTTGGGTCATAATAGTTCCATAGTTTGTATATGTACAGTGAGGTAAAAAAACATACATATGACATGGGTAAATTAGGGGTGAGTGTAGGGGTTTGTGACATTAGACATTATAAAATAGGTTTTAATTTAAAATATTAGAATCTTTACTCATACAATAAGTTATGGGATTTGAACTTGCAACTACTTTGAAATTTACTTGCTAATGTGGTAGGATTGCTATAGTTGGTCGGTCATATAGAAGAGGTGTGTTGGTCGACCTAGGAGATATCTTGAGTTGATGACACATAGATGAATGTCATTAAGAAGAGGCAAGAGAGTAAAAACAAGCAAATTCGATATCTCGTGCATACACTCATGACAACGAATCAAACTTGATGTTCTTGATCGTTCTTGAGTTGCTTTTGATGAACTACCCATTTGATCTTTTGTTGAGTGATTTCATTAGAATTTTGGTGCTTTCTTAATTTAATTGATGCTCTCAATGTCTCAAATAAAAGGAGCCTCCTATTTATAGAGTTTAAGGATTTGTGTTATCCGTTAGATGGCTTTAAGATAGACGATTGAGATTGAGCTTTATCATTGAAGCTTATCCTTTTCCTTCATCTTGATATGGGCTTAAATATATCCAAGGGCTTATGATAATTGATGTAGGCAAGTGTACCTATTAGTTTATAATATAGCGAATTAAGTCCAAGTGTCAATCCCTTAGGGACTTTGACTACTGGTATTCACTAGGTCTCTATTATCTAACCGGCAATTTAAATTTCAAGAAATTTAAAGAAGTAAATCTAAATTACTACTAAAACTAAATTAAAGAAAAACTAAGATACAATTCAAAAATTAATAAGAAAGCAGTTCAATTAATTCAAGATTCAATGCCGTATCTAGATCTTGTTTCCTCTAGATCTAACATGTGATTTTCCTAAAGATAATCTAATTTATTCTTTAATTTTTCTTAACCGAGAGAATTCTTTACTAAAGTTAACTGCTTTCTTAAGCCAATTAACCTTAACCCTAAAATCACCTATTAGAATCTCTTGCTAATAGCATGATCTAAGATTGCATTATTGAACAACAAATTCTTTACGCTTTAATTTGAAATCTGGAAGAATCTTACAAATTATCTTAAATCTTGCAATAATCCTCATCAACTATATCTAGATCTAATCTTATAAGAAATCTCTTGATTCTATTATAAGATATCAAACTCTATATTATTACACATAGAAATAATAACCTAAATCATGAAGCAAACATAGTTGAATCAAGAAAATAGTAGAGAACTAAATTAATCAATATTAATCATGTCACATGAATAGATTTAGGTTCCACAAAAGCTAGAAATAAAAAATTTGCTCACTATATATCCTAAAATAATAATCTAAAATCAAAGTATATAAAAGAGTAGAAAAAAGCATCATGAAATAAAATTAAATCTTAAAATATTTTCTTCTCTTTGCTTTCTTGATTGTTTTTAGCTTTAAAAACTCTCTAAAAGTCATGCCAAGAAGTTCTCTTTTTAAATAAATCCTAGTAAGGCTTTATATATGAAGAATTAAAAAAAAAAAAGTTGGTGAGAAAAGACGTTGACCGAGGACACAACCATATCTTTTGGTCGTATCCTTTACTGTACTTCACATATGTCTTTTTCTTTTTTTTTTTTTTTTAAACTTGAAAAGATATGAATGGCGACATGATCATATCTTTTGGTTGTGTCATAGGCTGTAATAGTAGAAAATTAGCTCCAATTTCTCATAGAAACAACATAGTTGTATTGTTCAGTTGTGTTAATTTTCAAACTTTTATAACTTGCTCATTTTAGCTTCGATTGGAGTGAATTTTATTTCTATCTTCTCGTTTTCTCACATAAATCGTTTCAAAACCTAGAAAACAAAATTTTACTCAATTAAGCATTATTATCTAAAAATAAACTCAAATATTAAGGAAAATAATTAAAAATCACCAAATAAAATATGTACAATTAGGAACTCATCAAACTTCCCCACACTTAAGAATTTGCTTATCCTTAAGCAAATAAAACAAAGAAAAATTAGGATAAGAATTCGTAAGTTAAAAACCATCATTGCCTTGAAAATTGGCCAAAATTTATACTTAACTTAGAAAGATTCAACTTGCAAATCCAATCAATTTTCTTTAAATAACTTCCTTAACTTTTATACTCAATTTTTTTCCCAATGTCCAAAGGACACAGACCACCAGAGTTTACAAGTTAATCTATATAAATTAAAGTTTAACCGGATCATTTAATCGAGGATTCTCATACTCAAGATTAGATTTAACATCTCGCCAATTAAGAAAGAGTCATAAAGATTTTAAACCTACTTAACTAAATTGTATACAACCTTCTCTTCAATATCGCTAAGCGCCATAATTCAAGGTAAACACATATTATATCCACTTATCCTTTGATTTTCCCCTTAGTTTATGCTTAATTGGAAGGCTTTAAATTCACTGAATTTATGTTATTAATTAAGCACATAATTTAAGGACAATTGTATTGGCAGTGAGAAAGGATCTTGTTCTTCTGACGGACTAAGACTGATCCATATCAACCTAACCTTCATATTGGTAGTAGGAAAAAACCTTGCTCTTCTAAGAGATCAAGGTCGATTTATACCAACTTATTCTTTAATTTTACTTTGCCATTGGCAATAGAATTCAACCTTACTCTTTTGACGGACAAAGGTGAAATCTTACCCATTTTGCCTTTCTTTTCTTTTTTTTTTCTCTTATTTTTATTTTTTATTTTTATCACTTTTTACCTCTAACTATTTCAACTTTTTTAGGGTTTCTCAAATGAAAAATTTTATTTATTTGCTTACTAAGGATTTTAGGACTCTAAAGTCATCTAAAAAGAAAGTATACATCAAAGTAAGCTTAAAAAATAATCATAACTAACTCCTAACTAATGATATTGCTCTAATCTTAAGTTCTAAAATCCTATGCTAAATAATCCTTAACTTTACTCCATAAAGATTTCACCTATCAACTCTGACATTATATAAATCAAACATTAAAGATCAAGTATTCAAATTACATTGAACTCATTAGAAGTTATCAATTTCCAAATAATTGCAAGTCAATAAAATAATAAAATTGGGTTAAATGTGAAAAAATTGGTCTCTTAAGTAGCAAAAGTTTTTAAAAATGTCTATATCCCCTTCCCTACACTTAAAATCGTACATTATCGTTAATGTATGAATTAAGGCACTTAATAGAAAATATAATAATAAAAACAATCGTAGGTAAGACTAGATAAAAGTGGGAAAGAAAAACTGATACTCTCCTGTAAATTTGAGTAACACTATTCACAAAGGCAAGAAGTTTGAAGTTTGAAGTAGTCCAAATCAAACGCAATCTCTAACATGAGCTTTAAAGTTTTAAGACCTTGACCTCATAATCCTCTTAATCGCAAGGATCATCAATGAAATCAACCTCATCCTCTTTGTATTCTTCATCCTCCTTCTCATTATCGACATCTTCAGCCAAACTCTCCTCCTGATGAATTGCTAACCAATGGTCCCATTACTCGCATACGGCTCCGAGGACTTTAATCCCTCACCTGGCGAATTCTCTCTCGGTAACTTATTGTTGACAAGAAAGTTTACGCCGAAGGAATGTGGTTGAACTCCTTGAGCTCCCTTAATTGTCGTACATTGATCTGCACACTCAGTAGTGATCATGTCGACCATTTCCTTACTGAGGACCCAATACCGAGTAATCCGACCAAACACTGCCGAGAAGTTCCCATTGAATGACGAAAGACTCACTGAAACGGCTGAATAGTTTTCTCTTTGCATGTCACCATCTCTTTCGTCTCGGCCCTTTATTGTCGCAATATTTTGACTCTTTTTGCCTGCTGTGCTCAGAGAATATTTGTATGGGACTAATGTTGCATTGCTACCTATCCACCTTGTTTGGCATTGTATTACTTTTCCATTTTTATCTTTTGTCCTTTTTACCCTTTTTTCTATGTATTAGGAATTCCCTTTTTGTATATACTTTCTTGTAATTTCTTTATTTGTAAAGTTGCCCTAAGGACTTACTATAAATAGTCCCTTTCTATTGTAAGCCGCAAATAACTTACATTTTAATACTAAATATTCTGTTCTTGTGAGACAACCCTCTCCAAGTCTATATTTTACACACTCTTATCTAATCTTACTAAGTAGCTTAGAATTAGCGGTGGGTGGACCTTAACATCAACTTATGCGTCATATCAAGTGTGGTGTCAAGTTGTGTTGTGTTCATTAGTGAGTTACATCCTCTGAGCAGTTTTACGTCAGCTACTCTTGTTTGGTTGTGGACCATTTTCCTCTAATTTTCTTCGATACCTCAAATGACCCATTTCAGTTTCAATTTGCCATGGTAAGTCCTATTGATAATTGAGCTCTTAGGCACATCATATATTCTTGGTATTAGAGCTTGAGGTTGAGGTTGAGACTAAGAGTTGTGTAGTAATAGTCAGTTTGTTGTTCGAGATATTATGTGTGATTGTAGCTATCCGTGTAAAGTGTAGTTACTGAAATTTTGTGTTAGGAACATTGAACCCTAGTGTACAAGGAGAGTTTCACAATGCCA
Source organism: Lumnitzera littorea (assembly GCA_024138015.1). Classification (NCBI taxonomy): domain Eukaryota; kingdom Viridiplantae; phylum Streptophyta; class Magnoliopsida; order Myrtales; family Combretaceae; genus Lumnitzera; species Lumnitzera littorea. The sequence continues at coordinate 61,866,142 of JAMXBB010000010.1, forward strand.
AAAGTAATGCTTATGGTCATGGTCGAGTTACCTAACAAACACCACGTACTACTAATGAGTGGATACAAGATCTTGTTGTTATTGTGGCTAATTTAGCTATCTTAGTAAATGGGGTCTTAGAGAATGGATTGCGTAAGAGAGTTGTAGAGCAAGGCTGAGGAGGCAGATGAACGAGCGAACTCTAGATGCCTTTTTAGTGAACCACGCACCACTGCGACGTGCCAACAAAGTCACGAGGAGAAGGTTAGAGTTGGATGAAGTGGAAGAGTACGAAGAAGAAGAAGACCAGTATGTTGGGATTGATGAGCGAGAGTTTAAAGCGCCAAGAGGTGCTGAACATCTTCAGGTACAGATTCCGAACTTCAACGAGTCTGGTAATGTTGATGACTACTTAGATTGGGAAGATAAGATTTAAAAGATATTTGACTTTTATGACTATGAAGATGTTGTTCGCATTAGAGTGACTGCGTTAGAATTTTCTGGGTATGCGGCAATGTGGTGGAAGGAGCTATAGAATGTTCACCTGAGGACTCGACGTGAGGTCCGAACAAACAAGATGAAGAGAGTTCTGAAGAATAGGTTTGTTCTTGAACACTATGAATAGGATACTTTTCAATGACTCTAAGACTTAAGGCAAGGTAACAGATCCGTAGACGACTATATCCAAGGTTTCAATTGCTCATGATACGATGTGATGTTGATGAGCCTAAGACCCAAACTATAGTACGGTTCATCTTGGGACTTCGAGCTAAGATTAGTCATGTGCCGAGCCGAGCAGATGAAGGCCAAGGTAAGAGTAAGACTGAGGAACCTGAGATCTGAAAAGACTAAGGTCAGAGTTCAGGGAGGAAAACCCGAGAAATTAAATTTTTTAAATGTCTTAGCTATTGACACGTAGCTAGTTAATGCTCAAACCGCCGAGTCATGACCATAAAGGGAGACAGACCCTAGTTTGAAGTAGAAAGTGCAAGTAAATGAGAGGAAGAAGTGGTAACTGATTGGATGCTAGAAGAATATGAGGAAGATTAGGAGACCAAGATACCCTTTGAGGACAGAGCCGAGTATTACTTTATTGTTCGGCGATCTCTTAGTACTTTTATGACTAATGAAAATGAGCAAAGAGAGAACCTCTTTCATACGAATTTCCGGGTGAATAGTAAGCTATGCATTGTGATCATTGATGGAGGGAGCTATACCAACGTCATCACACAAGGGGTAGTTAAAGCCATGAAATTGATACCCTAAGCCTTACAAGATTCACTGATTGAACGAGAAAGGAAGATTACATGTTTTTGAGCAAGTCAAAGTGCCGATTACTATAGGTGATAGGTATAGGGACAAGGTAATGTATGATGTTCCTCCCATGTGTACATCTCACATATTACTCGGCCGACCATGGCTATTTGACTTGAGAGTGTTACACGATGGGTATAAAAATACCTATATGTTTCAAAAGGATGGGAAGAAAGTTGTATTGATACCTATGAGTCCTAAGGAAGTGCAAGAAGCCTCAGAATATGTTGCTAGATCTTTGCAATGGAAGTCCTTGTTGATTTCCCGAGTACAGTTTGCACGAGAAGTTAAGGCTGAGGACTATGTACTCCTCTTGGTTAGGAGACTCTTAGAGGTTAAAGAGGCTGAGAACTTACCTACCGAAGTGTAGTAGCTACTTTAGGAATTTGCTGACCTCTTCCCGGTCGAGATGCCGTAATGATTACCTCTCTTGAGAGGAATTGAACATTACATCGATCCTTAACTTGGAGTGGCCTTGAATAAGCAACCGAGCTGAAAAAGCAAGTTGATGAGTTGGTAGATCGCGGATATGTTCATGAGAGCATGAACCCATGTGCTGTCCCAACCATACTAGTACTAAAGAAAGATAGATCATGGAGGATGTGCATTAATAGCCATGCCATCAATAAGATTACTGTTAAGTACCGATACCCGATCTTGTAGTTGGATGACACGCTTGATGAGTTGCATGGTGTATGCATCTTTTCGAAGATAGATCAAAAGAGTAGCTATCATCAAATACGAATGAGACCATAGCATGAATGGAAAATAGCCTTTAAGACTTAGGATGGTCTATTTGAGTGGATGGTTATACCGTTTGGTTTAACTAACGCACCAAGTACATTTAAGCTGCTCATGAATCATGTGCTTAGAACATTGATAGGTAAATGCATTATGGTCTATTTTGATGATATTTTGGTCTATAGTGTCGACCTTTTTGTTCGTGTCAAACATTTAAGATTGGTGTTCAACATACTCTAGGCCGAGAAATTATTTAGTAACCTGAAGAAATGTACGTTCTATCAAAGTGAGGTTGTATTCCTCGGATATGTCGTTTCAGAGAGTGGAGTTTGAGTTGATGAGGAAAAGGTCAGGGCTATTAATGAGTGGCTTATGTCGACTAGTGTAGTTGAAGTCAGGAACTTCCATGGCCTAGCCTCATTCTACCAAAGATTTATTCAGAACTTCAGCTCTATAACTGCGTCGTTGATTGAATTGACTAAGAAGAATGTTGAGTTTAAATGGATAGAAAAGGCTCAGAGGAGTTTTGAAGATGTAAACTGTAAGTTGACGTCTACTCTAGTACTTACCTTACCAAATTTCAAGAAGGTTTCTGAGGTTGAATGTGATGTATCTGGTGTCGGCATTGGTGTTTTCCTTATGCAAGAGTGCTAATCCATTGCTTACTTCAACAAAAAACTCTGAGGTACTACCTTGAATACTCAACCTACGATAAGGAGTTCTATGCCCTTGTCCATAAACTTCAGAACTAGCAACATTATTTGATGCCGAGAGAATTCATCATCTAATCGGATCATGAATCTCTCGAGCATCTTCGTAGATAGTGAAAGCCTTCTTGACGTCATGTTAAGTGAGTCGAGTTCTTAGAGACCTTTTGCTATGTCATTAAGCATAAGAAGGGAAGCACCAACATAGTAGTTGATGCACTTTCTCACCATCATGCCCTCATATGACGTTGTAAGCTAAAGTGCTTGGATTTGGCACTTTACCTGATCGATAAGAGCATGACCTACGTTTTGGGCCTTTAGTAGCCAAGTGTAGTGATAGAGGAGCTGTAGATGGATTTTACTTGAATGAAGGGTTCTTGATGAAGGGGAAGCAGATTTACATGCCCAGTGGTTCTACAAAGGAGCTACTAGTTCGAGAAGCTCATGTTGGGGGTTTAGTTGGCCATTTTGGAGAAAAGAGGATGATTAAGATATTGAAGGAGCACTTTTACTGGCCTAAGATGATGAGGGATGTGCATCAAATACTTGAGAGGTGCAAGGTGTGTAAGTATGCAAAAGTGAGGAAAGAATCCTATGGAGAATACACATCCCTACCAATTCCCGAGCAGCCGTAGACGGATTTAAGCATAGATTTCATGTTCGGCAGTCCCCACATGCCGAGAAGACTCGATTTGATCATAGTAGTGGTTGTTCGGTTTAGTAAGATGGGCTACTTCATCCCCTGCTATAGAACTAATGATGCTTTATTCATCGCTAACCTCTTTTTACAGGAAATTGTGCGACTGCATGGAGTGTCAAGGAATATTGTGTCCAATCGTGATTCTAAATTTACGAGCTTCTTTTGGAAGACCTTATGGAGGAAACTCGGCACTAAGCTCCTGTTCAATACATCTTGCCACCCCTAGACAGATAGCTAAACTGAAGTAGCTAACAGAACCATCGATAATCTCCTATACACCACTGTTGGAAGGACCTCTCATGACTAGGATTTATGTCTGCCCATTATTGAATTTGCCTACAATTGCTCTGCTTACAGCTCCATTGGAACATTACCATTTGAGGTTGTTTATGGATTTAACTCGAACATAACCTTAGACTTGTTTGACAGTTTGACTACATAAGGGGAGAGTCAATTCGGCTTGTAGCGTGTCGAGGAATTTCACAGGTTGCATCAAAGAATTGCTTAGTAACTAGCCAAAACTGTGGCTCAATAGAAGGAATTGGGAAGCCACGGAAGGAAACGAATCATTTATGCCCTTGGAGACCTTGTTTGGATCCATCTTAGCAAGGAACACTTCCCTAGCAAGAGGATGAACAAACTATCTCTCAAAGTGCTAAGATAAATAATAAAATAAAATAAAAATTGTTAAAATGACCTACAAGCTAAAACAAAATAACGAAAATAAATAAATAACTTGGGTTGCTTCCCAAGAACGCTATATTTGATGTTGATAGCTCAATGGGATGCATGGGTTACTTACCTTCATTTGAGTGGAGATGGAGCTCCATCCTTACCTCACTTTCAAACCCTCTAAATAAGATTAGACTTACCCTTTTTCCATTGGTATAGCAAATTCTCTTGTCTAGTTGCATAACTTCTATTGAGTTTCTTTTTATTATGCTACTTATCAAACATGTGTTGCTTGAGCCCTTTCTTTTTATCCGCTTTTCACTTAGATGGGATGGTTGTTAGTAGCTTTGAGCTCCTCACCACAAAAGTATGTTCTAAACAATTTTCTGAGTGTTTTCACTCCAAGACTGGTGGTTTTACTTTGGGAGGCTCTAACTTTTCTTTGTTTCGTCTACAAAATGGTTTGATCCCTATCTTCACCACATTGGGTTCATTAGCTCCCAACTAAGCAACAACTTCTGATTAATTAAGGGTTTTCACCATTTCTCCATCTCTCGCTTCTAAGCAATTGTTCAAAGGTTCTTTGACAAGTGTTTCTTGTAGACATTCAATAACAATAGCATTAGAATATCACCATCATAACTTGTACCCTCTAAGTTAAGAGACTTATGCATTGAACTTGGATTTTAGAAAACAATTTCTTGATCTCCAACTCTTAAGATGAGCTTACGTTCTCTAATATCAAACACAGCCCTAGTAGTAGCTAGGAAGGGTCTACATAGAATCAATGGTACCTCGAGATCCTCATCTATATCTAGGATGACAAAATCGACAAGGAAAACGAATTTCTCAACTCACACTAGAACATCCTCTATAATTCCTCTAGGATATGTAGTAGACCTATCAGCTAATTGAATGTACATGCGTATTGGTTTAGGTTCTCTTAACCTTAGCTTTTTAAACAACTTAAATGGCATCAAGTTTATATTGGATCCTAGATCTGCCAAAGTATTATTTACTAAAAACTTTCTAAGCACATAAGGTAGAGTAAAACTCTTTAGATCTTATAATTTCTTTAGTAATTTTTCTGGAGTAGTGTCGAGCCTTCCTCGTTTAGTGTGATAGTTGAAAGATCATCCAGCTTCCTCTTGTTTGATAGGTAAGGGTGTTACTGGTTGTTGAAATGTCGATAGAGGCAAATTCGATCTTTGCTATGGTTGATTCTTTATCTACCATTATTGGCCTTGACTTTAATCCTAACCTCCTCATGAAAGATTAGGGTGATCTCTTCACTTGAGATTATAGGTATTGTTGTAAGGATCATATTGGGGTCTTGCAGGTTTCCCTAGAAAATCACCTTATTTTGTTTGCTCGTAACCTACAATCCCCTCTTAAATGAAGTTGTTAGGGTTAAACTATGATTGTTGTGAACTAGTCGAGAGAGATTCAATTTTCTTACGCAACATCTCCACTTGAGTGGCTAGAAATTGTACAACGTTGAGCTCAAATACGCCTGTGACTTTTTACTTTCCCCTTAAGTTATCCCATTGGTAATTATTCATGGCCATGCCTTCTATCAGAGCTCAGACTTCTTTTGGTGTCTTGGTATTGAGTATACCTTTGGCTATTGTATCTATCATTTGTTTGGTAAAAGGGTTGAGATCATTGTAAAATGTTTGCATTTCGATCCAAAGAGGGAGGCTGTGATGTGGACACTGCCTTAACAAGTCCTTAAAGTGCTCCCATGTGTCGAATAAGATCTCACCTTCTATCTGGGCAAAAGAAAAATTCGCAGGTGGAAAATACTTCTCTAAGAATTTTTTCGCCAATTCATTCTAAGTTATGATTGAATTCCTTACCAATGAATTCAACCACTACTTAGCTCAATTGCGTAAAGAAAATGGAAAGAGGTACAGTCGAATAGCATCATCAATTGCCCCATTAATCTTGAAAGTATCACATATTTCCAAAAAATTGGAAATATGTACATTAGGATCTTCATCTTGGAGGCTGTCAAATTGTATGAATTGCTGTACCATCTGAATAATGTTTGGCTTAATCTTAAAGTTATTGGCTACAACAGTTGGCTGGTTGATGCAGGACTAGGTACCGGTTAATGATGGTCGGGAGTAGTCTAACATGGTCCAATTATGATCCCTGTTATTGGCCATGATGTTGTTGGGTAAGCTCTCCTAATCAAATTCTTGTTCCATCGCTTGATCCTTAACTTCACCCTCTAACAACTCCACTTCATCTTTCAATCTAATAAGAGATCCTTGGTTTATCAACTCTACTGTTTCTTTAACAGATAATTGCCTCAAATTGTGTAAAGCTGTCCTCTCAATCTCAAGATCAATTTTAATAAAATCCTTTGATTGACTTCTTATCATGCATTGGACAAAAGAAAATAGAGAATTGGTCGTATCCTTTATTGTACTTCATGTTTGTCTTTTTTTTTTTTTATACTGGAAATGACACAACCGACGACATGATCGTGTCTTTTGGTCATGTCTTAAGCTATAACAATAGAAAATCAGCTCTAAGTTCACTTGGAAACAACACAATCGTGTTGTTTGACTATATCAATTTTCAAACTTTCATAACTTACTCACTTTAGCTTTGATTTGAGTGAAATTTATTTCTATCTTCTTGTTTTCTCACATAAATCGTTTAAAAACCTAGAAAACAAAATTTTACTCAATTAAGTATTATTATCTAAAAATAAACTCAAATATCAAGGAAAATCATAAAAAATTACCAAAGAAAATATGTGTAATTAGGAATTCATCAATAATAAAGAAAGCTCATTATCACTATAAAGCACATTTAAGCCTCTTTAAGGCCTAATAAAGTGAAATAAATCCCCAATGAGTTTAAAAGACCATTTTCAAGTCCATTTTTCGTGTGCAAAATGATTGAATAAGGTCAAAAGGAGAAAATCTAGTTTGACAATCTCTATTTTGTACCTATCAAGTTAGATCTCCCTAAGACATCCTTAATTAGACATAATTTCTTAAGTTTTATCACTATTCTAATATATCATCTCATTGCATTAAATTAGGTTAAAAGCAATTACTAAAATAACCTTCTATACTTAGAAACAGTATTTTATATGTATAATTCTAAGTTCTAGAATACCTTAAATTTGCTTACTTAATCTTTTTAACAATTACACCAATTTAATCTAATATATGATGTTAATACAATATGTAGTACTATTACACCAAGCAAAATGCAGGAGTAAAAGGTAGAGACTTACACCAAAACATTTGTTCCTTTGTTAAAATGTTTACAGTAAAAGACTACAATCAAATATTACATGAAATAGTGAGTTTCATTTATACAATTTATGCCATTCTTCATGTTCAGTATAGCTGGAAATATACTAAAAATTCTCATTATTTGATTCGCTTTTAATAGCACACTTAGTTAAATTCATGGGGGAATAGAGTAGTGATTTGTCACTTACAATGTTATTACTACATTTAGTTTATTGAATAGTTATACCATAGATTTTTTTGTTACTTCCAAATAAGTAATTGTAGAACCATTAAGGAACTAAAGGAATATATAATTGTTGGCCTTTCCCTACATTTCTTCACACTCTAGACATAAGACCTCAATCCACTATTTAAGTCATAGACCACATCATTGAAGTCCATCAGATCTATGCTTAATCAATCCAAACACCTAACCACCACTTTAACCTATATTTTCAATCTATTAGTTTTGCCTTTCTAGGTGCTACCAAATAAAGAAATTGCTGTTATTTACATTCTATGTCCCAAAAATTATAATTCCATTTCTATCCTATTTTATTCTACCTATTAAACATACCACAAGTGTATATCACATGTTATTTGCTAGGAATATTTTACAATAAGGAAATAATAAAGGCGAATTGCAACGCAATATCTTTTATTCTCTCTATGTGCACTTATTGCCATCTCTGAAGTTGAGCATATAGTCCTTTAATCTAGAAAATAAGATTAATGCCCCTATATAATCATCTTGCTTGTAATAAAAATAACAAAAAAGAAATAGTAAAGTATAGAAAATATTCCAAAGTAAAAAAAAAAAAAAAAAGGAGTTCTCTCTCTTCTTTACTTTTTATGGAATTTTCTTTAAATTTAAATATCTTTTTTATTACTATTACAAGGAAAATTTTATTGTTCAATTGTTCAAAAGCAACTGTGTAATATAATCACTTTTTTTTTTTTAACTATTAATGGACCTTATTTGCAATGATTCAAGATTGATGTAACAACAATTTTCATGAAGGTTGTCAACAGTTATCCTTAAGGTTGTTAACAACTTCTTCTATTCTTATTAGCCTTATTTTTACCGTACTTCAAGAGATTTTACTATAATCAAGTGGTGAATATATTATTTAGCCTCTTCTTAGTGATTGCATCACATAATCCCCTATTACTAAAGGCAAAGTGGTCATCTGAGGGCTTATCAATATGTTCTTTTGAAGATTTATAAGTCTCTATGTTTAATTTCAAAATGAAAGGACTAAACACATATGCAGTAAACTTTGAGGTTGTATCCACAATTTGCACAAGTGATAGATTTATCTTGTATATTTGGATTTCTTATTATGAATCTTTAAGAAGAAACTATTAAAGATTTAGTGTTATAGGTCTTTAACACTTGTTATTATTGTACTTAAGGAATAATGAATAATCATGAGTATCTTGTTTATAGTAGGTAAGGAGGTAAGGAAGGTAAGGGAAAAAAGGCTTTTGTAAACATGACATTACAACCTAAAATATTACATTTCTTTTACTTAGATATTGTAGGGAGCTAAATATGAAAATGAGCTTTAGGACAATTAAGTAAATAGATTTGACTTTTTAGGCTAAAGTGATAAGGCTCAGAGAATCAGGCTCGTGAAACTTAGAATAATCAAGGAAGATTTTGTATAGTAGACTTGGAGTAATACCTGTTAGATTGGTGTGTCTAGTACTAACCGTTCTTAATTTAGCTCACACATTAAATAAGGCTTATATTAGGCCTAAGCTAATAAAGGAGAGTCAGTTTAAGGTCTATGAAAATAAGGGTTTGATTTTAGCCGTTGATCATCATTGCGATTCGACAAATGAGATCAACGACCAACGTCTATCAATACCTAACCCCTTCCCTTAGTTGGATATAAGAGAAAGAATCCTAACTAACACTATATGGTGTTGGATTCACAACTCAGGTGAATCAAACACTTAAATTAGTGAAGAATACCGAACACATTCATTACAAATAATGGACCTTGATGCTATTGAGCTCCTCTACCTATTACATCTTGCATTAGAACCTCATCAAAATTACTTACTTTTCCTCTCTATTATTAATTGCTTGATCATCCTATAAGCATCAGGTAAGGCATCCTCTTAATCACGTGTAGCACGATACTCAAATAATACGCATGTGACCTTTACATTAAGACTCTCTCACCAACAGATGTCATTACTTATATAATGGGGAGATTCTTCTTATTGAGCTCAGAACATAAAAAAAATTTGAAGGATTCTACTTAACGAGCTTTTAACATTGTTCAATAAATTTCCAAATGAATAGATCTCATTTCCATGTTATAGATACATATCAATGCAAAACAAATTAAGATTAGCCTAACTAGACTTAACTTTCCCTTAAGGCCATCTCGCAACATAAATGATATATATCTTTATTTTGTGTTTAAAATTTATTTTTGAACATGACTATTGAACTAGGTATGCATTTAGAGAAGTTAACATATAGTAATTAATATGTATTTTATAAACTTAAAAGTTATGTTTGTGTATATATGTATGTATGTATATGCATGTATGTTTGTTTACAAGTGATATAGGGGTATTGTTAAAAGCTAAAAAGGGAAATTTTTATATTTTTTAATACTGATTACATACTTTACTAAAAGCAAATATATTGAAGAGCAAAAAAGAAGTTTCCTAGCATTTTAATAACAAGAATTTGTTGGATCAAGTATATATTATATATATTATCGAGTTTTCTTCTATTGCTTCCTAACTTCACTATACTCTATCTAGCTAGAGAAATGGACTGAATTGAAAAGAAATGAAGAGGTGTGAAGTATACTAATGTCATGCCTCAAAACCTAGAAACATACGATAACTTGTTGGGTATCTTACTAAATAAAACATGCTAAGGCTTCTTAAATTATATTCCTTATCTTGATAATGTTTTAAACTTTTGTTAGGACAAATAGATGAATTTTTGTCAAAATTTCATATTTTGAAAACCTTTGATGCATTAATTCCAATTTGAAATTTGAAAACCCTTTAATTTGACTCATTAGGTTTTGAAAGCTCAAAGTACTAAAATACATCATATCATGATATCTAGATAATAGTCTAGGGCTTAAGAGGCTTAAAGTACCAAAGTCTAACAGACCACAAGTTCCAAAGTTCAAATATAATCCAACAAAACATAAAATCAAGTCAAACAATATTAAAGTAAAAAGTCCCATCATCTAAATAAAGAGTCTAAGAAGTGAGGAAGCAACTATGCTTCATCATAAACACATTTGTTATCATCCCAACCTAGGGAATCATGTCCAGAACCAACTCATTATAAGCAAATTTTAGGTATAAATCATCACTGAAATAGTAAGAACATTGTAATGAGCTGCAAGGAGTAGTAGTAAGAAGCTACAAACACATACTATGTCTCTTGCATATATGCCTAAACCTAATTCATCATTATAGTAACTAATCTAAGCATAACAAGCAACAAGCTTCCAATATTCTAAAAGTTGGAGTAACTCATGACTCCTCATCGTAGTAGGGGACAAAGGGTCAAAATCCTACCATAGCAAGTAATTGAGGGTTAAGGGGGACTGACAAGACAATTAGGTTTTTGAAACGAAAACCATGAATAGCCTTATATAGAGTTTACTACCTCAATATGCCTTTAACGATCATGGTCCACATATAACATATTATATGTATGTCCCATACCTATACATATCAACCGTTATAACTTCCTTCTGATCCCATCCTTTATACCAGTCACAATTCCCTATATTGACTATATGCTGAGCTACCCCTAGTGGCCTAAGTGCCTAACTACCATATTTTCCCTATATTTATGATTGAAGCTATTAAGACCATATAAGGATTTCATTCACTGACTCGGAACAACCAAACACAAGTAAGTTGACATGTTTAATTAGCCCAGTTTATGCATTAATCTAATTTACTTTGTATCAAGCACACAAATCATGTAGTTCGATTCTACGTACTTAAAGATCTTACAATCTAAACTAAGCTAAATGCTAAAGTTCGAAACTGATTGCCAAGTATATGCAATAAAAGATTAGTAAAGTGAATTACTTGCCTTAATTAAGTTCGAAGCTTAAGTTTAATTATTAAGACGAATTATGTGGTGTATAGTCTTATGCAAACCAAGTTTAGTCCAAGTAGGTAGTCAGGCCAAATTTGACTTCAAAATTAAAAATAATTATGATTAACTTAAATTAGTTATTTAGATTAGTCTCTAAGGTATCATTTTCAATTTAATTAAATTGTTGGTTTTTAGTCCACTATGGCATGAACCAATTCGATTTGATGGTGACCTAGCTACATGTTAACCGGTACAATTTACATGGTTTAGGGATTTTATTCCTCTATCGTTTTATTGTATTCTCATAATAATAATAATAATAGTAGGAGTAGAAGTAGCAGCAGCAGCAGTAGTAGTAGTAGTAGTAGTAGTAGTACATGGGATTTTACTCCTTTAGGTCATAATAATAATAATATGACTTAGCAGGAGTAGAAGTAGTAGCAGCATCAGTAGTAGTAGTAGTACTTAATATTTAATAAAATCATTATTTTAGCATAATTTATTCATAAACAAATTTTCAATTATTAGCTTGTGTTCATGAAGATGGAACCAACTTCCAACAACTTGTGATTCATATTGCCAATTATATTTTTTTTTTCATGATTTTGGGATTTGTTGATCATGAAGGAATATTGAATAATTAATCAATTCAAATTAATCAAAATGATGTGCTTTACTTGCAATGGACAATCAATATCCTTATTGGGGTATAACGTGATGTGTGTTCTTTAAGGATTGATATGTGTTTCAAGGGAAATCATGATATTAGATAATGAAGTGGGGATAATAAGAGGTGATTATGAAGTGGAAGTAATAATTGCACTATAAAGTATTGTGGCTTCTTTTCTCATATTGTTGAAGGAGTTGGGAACACAACGATTTAATTAGGCTAACCACAATATAACTCATGAAGATGACCTAATTAATGAAGGAATCACCATAACTAGTTAATAAGAACTAATTGATAATATTGAATTATAACAAAAGTGCTATTAAATTTAATTTTAATTAACATAACTTGATAATAGGGTTTTTTGATGTAAGAGATGTTCTTTTCAAATAAGAAAAGAGAATATTTATACTTACCTTACTATAATAGCATTTTAGTAATAATTGAAGTATAAAAACATAGATAGATGTAAGAAAAATAAGTTGGTGTTAGGATCGTTAGGCTAGTTATTATAGAACTGATTGGTTGATGATTAAGACTCTTAGAAATGAAAGGTTAATTGTGGCATTGGTAGGCCAGTGATCCTAGCCTCTAAGTGAGCTCTTTGTTCTCCCTTTGTTGAATACCAACAAATTGGTTGCTTGGTTCTGCTATCCAGCTAGCTATTGAAGCTCCAGATTCATACTTCTTGCTTTGATAGTCCAACTACATGCCCCTTTGGTGGATTTAAATACTTCCAATCATTTCTTCATCTTGACAAAGGTAGCGCTAGCACTTGATTCCTATCACTTTGTCAAATACTAACTTTATTTCCTTTTTTAATGCCAAATAAAATCTAAATAAAGGAAATGGAAAAATTTTTCTCATTTGCTCCTATTCCATTTCTATATCCCTAATTACAAAGTGGAAGTTAAAATTATTCAATTTCTATTCATTGTAGTCCATCTATCTTTTATCAAGAATTGTTACACCTAAACAAAGCAAACTAAGAAAATTCCAATATGGCATAGAGATTATATGATATGGTAGATAGATTTATACTTTTGTAGATCTATGAAATTTACATTTATAGCAATAGAAATGTTATGATAGATTTTAGGAGGGAAAAAAGATATGTAGAGTTACAACTCAAAAATCAATATCTCCTTCTTCCTCCTTTTTTTTTTTTTTTTCTCTTTATTTGAAGATTTGCTTACTACATATATATAGAGAGAGACTTCAAGATAAGCAAGAGAGAGAAAGTAGAATTATATTCATAGTTTCAAAAAGGGAAATAAGCATTAATTAGGGGTAGAAAGGGATAAGTTTAGGATAAGTCATAAGAACCAGAACCTATACTGTTATACAAACAAAGTTGCTAAACCCATCCCAAAACCCTATTAAGTACCCTATATATAGAAGCCGCCTTGCTAACCCCCACTTCCTAACTACTAGACTTGTTTATATATATATATATTTTTTAATTTATCGAATGACTGTTTTTTACTTCATTAATTATTATATAAAAAATTGATTTGCATTATATACAGAACATGGGTAACACAATGAGGATTGATGAATCCATTTGTTGTAGCCTCTTCATCTTATGTATCTTATGATGCCATCAATAGAGCACCTAGTAGTATTATCACACAATAATTTTAATAATCTATCTAGACTCCATCTCGATTTTTCTATATGTTATGATTTTATGGATAGAGTCAATGTTTGCATCAAATCTATTATTTGCTTAACTATTTCTCTCTACAATATAATAAAATAGAACCACCTTCTCTTAGCAAAAAAAAAAAAAAAAAAGAAAATCAATCATAAATACATGTATATAAATATTAATAGAAAACAGTAAAAATGATCAAAGTTATTATCATTCCTATTTCTATCTATTTATTATTTTATGTTTTACAAAATTTCAATTAGTATTATATTATTAATTTATTATTTCTTATCAGGTAATGAGTTTGCCATTGATTTTTTTTTTTAAATCTCAAAACCCTTCCCAAACCCTTAAAGGTTTTTAACCATACCCTAAAACCCTATTGAGTAGTATCTTATAAGATTTTTAGCAGGTTGACCGGGTTGGGTACCTGATAATGAGCTAGTTAATTACATCACTAGCTTTAATGTATTAGGAGTGTTGTCAGTCAATGATGGTATAGAGCTTTGATCTTGTAAAAGGAAAAAAGAAATACTAAAGGGGGTGCTTAGGCTAGATTAACGTAGCCATTCCAATACTTAAGTAAGTAAGTGTTTGGGTAAGGAAATATACAAGTAATAGAGCTACGAGTGGTCAAGAGTATAGAGAGTCCTTAAAATGTTTTCATCTCCTTATTTATAGATGTTTGTCGGATAACTGTTATAACAAGCAATCATTGGTGATGGACCACATGATGGCTCCTTACTTAAGCATATGCCTAAAGAGCAAGAGTAATGGGTGGTTATTTAACAAAGTTGGATAAAATCACAATTGTCCACTTCGCTTTTTAAATTCAAAGTAAGTAAATGGGTAAGCCAGGCCCTTAGACCCATCAGATAGGCTAGGCCTAATTTAGCAATACATTTTAGCAGGCTGAATAAGAGAACTTGGTCAAAGTAGAACAACTTGGCGGGCCAGGTGCCGAGCAAGACCAAAGACGAAATTCTACTATCAACATTTGCCCCCCGACTCCTGTGGTCAAAAGTTCGACTATGGGAGTAAACTATAAGAATGATATCCATTTTGTTTGATTAGTAGGTAAGACATCTAAGTTTATGCTTACTAAGGGTTGTGAGATGCCTTCCAAGCTGTATTGTTGAATCTTTGTCATTGGCATCCTCATATCCACTATTCGAAACGCATCGTATTGAGTTCAAACAAAAGGTCATAACCTTTTGGTTTTACCACTCGTTCTTTTTTCTACACAAGCACATAGGACAACTATCACATCTATTATCATTATGTTACAGGCTATATTAATTGTTGGTGGTTTGATGTCTATCAAATTTCTATGTCTAAACACGTGTTAATCATCTATGCTAGGCTATCAAATTGGAAACCAAGTCCCAATTAACGCCATTTTCGACTCTTGAGAGGGCATCATTAGTACATGCATATAAGGGACTTCAATACTTCGATAATCCCTTTTCTAGCTCTGCTTTTCACTTCTCTGTATTTGAAAATTTTCACTCCAAAAAATTCTTTGACTTTTGAGTGACTTCCTTTCTTTAACTTCCAAACATCTTTCTTATGTGTTAATTTTGACATCTCATTAAGTATGGTTAGAAGCAAGATTTGCTCTCTTGTCTCCATCAATTCTAAAGCTACTCTCTTTGAGGCTACTTCTCCCCCCCTAAGAAAGAATCAATTTGTCTTCATCATTTGGTGGTTCAGTAGACAACAAAATGGAAAGATGGGAAAAGCTTGCCTATATTGAAGCTCTCCTTATAGATAATTATCTTGGTGATAAGGAAGATAGATCACTTACCAGATATTCATATAATAATGTTGTATACAATATTGATTCTCTAGATGGAGTGGTGAGCGGTGCTATTAGGTCACTCATCATGAAATATAATAAATATTGGCTAGATGTCCCTATTGAGTGGCATTTGTGTAAGCCGACAGAGCACTAAAGGTCTTGTTTTCCCATTGAACGTGAGTTCTACATTTATCTAAAGTACTTCAACTTTGGTTTACGTCTTCCATTCTCTTCATTTCAAAAATAGTTCTTTAACTATTTCTGTATAGCTTCGAGCATTTGTGTAGGTCGACAGAGGATTAAAGGGTTTGTTTTCCCATTGAATGTAAGTCCTATATTTATCTGAAGTACCTCAACCTTGGTTTACGTCTTCTATTCTCTTCATTTTAAAAACAGTTCTTTAACTATTTTCATGTAGCTCCAAGCATGTTTTCTCCAAATACATATAAGCTCCTCATGGCGTTTGAGATAATATGCGAGGAACTTGAGGTTAAAGCTACACCACAATTGTTTAGATTCTTTTTTATAATAAAGAGACAGTTGGACAGTTGGTTTTATGCAGTAGCTCAGTATGGTCGCAGGTTTATGGATGGGCTGAAGTTCATAATTCATAAATGGCATGACAAATATGTTTCAATTAGGTTGCATGAGGAGTTGGATTTCTAGAATAAATGGACCGAGCCCATTCGAGCTAAGGACATAGAGTTATTGCTGAATGAAGCCATTGTCAAGAAGATTCAAAATAGGTCGCGCAATAAGATGTTTTTCTAGGATTTCAAGAGGATCATCTCTCGATATGAGAAGGGGGAGCCCATATTTTCTAATGATAAAGGTAGGGTTTGATCTGCTTACTATGCCAAGTTGAACTACAAGAGGAAAGCCGATCTTCGTGACTCATGGGAGGAAATTTGTTACCTTTGAGCTTCGCTTGGCATGGATTTGTAAATTTCCAATCATTCCCTTTTTCTAATACTTTCCCTTTTGTGTAGATATGGGTACAAGGAATGTGAATCCCAAAAATTTGTTGGCTCGGGCTAAGGTTAAGAAGCAGAAGTTGGACAAGTATGCTACTAAAGCCACTACTAGTCAACTAGTAGTGCTAAAGTAAGTGACTAAAGAAAATGTCATCGAGGAACCAACAGTTTTAAAAAAGAAGAAGGAAGTTGTTCGTCTGAATGAGGGACAGTTGATGCAACCAATGAAGGGTGTTGGGTCTATGCAACTTGAGGTGCTTCCTACAATTAGGGATACTACAAGGGAGGAGCTACGGGAGAAACTAGCTAAGTTTCCATCATTGATGTTAACACAGAGGCTGTCCTATAGGAAGTTATGGACAACTCGATAAACTAATCAACTTCTATGCCAAGCCCCAAGAAGAAGGGCGAGAAAGAACTCGCTGATCAATCTTTATCGCAGAGTAGCAAAGGCATAGATGAGAGCACTAAAGAGGCTCTAAGGAAGAAAGTGCTTGGTATTAGGTCTACTGAATTTGTTTCCAACCAAGTGATGGTTTTGTGTCGTGTTGCAAGTACACAGTCCTGGATAGTGGTTCAACTTTAGGCAATAGGATAAAGTTTGTAGCCTTGATGGAGGGGGTTATCCTACTTTAAGACAAGGAGATATCTAAGAAGGATGTAGATAGAGTTAGTGGCCGTAATAAAAGTCACATTGCTACCAAGTTGTATGATGTGAGTTTTTCCAAAACTACAGTTTGCCTTAGTTTATAATTAAGGTCTCGTCGCTGATCCTTTATTTTTGTATGGATTAATAGTCATGTTTTGACGGCCCTAAAAGAGGCCAAAGAGAAGTTGAGAAAGGTATGTTCAACTTTGTGTTCAATACATTTAAAAGTTGATTGATTTACTCCAATTAGTATTTTATTGTAGAAGGTAGAGGAGACTTATAACTCCTTTAAAGCACAAATAATGGCAGCCAAGAATGCAAGAATAAAGGCTGAGATAGAGGCCCAAAAACTGAAGGAAGAGCTTTCAGTCGAAAAATTGGTGCATTCCTTAGTGGTTAATGAAGTATTAGACCTTAAAGCTAAGAATGATGAGCTCTTTAGGGAGACCAAGGATTTAAAAGAACAACTCCTTAAGAAGAGAGAAGAGTCCTGAGGATTAGGGAAGGTGCTTATGTCGATGAGTGATGAGGAGGACAAGCTAAGGGTTTGCATAAAGAACTTGGAGATTAAGGGCTCCAAACTTGAAGCATGCATTACCGAGCTAAAGGAAGCTACAAAGAAGAAGCCTTCTATAGAGGAGGCTTTATCTAGTAACCCCTAGTCAGTAATATAAGTAATCGCTTCATAAAAAGTTTATGCAAGGTGTTCAATTGGCCAAGGTGGAAATTTTGAAAGTTCATCTTAACTACGAGCTATCATGCCTTAACTTTACCAATGTTGATAATGATGATGTTAGCTGTGGTGATGATGAAATAATTGGCTAGGAAGAAGAAGCCGATTGATCAAGAGCAGGGTGACAATGAACAAGCTAACGTTGAAGTCCCTATAGATGTTGAAGAGCTATCCGTGAAGGAAACCCCCTATGTCTATAGGGAAACCTCCAACTCCTTGAACAGAGCTCCCGGTTCTAACAAAGAAGTCAATTCCTATAAGGTCTTCGAGAACTCTACCAATCAAGAGCACAACTTTATCCAGTTTGCAAGGGAGAATATTCTTGACTCCCACGGAGTCAACTAATTTTCATCAATTGCTTGTTATGAGAAATCTTTTTTGAACTTTAATTTAGGTCGAGATGTTGACTATTTGGTTAGAATTAGACTTTTTATTTCATGTTCAATGTTTTCAATTTTTGGCATGTTTTATTTTACACTCAGTTTAGTGTTTTTATCTTTTTCATAAACATAGCTAGAGGAAGTTTGTTAGTCAAATGAGACTTGGACTTAAAATATTAGGGTTCATTTCCCAAACCGCGCAATTGCCTATTGAAAGCCATTTTGAGTTCATTGGCCTAATAGTTCGAAACTTTTTTCAAAGAGAGTTTAACATTATTTGCCAATCAATATTAAGCTCGTTAATTAATTAGAACTTTCTAAGTAGCAGTTCATTTGCTGCATAGTAAGAACTATATTTGTTCGTTAATCATGGTTAGATCAGGAATAAAAATGATTCTTAGAGTGATGCTCATAAATCGAAACAAACATTTCACATTGATCATGACATAGGCTAGTGTCTTACATTGCTTGAAAGGAAAAAATAAATGCAAACATGGGACATTGCTGATAATACAGAACAACTATTTGAAATATAATTTCAGGTTCTTGCCACTCTATGTGCAAGGGATGACCTAACCATCTATCCTTTCTAATAGATAGGCCTCGTCACCTATGACTTCCCGGATCCCCTACTAGATCATCCCAATTTGTATCAAGTTTTCCTTGATTGTCTTAAGCGCCTGTTGCCTCTAATTTTGTGCAAACTAAGTCTTTAAGTTGAAATAATTTATGCTTGACCTTTTGGTTATAATACCTTGTCGCCTTATGCTAATAGGTAGTAACTCTTGCTCTTATGATGTCTCTTATTTCCTTAATCGTGTCCAAATTAATCGTCAAGTCAACTTGATTTTCCATGATATCAAACTTTTACGTCTACAAGTTAGGCAACTCCAATTTAATCAACAGAATGGCTTCTGATCTAAAAGTCAATGTGAAGGGTGCCTCCCCTATCAAAATCTTATAGGTAGTCTTGTACCCTCATAAAATATTAGGCAATTCATTAGCCCATCTATCGTTAGCCTAATCAACTCTTCTTCTCAAATTATATAAGATAGTCTTGTTAACAGCTTCCACTTGTTCGTTTGTTTAGGGATGAGCCACTGAAGTGTAGTTCAATCGAATGTCATGCCTCTTATAGAAAGCTTGAAACTTATCATTGTCAAACTACAACTTTTTGTTAGTTATTATCATGAAAGGAACCCTAAACCACGATATGATAAATTTGAAAACAAATGACTCTATCTTCTATTTTATGATCTTCATTATAGCCTTGACCTCTACCTAATAATAATCCACCACAATTATTATGAATTATTGTTGCATAGTAGCCTTTGAAAAAGGTATGAGTATATCTAACCCTCATTAAGCGAAAGGCTAGGGGGTGATCAGACTATGTAATTCAGTTGAAGGTGTATGGCTTAAAGTCTCATGTTTTTGGCATCATGGACATTGTTGTACCATAGCCTTAGCATCTTCTTTCATGATCAGCCAATAATAACCGAGTCTCAATGCTTAGATGTATAGAGTTTGGGCTTTCACATGATTGCTGCAAACACCTCTGTACAATTCGAAAAGAACTTGTTGAGCATCTTTTGGCAAAAGACATCAAAGGTAGGGTTGTGAGAGGTTGCATTTGTATAACTAGTCATCAATTAATGTGCAATTTGCAACCTAATATATCAGCCTCTAAGCTTCTTTCTTATCTTCAGGTAGCACACCATCTTTCAGATGGTTAATAATTGAATCCATCCAAGACCTTTCTCTTGGGCAAGGAGTTACTTCTTAACTTTACCTGATAGCTTCCAAACTTTTGTTGAGGAGATACTCGATAAAGAGTTTATCATTTAAGTTAGGAAGTATCGTATTAGCCAATTTTAAAAGCTTGTTAGTAGCAATGTTCCTGATTATTAGGATCTTCTCAATTATAAAGGATTGAAATTCTTTTATGAGTGTTTATACTATCATTAAATACCTACTCATCATATATTCCTTTGTTAGGTAGCTTTCTTTCACTTGATTTATAATCAATTGTGAATAAGAGCAAACTTTAACTTTCTCGGCTCCAATTTCCCTTATTAGTTTTAGCTCGACAATTGAGGCTTCATATTTAGCCTCATTATTATTAGTCAAAAATCCAAACTTTAGTGTGCATTTAAATTTTCACATTATGCAATCCTTGTAAGATAAGGCCCGCACTACACCCTTCTTTAGTAAAGGAACCATCCACATATAAGTTCTATGTGGATTTCTCAACCATGTCTATGCTGTCCTCTTCTCCTATGAACTCCACTACAAAATTTACCAGAACCTGAGCCTTTAGTTCCATTCTAGGCTTGTATTTTATACCATAGACACTTAGCTCCAGCATACTTCATCATTCTTCTTGAGGAATCTGGTTGTTGTAATGTTCATTGCAAAGGGTGATTAGCGAGAACTATAATTTGATGGGCTTCAAAGTACGATTTCAATTTTCTCACCAAGATTACCACAGCCAATATAAACTTGTCAATTTTTTTATATCTCTGTTCAAAGTCTTACAAGACATGACTCACATAATGAATTAGCTTGTGCTCTTTTCCTTCTATCTAAACAAGGATAAATGAAAGAGCTTAGTTGCCAATTGATAAGTATAAAAATAGATCCTCCTCAGGGACTGGTGTGGAAAGTATTGGTTATAAGCCTCTGATAAGTTATACTAGCATTCTTTAGCCAAGCTTGACTTTCTTACCCTACACATTATAAACATATTATACGGCGTTAATCAAGCTTAAAGAGCTAGACTAGCCTAAGGTGAAAAGTCCACCAACAATGGTGTTTATCACACCATTTGGAGCTCTACTATTACCTCTAGCCCCTGTGTCCGTCTTAGGCTAAGGAGGCCAATCTATATTTTCTTGTTCATCTCTTCGTCTTTGGGTAGCTACTCATTATTCTCAGGATCATGAGTAAGAAACTTGCTCAAATATCCTTATTGGATCATGTGCTCAATTACATTCTTGAGTTGAATACACTCATCAGTGTTGTGGCCTCTATCATGATGAAAATTGTGATACTTGTTTAAATCTCTGCATGATAGATTTCCTCTCCTTTGGTCTAGCCACTGCAACACCCTCCTTTAGTTGCACACTTTCATCAATATGTTGGAAATAGGGTGGTTGAATGGGGTATGAATAGGGTAGGTTAGAATGCATGGCTTCTTTCTTTCGTTATTACTTCCCTTTGAAAATTGGTTATCATGTGCACTAAGTTGATCCCTCACATTCTTCTTCTTATCATTTTTTCGTTCTCCTCTGCTCTGATCGACCTAATGCCAAGCTTTAATATTATCTTCCTATTGAATATAAGATGTGGCTTTAGCCTTAAATTTAGTAAACGTTTTCGGCTTGTTCTTTACTAGAGATTTAAAGAAATCTCCATGTGGTTTGAATCCTTCAATCACTGCGTTGAGAGTTATACTCACGTCAAATTTTGGGATTTGAGCCATCTCGACCATAAACCAAGCCAAATAATCTCTAACGGACTTGTCAAACTTTTGCTTTATGGTATTAAGGACAGATGAGTCCTCAATAGGGAGTTTACTTGCAAGGAACTGTTGTAAGAACACTTCTATTAAATCCTCAAAACACAAAATCATATTTGGTTTCAAATGCTTGAACCATGTACTCATGACATTCCTAAAAGTGGAAGGAAATGCTTAATAAGCTACGGCATCACTCAAGTTGTGTAGCTTGACTAAAGTGCGGTAGTACTCAAGATGATCCTTCAGGTCTTTTGTCCTATCATATGTTTCAAATTATAGCAACTTAACATGCCGTGATATTACTTCCTTCAAAATCTCAAGGATGAAAGGACTCTTCTTAATTTAAAATTTTCTACTAGTCAAAGTAGGGGTGTTGACCTAATTTTTCTTGACTAAGTCGACACACAGTTGCGCTAACCTAGTCAAATGTTGCTCGTCAGGATGCCTACTGCCCCCTTAAATACGTTGGGGAGAAGTGCTAGCATCTGCCCTTTTGGTCGTGTGTGTTTTGCCATATTAAAAGCAGATTCAAAACAAACAACGCCAAAGTGTTGTTGGTTAATTATGATGTAGAGCTTTGATCCTACAAAAGGTAAAAAGAAAGAAAGGCTAAGGGGGTGACGAGGTTAGTCTAACATAGCCACTTTGATATCTAAGTAAGTATTCATGTAAGAAAATAAATGAGTAAGAGAGCTAGGAGTGTTCAAGAGTATAAAGAGTCCGACAAACGTCGATAAATAAGGAGACGAAAACATTATAAGGACTCTTTCTTAATGCATGTTTTAGTGGCAAAAATAATAACGGTACATAAACTTTCTTAATGTATAGGGAAAAAATAAAGAAGACAACAAATGCAGTAGTAAATAATATTTGTTAAAATGTACTAAAACATGCTACTCTTATTTAATTTGCTTCATCCTAACTCTCCTTTTGTCATTATCCAATTTGCTTCACCCTTATAATGAAAACTCATATCACCGTAATTCAACTTCACTTTTTTCTACTGTTTTTCTCCTTTACACGGGGTCTAAAATAAGTCGCTATCATTATTTCTTTTAATATATTATTTGCATTAGCCACATGAATACTAACAATATTTATATTTCGTGTCTATAATAAAGTTGTTATACAGTCCCATGTCCACTTTATATTAAACTGTGGATGTAATTTGACGGTGGAGGACTGCATTTGCACATCATAATAATGTCATAGAAATATGCTCCCTAATGCTTCTGCTTTTAAGAGGATTTAAATGTACGATTTTAAGAAGTGCAACTTAGCTTTTCATTGTGCTAATATTTATGTAAGATGTTTTCATATATTTGTTTCGTGAAAAACTAGTCACAGAAAATTTAGCAATATGAAAACTTGCATTTTCTTGTTAATCCATCCGCAAAAACATATGCACATTCTTAATACATTACTTTAGGTACTTGAGTATTTACATCTAAAATACCACATTCTTAAACTCAAGCCTCTTCATCAGTCCATATTTTGACAATCTACCAACCAAAAGGAAAAGCTTGTATCGTTCTCGGTCAATAGCAACTGGAAGGAGGGAAAAAAAAAAACATTAATTCAATATGGAAATGTATGGAGAAGAAGCACTGCAATCTACAAAGCATGTTAATTATAACTTTTAACATCAATCTACCTGTCCATGTGCATGCTATTGACCGAGACTCAAAAAAATAGAAAAGAACGGTATCATAGAACAAGAGAGATTTATATGCACTATAGAAACTTAAACATTATGAAGTAGTTACTTTACGGAAGGCATGTAAAAGTATTGTCGATTCAGGAAACTCCTTTGCCACTGAAAACCTGCAAAATTTGAATATGTTTATTAAGTTGGAAAAAATTTAAGACTGTACAACCTTACAAAAAAAGAAAAAAAAAAAAAAAAAAAAGAAGAGAACTCACTAACAATATTTGAACTACGACATAATTACCAAGGTCTAGTATCACCAATAATTTTCCATCTAGATAGATTAGATTCTAATCCCTCTTTACCCAATAGTTGAACAAAAAAAAAAAAAAAGAGAATTACAACATATTTAAGGAAAAGACAATATGAATAAATTCACAACCATCGAAGTCCTCTTACAACTAGGACACTAAAAATGAAAATTGTATTCATCTATTCAAAATTAGAGTAGGATCAAGGTACTTCATAGCACTATATGATGACCACTTCTTATTAACTTCAAAATATTTGATATTTAATCATTTAAAACGAAAAGTTATCTAGGCCAACATACTCGAAGAATTGCACAAATTTTGGTTGGAAAAGTATTCATTTCATTTGTTTTCCTTTTAAAAATAAAATTAAAAAAGAACATAGGATAAGATTTCCACAGTTCTTGATTAATTACCTAATATATAAATTAAAAAAAAAAAAGGCACACAATTTAGCATGCATAATTGCTTGTAAGGCACAACTCAAACTTAAATCTGAGTCATAAAGGTGAATTCTGAAGACATTACTTAGCCTTATCGTGATATAAAGAGACACAATCCGAAGAGCCAGCAAATCCAATGTAGATTTGGTACATCAACGCCGCCTTAGTAATCAACTCTCTTCTTATTCCATTTTCCTAGTGTGAACCCAGCATTTATGTGCTCACAAATGAATGAATTTTTGTACGGCCAAATTGGATGGTTGCTAATAGAAAATCTTGTTATTTCTTTTCATCCATATAGACCAAAGTCCGAAAGCAAAGAAAATGGCCCCAAGAGAGTTCCTAAAGCATAACTCTTTCTTTTGAATGCAGAAGTTAGTTTTGACTTGATCAAAGAAGTTCATATCTAGGCTAAAATCGTGCTGATTTTATGGTCAAATACTTTGGAGAAAATTATATATAAAAAGGGCATTTGCATAGAGCATGAACCATGTCTTCTTCAGGTTCTTAGAATCGCAGGCAACATGCATTTGAGTTGTTACTGGTGAATTTTTATGGTTGATTGATCCACAATAAGAATAGTTAGTTTTGGACTTACGGCAAAAGACCCAATCTAACTCTAGGAATTGTTGGACCCATGCTTATTTTTCTTAAAGAGATCGTAAACATCCTTGATTAAATCTACTGTTTTTGGTGAGATGAACGTCAGTGTTAGTTAAGGGGTTTCGATTTAAAGTTCCAAACTCTTCTATTAAAAGATTTGATAGTAGGAATCCCATCTTTTCCTCATTCTATGCCAATCTTACTTTCTAACAATCCTTGACCAAAAGTTTCCCAGCTAATAATTTGAGCTGCGCTTGAATAAAATTTCAAATGCAACCTTTTCTCTAATACATGAGCATTTGAGGTATCGAGAAATTCTGACATTAGATTGCGAAATTGGAGATTTCGGTCAATATTGGGGAGATGCTGATAAACATTTACTTGCAAACTACAAAGGTTTCCATTTTTAATTGTGAAATTCATACATCTCCACCATGACTATTGTCCGCCGTTTCAGAGTAACTAGAATAGAACTTCAAACAGCAACTTTTCCTTCGATCAACTAATTCCAAATTAGGAACTGTTCAGTCGCGGTTGTAACTCATAGGCTACCAGTTTTCGAGCTAGAAAATTTTTTCCTTTTCCTCTTCCTTCTTCTCTTCTTCTTCTTCTTCCTCCTCCCTTTTTCTTTTAGTTTTTTATTTCACTTTCTTTATTTTCTCTAAGAGCATGTCTATTAATGGAGTATCTAAGGAGGTGCCTAAATTACCTTATCTGCATCTTAAGCAACTTTTACCAAAGTTATTTAGTAATTTTTCTAATCTTTTGTAGATCTCAAGTTCATTACTTATAAAATCAATACAGTTTGTTGGAAAGTCTAGATAATATTTTTCATTTGCATGTCGAGTTTATTTTATGAATTTTTTTTTATTTGTTGTATATATCTACAATAGACTAAATCTGATTGGGAAATATTCTAGGTGTCATCCATATGACTATTGGTTGGCATCTCATTTGTATATATTTTCAATTGGTTCTTGACGCATTGATTAGTGGAATTCCTTCTCAAAAAAAAAAAAAAAAGAAAAGAAAAGAAATAAAATCCCAATTTCTTAATAGTATCAAGGCTTCAGTCGATCTTAAATCAACTGGATTAACCCCGTCATGAATTGAAGCCTACAGAATAAACCCGCAAGTAAAGAGCCATTTGGATCACTGACTGATCTAATTTTCCCACATCCAAACCAATCAAGTCAAGCTCCTTCAATCAACAATCCACTCTCACTTCAAATCACATGACATTAACTAAATGGTATTAATTTCCATGAATGGTTTCAATCCACAAAGCTAGTGATTTGATGAAAAAGGAAAACTAAGTTATTAGACTAGATTAACAGTCAGGCCTGATAAGAACTCCAATGAATATGGAGCTTGGGAGGGTGAAAATTCCATGATCATGGCTTAGTTGATCAATTCCATAGAACCTCGCATTGGTATGATGTATTCATTTTGTGAGATGACCAAAGAAATATGGGATAATGTCCAAGAAATCTATTCAGACATAGAAAGTTCTTCCCAAAAATTCAAGCTTAGATCAAAATTTCGCAATACCACATGAGAAAATATGAATGTGTGAATATTTTAATTTGCTTAAGGAATTATGACAAGAAATGGATCCCCTTTATGAGATAAATTGGAAATGTGTTGAAGATGGAATGCAATACAACAAGCTATTGGAAAAAGACCGAATATTTGATTTCTTACATGGCTTAAACCTAGAGCTTGATGAGGTCAAAGGACACCTTCTAGGAAAAGAACCCTTCTCGAGTCTTAAAGAAGCATTTTTAAAAGTCAAGCTTGAAGAGAGTAGGTGTCATATGATGGTAACCTTAGGTCTATCTAACTTAAGTTTTGCCATGGTAACAAAATAGGGTCTTATTCCAAATATATCAAGAAAAGGGAAAAGCTAGACTAGTTGAAAAACAAACGTTAAAAGGAAAGTATAGGAGTTAAAACTGCTCAAGTTGCTAAGACGATAGTGCAACCTAGTTCCAATATGGGGGTTAGTCTTTCTTTGGAATAGCTTGCCTTGTTGCAATAGATTTTTAGCCAAACTCAACTCTATTTTAGTAACACCAATTGATAAGGAAATGGGAATGAGTCGGTAGCGAGTTGAACGAATAGAATGGGTGTTCGAGATTCAAAAATGGGTACAAAGAACATGAAGGTTTTGATGGTGAATGTGAGTAGGAATGGATATAACTCACTAGGACACAAATACTATTAGGGGTTTGAGCTTGAAATAGAGTTCAATACAATGCATGAACACTAAATGTCGCTCGAGATTCAAATGAGAGTTAAATGCGACTCATTAACTCACTTAAATGAAAGGGTTCGCCATAATCTTGAGGATAAGATTGATAAGAACATGAGAACGATTAAAAAGTTTGATCTACACTCGATAATCCGACAATGCTAACTCAAGAGTAGCTTTACTCAAAAAGGGAAAGATTCTAAAACGTAGAAATATACTTTTCTATTTAATTTCATATATATCTCTTTGATGTTTATAGATGTTGCTATTTATAGTGAGTCTTAAACCCTAGGGGAAAAATTGTAAATAATGTATAAGGCCTTAAACCCTAAAGAATTAGGCCCATAAATAAAATAAAGGAAAATATGTACAAGAATACAAAACTGTGTGTTTTGCAGGAGAAGTCAGCATGCAGTCACTTGATATGTCCTAGAAGGAGTAGTATCCAAAATGGATAGGGTTGGCAGTTGGATGTATGAGTTTGGAAAAGAGTCCTTGAAGTCTTGCATTATTTGATCGAGACACCAGAAAGGTCGACCCATAATTGCTAAGTCCTAAAATCAGTCGACACGAGTCTCTTGATGCTGTGCTGAGTGGTTCTTTAGTCTCAAGTTCTCGGCCTTGTGGTATCTCAACACCTTGGCTGACGACAGACTTGATGCCAAATGTTTATCTTCGTTCCTCTCGTCCTTTTGGCTTCAGCTCAGGCACAACAAGCATTGGTAAGCCTCGGTTACGGACAGGTTTGCCTCGGCTTAGATGTAGTCGGAAGTTGATTCGCATCACCAATGAATTGATCACCACTATTACTATTGTTCAAAAAGGCACTTATCTAAGCCATACTTGAGGATTTAAAAGGGATGGTTGGATCGTTGATACTGGGGCACCTGACCATGTGTGCAATTCTCTGCATTACTGTGAAAAATTCAAGACTTACAATAAGCTAAGTAAAATTTTGGTAGACAATGGTGAAAGTGTTGCAGCAAAGGGTAAAGGAACAGTTGTTATGGGTAATCTGAAGCTAGATGACATATTATTTGTGCTTGAGTTAAGATACAATTTGCTATTTGTAAGTAAGTTGACAAAAGACATGAATTGCTAAGTAACTTTCTTTCCTTCATGTTGTGTTGCATAGGACCTAGTTTTGGTAATGCTAAGAAGTTTAATAGCCTTTACCATTTGTCTAGAGTTCAGCCTAGGTTTAAGGGTGGGTCCATATGTCAATCTTTTTATTTTGTTAGAAATAAATCTAATTTCATACTTTGGGTTGAATGTTTAGGCCATCTTACTTTTGTATACATGAAATATTTGTATCCAAAATTGTTCATAAATAAAGATGTTGGTAGTTTCAAATGTAACTATTGCATTCTTATTAAATTCTCAAAGAATTCCTACTATACACATCTATATCAACCACCAAAACCATTTCATCCTATATATAGTGACATTTAAGGTCTTAATCGTGTAGTAAATCATTCTAGACAAAAGTGGTTTGTTACCTTCATAGATGATCGTACTTGAGTTTGTTGGGAATATTTTGTTAAGGAGAAATCTAAAATTTGCACTGTGTTTAAACAATTTCATAAATATATTCTCAATGTTTTCAAGACAAATATCTAATTACTTCGAACTGACAACGGGAGGGAATACCTTTTAGGCTAACTTGAAAGCTATCTTAGAAATAAAAGAATTGTCTGTCTATACTCTTCAACAAAACGAAGTAGTTGAATGGAAAAATAAACACTTACTTGAAACAGTTAGGTTAATGATGCTTACAACTTCTATACCTAACCATTTGTAAGGGGATGTTACATTAACTCTAGCTTACCTCATTAACTGAAGTCTATCTATGGTTCTTGATTTAAAACCCCCATTAGTGTCCTACTAAAATTTTACCCCAATATTCTCATATTTAATGGCTTCCTCTAAAGGTTTTTGGCTGTATAGCCTTCATAATTAAGAATTCTCTTCACAAACACAAACTTGAAGCCAAGGCCCTAAAGTGTATATTTTTTGGATATTCTTTTGTTCAAAAGGGGCATAAATGTTACCACCCTCCTACAAATCAATTCTTCACCACATCTGATATTGTTTTTCTCTAAGAGCAACCTTTCTATGACACTTCTCTTTAAGCGGAGACATCCATAGAAGAGCAGTGTTATCTTCCATTATTGTAAAGCTCTAACTTCATGTTGTCATTAGAAGTACAAGGAAATTTGTTGCCTTCTTCTAGTATGTCTAGCTTAGAAAATGTAGAAAAATCTCAATCATCAGCACTCCTGAAGCTACTAAGTCAACATATTCCATATCAAATCATCTAAAAAGTTTAGAATTCTGCCTACATCTGTACTCGAGTCAACAAAATGCTCAAAGTTATCTATGGTATGTCTAGGAACTTAATTATCACTAGGACTTACCATAGCAAACTTGAACTAAATGAATCCTTTGAAATATCGAAGAAAATATAGGGAAATGGTTCATGGACAAACTGGTGTAGCTAACGTGAGGCTGCTTAGAGGATGTGACTCACCAACGAACACAATATGACTTAAACCCTCACTTGATATGACGAACAACTTGATGTCAAGGTCCACTCGCCACTAATCCCAAGCTACTTAGCAAAGATTAGATAAGAGTGTATGAAATAAAATGAACTTGGAGAAGGTTGTCTCTCAAGAATAGAATATTCAATGTCTAAAATTGTCAAGTTATTACAAGGGAAAGAGACCATTTATAGTAAGTCCCTAGGGCAACATTACAAATAAAGAAATTACAAAAAAGTATATACAAAAAGGGAATTCTTAGTACATATGAAAAAGGGTAAAAAGGACAAAAGACAAAAATAGAAAAGTAGTATAATGTTAAACGAGGTGGACAGGTGGCGGTGCAATATTAGTCTCGTATGAAGATTCTCTGAACACAGCAGGTGAGGGGGACCAAGATGTTGTGGCAATAAAGGGGTCGAGACAAGAAGAGGGTGATGAGAGAAATGGTAACAGGCCAAGAGAAAACTCGGTAAGTAAGTCTCTCGTTACTTGGCAAGAACCTTTAGGCAACAGTTGGTTGAATTACTTGGCATAGAGTCCTGAGTAAGGGAATGGTCAACATCATCACAACTAAGTGTATAGATTAATGTATGACAATGTAGGGAGCTCAAGGAGTTTAGCTACCTTCCTTCGGTGTAAAGTTTTTCGTCATCAGCAAATTGCTGAGAAAGGATTTTTCGGGTGAGAGATTGGAGGCCTTGAAGTCATGTTCAAGTAATGGGATCGATGGTCGGTAGTTCATTAATTCCCCAAGGTTGCTAAAGATTTGCCCTTAAATCTTGGTCTTCGTCATCATCTGGCACATAGGGAGTCGAATTGGCAACGTTAAATTGGTAGACATGCTGAAACTTTCGGGTAGCTCAATCTCATAAGCGTTATCATTAATGTGCCTCAGGATCTTGTAGGGTCCATCCATTAGTTTATTTGTCCTCTTGCTAAGGAAGTGTTCCTTGCTAAGATGGACCTAGATAAGGTCCCTAGGGGTATAAACAACTCGTCTCCTTCCGCGGTTTCCCATTTCCTTCTGTTGGGCTATAGTTTTGGCCAATTTCTCGACGATCTTCGGATGTAACCTCTAGAATTCTTTGGTACGCTGTAGGTTGGATTGACTTTCCCTTGGTGTAATCGGACTATTACTTAAGTCCAAGGGTAAGTTCGGGTTAAGTCCATAAACAACCTCAAATGGTGATGTTCCAGTTAAGCTGTGAATTAAGCAATTGTAGGCAAAATCAATGATGGGCAGGCACAATCCTAGTTACGAGAGTTCTTTCCAATAATGGCGCATAGGAGGTTACTAACAATTCTGCTAACTACTTTAGTTTGGCTGTTTGTCTAGGGGTGATAAGAGGTAGTGAACAGGAGCTTAGTGACAAGCTTTCTCCATTTGGTCTTCTAAAAGAAGCTCGTAAATTTTGAATCACAGTCGGACACAATACTTTTCGGTACTTCATGCAGTTGCACAATTTCTTATAAAAAGATGTTAGTGATGAATAAAGAATCATTAGTTTTGTGGCAAGGAATGAAGTAGCCCATTTTGCCGAACCAATCTACTATTACCATGATTGAATAGTGTCTTCTCGGCGTATGGAGATGGCCAAGCATGAAATCCATGCTTAGATCGATCCACAGCAGCTTGAGAATTAGTAGGGATGTATATTCTCCATAGGGCTCTCTCCTCCCTTTTGCATACTTACACACCTTGCACCTTTCAAGTATTTGGTGTTCATCCTTCATCATCCCAGGCTAATAAAAGTGCTCCTTCAATATTTCAATCATCCTCTTTTCCTTAAAATGGCCGACCAGACCTTCGACACGAGCTTCTCGAACTAGTAGCACCCTTGCAGAACCACTTGGCATGCAAATCAGCTTACCCATCATCAAGAACCCCTCATTCAAGTAGAACCCTTCTACAGCTTCTCTAACACTGCACCTGGCTACCAAAGGTCTAAAATAGGTCATGCTTATACTGATTAGGTAAATTGCCAAATCTAAATACCTTAACTTAAAACGTTGTGATGAGGGTATGATGGCAAGGAAGTGCATCAGTCACTGTATTGGTGCTTTCCTTTTTATATCTGATGACATAGCAAAAGATCTCTAAGAACTCGACCCACTTAGCGTGACACCAAGAATGCTTTTGTTGCTCATAAAGATGCTTAAGAGATTCATAATTCGAATATATCATGAACCGTGACTAAGAATAGATAAGGCCAGTTGCTAGATGGGTCTAAGTTTCCAAAAAGCTTGAAAAAGGATTAATAGGGAAAGTGCAAAAAAGGAAAAATAATGAATGAAACAGTAAGTAAAACCTATGAATAGCTCCAGAGGATATGATGCACCACTGGAACTTCCGAGGACTTATGACATAGTTTGATATGACACATGAATTGGTCTGATGAGGTTACTCACAACCTAACCTTACTTAAGGGAAATGATAAAAGTGATGTTGAGAGTAAACAACAGTGTTTACGTAAGGAAGAGGATACTCGAATTGTATATTAATGATCTGATGCTTTCTAACTACAAATATAAGGGTATTTATACTCGTATGTTAGGGTAACTTGCTTAGAAAGGAGAAAAGGCAAAAAGGGCATTTCTTAAAGAAGTAATCTACAAGATACAAAGGGGTAAAAATGAATTTACAAAAAAAAAAAAAATCATTGGTGCAACGGATTCCGCACATAATACTGTACACGTGGCGATGCTACATTGGCAAAATTGTTAGAAGATGCAAATAAAAAGTATAAACAGATGGCTTGTTTGAGCAGGGATGGCTTAGTCATTTTAGAGTAAGTAATCTTTAATTTGGCACACTACAGAAAAATGGGTAATCATACTGCTCAGCATGAATGGTAACTTGACAAGGAAGTACTTAGCCTCAATAGGGATTAGTTGGAACAGAAGGATTTGTCGTGCTAGTCCCTTTAGTCCTCAAGCTTAGTTACGGGTTAGAGGTCTGGTAGCCTAATTCCCATTATTCCCTCTAGGTTGTTTTGGATTTAGGGTTAAATCCGAATGGTGTTCACTTAATTCTCTATCAGGGTGATACGGACGAGGTCAGCAATGTTGAAGGCATCAGAAACCCTATAGTCCTTAGGCAATTCCAATCTATAGGCATTATCATTAATCTTCTCGAGGATTCTAAAAGCTCCTTTCGCTCTTGCAAACAAATTGTTCCTCCTCTTGTTCAGGAACTGTTCCTTACTGAGGTGTAGCCACACCAAATCTCCTAGTTGAAATTGTTTAACTATTCTACCCTTGGTCTTTTCTCATATTCTTCTAGCAGCTTGGTTGATGTGTCGAGTAACCTAGTCATAGATGTGTTGAAGGGATTATGCTTTGGCTAATGTATCAGGGTTCTCTTGTGTGAGTACTGGTACAGGGGCGTGGTTGAGGGGCAACTTGGGATTTAACCTATAGACCACCTTGAAGAGAGTCTGCTTAGTGGTGTCATGTACTGTTCAATTGTAAGCAAACTCGACCACTAGTAAACAAATGTCCCAATCAGCAAAGTTCTTACCTACTGCAATTCGAAGCGGTGACCCCAAAGTATGATTTACTACCTTTGTTTAGCCATTAGTTTGGGGGTAACATGAGGTACTGAAGAGTAATTTGGTTCCCAACTAACGCTACAAGGTTCTTTAGAAATGGCACAAGAACTTTGACTCTCTATCGAAGACTACACTTCTCAGCATGCCGTACATCCGCATAATCTCCTATAAGAAGAGAGAAGTAATAGTTGAAGCATCGTTAGGTTTTGTGCAGGGTACGAAGTGAGCCATTTTGCTAAACTGATCTAAGATAACCATTATAAAATCTTTGCCTTGGATAGTTCATGGTAGTCCAAGAACAAAGTCCATGCTCAATTCAGTCCATAGCTTAATCGAGATAGGCAAAGGCATTACTTTCTTTTGTTTGGCTCGGTACTTAGCCTTCTTGTATATGGCACAGCCTTCAACCACTTAATAGACATCTCTCCTCATCTTCGGCCAATAGAATTGACTATTCAACAGCTCGCATGTCCTCCTTTCTCCAAAATGACTGGAGAGTCCTCTACTATAGGCTTCCTTAATCAGTAGCTCTCTTAGTAAATAAACCGGCACGTATAATTTTCCGCCTTGAAACAAGTAGCCATCCTCTACATGATACTCATTCGTTGTCCTTCCATTGATGCATTTCGAAATTATGGGTCTAAAGTGTGGATCCTCAGAGTACTGTTTTTTAATACTTGTAAAGCCAAATAGTCTAATCTGCAATTCTGATAAAAGCACACATCTCCTCGAAAGAGCATCTACAACTACATTGCTCTTTCTTTACTTGTACTTTATTAGAAAATTGAATCCTTTAAGGAATATAACCCATTTCACCTTCTGCTTTGACAACTTGGTTTCACTTTAGAGGTACCTCACGATTCATAGTTAGTATATATAACAAATTCTCTCAGTAATAAGTAATGTTGCCATACTTACAATGCTCAAATTAGTGTCAAAAGTTCCTTATCATATACGGAGTAGTTCAACTATGATTCTCGGAGCTTCTCATTGGAGAAAGCAATTGGTAGGCCTTCCTACATCAGGATAGTGCCTATTCAAATGCCTGATGCGTCATACTCTAGCTCAAAGATTTTCTCGAAGTCAAGTAGAACTAACACCGAGGTAGAGGTCAATCTTTCTTTTATCTTAGCAAAGCTCCTCTCCTCCCTTTCTCCCCATCGAAAGTTAGTGTTTTTCTTTGTTAATTCAGTAACTGGTATAGCAAGGGTGCTGAAATTCCTAATGAACCTTCTGTAAAACGAAGCCAGTCCATGGAAACTTCTCACGTCGGCATAGGTAGTAGGAGTTGGCCACTCGACAATTGCTTGGATCTTTTCATCATCGACTCACAAGACTCCTCTATTAACGACATAACCCAAGAATATCACTTCTTCTTGGAAAAAGCAACATTTCTCTAGATTGTCGAATAGTCTCTCGATATGGAGGATATCCATAACCACTTTGAGATGTTTATAGTGACTTGACATGTCGACACTGTAGATCAAGATATTGTCAAAGTATACTATGATACACTTCTTTATGAGATGTCTCAGTACATGGTTCATTAGTCTTATGAAAGTGCTTAGGGCATTCGACAAGCCGAAGGGCATGACCATCTGTTCGTAAAGTCCATTTCGAGTCTTAAATGCAGTCTTCCACTTATCTCCTGGCCTCATGCAAATTTGATGGTAGCTAGATTTGAGATCAATCTTACTGAAAATCTTAGCTCCACTAAGTTCATCCAACATGTCTTTTAGCCTTAGGATCGGATACCTGTATTTGATCGTAAACTTGTTCACAGCTCGGCTATCTACACACATTTGCCAGGTTTCATCCTTCTTCGGTACTAGAAGCGCAAGCACAGCATAAGGGCTAAGACTCTCTCTTACACAGGTTCTCTTTAGGAACTCATTGACTTGATGTTAGAGCTCGGAAGCTTGTTTAAAATTCATTTGATAAGCTGGCTTATTCGGCAATGCAGCGCTGGGTAATAAGTTAATACAGTGCTTTATGCCTTGAGTTAGGGCAACCCCTCAAGTAACTGTTCTAGGAATAGGTCAGCATATTCATCTAATAACTCCTTAATCTCCTAGGGTAACTTACCCCGCTCCTTCATTTCCAATAGTCGCTTGACCAATAAGAAGGTCGGCTCATTAGCATTGATGGCCTCTTGAAGCTCAGCTTTACTCATCACTAGAGCCTTCTTTGATTCGCGAGTAAGTTTCATCTACAACTTATTAACTTGTCTCGATGGCATTAGATTCAACATGATCTTTCAGTCATCCTTCTCCAACATATACGGGTTCTTGTAGCCATCATGTATAATTCTCCTATCAAACATCCATGGTCTACCTAGTAACACGTGGGAAGCGCATATGGGTAGTACGTCGTAGAGAATCTAGTTAAAGTAATTCCCTATAGTGATCAACAATAGTGTTTGCCAAGTGACTAATGCTCCTTTCTCACTCAACTAGTGCAACTTGTATAACTTCGGATGTGCAACAGTCGGTAACTTCAATTTTGAAACAAGATGGGTTGATGCTATATTGGTGTAGCTTCCACTATCCACAATGAGGGCATACACCTAATCATTCACTTTACAAGTGGTATGGAATAAATTCTCTTTCTGCTCTTCCTCTCACAAGGGTTCCACGTTCATAGTGCGTCGGACAACCATGAGTAACTGATCTAAGTTTTCAAGAAACACGTCCTCCTTAATCAGCACTTTCTTTCTCGATAGGAACCTCTTCCTCCTCGGGTTCCTCATCTGTACTTTCTACTTCTAGCTTCGATATGTCTCCCTTGATGATCATCGTCCATCGATTCGGGCACTAAGCAGCCATGTGTCTGAACCCTTGGCACTTGAAGCACTTGATCTAGCTTGTCTTCCTACCAGACCCTTACCCCTTTTCAAAAGTTCCAGTTGGTACTTCACCATTAGTTTGGCCTTTCTACTCAGCTCTTACATCAACTTTTTTGCTCTATTAAGTACTTGGTAGAGTTCGATGACTTGCCTGTCTGGGTCAACTAGTTGATAGCTTCGCTAGTATTCGACTTCTTCTTTACCTCTCTACTTATTGGGCAATCTTAATAGCTTCATCCATTATGTCAAATCGTTGAAGCTCCACAACGTTTTGAATGTCTCCTCTCAACCCAGTAATGAACCTTGAAACTGTTCGAGTTAGTGGTTCCTCCACTTCACAACGGATCATGATTATTTGAAACTCTTGAACATATTCATCAATTGTTCGGCCTTCTTATCTCAGCTCCTGAAGCTAAATAAAAGTATCTTAGTGATAAGTTTCTAGCACAAACCTGTTTTTTAGCACTCTCTTTATCTTGGGCTAAGTGTTAATCTCTCGGTAGCCCTTTTGTCTTCTCATGGCTTGAAAATTCTTTCACTACATAGCAACATATCCGGAGAACTTAACAGCAGCAGTTCTCACTTTCTCATAATCCTCATATTGGTAGTAATCAAACACACGCTTTACCTTCTCTTCCCACTTTAGATACTCATTAGCATTCTTAGATCCATTTAAACTCGGAATCTGAAGCTTTACATGGTCAAATACTTTGGGGATTCATATACGCTCTTCTTCAAAATACTCTTCTTGCTCTTCATTAAGCTCTCTCGGGTCTGTCCTTCACCTCACTCATCCACTAACTACTCCACCTTGAACGGGTTAAGCTGGGTTCTAACATCTAATAGGTTAAGTAGCTTGTGAAGTGTTTTATGTGGCCTCAGTGGGTTGGCAAGACAGCACATGAACAACTCGGGTTAGATCTATTAAGAGGTTAGCTACCTCATCAAGCCTTTCGTCAGTGCTTTTAGATAGACAACTCTACCGTCATCGCCAATACCAACATTTATACTTGGGTTTATCATTTTTCTTCACAGATTCAAAGTTTAAACAAATACTTCAGGAAATTAACAATTAACAACACAGTAATTAGATGAACACAATAACTTACTCTGTTTCTCACACACAAAAAAGAGTATGACAGAACTTCAAGAAGAACTAATTACAATTCACATGAAACCTCCGCTCTGATACCAAAATGTTGCTAACCATGACCAAAAACAAATAAGGCCGGTCATTGGATAGGTCCAAGCTTACAAAAATCTCAAAAAAGGATTAACGAAGAAACTGCGAAAGGGCAAAATGACGAATTAAACAGTAAGCAAAACCTACAAATAGCTTTGGAGGATATGATGCACCAATAAAATTTTTGACGACTCACGGCATAATTTGATATAGCGCATGAATTGGCCCAGTGAGTTACTCACTACCTAACATTGCTTAAGGGAAAGGATAAGAGTAATGTTAAGAATAAACAACAATGTTTACGTAAGGAAGAAAATACTTGAAGTGCATATTAATGATCTGATGCATATTAAAACTTTTTTTGTATTTTCTTACGTAAGGAAGAAAATACAAGGGTATTTATACCCATAAGTTAGGGTAACTTGCTTAAAAAGGAAAAGACAAAAAAGACATTTGTTAAGAAAGTAATGTACAAGGTACAAAAGAATAAAAATAAATATACAAGAAAAAAAATCATTGGTGCAACAGATTCTGCACATCATACTGTACACGTAGCAATGCTACATTAGCGAAGTCATTAAAAGATGCGGACAAAAAATACGAACAGATGGGTTGCCCGAGCAGGGATTATTATGACCCTAAGGGAGGCCTAGTAGGATTGCTTAAATTTTTCATATTATGTATGCACCTGTAATATAAAAACTGTCTTGCAACCTAAAGATTGCAAAACTCTAAACAATTAGTCACTAAGATTTTCGATTTTTAATTTACTTAATTGACCATAACATATAAGTGACTATGGATATTCGATATTCTATAGTCCGTCAGAACCATAAAGAATCAGTATTCCCTAGCAAATGATAAGATTAGATAGTAAAGTTCTAAAACTTAAACTTACACAAGTTACAACATATAATTCGAACAAAATATATAGTCTATCCTTAGATTCCAACTTCTATCTATCTTGACGTCGATACTCATCACTTAGCTCTTAACCTATACTTGATTATCTATCAACCTACAAAAGAAAACTATGAGGGAATGAGCAAACCATGACTTGATGAGTTTATTCCTCACCACTACTATTTAAGCAAGTTATCAAATATTATTAGCATACATGTAAGCTATCTACATATGAAATAAATGCAAGCGCGATGAATGCATGCAATACATTCATAGGAGTTTGAAACTATGGAAGGTATAGATTTGTGTCGTCTACACGTTGATTTTTCTTCCATATTTATCCGTATAGAGCACTTTACCTTAATCACATAAGGTTGCTTGGGGGTAAGATCCTACCAGACATTACTCGACTATTAACCTAGTGCGAAAATCAACAATTAATATAGGTAGACCCCAACTAAGGCCACCCACCAAACATATTAAAGGCTTCTCAAGCAAAATAGTGAGTCCATCTCGCTATTAATAAATATCTGAGGCCCCATAGATACAATTATGTGAGTCTTTTCATAATCAATTAGAGATACTATGTTAGTTTTACATTAACGATAAATACTATTCACGGTCACTACGAGCTCTCATAAAAATCATACAAAATATATTTAAAATTAGAAAATTCATTTTTCAGAAATATTTTTCTAAAAAACTGTAAAGCTAACACTCTCCATTAGTATACTAAATGGGTCATAGACATGTAACAAATATAACTAGTCATTTTAGTCTAATAGTTATATTTACCAATTTAAAAAAGTGATCGCACGAATGCTAGCATACCAAACAATTAATCATTCAATGAAACAATCAGTATCAACCAACAAACAGTATATAAATAACAAACAGCAAGAAAATAGCAGATCATAAGAACTCTCTTACTTGGGTTAATGCTCACTTTCCCGGCCTTTGAGAATTTCAAGACTTAATAATCGAATACCTAAAAGATAAGAAAGTTTATAAATGTTTTGAAAAACTAGATTTCCTTATTAACTAAATATCTATCATTATTTGTTTAGTTTTCCACTATAACTTAAGTATAGTGTAAACATAGTTTTATTTAAATATTTTATTTACTTTTCTCGGTTTATTTTAAATTTTTAATCGCGTATAACTTTTTTATTCTAGTTTAGATTCTTATGAATTTATAATCCATTTTGATCATTTTCAAATATACTTTCTTATAATGGGATCCATTTTGGATGTCATAACTCGTAGTTTCGATTATGACGTAAAAATATTAAGAAATTTATTATTTTGACTTAAATAATTATAAAATATTATTTAAAACTCTTCTTTGTATAATTAAGGTTTAATAAATATTTAAATCTTATATTTTGTAATATTCTTATTTTTAGGTCCATTTTACTATAATTACCTATTTTTGCTAATTTTTTAGGTTTAGGACTTATTTAATTCATTTTTTCTACTTTATTAATTTTCTAATTAATTAATTATTTTTTTAATTACGAATTTAATCAAATTTAGCTAAGTGACGATGTAGCGGCATAAGGGAATGTCACGTGTCACTTTTGAACTTTTGTAATTTTTTCACATTTTCTTTTTCTTTTTGTATTTTTACATCATATATATAATAATATTTATTATTATATTTTACTAAATTTTATAAATTAATTATTTCTTATATTTTTAAGGTTATGGTACATATATATATATATATTCATATTTACTTCTTTACTTTATTTATTAAATTAATATTATAGTATATTATCTATGTACTATTCAAATATACCTATGTTTCTACATATACGATACTATTCTTATATATATGTTTATACGTATAATATACTTATGTACTAAAATCAAAATATCTTAACCTTAAATATATTATGTACTATACGTATGAACATATATTTATACATGTAATTGTACTTTATGTACGTACATACATATATAGTTAGACTACATACATATATATACTAAAGAACTTAATATANATGTATGTGGCCCAGAAATTTAGTATATATTATATACATTAAGTTAAATCATATATATATGTATTTACGTATACATAAGTACATATGTATATAAGTAAAGAAAATGTATAGTATATATACATATTATCTTAGGCACATACATACATGTATATGTACATAACTTTCTTTTATAATTGATTTGTAGGAATTACTATACATATATACCATACATATACAAGAAATTACTAAACTACATATAATTTCTAAGAGACATGTATGTAAAGAATATATAGAAGTGATTATTATAAAATACATAATAAAACATACTTATAAGATATCCTTGTATGGAGATCTTTAGGCTTCTTCTCCTTAGTTGATGTCTTTTAAGTTTTTCCAAAAATTAAAAAAAAAATTGAAAATAAAAAGGATGGAGGTTTACGGTTTAAAAAAAAGGATGCAACTTGTAGAATCTTGAATGTGTTTTGGTTTTGAAAGTTCCAGGCGTTTTTTTCCAGATTAAAACAGTAGCTATGGTGGGGTTAAAACAAAAGAGAATAAGAAGAAATCAATGCATGATCTAATTAATCAATAGATAAGACATCTACTTTATTCTTCTTGTCCTTCTTCACATAAATTTGAACACTTGGAAGTAGAAAAAGAAGCACAGGGGTAACTGCAATTCTGGAACCAATGTGGAAGGCGGGGAAAATTAGGGAAAGAATAAAAGAAAAAGAAAAGGAAAAGGAAAAGGAGGAAAAATAAAAATAAAAATAAAAATATTTAATTTTTCTAAATACCAAAATTATAAATTTAGTATTTATAAAATAATATTGAGATTTTATAAAAATTTATTAATTTTATTGTTACCTAGTACATTTATAATGTTTATGAGTTATCTCAATGCGTTTGTTAAAATTTATACGCGATTACATGTATTAGTTGATAATCATATTCTATTACATTTGTTAATATTTATAGAGTATAATTATTCATTTTATAAGCTTTGGTTTATAATTTTAGAGTTTTTATCAAGTTCGAGTTCAATCTCGAGTATTTACATGTATATTTGATTTAAAGTTTTCTTACACGATTTAAGTTTCTATCGAATTTTTAGGATTTTTATTACGTATAATATATTCAGTTTCATAATTTAATAAAATT
Organism: Lumnitzera littorea; assembly: GCA_024138015.1. Classification (NCBI taxonomy): domain Eukaryota; kingdom Viridiplantae; phylum Streptophyta; class Magnoliopsida; order Myrtales; family Combretaceae; genus Lumnitzera; species Lumnitzera littorea. The sequence goes on from JAMXBB010000010.1 coordinate 61,907,434, forward strand.
TTCATCTTACTTAGCCTTATTAACTTGCAAAAAATATCTACAATACTATGGTTTGATTCTACTTTTAAATAACTAAATTCATAAGGTTTACAAGGATGGCTTAGTCAGTTTGAAGTCTCTCTCTCTTGGCTTCTTAACAAAGAAGATACCGAGTAATTGGTCGACTCAAGCGTCAGTGAGTAATCTTCAATTCGACACACTACAGAAAAATGGGCAATTATACGGCTCAGCATGAAGGGTGACTTGGCAAGGAAGTACTCGGCCTCGACATGAGTCGGTTGGAACAGAAAGATTTATCATACCAGTCTCTCTAGTCCTTAAATTCAACTGCAGCTCAGAGGTCGAATAACCTAATTCCCATTAGATTACATGATGAATTCTCTCAGCAATAGATAATGCTGCCAGTTTTAGACTGTACGGATAACGGTATAGGACTCCTTATCATAGGCAGAGTAATTCAAGGTAGCACCCCAAAGTTTTTCACTGAAGTAGGCAATGGATCGGTGCTCTTGCATAAGGATAACGCCAATGCCGACACCAGACGCATCACATTCAAGGAAGGTAAACATTTCAGCATCTTGATAGGGAATAGGTTAGCAAAATCCTAAAGTAGCTATTGTACTTTGGTAGGTAAGTTTTTGGCTTCTCTAACCTCTAAGAATCTCTTGACTAAAAGGAGCACATAGTCTTCGGCCTTGACTTCTCGTACAAACTGAACTCAGAAAATCACCAAAGACTTCCACTACAAAGATCTAGCAACCTTTTCTTGGGCTTCTTGCATTTCCTTAGGACTTATAGGTGTTAATATAATTTTCTTCCCACCCTATTAGAACATGCAGGTGTTTCTATACCCATTATGTATCACTCTTAAGTCAAATAGCCACGGTCGACTGAGTAATATGTGAGAAGCATACATAGGAAGGACATCACACAGCGCTTCATCCCTATACCTATTACCAATGGTAATCGGCACTCTAACTTTCTCAACAACGTGTAGTCCTACTTTTTCGTTCAGCCAGTGAATCTTGTATGGCTTAGGGTGTGGAAGGGTTGACAATTTCATGGCCCTAACTACCCCTTACCCAATGACATTAGTACAGCTCCCTCTGTCAATGATTACGATGCATAGCTTACCAATCACCCAGCAATTCATATGGAAGAAGTTCTCTCTTTGCTCATTCTTGTTAGCCACAAAAGCATTAAGGGATTGTCGAATAACAAAGCAATACTTGGCTCCACCATCAAGAGGTACCTCAGCATTAGGGTCTTCATGAAATTCTTCCAACATCTTATTGGTTGCCACATCTTCCTCTCCTTTACTAGCACTTTCTACGTGAAATTGGGGGTTATCTCCTTCTATGGTCATGACTCGGCAATTCGGACATTAATTAGTCACATGTCCATAGCCAAGGTATTTAAAACATTTGATTTCTTGGGTTTTCCTTCTTAAACTCTAACTTAGGTCTCTTCAGATCTCAGGCTCCTCGATCTTGTTCTTTCATTGGCCTTCTTCTAGTCAGCTTGGCTTATGACCTCGGCATTTCACCTCAGAATTGTTTAATGCTCTATCATTCCTTGGTCGGCTCGACAGGCTACTCCTATTCGGCATCATTGTTTGGCTACTCGACATCCGACTAACCTAGTTATGCCATTGCCTTTCAACTCTTTGGGCCACACAGATGGTTTCATCTAGAGTTGTGAGGTTCTATAGTTTCATGATGTTACCAATCTCAACCCGTAGTCCAAAGAAGAACCGTACTATAGCTAAGGTCTCAAGCTCATCGACATCGTATGGTATCATGAGCAATTGAAACTCTCAAACATAGTGGTTTACGGATTTGTTATCTTGCCTCAAGTCTTGGAGTCTTCGGAAAGTGTCTTGTTTCTAGTGTTCGGGCGTAAACTTACTTCTCAGAACTCTTTTCATCTCGTTCCATGTTCAGACCTCACATCAAGTCCTCAAGCGAACATTTTGTAGCTTCTTCCACTACATTGCCACATTTAGAAAATTCTAATGCGGCCACTCTAATATAGACAGCGTCTTCATAATTGTAGAAGTCGAATATCTTTTCGATCTTTTCTTCCCAATCCAGGTAATCATCAGTACCACCAGACTCATTGAAGCTTAGAATTTGTACCTTAAGATTTCCGATACCTCTTGGCACTTTGAACTTACGCTCATCAATCCTATCATACCGATCTTCTCCTTCTTCGTACTCTTCTACTTCATCTATCTCCAACCTTTTTCTTGCAATTCTATCGGCATGTCTAGGTGGTGCTTAGTTCTCTAGAAAGGCCTCTGGACCTCACTTGTTCATCTGTCTTCTCGGCCTATTTCTCATTTCTTAGCCCTACTCAGCAACTCTTTCACACAGTCCAATCTCTAAGACCTTGTTTACTGAAAAAACTAAGTTAGCCACAATAGCAACAAGATCTTGTATTTGCTCATCAGTACCACGTAGTGTTTGTTAGGTAACTCAACCATGACCACGAGCATTACTCTTGACATCATTAATCTCTCCTTGTACACTAGAGTTTGACATTCTCAACACAAAGCTTTAGTAAAGATACTTCACTCAGATGCCTTCAACACACACATAAGTATCTTGAACAATAGACTGTTGCTGGTGAATTTTGGGATGAGGGAAAATCCTATAAAAGAGAATGAAATGCTTGGTACCAAGCTAGTCTAGTGTGGCTACTCTGATGCCTAAGTTAGTAAAGTGACTTTGTATGAAAAGTATGTGAGTAAAAAGTGTCAAAGAGCTCTTATAGAGTTTCTTTCTAGTATTTATAGGTGATTGTAGTGTCTAAGGCAATTGTTAAAATAACTGTTAAGATACATGGAAACTTCTTAATTTACATCTCTTTTGATATGTAGGGAGAGTAGGCAATTATGTAATATAATCGTGCTTATGATAACCGTTTGTACCATAGACTTGAATTCAAACCAAGAACGGATTTATTTTACTTGATAGAAATGTTGTATATCATCTATCCAATGGTATGCCAAGAGATTTGAATACCTGGCATATCGACAGCTGAATGAACGAATATGTTAGATGAGCGAAAATTGACTATCAACATAGATTGACTATCACTACATAGCTCTTAGTCTTAACCTTAACCTTAACCTTAACCTTTGATATCAGAAATATATGGTGTGTCTAGGAGATTAGTTATTACTAGGACTTACCATAGCAAACTTGAATTGAATGAATCCTCCGAAATATCAAAGAAAATATAGGGAAAGAAAATATAAGGAAATGGTCCATGGACAAACTGGAATAGCTGACATAAAGCTACTCAGAGGATGTGATTCACCAATGAACACAACATGACTTAACACCTCACTTGATATGATGCACAAGTTGATGTCAAGGTTTACCCACCACTAATCCTAAGCTACTCAACAAGGATTAGATAAGAGTGTATGAAAGAAAATGAACTTGAAGAAGGTTGTCTCTCAATAACAGAATATTCAATGTTTAAAATTGTTAAGTTATCTGCGGCTTACAAGGGAAATAGACTATTTATAGTAAGTCTTTAGGGCAATATTACAAATAAAGAAATTACAAAAAAGTTTATACAAAAAGAGGATTCCTAATACATACGAAAAATGGTAAAAAGGACAAATGACAAAAATGGAAAAGTAGTACAATATTAGACGAAGTGAACAAGTGGTGGTACAACATTGATCTCGTATGAAGATTCTTTGAACATAGCAGGCGAAGGGGACCAAGATGTTGCGGCAATAAACAGACCAAGACGAGAAGAGGGTGATGAGAGACATGGTAATAGGCTGAGAGAAAACTACTCAGTCAGTAAGTAAGTCTCTCATCACTCAGTAAGAACCTCTAAGTAGCAATTGATCGGATTACTTGATACAGGGTCTTAGGTAAAGGAATGGTCAGCATCATCATAATCGAGTATATAGATCAACGTATGGCAATGTAGGGAGCTCAAGGAGTTTAGCCACTTTCCTTCGATGTAAAGTTTCTTATCATCACCGGTTGCCGAGAGAGGATTCTTCGAGTGAGAGATTGGAGGCCTCGGAGCCATACGCGAGTAATGGGACCAATGATCGGCAGTTCATCAGTTATCTAGTTAATTGACTGGTCTAAATGTCATGTCAGATCAATTCTTGAGTCGTAACCCTTAATCATCAAACGGTACTGTAGAATCTTAGCAAATTCGAGTTGACACAAGACAGCATAAAACCCCTCAACAAAGCCAATTATCTAACCTAAGGAAAATGGTCCAATAAGCTGATGAAGAATCATCTTTTCGTAACAAGATAAACTTTCCAATAGCTCTAAGGAAAGAAAGAAGAACATGTACCAAGTATCTCATTTCTAACTATGTGAATTATTCAAAGCTTTCACCTCAGTATAGGAGTTTTGTAGCTAAGGTAGATAAAAGTGTACTTCCTAAAAATATACATGAAGATTTAGACATTCTAAATTGGAGGGAAGTTGTCCTTAAGGAGATGAAAATCTTACTTCAAAATAAAACATGGGAAATATTGGATCTGCTAGCTATGAAGAAGCCTACCGGAAGTAAATGGGTATTTAGTATCAAGCATAAAGTAGATAGAAGCATTGAAAGATATAAGGCAAGACTGGTTGCTCAATAATACACATAGACCTATGGAATAAACTATGAAGAGACATTTGCATCAATGGCTAAATTGAATTCAATCAAGGTCATTCTATCCTTAGCTGCTAATCTTGATTGGCCTCTGCATTAGCTAAGTGTGAAGAATGCATTTCTCAACGAAAATCTAGAGGAGGAAATCTACATGCAATTTCCACATAGTTGTGCTTTAGAAGCAAATAAGGGCAATGTATGTAAGCTAAACAAATCTTTATATGGCTTAAAACAATCTCGTAGGTCATGGTTTAAAAAGTTCAATGACACAATGATTTGCTTGGAATATTCTAAAAGTCAAGCTGAAAGCACCCTCTTTGTTAAACTTAATACAAATGGTTTGAAATCCATATTGATAGGTTATGTAGATGAAATGATCATCATTGAGATTGAAAAATTAAAAAGTGAGATCAAGAAAGAATTCGAAATTAAAGAACTTAGTGATTTGAGGTTCTTTTTAGGAATAGAGATAATAAGGAGAAAGAAGGGGATTGTAATTAGTTAGAGAAAACATATGTTGAACCTATTAAAGTAGACAAGTAAAGTAAGGTGCAAGCCTATGAGTACTCCTCTTCCTCAAAATTGGAAGTGCTATGCGCTAGAGAATGACCATCCAAATGAGAGCGGACAATATCAGTGTTTAGTTGGTTAGCTAATTCATTTATCCCTAATATCATCATATCTAACTTACTCCATTGGTTTGATTAGTCGAGCAATGCATACACCAAGTAAACATCACATAAATGGAATGAATCATAATCTGAAGTACTTAAAGGGAAACTCTGGTAAAGGGTTGTTCATCAAAAAAACCAATAGTAAGGATCTTGAAGCTTTTGTGAATGCTGATTGGGTTGGTGATGTAATAGATGGAAAGTCAACTTCAAGTTTTTGTACCAAGCTTTAGGGAAACTCGGTGACATGGACAAGTAAAAAGCAATTAGTTGTAGATAAAAGTGGTACTGAAGCAAAATATAAGGTTATTGTATAGGGAATTTGTGAAGTTATTTAGGTTTGGAGACTATTATAACACCTTAAAATACAAGTGAATTAGGTGCAAGTTTTCTGTAATAGCAAATCTACCCTCAATATTGTAAAAAACCCCACTCCAACATGATGGAATGAAGCACGTGCACCTTGATTGTAACATTATAAAGTTTGAAATTGAAGATGGTGGCATCAAATTATATTTTGTTAAGGAATAAAAAATTTGGCATCTTTACAGGGCCTTTGCCTAGGCAATCAAAAAGCTAAGAATGATTAATATCTATTCCTTAATTTAAGGGGAAGTATTGGAAAGTCTAGATTATATTTTTTATTTTTGTATAGAGTTTATTTTATGTACAGATATTTTTTCTTATTAGTTTTATTTATCTACAATAGAGATTATCATAGTTCTTCTTATTTCTAGGATTAGACTAAATTTGATTAGAAGATATTCTTGGTGTCATCCTTATCACTATTGGTTGGCATCTTCCCTGTATATATTTTCTATTGGTTTTGGACGAATTGATTAATGGAATTCCTTCTTAAAATTTAGGAAAAAAAAAAGCCTACCAAATTTCTTCACAGTTATATCTCCATAAATTGATACACGACGAATTTATAACCATTCTAAAATATTTTTTTTTTCCCCAATCTCAACTTGAGCCAGTTTACAAAATTAGTAATTTTACTAAATTAATAAGATAATAATTTTTAGAAAGATTTTTATATAAATTTATAATCTCATCAATATCATAAATTAATAATTTTCTAAAATTACAAACATAACTAGGACAATTTAATAAAATATGAATATGTTGTTATTTGTTTTTTCTTAAAATTTACATCTATGTGAATTTCATCTCTAATTTTTCTTATTGCATTTAAAAACTCCGATGTCGTGTATGTGAATTGCAAAAAAAAATTATGAGGAGTTATTATTGTTATTAGTGCTTCTTTCCGTGTGAGTCTTTTCAAAAGTATCGAATTATTTTCAACTTCATTCTCAATAGGATTTTAGCTAAATTGAAAAAGCACTCTTTAAATTAATAAATTATTAATTTATCAATTAATTAATATATATATATCTAAATTAATAAAATTTTATAGCTCAACATTATTAATTTATAGAGGTTTTATTGTATATAAAATATTTTTTGGAAAGTGAAAAAATTGGCATGAAAATATGTGCCAAGCACTTATGCTTATGTTGGTACCATAGTTAGATTAAGCACCTCATAATATTTATGCTTTATCAATAAAAATGGAATACATGGTAGGAGAATATATGTCAAATACTCCTAATAAACATAACCTTTCAATCCAAAAACAGTAAAATCTAACAACGGCCGGTTCTTGGATTTGATGTAACCAATTGCGGAGTCAACTATATCAGAAGAGCAACACGTACAAGGAAATGCGACAAACATTAAAATTGTTTGTTGCAGCATGAAATGCGTAAGGCAATCAAAATACAAAAAGAAAATTGATTAGTAGCACAAATTCATATCCATTCATCCGAGACAAATTAAGTGGCTGCTTGCTATCAAACCAAATGTTATTTAAAAGAAAAAAAAAAAGAAAAAGAAAAAACCCTCAAACAAGATGTGGATGGACATATATTTGGAAAAAAAAAAGAAACTTGGCTCTCAGTTTGAATAAAATTTCCCTGCTCAAAGTAGCATATATGTTCGTAACTCTCCAATTATATCTTGAAAGAAAAAATAATAATAATAATAATAAAATGTAGGATGGGTATGAACTATTCTTCGTATGTGGTAATATGGTATGGCATTGTACAAAGGATTAAATGCAAGAATAAAAGGAAATAGTGTATTAAAAAAAAAAGAGTCGACAATTGCTTCGAAATCGGAATGGAATTCACTACATACTTGAAAGACTAGACTCTAGAGTGTTCATTCCCATCGTAGTTTGAATAAAATTATTTGATGGAACAAAATCATCTAAATCCGAGGTGTGTTCTCTCTCATGGTAATACCTCTAATCCTGTAAGCTTGTTTTTTTCTAACAAATGTCTTAACGTATTACGTAGAGGAGTCATTGATAGCACAAAGGTATGTTATGAAAATCCTCACAAATTATTGCTACACCAATAGATCCAACCTTTTGGTTTGTATATTTCTCATAGATAAAATTGCACACTTTACAATTGTATAGTGCAGTGGAAATTCAGTGAAGCGATTTCCGGCTTTCTTCTTACATAAGGATTTAACGTCGTGTAACCATACACTTCTCTTCACACCCTAGAGCATAACATAACATGAATAGGGGAAGTGTATAAGGACTTCACTTTTGTATAAATTGTTTCGCTAGCTAAAGCGTGTCCGATATAACATTTCCTTTTCATTTGATGTTTCGCTGAGATAATGATGAAGAGTGGATTGGTTTACTTTGATTTGTAAAATTTGACACTGCTCATGACTATTTATCCACTTTGTGTTCCTCAAAGGTTATTGCATCGGACAGTTTAACATGGTGGTTTAAGTAGCCCAAGGCGAAATGACATGCAATTCAGAACACTTGCATTACAGAGCAAATCAACCCTCTCTTCACCAATATAACCGCAAACATCAAATGAAAAAGGAAATGTTTAATCTTCCAACACACTTCCAGCTAGCAAAACAATCTGTACAAGATAATCTATAAACTACACCAAGTTTACACAAATGTGAAAAAAATAAAAAATAAAAAAGCTTTACTTAATCTTATTGCACTAGAAGAGTTACACAGAAATACAGATCACTGCATTCCCTGCAATAAAAAATAAGTCAAGACCACAACATGAAACAGGAGAAAGAAACGAAAACAAAAAAATGTCCACTTTTTTTTTCCTTGAATAAATAAGACCCCACTCCTTCCCTCCTCTTTTAGTCATTTCTCTCGAAATTTTTGCTATTACCTTCCCCTTTCTCGTTTAAACAAACCAAAAAAAAAAAAAAAACAAATTAAGTGCTAAAAGAAGATGCTATTGCTGTAGCTAATTTTATAATTAAATTAAATTTCAAAAGACCAGCCACACACACAATAACAAAAGGCTAACAATGCCTTCTCCAAACTTTTTCAAGAAAGTTTTTCCATGTTTCATGTCATATTCTAAATCTTCATGCACCGCATAGGATACAAAGAGAACATTGTTCGTCTTCTCCAAATACTTCCCAGCAACTTGTAGTAGCAGAAACCACAACTATGAATCAGATAAACCCAACTTTGTGCACGAACCTGTGTGTATGTGAGACAAAGAGAGAGATTCACATGGACAAACATACAACTCCACAAGCTTTAAGCATTGGCTCCACTTAGCCAGTAGCTTATGCTAGCTACTACTTACCATTAAGAACCACAGCTGTTGCTTGCAAGCACTTCCATCAGTCACCAGCCACCAAACTGGGCAATTTGTTAAGCATAAAAAGAGAAGGGACTCCTTCAGCAATATGAAAATCAAAACATAAATGAGAAAGAAATTGAGGCAGCCAACTTATAATTAAGAAAACCTACATCTTAAATATCCAAGTCCAAAAGTCTTAAATCGAACAGGAATCAAATATCATCATCCAAAACATACACTGCTCCAGCAAGATAACTTCTCAAAATGTCCGCATATCCGTATCCTCTCTACTCTACTTATACACCAGATGTATTTTCAAAGGAAATGAGGACTGATCAACCCTGCAATTTCAAGAAATCCAACCCGATCTTTTCCTTGGAATATCTTCTTCAGCTTCTCATCGCAGACTATGACCTTCTTGTTCTCAGGATCCTAGAAACAAGTAAAACAATGAAACAAGTCAATAGAGTTTTGAAGCAACTTAAAAAATCTAAATGCAAAGAGTATGACAACATTGTACTTCCAATAAAAACAGAAACATAAAAACCAGGAAAAGAGAAGAGAGTCATAAAATTTCTCTTTTCAGAGGAAAAACACAGTACAATTTATGTACATTACGGACTGTTGATAACATACAGCACACGAACAGAATAGGACCCAAGAAATTTATAAGCATACATGGACATCAGAAAGCAACTTTACACTGATTTCCAATAAGTGTGGACCAAATATTACTATGCAAGGACACAAATATCCCCAAGCATGCACACACTCTCTACATATAACCGCGTGCATGTACCCAGCACTGCACAAATGCACAATTTTAGGCTTTTGTCCTCTTGAACAAAAGATTTAGAGATTTCCCTTGATTGCTAACCCACAGAAACTGCGAATTGTTAGATATTACTCAGTAGTAGGTAGGACATGGAAGAATGAACACAGTGACAATCCAAAAAAGAACCCCAATGGAAGCGATATCTGAATCTGACGTAAAGCCCAACATATAGAGGTTAAAACCAACAATTATTTAGAGTCTGTTCTCTGAATCATACGCATTTGAGAAATCCATTCCAATAGTTAAATGGAAAAACTCATTAGTCAAAAATATAATTGCATCAGATTTTATCTTGCAAAAAGGCAACTGTACAATCTGATCTATCAATAGAAGGTATGAAACTGTGGCCCTTTTCTTTCCAGCTGCATTTCCAAAACTTCCATTTCATCACACCGAATTCTCAAATACAAACATTTAGCACCTCCAGATATTTCAACCATAGCAGCTAGTAAATGCCACCTCAACACCAGCACTCGACATTTGACAGGAATGAACCCCAAAGCAACTAGTACGTCTATACACTCAGAACTACACATCTCAGATGTAATGCAAGGTGTTAAATGCATCATCTGGATTAAGAACTACATGAAGTTACTTTAACGGAACTTACTATATCCTGAAGCATGAAGCAAAGCAATAGCACCAATCAAGTGGACAGTACAGTCACGAGAAATTATGCCCACCTAATAAAATCTAAAGAATTCTTTAGGGGCACCGTGGCAAGACTATGATAAGATTTTACTAATTACACCATTAATTCATCAGCACATTCTTACACGTGTTCACAGTGCAGGGTGAAATAAAATTTGAAGAAGGCTGTTTTACCCAAAAAAAGAAAAAGGAAAAAATTTGAAGAAAGCTCAACAAAGAAGAAACAGAAAGGGAGGAGCTGCATTTTATACACTATGAAACACATTCTTACAAAAAATTTATCGCAGAGATTGCTAAGGCCAAAAACTTAATCCCATATTATCAGAAAAGCAACCCGCTAATCGCGTAATATTTCCAAAATCCTCCTGCACTGTCAGAGATAGCTGTAACCAAATATCATTAAAAGAAACCACTTTCACATTGCAATATCGCTTAAAAAAAAAAAATAGAAAGCCCCTTTTCAATTAGAAATATGTAAAGCTCAAAGCCACTTCTTTTTAGATATATGCATAGTTTAAACCTCAAAACAGGCAAAAAGACAACTTTAGCAAATTAAAATACACACGCCCACACACAAATAAATAAATAAATAAGGGAAAAGTAGTAAGAAAGCCTTAGATACGAGCGAAATAGAGAAATTCCAGAGATTCAATTTCATATAAAACCACAGTACAAAACCCATAAATTAAAATCTGAATTTTAGTTAAAAATCAAACAGAACCAAAAAGATTAAGACCTGAAGATTATTTTCTTTAATATAAGCCCAAATGAGTTTCAACGCTTGAGTACGAGGAATCTCGGGAACACCCACAAGCTCCTGCATTTCGGGCGAAACACGACGAGGTTTCATGATGCCACGTGGCTCGCGCTTCCCGGTGGAGGAAGAAGAAGCTTGCTTCGCGGCGGTGGCTGACGTCACAGCGCGAACAAGAGTCGCTCTCGAGGGGGCAGGAGATACTAGTCGGAGAGTGGACTTTGGAAACGACACTGTTTCGGGAACGAGGAAGGTCGAGAAAGCGGTTCCTAGTGGTATGGCCATTGTTACAAGCGAAAGCGAGGAAGAGGGTGAGACCGAGACAGAGAGAGTGAGAAGGGAAAAGGATAAAGTGAAAGAGAGTGAGAGATAGAAGGCGGAGAAGACTTTTGAAGAAGGGTTTTTAAATTGCAAAAATCAATGCTGGGATTGTAAATTTATTGCGGTTTTTAGGTTTCTTAGGATAATTATTTTACTGAATTGTCCTTGTTACATGGTATAAGATCTTTTTAAATCGACCGGGATTGGTGATAATGACGAGAAGAAAATGGTCAAGACAATTGGATAGATGCCTTGTCGGGAGGAATTTCTGGCATCTCTCTTTCAAATTTTGGGCATTCTTCGGATATTTATGGACTTCTGTTGCTTTAATGGGGCATACCGAGCCTAAAATCTTTGTACGATTTATTTCATGTTCTCTCTTTTCATCACTTGCATAAAATTTTCTTGTTTTGGCACATGCATCTATCTTTGCAAATAGAGTGGTATTGCATATATAATTCGATAGTTTTTTAGTTGAATAAATTTAAAAATAATATGTAAAGATATGTTATTTTGATAGTTATTTTGAATGAAGGCTACATAAAGATAAGTTATCTTTTTATAATTATTTCTCATTATGGTTATATAGTGATAATTTATTTCTTGTGATTATTTAATTACTTATGCACAAATAACGTAGACGCATCATCGATAATAGACCCTTTCGAGGAGTAAATTAAAGATTTGATAATTTGATATAAGCTTCCAATGAGTAAACTACAAAAACGTATAAAATAACTATCTTAGAGTAAATTGCAAAAATAGTCTTTAAATCAGCTAAGTCTAATATTGAACAAAATTATATAGAAAATGGTTAGAAAGAAGAAGAAATGTATAAAAAAATATCATATAAGATACATGAAACCAAGTTAATTGAGAGTTTTATGGAGTTCATCAAGATTAGCACATTTAGTTTTAATCTATTTGGGGAGGTCCATATTTTAATGAGGCACTTTGGGGGATTTATGGATTTCATTGATTAGCATTATAAGTTAATTATTAACTTTAATTAATCTTATCAATCATATTTGTTTATGCTACTATAATTTAATATTGTCTCTTTCTAATATCTATAGATACCATAAACCATATCTTGGTGGCACCTCATTTTAAATTCACCATTATTGATAGGAGATTTTAAATGTAGACTTCTTTAGCCTAAACAAACTTGCCTAATTCATGGGCCAACATGTTTGGGGCATGATCTTGTTTAGGTCCTCGATCGACCTATTTAGCCTATGATTGTCCAATATGAAGCCCTAAATGCTCGCAATTGAACATTTTCGATTGACCAACCTCTCCTTATAAGGAGTCATTTCCTTAGTCTCCGTACTACTTGCCTTCGAAGTATGCCTAACCTTTTTGTAGACGAATACTCACTTGAAGGCAAGAAGTCATCACTAACATTAGGAAAGGAAAGTCAATTATCAACCCACTTTCTGATTTCTCAGGATCTGACCATATCCATAAGATCTATTTTCCTTATTTGGCAAATGCACTTTCACTTCATGGAATGTTCATGCATATCTAAATTTCCTTATTTTCCTTGGCTCAAGGGGTATAAATAGGGGTAATCCACTAAAAGTATGCTCTCTTTACAAACAGACTCTCAAACTGTCTTGCATTATTGCTATATTGCTCTCTTTCTCTCTTCCACAACCATATACTAACTTACACATTAAAATGGTCATGTTAAACAATATCTTAGTGCCCTCGCTATGTTTTTTTTTTTTTTTTTAATAGGCCTAAATCCAAATGCTTAAAGACCTATCTAACTTCTAATCTCTAATAGTAGAATTCTATAGATAACAATTGGCATATCTAACTTTACTCTACTTACAACTCTTTGATAGATCATGCTAATTAAGCCTTGTTATCCATCATGTCAATGTATCAATCTCTTGAAGTAACATATTCCTCCAATCTATCTCTCTTTATCTCTTCTTCATCTACTATAGTTCATTTTCAGGATCACTTTTATCCTTTATATAAAGAGCTCATAAAGCACATTGCAACACATACTACATATTTGAACCGTTACATATATATGTTGGTAATTCAACTTGGGAGAAAAAGTGATTTGCATAAATGTAAAAAACAAAATAAGTATTCAAGTTGAAAGCATTTCTTAAGAGCTTAAAGCTAATACTAAAGTTGCTAAATAATATCTAGAGTTATAAGGACATGCTAACCAAAGTAACTTATTACAATCTAAGAGGTCTCTCCATCAATGGGACAGGCGTCGCAAGCTATGTAAGAAATGTAAAGAGTAGTGTAATCAATGACACTCCTACCACAATTTGAGTTGTTTTCATCTGCAAAGCTTAATCTTCAACAATTTGATGTCCTTAAAAGAGCAAGAAAGCTTAATAGCTCAATCCTTTAGTATAAATTTTTCACTTCCTCTAATTAAGATAATAAGAGTTAAATGAGTAATAAACTTAATTATAGTAATAGTTTTTATTGTATAAAATTGTGTATAGCATTGGAACTAAAACCACTTCCTCTTTACCATTAATGAAACCTAATAAACATAGTACATTAAGAACTTGGGTGCTTATCTTAGTATAATAATTACTTTTAAAGGGTCTTCTCCACAGTCCACATCCTTATACTTCTTTATTTTCCTAAAAATATCTCATTATCAACTAACATTAAAAAAAATGTGGATATACACTTATGATTTTCATGCTATTTTTAATCAAAATTGAAACATAAATCTTGCTTATGATAAGAAATTATACCAAAAGTAATATGCTCATGAATAGAGAAAGAAACAGTGGATTGAGAGATTGGTGAAATGAAAGATGGATTATCAAAAGTAGTTAGTCTAGTAGATTTAGATAGCCAAAGGTTTTACAAAAGAAAAATATAATGTTAAATTTCACTTCATATACCTTAGTAAGCCAATTGCTTACATGAAAGAAGCATGTTTATCAATTTGAACTTCTCCTCTAATTATAGGTTTTATCTTAACATAAAACAAGTCAACATGAAAGAATATAAACCAATTGCATAACTTGATAAATCCCTAAACTATGACCGATATTCATCCATGCTATGAGGTTAAGTCAATTCAAACTAAGTGGAATATCCCAAATTAGTAATGTCAATTAAAAATAATAGAAAGGAATTCTCAAGGAATCATATAATGAGGAGTAACCTCTAAAATATTTCCTAAGGTCAATTTACCAAAATAATCTTAACTTGTGTTTTAGTAATTGGCATTTATAAGATATTTTACTTTAGGAGGTTATTACCTACTTGCCCTTAAGTTTAGTATAGACTAAGTAGGGATATGATTATAATTAAGCATTGTCACGTCCCTAAACGCAAGAGTGTCACAAATTGCCACCGATTGCTACGTATTCCTTTTAGTCTACTGATATGTCAAGCTAAATGAGCCACTAAAATCTCTAAGCTTCTTGTAATAGTCTCCAAGTAAACTCGTGGAAGTTATTCCTTTAAATTAATTCATAATAACATCTATATAATTTCTTAAATGCTTGAACAGTAAATACTTATCATAAATAACAATTCTTTCTATCCTAACTCAAAATTTACCCTTGTGATTGTAATCCTAATCGTCACTTCTTGTCTTGGTGATCTTAGTAAAAGTCTTCTAATTTAATAATCCCAACAAGTTTCACTTAAATTCTTGTACTTAGAAAAATAGTAAGGGATGGGTTGAAGCGTAGCATGGAAAACCATAACCATACATGCATGCTATGCATCACACACATAATTTCACATAGATTTATGCAATAAGAATATTAAACAATTCATTTAGTCATCCTTTATTAGTTAACATACAACATGGCCCAAAATCATTTGCATCTAACCCTGAACTTGGAGTAACTCATGACTCCTCATTCCACTTCATAGTTCTTAGGCCGGAATGTTGACACTATGACTCCTGTCTAAACAGGCACTAAGATACTAACACTACAACTCCTAAATGCTACCTAACCTACTTAATTGTACAATACTAGTATTGCGACCCTTAGATGCCAACCTAATCTACCTTATACCATATCTAGGGGTACTTTACTCGAGATAATGTTGCTTAAAAATCAACAAGATGCCACCTTAAGGACATTGATACTATGACCCCTTGAATTTGACCAAACATAAGCAACAATCATAATATAGCCATATATTAGTTAGTTCGAATTCAATAATAGTTACGCTACACAAGCACAACCAATAGACAAAGCTTCCATGTACCTGGGTCTCATGAATAATTTATCTTACTCAGGAATCTTTCCAATGTTATCTCTTGAAGTACACACATAAGAATAACTTATTTTAGTTTCTATTTCCTCATTGTCTTACTCTGACTAGTTTTACTTAATTATCTTGCTATGCTCTTGAATTTGGATTTTAGCTTAATCTAAGGTTTCATAATCTATTTAGACTTTTATATGTGTTTAAAATATATTAGGTTAGGCTAAAGAAAGAATAGGAATGAAAAAAATTGAAAAAGAAAGAAAAAAAGAACACACCTAAGGTCCATGGTTGTGTTCTTGGTCACGTTCTTAGGTCATGGTCCTTTCGTAAATAATTTTCCTCTCTTCATGCTTCAAAACAAAATCCATGCTAAGGGGTTCACGAGTAGAAACATGACTGTGTTCTTGCATATGGTTCTCCTACGAACTTAGTTTCTCTTCTCCTTTGATAAAAAAACTTCCACAACGCTTCACCTCTCAACCTTAACATTCCAAAACCCTTAACAACATATAATACTATAGTGTATATCTTTAAATCAATAAATCTAGAGGTTTAACAACAATAACATCAATCAGAATTGAAAAATACCTTGATTAACCACTAGATTATGGATTTGATAGGTAACAATGTAAAACTTGCAACACAACTCCAAGAATCCAAAATTCTACTCCTTTAATTCTAAAGCCCTCAAATAAAATTAAAGACAACTCAATTATCCTTTTCTTAGCAAGATTTTCCATTAACAACATATTGGCATACTCATTAGAAATTAAATGTTTACCTCGTTGGATACTTAATCTATAACTAGTAAATGATGAAGGATCATGCTCCATAAAACTCTAATGAAACCTTTACATAAGAGAGATTTATAATTATATTCATCTTTGTTAAAATATATAGGTCCTGAAAACATATCTTACCTCTCTCTTTTTCAAAATTATTGCTTTCCCTTGTTTTGTTACTCTAGAGAGGAGGCTATGGTAAAGAGAGAAGAAAACATTTTTAGAAGAGGAGAGACAATAATATAGAGTATTTTTTACTCCTCTTCACTTTAATAACCTCCTATCCTTTATACAAAACCGCCCCTATTTACAATGAGTATTTACTTATTTACCACCCCTTAATAACTTTTTGTTTTTTCCCCTTATTTTAAATTTGTGGGTTTGACAAGCATAAATCAAATTCATGAAAGGGAGAATTAGCTATAAAAATGAATATTCTAGAATCAAGAATTAAGAGAACAAAACCCTTCCCTCTCTCTTGTAAATAGCATGAGCATTAAGCTAATGAGGGGATTAATCTAATTTCATTTAGGTTTGATTAATCATTTGGGAACTTAATCAAGTAATTAAGAGACCTATAATCAAGAACCAAGTCAAGTTTAGGTAGCAATCTATGGTCTTAGTGACTTAATTTCAATTTTGGTTTTAGCTTGAAAAATGAAGTAATTCTATCTTGTAATTCAATGGACTTGAGGAAATTGAAAAAGAAATCACTAAGTGTTGCTAGTGTACTATAAGTAGCATGAAGCTCCTTCATAAAAGGTAAGATCAAATCTCAAGAGCTTTGTATTTAGGAGCTAGATTAGAGATGTAAGCACTATAATCTTTTGATCTACAGTTTAAGATAAGTAATTAGGTGTTATTTTAATAGCTGATGCAAGATTTTAGTTAAAAGGGCTTAAGCAAGTGTTCATTAGATGCGAAGAAGATTATAAGCTCTTTAATATTTGGTACACTATTGACATAAATGTAGAGAAGATTACAAGCAATGTAGACTTCAAAGCTAATGTAGCCACAAGCTTTTGTTCATGAAATTCTTTGATATGCATTTTCTAATTAAATAACTCATCATTAATGCATTTTTCAAAGTTTGTAATAATTTGTTTTTTCATCATATGCCATTTTGTCTTAGTAAAATTCTTAACCATCAAGGTTATGTGTACTCAAGAGATTACGTTACAACTAAGCAACCCTAATGTAATGAAACATAAGCTTCTTAGAGTCGCTTCAATTCTTTTAAGATTCAATATGCTTTGTTGATGGAATTAATGAAGGATGAGACCTTTTGACCTCTCCTTTAGTAGTACAATTGTGAGTCTATCACCTATTTATGAGTGATTGTATGACCAAAAAACATTAATTAACTATGAGAAAATCACTTTAGCAATTCACCAAAGAGATAGCTTCAATCTCGATGATTGTGAGAAGGCATTAAGTTTGTCGTGCACTTATGAGCACTACTTCAACTAAGCAGTGGTGGTTAATATGATAAGATTACTTCAATCCTCATAAAGGAGAATGTTTTGATCTTGACATTTGCATAAAGATGTTACTCAAGCCATGCACTTAAGAGCTATGCTTTGTTTAAGAGACTGCATCTATTGTGATAAGATCGCTTTAATCTTTCGCATATGAAATCGCTTCAATCCTAAAATCTACATGAAGTTGCCATGTGTGCTAAGGCTATTATGATAACATCATTTCGATCTTTCACATAGGAGATCACTTCAATCTCAACACTTATAGGCATTACATCTACCATGTACTTAAGAGCTATACTTCAATTAAGCGATAGTGACTAATGTGATCAAATCACTTTCATCTTCCACAAATGGTAGTGATGTTTGCTACATCAAAGTGTTCTGAAGATAGCTAGAAAATGCTTCCACTTTTTAACCAATAGAGATGCCAAAAAGTGATGGTAAGTATGCCCAGGTACTTCAAAGAAAATATGCTAAGGTTAGTATGTCCAATGCTTGGTGATGAGACATAAAAGTCAGTGATGTTAGTTTTGTTATGGCTCAAATAAAGCATTATTGTTTTGGGAGCTATTAATGTATTTTCCAATTTCTCATACTCAAGGAGACCATTCTTTACTTAGCAACAACAAAAGCAAAGAAGTATGTAATATTGCAAAGATATTACCTTGTTATTGGTAAGCACACTTCACTTTACTTACAATATAAATTGATAGTAAATTCTACCTCTAGCATTTTCTTTTATGTTTTCCAATATTTTAGTCACCACCAGTCTTTAGGAGCCAACACCAAATATGATGAGTTGGAAGTGGACTATTATGAACATCATTAACTTCTAAGATAATTTCACCACTTTATACTTTTCCATTGAAAAACCTCATCAAAATTCAATGATATATGATTGGATGCCCTTCATTCTTGTAGAATTGGTAGTACTTAAGATCGTGCTTCTCCTATGCTATAGGTTCCCTTTTAATCCTTGATAGTTTAAAAATTCCATTTCTATGTCTCTTATCAAGGATTGCATGAACCATACTCATTGGGCATGAAAACAACAATATATATATATTATCTAAAGCTTCCTTCCTTGTGCTCTTGTCATTCCTATAGTTTCTAAAGCTACCTCATTGCCCAACAATTGAGTTATTCATCTTTTAAGCATTTTCTATTAAAGTTGTAAAGGATTTCAAAGATAAGTGTTCTATAAGAATTATGTATTCTATGAACATTCCCTAGATGTATATTTTCTTTAATTTCTTTTCATTATAGACATTCTAAATATTTGATGAACATTCTTTAAATAGCTCAATGTAATTTGTCAAATCTTTCTTTAGCTATCATACGCTATCATAAGTGTGCAGTTATTCTAGGTTGCTTATAAAAATTGCTCACCAATGTTAAGTTAAGTCTTTGAATCCTAGGAACTTCCTCTTTAATCGTCTTTCTTGTGGGTACCATCAAATCTAGTTTTTCTATACTTGGCAAAGTCACCAAATAATGTAGGTGATAGTGTAGATGGTCAATCACATGCACATAGTTTGAATGTTGCACTTCATATGACATTGGAGAAGTTTTAATGTGATAACATATGGACGAGTGTAGCTAAAGAGGCATAGGGCAAGGAACAAACATCTAAATATCTTATGGGTGTACATGATAGTTCTTGGATGTTCATTATTGGTTTTCATAGAATTGTTGGTTTGATCTTTTAAGGGAAGATTTAAATAATATGACAGCATATTTCTCAATCTTTTAAATGCATGAAATATGGGAAAAAAAAAAAACCCATATCTATAAATTTCAATACTCTTTGTCAACAGTTGGATGACCTTAAAAATCAACAATGGAGATAAATCTTCAATGACATTAGCTCATTATGATGATCAAAGTATGAGATGTAAACAACATTAGCTCATTTGTGGGCTTCATTGTAAATGGATCCCTTAATGGGCCAATATAGCATAGGCTAACAATCTTGTAAGTAAGTAGCCAAAAAGGCCTAAGTATGAAAGCCAATCAAGATTAGTCAAGAGTAATCTAACTAGTCTGGTAACATATTTTCCAAATCTATCAAGTTAGATCTCTTTAAAGCATCCATATATATATGGGGTAGACTTCTTAGACATTGCAACTAGCCTAAAGAGTCATTCATGGTATTAAATTAGGCTAAACCTAATTGCTGAATTAGCCCTCTACAATTGTTTTTAGGTAGTAAAATTTTTAATAACTTATTCTTAATATATGGATTTTATTATAAGATATGGATAAACATGGATTGATTATAGCTGGATTAAGGGCATGTCATTGTTATTTAGTTACTTTTCCCTCCATTCACTTGTATATTTCTATTAGCTCATGTATTGCATGACTTTCCTACTTTTATCATAACAATTGAGTTATCTAAACCACAACTCATGAATAGCGTTAAGATTAGATATAGATTTCGAATACTACTCAATAGAATATACAATGACAACCATAAATGATCCTAGAGACTAGAAAGTTGCCACATGAATTTATGAGATATATCTTAAGAGAACTACTATAACAACAATAAGACTAAATTGACATGATCTTTTAGAAAATAATTTTTACAATCTAGTCTATAAGATTTGCTCACAACTTTCTTATGCTACCAATACACTATTATAGATTGTATATAAGGCAAATAAAAAAAATTAATTTGACAATAAGATTTGTTAAAATAGGAACCACAATATTATTGATGAGCCACTTTCGACAATTAACAACTAGCTTTAGTTAAAGGAAGCCTAGGCTGATTCAATTAAATAATCTTCAAATCTTGTTTGCTTACATATTTGTGAACACAATCCAAACATCCTTTGGAAAAATCAAGACACATTCTTTTAACAACCTATACCTTGTTTTCCTATAACTCAACATGAGCATGCATAACCACATGCTTCTAATCCCTTTGTTTAATCTTAATAACCTCCTACCTCTACATTGCCTCATACATGAATGGACTCTAATGTTATTTAAAATTGATTAAGATAGAGATAACTATTTTTATAAGCAAACTAATATCCTTTAGATATCGTTTGGTTGTAAGAACTAGACTGAATAAAGAGAACTAAACAAGACTAATATAAGCGTAACTAGATAGCACAAGCGTATTATATTATATTTGGTTTGTACAGTATTAAGAATAAACCTTTTTAATATCCCTTATTTATATACACAAGTAGTGAATTAGTTATTATATTTTGATATTTATACCCTCAACATTATCTAATATATATTTTAATTACATTTTTATATTATTTGAAATATGATTTGAAAGGATTATTGAATTCATATAATAAACAAATTACATACTATATTAAATAAAAAGCCATAATATCATATTAAAAAATAATTATTTATATTATAAACTAAAATAATTTTTTGTAATATTTAATAAAAATGATATGAATTAACTCAATATTATAACAACCTAATACATGCTATAATTAATAGGAATCGAGCCATGGACCCTTGACTCAAGCTCGAGTTCTCAAGAACTTAATGAGGTGCATTCTCTTTCACTAACCCATACAAGAAGAATTTGAGTTGCTTTAACTAGCTAAACTCTTTTGTGCCTATCAATCATCTCTAAGTGTTGACTTAGGAAGCACTCGACTGCTAGCTTGACTCATTCACCCACCAGTTCTACCTTATTTTCGAGTTGTCTAGAGCAAATCTAAGCTAAATTTACCTCGAAAGAGTCTATAGATCAGCCAAGCAACAACTAGGTTGACTAGACTCTTTTATTTGTTTCTACTATAAGCTTGCCTTTAGCTACCAACCATGTGTTTGAGCACCCACATGATGGAATTTGTTGTACAAATCAAATGTTTTCTTGATTTTTTTATTTATGTCATTTTATATTCCTTGTTTTTGACTTATTTTAGATGTTACTCCTTTTTGTCTTTTCCATATTTAGTAGGTTACCCTAGATTTTCAGGAATAAATACCCTTGTAATATGTAGCCATAAGAATCATCTTGACATTTACTAAATATACTAAGTTGTTTACTTGTATCCTCCTCTTGCTTGCTTAGCTTACTCTTATCCTAACACTTAAATAAGGCTAGGAGGTGAGTATCCTCATTAAGTTAACTCGTGCATTATATTAAGATTTGTGAGTCCTTAGTAGTTCCTTGGTGCGTTATATCCTCGGAGTTGACAGTGAGTTTTGCTATTCCATCCTCATTTTTGAGCTTTCTATGATTTTGGGCTCATCCCTTAGATATGATTGACCTTGTCCTTCCTCAGCACTATGTATTATCTTAGTATCAAAGCAAAGGTTCACTTAAGTAAGTTACTATTGTGATGTATCACTACTTTGTTACGTGGTTATCATTTATGCTAGAAATGTATTGAGTAGTGAAGTAGCTGTTAGGGTTTTATGAGGATTAACTACATTGTCTTGGTAAGTGGTAGGAATTGTATTGTTGTACGTAGTACCTTGTTCTACTTTGTTTTGAGTTGTGGAAAATGAAGCAAGTAGTAGTTGTATGTTTCTACATAAAAATCAAACTAGTTAGCTGTAAGTTTACAACGAGCATGTATTGTTTTTTAGAAACTACTAGTATTGTCTATTGCTGAGAATACGAAGTCGAGTGAAAATGACTGATTTAAGTGTTAATGTTGGTATTGGAGACAATAACAGTAGTATTGTCCACCATAGCCAACAACCTTAAAATACCCTTAGAAGTTCTAATGAGCGGTTTGATGAGATGACTCACTTAATAGGCAATTTAACTTGAGCTATGTATGAGTTAGTATCCCGACCTATTAGGGCTAATTACAATACCCCCTAAGCTACTCTTGAAGTTGGTGTTGTTGTTTATAATACTTAACATGTCTAAGGACAAATCTTAGCTCAACAAGACTAAGGTAGAGGAGTTGGAAGAGTAAGAGGATATATGTAGGGGAAGAAGACCAAAGTGAAGTAGATGAGGAGATTGAGGAAGAATATAACAAAGTAGAAGAAAGACCATGAGCACTCTAAACTGCCAACAATGTAAAGCTTCAATGGTTTTAGAGATGCTGATGACTACCTTAATTGGGAGGAGAAAGTGGAGTTAGTCTTTACCTATTATTAATACAAAGATTGCGAGAAGGTGAGAGTGCTGCTATATAATTCTCAATATATGTTGTGATGTGGTGGAGAAACTTTCAAGCTATGAGGAAACGAGATAGATATAGAGAAGTTAGCACTTGTCTCAAGATGAAAAGAGTTGTTAGAGCTAGATTTATGCTAGACACCTATCTACAGGACACCTTTGCTTGACTTTAAGAGCTAAAGCAAGGAAGCCAAACTATTGATGAGTACATGCAAGAATTTCAAATGCTCATGATCCGATGTAAGGTTAGTGAACCTTTAACTTGGACAGTCTCCATATTTTTTACTAGATTGAGAGTAGAAATCTAAGATGTAGTAAAGCTGCAACATTTCATTTCTTTAGATGAGGCTATAAGAATTGCCCAGCATATAGAAAGATAAAGGAGGAGTAGGCCGACCTGACCTCTACTAAGTTAACTTGTGCAATCTACTAACTTACGTTAGATAGTCACTAAGCTCAATACAATACTAATCTTAACTAATGGATAGACATCAAAATTGAGTAGGAGAGCTAACTAGGTGATAGTGAGGCCCCTTAGAGGACATTTGAAAAAGGTTAAGGATCAAGATGGAAGACTAGCCAGATCAAATGTTTTAAGTGTCAAGGTTTTGGTCATATGGCTACCTAATGCCCTAATTGACGAACCATAATCATTAAGTAGGAGATCCTTCCCACTAAAGTGGATAAGACTAACGAGGAGTCTAAAGAGAAAACTAAACTAAAGGAAAAGCTGGGGTACGTGATGAAGAGCTCATAGAAGAAAATGTATATGCTAATGACTTGGATAAGCTGACTTTAGTTGTCCGATGAGCCTTAAGCATTGAAGCATCAAATGAGGAGGAGCAACAAGAAAACTTGTTCCATATCACTTGTAAAGTGAGTGATTAGGTCTATGCACTCATTATAGATAATGGGAGTTGTACTAATGTTGCTTTTACTGACTTAGATCAAAAACTCAAGTTGTCGTCCATATCATTCTCAAGACCTTATAAACTACATTAGTTAAATGAGAAGGGAGCACTATATGTTATTTAGCAAGTATTGCTACTAGTCTCAATTGGAAACTATTTTGATAAGATTCTCTATGATGTATTACCCATGTACGCATCACATAAGTTATTAGGTCATCCTTGGTTGTTTGACCGGTAAGTCATTCATGATGGGTTTGCAAATACATACATATTTGAAAAGGATGGGAAGAAGATCACCTTAAACCCTATGACACCAAGTCAGATAAGTAAATTACAGGAAAAACTAGGCCAAAGATCCAAGAAGACATTAGTATTAAGCTGATTCGAGCTCCAAGAGGCCATTCAATATGATGTGCCAACTTTCCTATTGATTAGAAAACTATTAGACTTGAAGGAGCAAGTTATGTTGTTAAGAGAGATTAGAGAATTGTTGGAAGAGTATGTTGACTTATTCCCCAAGCAATTACTTGAAGGACTATCCCCTCTATGAGGAATTGAGTAATGTATTGACTTGATACTTGGTGCTACTCTACCAAACAAGCTTGCTAATCCAATGAACCTTAGGTAAGCTATTGAGCTCTAGGGGCAAGTCAACGAGCTATTAGAAAAGGGATATGTGTGAGAGAGTTTAAGCCCCTATGTTGTTCCTGCATTGCTAGTGCTAAAGAAGGATAGTACTTAGTGTATGTATGTGGATAGTAGAGTTGTTAATAAGATTACAATCAAGTATAGGTACGTCATTCCAAGGTTAGATGATATGCTAGACAAACTGAGTGGTGCTAAGATTTTTAGCAAGATCGACTTGAAGTCAGGTTACCACTAGATTCGTATGAGGCAACAAGATGAGTAGAAGACTGCATTTAAAACCCGACATGGTTTGTATGAGTGGATGGTGATACCTTTTGGATTATCAAATGCCCTAAGCACTTTTATGATATACTAACCCATTGTGTCATGTCCACCTTGAGTTTTGTCATTGATAATGCCATGAAACTTCGTTTTTTGATTCAAAAAGACCACTAAAGCTCCTTCTATGTAGTTAATTCCACTAATATAAAGTACGACCTAGATTCAACTCGAGCACCCAAGCCATCTGCTATTGACCAGATCTAACCTACATTTATTAGCATTGGTAGGTCTTTATTTGTTTTATGTTTTATTTCTTTTCATTTCACTAGTTTTTGCTTCTGAAATATTTTTATAACTTCTAATACTAACTTAGTTGTTTTATTTATGTAGGTATTTAGTCTTAGATTATTAGTTTTAATGTATTATTATTATTATTTAGTCTATGAGCATTTAGGTACATTTCATTAGTGTAACATCCATGTCTGTTGGTTAGAATAGAATTGCATAATTAGTGCATATGGCATTCATATTAACTTGATTTTGTAGGTTCTTTATCAAATTAGCATCGATCATAAAAATTACATCTTTCGTTAAAAATTGTATTCTCTTGCATACCTTTGTTAGAAATTGCATATTTTGAATCCTTTCATTAACATTACATGAATTTTATTAAGTTTGCACTTTATAAATTAGGCATTTTAAGGAATTTTTAGTTTTTTTTTTTTTTGTAAATAAAAGTTTCTAATTAGGTTCTTTTTCTTTTTTAAATTAGGTCTTTCAAGGTATTTAAATGTGGGAATAAAATTATGACTTTTATCATTTTTCTTAAATAAAAATAAATTGTCCAAAAATGTAAACCTAGCCATTAAAAAAAATGAATTCACCCATTAAAGTTTTTTCTAAAATTAAGAACTACAGTCGGTTTGATTCTGATTAATAATTATATAGGTACTTCCAAGACAACTATAAAATTTGTAAAAAATATATATTTTTTAAAAAGTTAGTAATAAGAAATCATTGTCATGCATTTTTCACATTTTTGCATCTTTAGGAAAATCATAAAAATTAAGGCCCATTAATTTTTTTTTTTTTTGTGATTTCTACATGGTAACATTGTCTTAATAGGTTAGCCTTTAAGATTGGTTTTTTGATTAATATTTTATAAACTAAAAATTACTTTTTAGAAAATTTGTTAGTTAGTGACCTGTTTAAGGTTTTTCTGCCTAAAAACCTAATCTTATTTTTTATCAGTTTTATTAGTTGGCAACTCCAAGTAATTTTTCAAATCATTTTTTAGAGAAAAATGTTTTTCCTTATGTCGAGTATTTTATATTAAGCAGATTAACTTAGTATAAAATAAATTAAGAAAAACTGAAATAGGGCTTGATAGAGATCTCAAAGTTCTAACCATTATTATATCAAATGAGGATATCACTGAAGCTTAACACAACTTAAAGACTAAGAATTTACTTTTTAGTACTATTGCAAATCAGAAGTTTATCTAATTGCTTTTTATGCTACAGCTAAAGACATTTGGGACACTTTGGTGCAAACTTATGAAGGCATTGAGATAATCAAGAACACAAGAATCAACTCCCAGTTCAACAATATGAAACATTTTGAATTCTTCTTGGTGAAGAAATCAAGGATTCCTTTAATAGATTCATTACTATAATTAATGAGTTGTCTTCACTTGGCAAAATAATTAGTGATGTAAACGTGATACGCAAGATGTTGAGAATTCTTCCTAAAGTCCTGAATACCAAGAAAATTGCCATCAAAGAGGCTTATGATCTAAAGAGACTACTAATATTGAGCCAATTGCACAGCAAACTTATGGCATATAAAATTGATTTTTTTTAAATCAGAGAATACTTCAAAGGATACAATGAGGAAGGCCATAACTTTTAAGGCTAAAGAAACAATCGTTGATTTAGAAGAAGAAGAATTATTTGAAGAAGAGGACAAGGATGTGACACTTTTAGTGAGGAAACTCAACAAATGGATAAAGAAGAAAGGTAAATAAACCTTTACTAAAGATTTTCTTCTAATAAAAGTGGATCTAATGATGCAGGTAAGGCAATTAAGAAAAAGGAGGAGAAAAGGTTCAAAAAGGAAATTATATGCTGTAAATGCAAAAAGCCAAGACATGTCAAGTATGAATGTTCAGTGTTAATCAAGAAGATAGAGAAATTCAAGAAAAAACAAAAATCTTTGATGGCTACATGAAGTGATTTCGAATATTCAAAGACTAAGTTAGATAGTTTAGAAGAATGTGAAGAAGCAAATATATGTATTATGGCACTTTCTAAGGTAGATTCTAAAATTGATTCTGACTCTAGCATAGAAGTACCTTATGATATATGTGTTGAAATTAATAAATTGCTTAAAGCTCTTTCTAAGGCAAATGATAAGATCTCTAAGCTTGAGTCAGAAGTGAAGACACTAAATGATAAGCAAGCTCTTAATTGAACAAATCAATTGTTGGCAGATGAGAATAATTTCCTAAAAATGATTTTGAAGGATTGCATGTTGCTTGAGAAGCTTTAGTAAATGAAAATCTTATTATGAAAGAAGAAATTAAAAATCTGAAAAATCGCATGGAGGATTTATCTAAGTCAATCAAAAACACGTTTCAAAAATTTGATAAAAGTGATAAGAAGTTACAAATACTATTCTTTAGTCAAATACTGGATAATTCAAAATTTGGACTTCGTTTCAAATTTAGAGAAACATCTAAAACAAAGAGAGAAATAGTATTTATCAAATCAAAAGGTGAAAATCAAGAAACAATCGAAGAAAAAGATAAAGGCAAAACGGTTGAACCTATTAGAAAGTACAATAGATAGTATTCTCAAAACAATGATAAATATCCTTTCAAAGGGTACAACAAAGGCTTAAATAGAGGGTATGTTAGAAAGAATTCGAGTCAAAGGAAAATGATAAGAGATAGGTATAGTAAGCAAAGACCTTATGCTTATTTTTTTCTATAATAAATTGGGACATATAGAGAAATATTGTTTTTTATTTTTAAATACAAGCTCAGCAAAAATCGAGGTTCAATTCAAAAGTCAAGCTTAAATTTTCATGAACCCAAGCTTTACTGGGCTCTTAAACAAACTTGATTATGTTGTGATGTGTGCAAGAACAAGAAGCTAAGTTAAAAGGAACATGGTATATTGATAGTGGATGCTTAAGACACATGATAGGTGATGCTTCATTGTTCATAAGCTTAGAATGAAAGGAAGATGGGTATGTGAAATTTGGTGACAATGGTAAGGATGAAATAATTGTGGTAGCCACAATTGGTTTACCACCACACATAGTTGGAAATTTATTATTTGTTGAAGGACCGAAACATAACTTGTTAAGCATAAGTCAATTGTATGACAAAGGATATAGAATAACATTTGGACATGATAGGTGAACTGGTTTAAATAAAGATGGATTAAAGTTGTTTGAAAGATTCAAAAAGAAGAATATTTATTTAATTAAACCATTTGAAGTATCATTTGAAAGTTGCCTTATATCTGTGAATGATGATACCATACTTTGGCACAAAAGGTTAGGACATATAAATTATTCTCAACTTGAGAAATTATCTAAAAAGAACTTAATTAAAGGTTTAACAAAATTACATGCTCATGAAAATACTCATTCTATTGCTTCTCTATAGAATAAGATGAGTTCATCATTGCATAAAAGTAAGAAAATTGTATCTACTCAAAGACCTTTAGAATTGTGGCATCTAGTTTTTTTTTTGTCTAACTTACACTTTAAGTCTTCGAAGAAATAAGTATGGAATTATTATAGTAGATGACTTCTCAAGATTTGCTTAGATTTTGTTCTTATATCATAAAAGTGATGCATTTAAAAATTTTGAAATATTTTCCAAAAGAGTTCAAAACGAAAAAGACCTCTCCATCATTAGTTTATGAATTGACCATGGAAAGGAATTTAAAAATTCTAATTTTCTCTTTGTGAAGAAAAAGGTATCACTCATAACTTTTTTGCACCCTACACTCTACAACAAAATATAGTAGTAGAACATAAAAGCAAGACTATCCAAGAAATGACAAAAACACTACTTAATGAAAGTAGTATAGCAAATCATTTTTAAGCTAAAGCAGCATCAATAGCTTGTTATATTATAAATTGAGTATATGTTAGACTTTTAACAAATAAAACTACTTATGAGATTTATAGAGGGGGAAAACATTCTACTACATATTTTCACACATTTGGTTGTAAGTGTTTTGTAGAGAAAATAAGAAAAATATTGGGAAAGTTTGAAGAGAAAGCTGATGAAGCCATCTTTTTGGGCTATTCTTTGAACTCAAAAGCATATTGAGTTTACAATAAAGTAACAAAAGTAGTAAAAGAATCAATAAATGTCAAGTTCATTAAAGAAATAGGCAATGAACAATCAGATGATGAATTTCCAATTGCTTCGAATAAAAAGGGTTCTATACGACATGATTTTGAATGTGAGTTACAACTTCCATCAAATGAAATATAAAAAACTTCAAGAATGCCTTATACATCCAAAACAAAACTAGGATCAAAAGGTTCTTTAGAGACTAATAACAAGTTTGTTGAAACTTCTCTAGAAGGTAAGTTAGAGGGTTCTAAACACTTTCATACACCACCATTAACACTTAGATTTAAAGTAGATCATCCTCTTGAACTTGTAACTGGTAATGTTAGATCTAGAATAAAAAAGAGATCGAGCTTACAAAATCTTGAAAATCATTTTGCTTTAATACCTGAAATTGAACCTAATTTAGTTGATGAAGTTTTAAATGATAATAATTGGATCTTAGTTATACAAAAGGAACTTGGTTAATTTCAAAGAAATCAAGTATGAGATTTAGTTCCAAGACCTAAGGATAAGTCAATTATAGGCACTAAATGAGTGTTCAAGAATAAGCTAGATGAACATAGAGAGATAGTAGGAAATAAAGTTGTTAAAGGATATTCTCATAAAGAAGGAATAAACTATGATGAAACTTATGCTTCTATGACTAGACTAGAAGCCATAAAATTACTTCTTGCATTTGCTTGTCTGAAAAATTTCAAATTGTATCATATGGATGTCAAAAGTGTTTTTCTAAATGGTTTTACAAAAGAAGAAGTATATGTTGAGCAACTCCTTAGATTTGAAGAGCCATTCAAATCAAATAATGTATATAAGTTGAAAAAAGCTTTGTATGGTCTCAAACAAGTTCCTTATGCTTGAATTAAAAATAGTTTCCAAAGAGAAAAAGTTGACACTATACTATTCATGAAGCATTATGGAGAAGACATATTAGTTGTGCAAATTTATGTTGATGACATTGTTTTTGGCGCAACTAATGAAAAATATTGTTAGGAGTTTGAGATGCCACTTATGAGAGAATTAAACTTCTTCTTGAGATTAATAATCAAAGAATAGGATATTTATTCATCAAGAGAAGTACACTAGACAAATATTGAAGATTTTGGTTTTCAGAATACTAAGGATTCTTCAATTCCTATGAGTACCTCAACAAAGCTTAATATTACAAGTAATGGTAAAAAGGTAAATGAAAAATTATATCGAAGCTTAATTAGATCTTTACTTTACTTAATAGCTTTATGTCCTAATATTTTGTTTAGTACTTGTGTTTGTGCTAGATTTTAGAATTCTCCAATAGAAACACATCTAACTGCAGTTAAAAAGATCTTTAAATATATAAAAAGCACTACAAAATTAGGAATTCGGTATCCTTAGAGTCAAAATTTTGATCTCTTAGGATATTCATATGCTAATTATGTAGGTTGCAAAGTAGATTAAAAGAGTACTTTAAGTACTTGCCAATCCTTAGGGGACAAGCTAATTTCTTGGCCATAAAAAAAAAAAAAAAAAAAAAAACTCTGTTGCCCTTTCAACTGTAAAAGTAGAATATGTTTCTATTAGGAATTGTTGTGCTCAGATACTTTGGTTAAAACAATAATTGAATGATTATGAGATAAATTATAAAAATATACCCATAAAATATGACAATACCTGTGCTATTGATTTAACAAAAAATACAATTCATCACTCAAGGTTAAAACATATAGAAATAAGACATCATTTCATTTGTAATCATGTTGCAAATAACAAAGTGAGTGTAGAATTTGTTCTAACTGAATATCAATTTGCAGATATATTTACAAAACCATTAGATAAATTGAGATTTGAAATTATCTATAATGAAATTGGTGTATGTAACCCTTTCTGTTAGCTTGGAAAATATTTAATTATATACCCTGAGTTAAAAAATTTGGATATGTGCAGATAGAGAATATTGCTTTAAAGTTTGAACATGTATGCGGTTTCTTTAAGCACCTTAATGAGTGCAGTGCACATGAAAAGTATAGTAATGGGTCTTAAAAATTTTCTTAGTATGTCCTGAAATATCTTAGAAGTAGGTCTAGTAAATTAGCCCACTCATGCAAAATATGGTCCACAAAATCTAATAGTTTTTCCTTCTAAGTATAAGACTA
This sequence comes from Lumnitzera littorea, assembly GCA_024138015.1. Lineage (NCBI taxonomy): Eukaryota > Viridiplantae > Streptophyta > Magnoliopsida > Myrtales > Combretaceae > Lumnitzera > Lumnitzera littorea. The sequence goes on from JAMXBB010000010.1 coordinate 61,938,923, forward strand.
ATTATTTCCTTTCTTCTTCTTATTCAGACTCTTCATCTCCTTATTCTTCTTCTCTCTCAAGGAATCATGTCACCAAGAAAATCCACTTGTATTATTGCTTAAGGTCCCAAAATAATGACCCCATGTAATCCAAATGACCTTATTGATCTTACTGAATAAGAGATTAGCAACACCAATCTACTGAAAGCCCAATCTACTTAACCTATTGAACTTCAACAAGAATCGTTTGAAAAGACCTAAACCCTAGAGCTTTGAGATGAGACCTCGGATGAACTAGGTTAAGAAGTTACCCAAAAGAATAGTTTTGAACCACATTTTGAACTAGCCCAAGAAGTCACTCATAAGACTTCTCATATGAACAATAGTTCGGTTCATCTTCTTCATCTGGAGAAGTAGTTGAAACCAAAAACTCAAGTTCTTTAGAAAAGTCGTCTAAAGAAGAGTCTAAAACCTTATCTAATCTCCCTGAACAACTTTCTAAACATGAACTCAAGGAACTAGTTTGAATGACTAAGGCTTCTCATCCTATGAAAAAGACTCCAAAGGTTGCTTCTTAACCTATGTAGAAGCCTCAAAAAGTTGTGAAATTGAAGAAACCACCATCCAAATGGAGACAAACCAAAGAAAAGGTACATTGTGAAAGGTAAGAGTATATCTATGAAAGAATCTTTTTTCTTGGATTTAGATTTCTTTGAGAAAAATGTATTTTTTTGGAAGGAAAATATAGATGCTTTATGACTTAGTAATTTGGCAAATCTGAGAGGTGTTGTGTATGGGGAGTTAGTTGATGAATTTTTTTAAAGATTAGACAATAGACATCAAGGTCTATGGAGGTTCGTAGTTTTAAATTAGAAGGTTGAAATTTTGAAAAAGGACATCATGAAATATTTTGGTATTAAAGAACTTCAAGAAGATAAAAATTTGGTGCAATTAACTAAAGAGAATGTCTTTATTGAGCTAAATAATGGAATAGGGTTGAGTGTTGGAAAAGACATCTTTAGTATGGAGTTTGAATTGCTAGTTAGGATCTTGCACAAGTTTGTGAATACTTTCATTTTACTTGGGAGGGGCAGTTCAACTTCTGTAACAAGGGAAGATGCTCTGATTGTGTTCACTATGATGGGTAGAAAGAAGGTAGATATAGTCAACCTAATGATGAGACATATATGGCAACATTTAGATGTTAAGCCATATGGAAACTTGTTGATGACCTTATTTAAGTTTAAGAAGTTGAAATTCCTAAAAGACACGGTTTATCTTTACTATCTTACTAGGCTAAGATAGAAAATTTTCAAACAGATGGGAATTTACGTGACTAATAAGCTTTTGCACTCTCACAATAGAGTCATATATGTTCATTCCTCTAACGTTGGGAAGAGAGTGATAATTGTTGAGAAACAAGTGGAAAGTCCAAAGAGGAAAAGAGGAAAGGAACCTACTACTAAAGATCAAAGGAAGAAAGGGAAAGTGGTCAAAAGCACTAGTGGCATTGAATTTAGGGAAGTGATTAGATCACTTTTAGATAGTGATTCAGATAATATAGAACTACAAATTCCTCCCTCCAAACAAGGTGCAAGTTTTGCATGTTGAGCAACTTTCTAAAGGAATTAAGGAAGTACTTAGGAAGGTTGTAAAGGATCAGATTATAGGCATGAAGGATCTATTTAAAGTTTGGGTTAAAGAAACTGTGTCTAAATTTAAGGTTGATGAAGAGGCTCAACCTACTGATCCACTTACTCTTGAACCAAATCCTCAAACCCTAGAACTTAAACATCACTCTCCTATGATCACTCTATAACTAGCTAATCAAATTGATCAACTCCCTGATCAATAACCTGACAAAACTCTAGTTATCTCTCCTCAATCATTTGAATCTAAGGATCCTTTTACTACAACTCCTATCCTTAACCCTGAAGGACATACCACTCTTAAAGAAAACACAGAAACTCTTTCTATTAGATCCAATAAGGATGATAGTGTGTCAAGTCAAGCTCAATCTACTCTAACTCTTGTGAAAGATAATGAACAAGTTCCAGTATGTAGCAAACAATTGAAGTAAATTCTTCTCCTAGTAAAACAACTTCTACTTGTTCTAGTAAGATGAAACTTTATACTAGGAAGAAAACCAAAAGATCTGAAAAATAATTTCCGTGTTTAAGTGTCTTGTTTCGTGTCTTTTCTATTATAATTTTTTTTCTTTTGTTCCAGTCAAACTCTTGTTATGTTTTTCCTTTATCAAGTCCACCTATGGGCTATCCTATGTACTTTCTTCTTCATCAATGAAAGTCAATTTTAGTTTCTACACATGTTATTTAATTATCGATATTAAGGGGGGAGTTATTAAATAATCTTTGATGATAACAAAAAGAGGGAGAAAGGCCAAAAATAATTAAGTAGTAAAACAACAAACACCAAACATGATAGCACAACACCTTACATATAAATATTTTTTAAGTAATATTTCTTTCTTGTTGTTTATATCTTAGATGTCAAATTGTTACATGTTTTTGGACTTACAAGTGTTTTGTTATAATCAAAAAGGGGGAGAATGTAAGGTATCTCTCATGAATTTTGATGATAACGAAAAGTGAAGAATGCTAATGTACTAATAAGTGTACAAGTATTTAGATGGTTATTCAAATTGTTTAAATTGTAAGTTAAGTTTCATTTAGAGACTTATTTAGAAGGTTTGAATCACTTGAAAAAGAAACAAGTTTGGAAAGTATTTAGAGAATGTTTTAAAAACTCATATAAGAAGAGTCAATACAGTGCTTTAGAAAGATCTTCAAAGACTTTGAAAATAAATAAACTGAGACATTTTGAGAAGCTTATTCAGACGGTTGAACTAGAAGGATGAAATTTAAAAGAAAAATAAGACAATAGATTTGAAGTAAACAAGACCTAGCTCTACTAGATTGAGTGTATTAGGAAAATGTACTTAGTCTCCTTTCACTTAAGTTGGAATTAAGATCCACGCTAATCATTTTTTAAGAGAATTAATTTTTGGAGAAAATGAAATAATAAGAAAATATCTAAGATTAGATAAGGATGAAGTTGATTTCGAATATTATGGGTTATCAATTTCAAATATCAAGATTATTTGAAGTTACTAGTTATAGTATATCTATTAAGGAGATATGATTGAGGTAAGATTAAATTCAAATTCAAACTCTAAGATTTTCTCAAAATATCTATGTATTAGCTTTGAACTTGGATAAACATGAGGTGTAGATAATCAGTAACAATCTAGCTGTTGAAGGACTCCAGTATAAAATAAGAGACAATTCAAAATATTGAGCACGATTTTGAGAAAAAAAAATATTACACACTAATCGTGATTATTGCCTACTATTTGAAAAAGCACAGAATACTTCTTAGAGACTACTTCAAAGAGTTGAACTGACACTACATATTCAATAATCTTGTTTTATGTTTCTATGCTAAACTATTTGAGATTTATATTGTTGTTATTGTTGTTCTTAGTTCTATTTTATAAACAATTTTAAGTGTTGTTTGGGAGAAGTTTGATTAAACTTTGTTGATTTGTAATTAGCCTAGACTATAAAGAAGCTAGATAGATAAAGTAGAGAGTTATAAAGGCCAAGTGTGGTAGAAACTTATAAATTGCTCTTGATTTGTTTTTATTTTTGTAAACACCCAATTTTTGCCTCTCTTTTTTTATTTTATTTCATTTCAATAGAATGAGGGGTCTTAAATTAGGAAAAACACAAAAAAAAATATAAAATTAAAGGAAATCCATAAAAATAAGAAATTTAGAAAAAATTACAAAAAGTAGAAAATTTAGGAAAAAATACCAAAATTTTTTAAAGTATTTTTTAAGTAAAACAATTTTTAGGAAAATATTTTATTTTATTATTTATTTATTTTAATAGGTATTTAGAAATACATTATGATCATTAGGTTTAAGTTAGTTAATTCTAGAAGTTTGTGGTTTAAATACAGTTTGTTTGTAAAAGGAAATAAGGCACGGGCTAACAACCCATTTGGTTAAGTCTTTGGTCTTGCATTTGGGATTAACAAGGAGATGCTAGATTCAATCCCCACTACATGCATATGTGCATTCTCTTTTTCTTTTTTTCTCTTTGGTTCATCTTCACCATTTTTAGCCGTGATCACTGCTTGGCTAGCCCTTTTCTTGGCCATTTTTTACTTTATTTTCTTCACAATTTCACTAAATTAATGGTGAAATTGTGAAGTAGACTTAGAACATTCCTAATACTACTCAAAATCATGTCCAAATTCAGACATTAAAAGGGTTAAAAAGAGGGTGTAAAAAGAGGAAAAAATGAGAATTTAGGATGGCATAGAAGTGAATTTCTGAATTAAAAATACAACACACAATTGACTCTATGTCTAATAGGAACACAAAAAACAGACCTCATCCTCTCTCTCTCGAATCCATTATCCCTATCTCACTTCAACCATGATAGCCATTGTTATAGACATACACACATCCACATTTGACTCTTACCCTCTCTCTACCCAGACTCGTAGCCACAACTTGCTGCTCATTGCACTACTGACACCAAACCCTAATCCAATAACCCTATCCTTATGACACACAACCATTCCCTACCTTTCTCTTTTACTATTGAACAATAGCAATAACAACTCCACTCCACTACTGTTGCCGCCACCTCACCATACTACATAGCCACTGATTGTCTACCCTCATCCAACCCCCAACCTCTCTCCCTCACATGCATCACCTCCATCCTCTTTACGTTACAAACCCTACACTTGCATATAAAAGCTGTACAAATCTACAACTGCAAACAACACCCAGATCCGTCATCACCCTTTGTTACCATTGACTACCACTTAGTTGATATAACCCCCAATGCCTACATACATAGCCCACTTTCTCTTTCTTGCTCTTGATTATGAATCACCCTCTCCTTAATCTTCTTTTACTCTCCACCGTGTGATTCATAACCCATACACCACAATTGAGCCATTCTCAAACACCACCACCATAGCCACTTCCATACAAAACCACCACTACGGCTATGCTCGTTGTGGTCGAAAACCTAAAGAACCCATCTTCCTTTCCATTCTAGTAACCTTCGCATAGCTTAACCATCAACACCACCAGCGGCCCAAACTCCTAAACCCCAAAAACTAACTCAACTCCGCCCCCCCTTCCTTCCCTATTCACCAATATGAAACACATGAAAAACTCCTCACTTGCTCATTTTAGCCATTAAAACGACTGTTAGGAACACTCCTGATCATCCCTCTCTTCTCCTCCATTTCCAGTCACGTGCCTAGCACGTATGACCCGACGGTCGAACCTGAACAACCTGATCTATAGCTCCAAACTGACTTACACCCACTTTAGCTCCTTTAGTTCGACCTTGTTCTTTAGTTTAGGCCCATTTTTTTTATCTATATTTACTTCTTTATTTCACTTTTTATTTGTTGTAATTTGTAATAAACAAAAAATCTAAAAAAAAAAAGAAAAATGGAAAAGGAAAAGAAAAAAGAAAAAAGAAAGAAAGAAAAGAAGAAGTATTTAACTTTATTTTTATTTTTTTCATGCTTTAATCAAAAACCCAAAAAATAACAAAAAATAATAAAAATAAAAATAAAGAGTAAGGGAATAAATAAAAAATATAAATAATAATAAAGTTACTTTATCACTTAGAAAATCAACTTTCCTAAAATGAATAAAAATAAATGGACATTTTTCCAAAATTAGGACTACTTTAGATTTTCTAAAAATAATCCTCAATTTAGGACCTTTTAGAAAATTTCTTTAAATAAATCAAAACGGGTAAATACATAAACCTAGCATTTTTTCCAAAACTAAAATCAATTGAACTAGCTAATGTTTTTGGTAAAAGAAATACATATGTCTTATCCCGAATAGTGAGTACGTATGCACTCATACATAAGTACGAGGCGACTTAAAATATGGAAAATTTATTTTATTTTTTATTTTTTCCATCTTTGTAAATGATTATGTAAATTAATTAAATTAGTTGTATGTAATATGATTAGTCATTTAGAAATTGAAAAAAGGGTATTATTGAAAAGCAAATTTAAAATTGGAAAGTTAAAAAGTTGTACCGATTTAGGGTTTAATAGAATAGCCCCCAAATCTAGATCTTTCATTTTAGAAAACCATTTTATAAAATTAGTTTTCTCGTTATGATCAGTAGTTAAGTTATAATTAATTTACCCAATTGATTATAACTTAACTTTTTTTCCCAACTTCAGTTAGGTAGCGACTCCAAAGCATTTTGCAAAATTTAAAAGAATTGGTTTTCTTTAAACCCTAATCGAGGATCAGTATTAAACGGAAAGGTTTAGTGCCGATCGGTTTAAAGAAAACCTAATATATAAAAACTGGGAGGAAAAAACTAAGCTCCATAGGATCTAGTGAAACAACAGTAGTGAGGAAAACTAGGCCTTTAGTAGTGGAGCTGAAAGAGAGCAATAGGCATAAAGCTAAAGCTCTTTAAATCCTGAGCTTGATTTTCTCTCCTTTATCTTTTTTACTTTAAGTTATTTATTTGTGTGTTGAATTATTCTAGTACCACTAGTCACAAAATTAAGTTATTAAAAGGGGTAATTTAGATAACATTGAAAAAGTTTCAAAAATTTTTAAGATATCAATTCACCCCTCATCTCTTGATATTTTATACGGGACCAATAGTGCTCATGTAAAAAGGCCAACCTGTTGCATACCATAATAAAAAGTTGAGAGGATCACAGCTGAATAGGAACTCCTTCTTCTCATTTGAGCCCTTTACGTATGGCAACATTGCCTTATGCCAAGGGAGTTTATTATTTATACTAATCATGAGTCCTTAAGATACCTTTGTAGTTAAACTAAGCTACCAAAGAGGCAAGCTCGACGGGATGAATTTTCAAAAGGATTTTATTTTACATTTAAGTGTAAGTAAGGCAAGACTAATGTGGTTATCAATGTCCTGTCAAGAAGACATATACTTCATACTAAGCTACAGACTAGACTTTTAAGGTTTACAAGCATTAAAGAGCAATATCCATAAGACCCCCATTTTGTTCCCATATTTAGGCGATGAAAATAAAGACAAGCAATAGATGACTATTATGTAAAGGATGGAAATTTGTTCCGAGGTGGTAAGCTATGTTTATTGACCTGTTCCCTTGGGGAGTTAATAGTGCAAGAAGCTCATTGTAGTGGACTCTTTAGACATTTTAGAGAGAAAAGGATGTATAAATTGGTAAATACAAGGTTCTTTTAGCTTAAGATGAGGTGTAATTGCTCTATATTGTAGAGAGTTATGCAATTCTCAAAAGAGCAAAGAGTTGAGCTAAGTAGGGAAGAGCTATGCCTTTATCTAGCCTTACCAAACCATAGGTTGGTTAAAGCATGGATTTTGTTCTCAAATTACCCCGGATTGCTTGAGGCAAAGATTTTGTGATGGCTATCACGAATAGATTTAGCAATATGGCATACTTTATGCCTTGCACTAAAAGCAATGATGCTTCATCTATTGCTTCTTTATTTTTGTAGGAAATTATTCGCTTGCATAAAGTATTGAGGAGTGTGGTATCGAATCGAGACCTAAAATTCCTAAGCCATTTTTGGAGAACTCTTTGGCATTGAACCGGAGCTAAGCTACTTTTCAACACTTCTTGCCATCCCTAGATCGATGGTTAGATAAAGGTCGTCAATTGTACCTTAAGTTCACTACTTCAAGCTACAGTGGGGAAGAACTTAGTCAATTAGGATATGTGTTTGCCCTTAGTTGAATTTGATTATAATAGAATAGTGCATGCCACTACTAAGCATGCACCATTTAAGGTTGTCTATGGCTTCAACCTTGAACTATCCCTTGATTATTCCCTAATTTCATCATCTGACCAAGAAGACCCAAAAGCAAGAACTAGAGCTCAATCCTTCTAATAGATCTACTAGAAAGTTACTCAACACATTGACTGAGTTGTGAGAAAGTTGAAGGAGAAAGGAAAAGGAAAGAAGACTAAGCAGTTTTATCCCTGCAATTAAGTATGGTTGCATTTAAATAAAGAGAGGTTCCCTAATAGGAGGAAGAACAAACTATCTACTTGAGTTGAAGGACCATTCAAGATACCTGAAAGGTTTAACAACAATGCCTATCAAGTGGAGCTACCCAAAGACTTTAGAGTATCTAATGTATTTAATATTGTCGAGCTCGACCCCTATCAACCAAAAGGAGAGCAAAACAAGGACCAGCCAGATTTGATCCCATATCCCAATCAGCTTAAAGGGAATGATAGGAATCGAACCACCAGGCCCTTAATTAGAGCTCAAGAACTTAGTGAGGCTCATAACCCATATAAGAAGAATTTGAGTTGCTTCAACCAACCAACCTACTAAAATTTCCAACCCAAAGTCTTTCATGTCTATCAATCATCTTTGAGTGCCGACCTAGGGAATACTTGACTATCAACTTAGTTTTCTCATCCATCAACTTAGATGACCTATATCCGAGTAGTTCAAAGCAAATCTAAGCTAGATTCACCTTAAAAGAGTCTAAAGCTCAACTCGGCAACAATTAGGTTGATTGTACTCTTTTTTCTATTTCTACCATAGGCCCACCTTAGCTACTAACCGCGTGTTCGATCACTCATGTAATGGAATCTATTATACAAATCAAATGTTTTCTTGATTTTTCATTTATACTCTTCTACATTCCTTGTATTTTAATTGTTTTAGACATTACCCCTTTTTTTCTTTTCCATATTTAGTAGGTTGCCTTAGATTTTTTAGTATAAATAGCCTTGTAATACGTAGCTGCAAGAATTATCTTGACATTTACTAAATATCTTAAGTTTTCTACTTGTAAGCATCCCTTTGCTTACTTAGCTTGCTTTAATCCTAACTCTTAAGTAAGGCTAGGTAGCAAGTACTCTCATTGAGTTAACTTGTACGTCATATTGAGTTGATTATGAGTCCTTAGTGGTTCCTTGGTGCATCATATCCTCAAAACTGACTATGGGTTTTGCTTGTTTTACGTACATTCCATCATCATTTTTTAGCTTTCTATGAGTTCGGACCCATCCCTTAGATACAATCAACCTTATCCTTCCTTAGCACAATGTATCAATAATACTATAATAATTCAATAAATTACAACAATTTTCTTAAGATTTAATATCTATAATATTAATTAATAATTAAACCAATATTTTCGATATAACAATTAAGAATATAATTGACACATTGATAATCACTATATTATACATTTATGAAATATATGTATGCCACATGAAAACAAAAGTCCATTAGAGATATTCCTAATAGAGTTACATACAAACACATGTCATTCAATAGCTCCTAATTAACCAAATGATCCAAATGTCTTTTAAAATCAACCAATTAGACACTTAACAAAAGCAAGTCTTTGCTATCCTTAAAGTCTCTAGAAAAATTTCTCATATCGTAGATTTTCAGCTATTTTTATTAAAACATCCCAATACATCTCTAAGGTCTTACACATGGAGAGGCACCACAACAAACTCACACAAAGGAAAACAAAGGGAGTTTAGCAATCTTAAGCAGCTACTAGTTGGATATGATGCACCAACTAATCTTACTTAGCCTAATCCTAACACTCGATATGACACATGAGTGTAGTCTTAAGGTCGTTCACCATTAACTCTTGCTAAAGGAGCTAGATAAGAGCTAGGGAAAAGATAGAACGCATAATTACTCTACAAAGGAAATTGTAGTTTTTAATAATGAGTGATGATGATGTCTGCATACAAAGGTAAGTGAGTTATTTACTTGACCTCAACTAGGGTTTCAATAATAAGGAAAGACAAAAATAATAAGATACAAAAGATTCCTTAATCATACTAAAAGGGTAAAAATGACAAATGATGTATTGTATGGAAAAAGAAAGAATCCTTTTAGAATGTTGTATCAAAAGACACATAATATGGTTCGATGTAAATGAACACACGACGTCCAGTATCATATGAACTAAGGGGATAGGTTCAAGCCTTGAGACAATTTGAAGGATAAATGATAGTTGAAGGTTGAGCAAGGGACCTCGTGCACCGACAGTGGATGTAACGCACCGACGCCTTACATGAGCTTTAGTTGGACTTGATATTGTGTACAAATGTGGCCGGAGGTCACTCGCCATTAGTTCACATTCAATGGGCTAGATAAGAGTAATCGAGAGTAAGTAGAAAACACTTAACTCAAGAGAGTATGTCTAAATATCACGAAAATGTATTAACTGTTTCGGCTATTATAACACACAAGTATTTATATGACCCAATTAGGGTAAGTCTTAAGTTAGTGTAAATTACAAAAAGGTTTCTTACTAGTAAAGAAAAGGAATAATTTACAAAGGTAATGTTGTAAACAAGCACAAAGAATATTCAGTGATAGAAAAGGACAGTATGAATGTCAAGAAAATAAAAGCGTATGTCAACTGTCCATTATGTGGTCCCAATGACACTATTGGACAAGTAGAGCAAGTTTTGAATAGATTAAGTCGAGGTTGGTAATTTGACAGCTCGACGGCTTGATAGCTTGGATGTGTGGGGTTAGGAAAGGGTTGGTTTAGAAGGTTTCATAGGGATTATTGATCGATCACGTGCTCTAGAGCTCGTGGGCTTACTCAGGTGACTGCTAAGCCATCCAAGGTGAATTGAGTGCTAAAGAGTAGAAAGTACCCCATTCCGATCTGCCAAGTTACTACACTCTCCATATCATCCAAGAAGCTATTAAGGTGATCAGTCCACCCTCATGCCACACACTAGTCCAAGCATTGAATCAGGATACAGTCGACCTTACTAGTATTGAAGCCAAGCTAATGGTTGTTAAGAGTTGATCACTCGAAACTAACCCAAAAATGAGTTGCCCCTAAACCAACCCCTATCTAGTCCCTATCCGAGTTATCAAGCTACCGATGACAACTTGATTTGATTGGGACCTCGCCCTTGCTCGTCTAGCAATGTCATTAGGACCATAGAATGAGCAAACTACTCACGCTTTGTCCTTTCTCCGACATCTGTACTATCCTTTCTGTCAATAGATATTCTTTTTGCACAATTACATTGATACTCCTATAAATTGTTCTCTTTTCCTTAACCAGTAGGAATCCCTTCCGATAATTTACTGTAAACTAGGATTTACCCTAATTAGGTACTATAAATACTTGTATATTGTAATGGCTGCAACATAGAGATAATACATCTTTTGAAATTTCCAAAAAAACTCTCTGGAGCTAAGTGTTTTACTACTTATTCTCGAGCTACTCTTATTTAGCTCATTAAACGTAAACTAGTGGTGAGTGACTCCACTTATGTGTCATATCAAGTATGACCTAAGCTCATATAAGGCATTTATAGGTCATATCCATCGTTGGTGCACGAAGACCCCTGCTTAACCTTCAACTGTCATTTACCTTTCAGATCATCTCGCGGTTTAGACTTACCCTATTGGTTTGTGCGATACTGAACATTGTGTATACATCCACACCGGACCATATCATCCTGGTATTAGAGCTTGGCTATGTTCGAAGCTAGATTTTGTTACTCTGTTCCTTGTATGGTTTGTTACTGTTTTCAAAGTGTTAGAAGTTCTATTGTTAACATCAGAGTTTGGGTAGTAGAAAGGTGTTGAGGAAAATTTAGTGCTTTGTTTTCCCCTGTTTCTCCTATACAAAACAAAGTGTGGTGGTTTGTTTGTTTGTCGTGTAGTTTTCTTGGTGTTAAGAGTACTAGTTATTGATCTGCTGTTGTTATCATCCTGAAAGAGCTTTGAGTAGTATTTTAAACATCAATTTTGTAGGGTAACCAATAATGTTGAATTCAAGTGTTCAAGGAACTTTGGGAAACCAAGAAAGTGGTGCTCGAAATGGCCAAGGGCAAGAAGGAAGCTTCACACCTCAGTCAATAGGTGACCAATTAGATAAGCTCATTGACTTAGTAGCTAGTTTGGTGACTGTTATCTAAGAAGATAGGCAACGAGCTAAAAATAACCTAACTAGAGGATGTGAGTAGCAAGAGCAAGGCAATGGTCAATTTAGCCGAGTTAATGCCCTAGCTTGACCACCTCAAGTTGAAGAAATGGGTAGGGATGCTAGAAAAAGACTAGTACTTAAAGAAATTGAGGAAGAAGAGGAAGGAGACAACGAAGCAAAGGAGTATTATGAGTAGTAGAGAGGAATGTTCGAGACCCTAGAGTTGAAGGGTTGAGGATGCGTATTCCAAGCTTTTCTAGAAGTGGTGATGCTAAGGACTACCTAAATTAGGTACATAAGATTGAGAAACAATTTGAATGCTATGAAGTACTAGATAATGTAAAGGTTAGACTTGTTGTGTTGGAGTTTACTAGTTACGCTGCCCTGTGGTGGAAAAACTTGTAGGTCACTCGAAGAAGAGAAGGAGAACATGAGGTTAAGAGTTAGGATGAGATGAAGAGGGTCATAAGGAGGAGATTTGTGCTGAGATACTACCTCTAGGATGCCTTTAAAAGATTACAAGAGCTCAGATAAGGAGGATCAACTATTAAAGCTTATGTTAACGAATTTCAAATGTTAATGATCCGATGTGAAGTTAGCGAGCTAGAAGATCTAACTATATCTCGATTCATTGGTGGACTAAAGTATGAGATCGGAGATATCCTAGAAAGCATGGATATTAGGTCACTTGATAATAAAAAATGATGCTACCTAGAGGATAGAAAGGCACTAAACAGGAAGGTTCTGACCACTCGTCAGCCGACTTGGTAGTAACCGAATTGTTCCAAGCAAACTTTTGTGAACAGAACCAAGTAAAGTTGCTAAGACCTGACTTATTCGAACTACCCAAGCAAAAGAGAAGGAAGTCTCAAGGAAGTTTGAGAAACGACAAAGTTTAGGTAAGAAGACGAGTGAGATCAAGTGTTTCAAATGCTAAGGATTTTGACATATGGCTGCTCAGTGTCCGAATAGAAGAACTATGATGATCCGCAATGAGGTGCTAATCATTGAAGTAGACAGTACTGTCAAGGAAGTAGAAAAGCTGAAAGAGGACAAACAAACTAAGCTATTCGAGGAGGAAGTCATCTACAGTAAGGAAGGTAGCTTTATACTAGCCACTATAGTGTTGAGAAGGATAATGAGTGTCAATCTTATGCTTGAAGACGAATAGATGGAAAATCTCTTCCATATTGGATGTAAGGTGAATGAGTTACTATATGCCCTGATCGTTGATAGTGGGAGCTATACTAATGCAGCCTCTACATTTATGGTCCAACAATTGAAATTATCGACCAAGCCTTACCTAAAACCTTATAAGCTACATTGGCTCAATGATAAAGGAGCCTTACAAGTAAACAAACAAGTGTCTGTACCGATCTACATTGGCAATTATTAAGATGAAGTGCTTTGTGATGTGTTGCCCAATAGTGCATCCTACATTCTACTTAGAACACTATGGATGTTCAATCGAGCAGTGTTATATAATAGAAGGAGGAGTACACCTTCCCTGAAATATGAATGTAGGAGGTGAAATTAATTCTTATGACTGCCAAGCAAGTAAAAGTCATGTAATCCCAATTAAGCCAAACCTTAAAGAAAGAGGTTTTGGTAATAACTTGAACACAACTGAAAAAGGAGATGGAGCTAGAAGGACCAACCTATCTACTGGTTCGAAGAATACTGGAGATGAGGTTCGAGGAGAGGGAGCAACCCGCTGAGGTGAAAACGCTATTGGAAGTGATGAGAATTAGCCTCTAACCATGTCCAAGCCGAGGCTGACCTATCCAAAGCCAACGGTGACCCTCTAGAAGAAGATGCCAAATAATTCAATGCCAAGGCCAAACAGCTTTCGCTAAGGCTGAGTAAATGATAAAAGACAGATAGGAAGAAAAGGAGCCACTCGACAATAAGTCTATCGTCTACCGAGAAGACGAGATACCACAAGGCTGAGTACTCAAGACCAAGGAACCACTCGACATAGCACTAAGAGACTCGTGTTAACTGATTCTAGAACTCAGCGATTATGGGCTGACCTTTCTGGTGTCTCGGCCAAACATTACAAGACTTTAGGAACTCCTTCCCGAACCCATATATCCAACTGCTGACCTTGTCTGGTTCGAATACTACTCCTTCCAGGACATGCCAAGTGATTACATGCCGACTTTCCCTATAAAACATACAGTTTTGTATTCTTGTACATGGTTTTCCTTTATTTTATTTCTGGGCCAAATTCTTTAGGGTTTAAGGCCTTGTACATTATTTATAGTTTTTTCACTAGGGTTTAGGACTTGCTACAAATAGCAACATCCGTAAACATTAATAGACATAGATATATGAAAACATACGAAATTAGACATAAAAGTATATTTCTACATTTTGGAATCTTTCCCTTTTTGAGCAAGGCTACTCTTGAACTAGCATTTATCGGATTATTGAGAATAGATCAAGCTCTTTAATCTCTCCTACATTCTTATTGATCTTTACCTTAAGATTGTGGCAAACCCCTTCATTTAACTCGGTTAGTGAGTTGCATCTAACCTTCATTTGAATCCCAAGCAACATTTAGTGTTCGTAAGTTGTATCGAACCCTATTTCGAGCTCAAACCCCTGATAGTATTTGTGTCCTAGTAAGTTATATCCATCCACATTCACCGTCAAAATTAACCATCTCAATCCCTATCTGTCATACCCATTAGACCCATTTTGCCTTTTTGAGATCCACTACAGTTGATCTGTATCAGGAAGAGTTTGCTAATTTGTTCCTAAATGAGCTACTGGAAGGTCTACCTCCCATCCGAGGCATTAAACATGCAATTGACTTGCAGCCAGGGGCTACACTATTGAACAAGCCTGCCTATAAGCTAAATCTTAAATAAGTAGCCAAGCTATAGAAGCAAGTAGTTGAGTTGATGAAGAAGGGGCATGTACGCGTGTCCCTTAGCCCTTATACTATGCCGGCCTTATTAATGCCAAAGAAAGATAGGTCTTAGAGAATCTGTATAGATAGTCGAGCAATCAATCAAATCACCATCAAGTACAAGTATCTTATACCAAGACTTGATGACATGCTAAATGAGTTAAGTGGAGTAAGGGTGTTCTCCAAAATTAGCCTCAAATCTGGATACCATCAAATTTGAATCCACGAGGGTGATGAGTGGAAGATCGCATTCAAAATACACCATGGATTATATGAATGGCTTCTAATGCCATTTGGACTATCTAATGCACTGAGCACATTTATACGCTTAATAAATCATGTGCTCGGAGAATTAATAGGGAATTTTGTTGTGGTTTATTTTGATGACATCTTAGTGTATAGCCTCTACTTGGAAGCTCACTAGTAACATCTCAAAAGTATCTTTGCAAAACTTTAAGCTAAACAACTCTACGCCAATAAGAAGAAGTGTGACTTTTTCTAATCCATAGTGATATTCTTAGGATTTGTTGTAAGTGGTGGTAGCATACAAGTTGATGAAGAGAAGATTAAAGTAATCACAGAATGGTTGGTACCGACCACTTCGGTCGACATGAGGAGTTTCTATGGCTTAGCATCATTATATCTCATGTTTATAAGGAATTTTAGTACAATTGTGGCCCCACTCACCAAACTCTCAAAGAAGAATGTTGAATTTAGATGGGGAGAGAAGGAGTAAAGAAGTTTTGAGGAAGTGAAGGAAAGGTTGACTATAGCCCCTATCTTAGCTCTGGTCAGCTTTAACAAAGTGTTTGAAACAGAGTGTGATGCATTTGGACTAAGCATAGGTGTTATGCTGACGCAAGAAGGTTGACTATGACTTATTTTGGCGAGAAACTTCAAAGAGCTACACTCAACTACTTTATCTATGATAAGGAGATTTACTCCTTAATTTGAGCCTTAGCGATGCAGTAGCACTATTTGTTACCCAAGGAAGTTGTGATCTACATCGACCATGAATCCCTAAGATATTTGAAGAGCCAACCTAAGCTGTCCTAAAGATAAGCCAAATGGGTCGAGTCTATTGAAGGCTTTTCTTATGTTGTAAAATATAAGAATGGAAAGAACAATGTAATAGCCAATGCTTTATCGAGATGACATTCACCCTCAATCGAGTTGCAGACCAAGCTACTTAGCTTTTCAACAATAAAGAATTTATATGCTAAGGATCCATACTTTGGTCCTATCTATGCCAGATGTGAGGAAGGAAGAATACTAGATGACTATTACAGGGATGACAGATACTTATTCAGGAAGAGGAGGTTATGTAATCCATGAAGTACTATCTACGAGATTCTTTTGGCTAAGAATGATGAGAGATGTGCAGTTCGTATTGGAAAAGTGTGTGATTTGCCGAAAA
Organism: Lumnitzera littorea; assembly: GCA_024138015.1. Classification (NCBI taxonomy): domain Eukaryota; kingdom Viridiplantae; phylum Streptophyta; class Magnoliopsida; order Myrtales; family Combretaceae; genus Lumnitzera; species Lumnitzera littorea. The sequence continues at coordinate 61,955,235 of JAMXBB010000010.1, forward strand.
GCGAAGAGCCGAGCCGAGCAAAGTAAGGGCATTATCTACCCTTACCAATCCTAACCAAGCCATGGTTCGAGCTAAGTATAGACTTCATGTTAGGATTATCAAGGACGTCCCGAGAGAAAGACTCCATCATGGTGGTTTTGGATCGATTTAGCAAGATGGCACATTTTGTGCCTCATTCCAAAACTAACAATGCTTTGGCTATCTCTTTTCTTTTCTTATAGGAATAATCAAGCTTTACGGATTACCCAGAACCATTATTTCCGACTAAGACTCAAAGTTCATATGCTACTTTTGGAGAACATTTTGGAGACGAATGGGAACCAAGCTATTGTACGGCACATCCTACCATCCATAAATTAATGGACAGATTGAGGTTGTCAATAGAATAGTAGGAACTTTACTACATGTTTTTGTTGGACAAAACATGGCTGATTGGGATTAGTGTCTACCTATCATTGAGTTTGCTTACAACAAGACCGCCTATAGCATAACAAATATGTTTCCCTTGGAGGTTGCCTTTAGGTTTAACCCGTAGTTCTAGATGGACCAAGCAACCTTACTGAGGCTTGATGACAACCTACCTACTATAGAGAGAGTCAAGGCTAACAAAGCCATACACCAAAAGGTGGTAAAGCAACTAAGTCAAGCTGCTACTAAGCTTAAGAGGTAAGGCCAAGGACGGAAGAAGAGAGAATTTCAACCAGGTGATTTAGTTTGGATCTACCTCAACAAGGAATGATTCTCAAACTTGAGGAAGAGTAAGTTATCTCCTAGAGCTAACGGACCCTATAAAGTACTTGAAAAGATCAATCCTAATGCTTATAGGATTAAGCTACCAGAGGATTACGGCGTTTCGAACTCCTTTAACATTGTTTATCTCCACTAGTACACTCTCGAAGATGAGCAACTTGGAGTTGAGCTAGATTGATCCTAAATCTTAAACAACCTAAAGGGGATGATAGGGATCACAAACCGATCATGTGCTCTAAAGTTCATTGGCTTTCTCAGGTAGCTCACCAAGCTATCCGAAGTGAATTAAGTGCTGAGGAGCAAAGCATACCCTAGTTTAATCTACTGAGTTACTTCGCTTTCCACATCATCTAAGAAGCTGCTGATGTGACCAACTGACCCCTCTACCATACACCAATTCAAGCATCGAATCAGGATATAGTCGACCTCACCAGTACCAAAGTCAAGTTGACAGTTGTTCAGAGCCAATCACCCAAGACCAACCTGAAAATGAGTCACCCCTGAACCAACCCCTATCCAGTCCCAACTATTCGAGTTACCAAACTGTCAATGTCGACCTAATCTGATTAGGACCCTACCCTTGCTCAGCCAATAGTGTCATTGGGACCACAAAATGAGTAAACTACACATGTGCTGTCCTTTCTTTGACATTCATACTATCTTTTTTATCAACAGATATTCTTTTTGTACGATTACATTGATACCCCTATAAATTATTCCCCATTTTCTTAACTAGTAAGAATCCTTTTCTGTATTTTATTGTAACCTAGGATTTACCCTAATTGGGTACTATAAATACTTGTATATTGTCATGGTTACAACACAAAAATAATACATCTTTTGAAATTTCTAGAAAAACTCTCTTAAGCTAAGTGTTTTGTTGCTTACTCTCAAACTACTCTTATCTAGCCATTGAGCATGGACTAGTAGCAAGTAACCTCTGGCCTTACTTGTGCATCATATCAAGTGCAACTAGAGCTTATGCAAGGCATTGGTGCATCATATCCATCATCGATGCATAAGGACCCCTACTCAACCTTCGACTATCATTTACCTTTCGAACCATCTCGCGGTTCAAACCCACCCCATTTATTTGTGTGATAATGGATGTCGTGTATACATTTACGTCGAACCGTATCAAGGTGGCTCATTGTCGAGTCGACCTCTTGTGGTTAGCTCCGGATAGGTGTTAACTCAGCCTTGGCATGTATCAGGTCAGCAGTATACCGATTCGATACTTGGCCATGGATAGATGTGTTGTAGAGAGATCGACTCGGCACATAGTTCAGTCACATTGGCATCTCCTTGGATGAGGTAGAGAGTAAAGTAACTTGGCTAGTTAGATTAGGGAATGCACCACTCTTCTGAGTTTAACTCTCCTTGGATAGCTCAATGAACCATATGAGCAAGTCCTCGAGCTCAGGAGCATATGATTGGTCCGTAATCCCTTTTTAACACATGTTAAGCAGGTGTTAGCAAATGGATACTCGGTTGTTCCTGTAGGTATGGGTTCTCTAGCAACTTCGCACTTACTAGGACCAACTCGGAAGAGGTCAAAAAGAAAGTAAAGAACTTGGTCGACTTGATCTAGGTTAGGTTTGGGCTCCGATGTAAGGTGTTAATGGAAGTCTATTCAAGTCAAGCAAGTAGATAGTTTGGCTCTAGTCAAGTGCTCAAACAAGTGGGCTCAGAAAGAATCCTGGTATTTAGTAGTTTAGGTGTTACCTTGAACACAATTAAAGCTTGGCACTCAAGTTAGATAAAGTAAAGTAATCCCTAGTTGGCGATGGAGTCCTCTTCCTTGAATGGTTCTTAAGCTAGCACTCGTAAGGTAAGTCCTAATAATCCTTTAACCTGGCTGTGGGTGATGGGTTTAAGAGGTTGATTCCTATCACACTTACATTAAAACATCCAACTCTTCATTTTGAGATAATCCTAGAGCATGCAATTCTTCAACAATATCTTTTCTTGGAGGGTTTTTTATTTTCCCTACAAATAAAGAAAAATCACTTTTAGCATCTTTCATATTTTCTCAAATGTTGCAATGATTTCTACCACACAATTCGCCATGTGGCCCTTGCGAAAGGGCGTCGTAGATGAACCACTGCGTAAGACATTGCTTTGAGATCTAGGTTATTGTGGTGCTAATTCCATCTCTTTTTCAAAATTATATTGGCTATCAATCTACATATCTTTCAAAGCATTAGTGAGTGTCTCAACCCCTTTGCTATTTACTCTATCTTTTCCAAAAATATTTTGTAATCTTTTAAACTCTTTAAATTCCTTGTTTATGTGATTACCAACCTTTGGATATTTCTATACATAAATACAACATAAATACAAGTAGGTATAATTAATAATTAGAATTAAAAGGGAATATTCTTTAAAATAAAGAAAGTGTTGAACATACCTCTAGAGCCATATACTCTACAAAGACTTGATCACATCCACCATGACACTTATTTTTTTGTGTCATCCTAACTGAATCCACTAGTATTCATCATGTTAAGTACTTTAGATGATTTAACTTATCACCTCTTCATTTTGTTAATGATTTATTTAATGTTAAGACTTAATTCTAGAATATGTTTCTTCATTCGGTTAAGTCTAATTATACAATTTTTATTTTTCTTAAGCTGATTTATATCAAACCTTCTACCCATTCAATATGAACTTACAACTCAAAATTAAGGAAAATTTAGTTTCTTATATAGTTTTAAAATTTGGAGTTGCCATGTGACTTGAACCGAAGAAAATAGAGTTAGATCAAAATCAATTCAAATCAATTGGGTCAATTGATTTTAATTTAGCTATTAGTGTGCAAGAAAAATCACATTTGAAAATAATTTTTGAAAACCAGAGATTTCGAGTTCAGGGGTATTGAGTCCTATTTCGATTTCCTTAATTTAACATATATTAAGCCTAGCCGCTTAATATAAATTACTCGACATTAAACTTAAGGAAATATTTTTCTAAAAAAAAAATTTAAAAATTAAAGTTGCCAACTGGTTCAATTAGTGAAAAAAAATAAATAAAATTAGGGTTTTCGGGCAAGAAAACCCTAATTTGACCACTAGTCTGTAGATATTTTAAAAAGTTGATTTTTAGAAAATTGAATCAGAAAAACTGAGTTAGAGGGCTAACCTATTAAGATTAAGTCACTATGTGATAATTAAAGAAAAATTGATGGGCTTTATTTTTGTAATTTTTCTAAATATATTAAAATATACCTAAATAGGCAAAAGTAACTAAAAATGATTTATTATTTTTTTTATTACGAATTTCTAAAAAGGGGGAAATTTTTGTTTTTTTTTTACTTTTTAACGGTTGCCCTAAAAGTACTTACATACCTGCTAATCGTAATCAAACCGATCATAGTTCTTTTTTTTTCATAAAATATTCAATGGATGGGTTATTTTTATTTTAAAAACCGAGCTAGGTTTAAGTTTTTATTAATTTATTATTTTAGGAAAAAAACCTTTAAAACTCTAATTTTCCTAAATTAAACAAAAACCCTAACTAACTATCTTTTTTTTTTAAACTCAATATAGATTTTTTTTATTTTTCCAAAAAAAAAAATCCTAAGTGCTAAAAATATATTTCTATTAAAAATGATTTTTTTAAGAAAGACTTAACTTAACTAAAAAATTGCAAAATAACAAAAAAATCCTACACTTAAACAAAAAAAAATTAATAATAAAAATAAATAAGCAATAAAGCAAATTAAAAAATTGCTAAAATAAATTAAAAAAAATACTAGAAATTTTACCTAGCATCGGACTGCCAATGTTAGGGTGACTTGGGCGTACATGGCCGACACTGTAGGCGAGCACGAGTGGTGACTCGGGTGAGCGTAGGTGAGCGCCTGGGCGTGCAAATGGGCGAGCGTCTGGGCATGCGAGTGGGTGAGAGCTGGGTGAACGTTTGGGCGAGACTGGGCAACAGCACGAGCGACACTAGGTGACAGTTATGGGCAATCATTGGACGAGAGTTAGGCAAGATTGGGTGATCATTAGGCAACAGCTAAGGCGAGTGGATGGGCATGCATCTGGAGCATCAGTAGACGTGCGTGAGGGGCGTATTGAGCATGCATGAGGGTGGTGAACTAAGGCAACAGCGACATGGGCGATGGAGTGGTACATGGGGGCAACATGTGGCGGGGCATGGTGTGTATGTGGTGTTTTTGAAGGAATGTGTGAGGTGTACGTGTAAGAGTGTGATTTTTTTTTTTTAAAAAAAACCTAAATCCTTAGCTACTGTGCTATTTATAAGCTCAAGATCGAATCTTTCGTATCGAAGATACAAGAGATTCAATTGTGGTTCTTCCAAGAATTATCCTGGCTTCTAGAAACCTAAGTTTGGTCGAGTTTATTCTTTCCAAGCTCAACCCAATCCAATTTAGCCCAATAATTTAATAAATCCTAATTTTGAACCCTTAAATTAGATAAATACTTATTCTTTATTGGTCTTTGCCCAAGATTAATTAATTCAGCCCATCTCGTCAACCAATCCAACAACTTAACTTAATCCAACTTGACATGATTAGACTCATGACTTAACTTACTTTAACCTAACTTTGATTTCTTTTCTTTTCTTTTTTCATTTTTTCTTTGAATTTTCGTTTTTATTTTTTATTATTTTTATTTTATCTTTATATTTTTCTATTTATTTGTTAACTTAGCTCAATTTAAAAAATTGGCAAAAATGAGGTGTTTACAACTGTTCCTCTTTGTAGTGAAGTTTGGTTAGAACTTAGCTACAAAGACAAAAGAGATATCCATTTTTGCCAGACTCAATTTAGATAATTTGAAGAGGATAGATCTCTTCAACATTAAAACATTGTTGATCCAAAAAGGATAGATCTCTTCAAGATTCGTTTTGGTTTAACCCGAAGAGGATAGATCTCTTCGAGATTCATTTTGGTTAATTAGTCTGATAAGGCTAGATCTCTTCAAAACTGGTTTCTCTTTAGTGATTTGAAGAGGATAGATCTCTTTGAGATTGATTTTGACTTGTGACCCGAAGAGAATAGATCTCTTTGAGATTGGTTTTGACTTGTAACCTGAAAAGGATAGATCTCTTCAAGATTGGTTTTAGGTTTAATCCAAAGAAGATAGATCTCTTCGAGATTTGTTTTCTTGAATAACCCGAAGAAGATATATCTCTTCGAGATTTGTTTTGACTTGTGGTCTAAAAAGGATAAATCTCTTCAAGATTCGTTTTGACTTTAATAACTAATCTGAAGAGGATAGATCTCTTCGAGATTCAATTTGGTTAATCCAAGGAGGATAGATCTCTTTGAAATTCGAGATTTGACTTGGTTAATTTGAAGAGGATAGATCTCTTCGAGATTGATTTTTGGCTAATTTGAAGAGAATAGAGTTTTGAAAATTAGCTTAATTCTTTTAAATAACTTTTAAGATTATTTTTTTCTAGGATTGAAGAATTTATCAGATAGCAACTAATTAGCGTGCTTACATCGACTCTCGATATTCACCCATTCAATTAGCAAAAGTTCACCAAGGGATAGTGCTTACTTCTTCTTTCTTTTTTCCTCTTTTCTCTTTTTTTTTTTTTTCTTCTTTTCTCTTTTTCTAAAAACTCCTAAACTTTTCAGTCTTATAACTGGATCATGCTCATACCTTAAATTTGCTTTGTTTAACACCAAATTTCAGTTTCCACTCTTCATGACTTCTAAATAGTAATTCTCTTTTCGAAAGAAATAAGATTAAATTATTAAGAATATTTGATTTCAATTTATTTGGTGATTCAGATTTATTGGTAAGAGTCTGGTGTTTAAGCATATGAGGCTAGAAAAACATAGTACTCAAGGGTTTATTGGTGAAGTGTTTGTTGTTCATTGACTATCTGAATTCGTAAACATTCATGGATATCAACTTTACTTATAACTGATGAAAAATTGACCACAAACTTATTCAAAAAAAATTGACATATTTATTGAACTCAGTTTTTATGGATAATACAACTTAACTGCGTTTGAATTCACTGGTCCCCTTAATTCCAGGCCATCCATCTCTGTCAACACTAATGTACCTCCTAATAATACCCTTTTCACCACATAAGGGCCTTCATAATTTAGAGCAAACTTACCCTTAGGGTCTTTTACGTTTGGCAATACTTTCTTCAACATTACATCTCATTCTTTGAAGTGCTTCGGGCGTACTTTCTTGCTAAAAACTCGGATCATCCGCTGTTGATAGCAATGACCACGACATATCGTTGCAAGCCTTCTTTCATCTAAGAGATTCAAATGCTCCATTCGGTTTTTCATCCACTTTACTTCATCGAGTTAAGTTTTTTCCAATACTTGGAATGAAGGTATTTCTACTTCCATCTTTAGTACTGCTTCATTTCCATACACCGATGAATATGGGGTTGCACCAGTAGAAGTTCTGATTGAGGTTTTGTAAGCCATGAGAGCAAAGGGAAGTATCTCATGCCAATCCTTGTAAGTGATCGCCATCTTCTCAATGATTCTTTTAATGTTCTTATTTGCAGCTTCAACTACCCCATTCATTTGAGGTTGATATGGAGTTGAATTTTTATGATTGATCTTGAATTGGCTATACACTTCATCAATCAACTTGTTATTCAAATTTGTCCCATTGTCTGTAATAATAGACTCGGGTGCACTGTATCTTACAATAATAACTTTTTTCAAGAATTTGACCACTACTCCTTTGGTCACCATGGCATACGACGCTGCTTCTACCCACTTAGTAAAATAATCGATCGCAACTAGAATGAATCTATGCTCGTTTGAAGCCGTTAGCAAAATTGGATCAATCATGTCAATTCCCCACATCGAGAAAGGCCAAGGAGCTAATAATACATGCAATTCTTAGGGAGGAGCGTTAATTTTATTAGCGTACGCTTAACACATATGATAGTGCCTCATATGCTTAATACAATCCGATTGCATCATCATCCAAAAATACCCCATTCTCATGATCTTTCTAGCTAACATATACCCATGCATGTCTCTCATTAATTTCTCGGCTTCTTCTTCATCCACACACCTTAGTAATGTTACATCTGATGATCTCTTGTACAATATGACTCCACTCAATAGGAAATGAGTAGCTAACCTTTTTAAAGTTTTTCTATCTTTTCAATCAACATCTTTAGGAAATTTACCAGTTTGAATTAACTTTTTGATATTATGATACCATGGTTCTTTTGTTCCTTTCTCTCCAAATGCAAGGCAAAAAGCTGGTTTTTCTTTCACTTGAATCTTCAGGGGTTGAATTTCTATCCCTTCCATGACTTTCACCATCGATGCTAATGTAGCCAATGCATCGGCAAATTGATTCTGAATTCTTGGAATATAAGTGAATGAAATCCTTTGTAATTTTTCAATTAGCCTGCTTAAATGCTTGTGATAAGGTACCAATTTCTCATCTTTTGTTTTATATTCTCCTAAGATCTGGAGAATTATAAGAGAAGAATCTCCGTATACTTCAAGCTCTTGTATACCCATATCTAGTACCATTTTGAGCCCCAAAATGTAGGCTTCAAATTTGTTATGTTGTTAGTATATGGAAATGTTAACCTCGCTGCTATAGGGAAATGGTTACCCTCAAGGGACACCAATACCACTCCTATCCCACATCCAAACACGTTAGCTACCCCATCAAAATATATTTTCCACCTTAATTTTTTGCTGTTCAATTCATTTGCCATCATCACATTTTCATCAGGAAATTGTGCTTCTAAACCATCATCCTCATCTTCTAACAGGTATTTTGCCAATTGATCAACCACTTCGATATTCTTCTAATTAATGCTGGCTTTTCTACTAAATACCCCAACAGGTCATGTTTTGTTAATAACTCTATTGAATAATAAAGAGTATACTGCCTAAGGCTATGCATCACCCATAGTAAGGCACAACATGTCCTTTCCACTTTTGAGTATTTTTGCTCACCTTTCGTGAATTTCTTGCTCAAATAGTATATAGGATGCTCTTTTCTTCCTGTTTCATCTTTCTATCCTAGCATACATCCCATTGATTCAGGAAGAATCGTTAAGTAAAGGATTAAGGGCCGTCTTGGTGCAGGAATAACCAATAAAGGAGGATTCATGAGATACTCTTTAATTTCAGCAAATGCTCGCCACACCCTTCATCCCATTCGATGGTTGCATTCTTCCTTAAAAGTTTAAATAACGGCTTACATTCATCAGTTAACAATGATATAAACCGAGCCAATCTTCCCAACAGTTCCCAGACCTCTTTTATAGTCTTTGGTGCTTACATGTTTACAATTGTCTTGACTTTATCTAGATCTACTTCAATCCCATTTCTACTGATTACAAACCTCAACAACTTGCTCGAAGTTAGTCTAAATGTGCACTTTTCAGGATTTAACTTCTACTGAAACTTCCTCAATTACTCAAATAACTTTCACAAAATATCCACATGATTTTCATCGTCCTTGGATTTGGCGATTATATCATCTACATAAACCTCGATTTCCTAGTGCTTCATGTCATGAAACAAAGCAACCATAGCAAGCTAATAAGTTGCCCTAGCATTCTTCAACCCGAAAGGCATTACACAATAACAAAACGTTCCCCAAGTGATAACGAAAGTTGTTTTGATTTTATCCTCTTCTACCATTTTAATTTGATTATGTCTCGAGAAACCATCCATGAACGAGAAAAGATGGTTCCCAATTGTATTATCCACTAATACGTCAATATGTGGCAAAGGAAAGTTATCCTTTAGTGTCGTCTAGTTTAAATCTCAAAAATCTACACAAACCTTAACTTTCTCATTTTTCTTCAACACTGGCACCACATTAGCCACCCATTTGGGGTAATCTAATACTTCTATGAACTTGACTTCTAGCGACTTCTTCACTTCTTCTTGTAACTTCTTCACTTCTTCTTATATTTTGAGAAGTATGTCTAGCCTAAATTGTCTAAGCTTTTGTCTTTTCGGTTTAATTTCCTCTTTGGTTGGCAATTTGTGAAATACAATAGACGAATCTAAACCGGGCATATTTTCATAAGACCAAGCGAATATATCCAAGTATTCTGATAACAATCGAGACAACTCCTATTTCGGATTATTCATTAAATTACCATTAATTTTCAAGTTTCGTAGACTTTCCTTTGTCTCCAAATTAATCTCATCCATCGGTTCATCAATAATCACTTTACCCCATTTATGTCAATGCCAACTCTCCTAAATTTCATTTGGAGTCTCAATAATCACTCTACTCCATTCATGTCAATGCCAATGATTATTTACAACAAGGCTACTAAATTTAGAATAAAGTTGGATATGATGTTAATAATTTCGCAGCTTTTTTAAAAAATTTTCTTAGAAATTGTGCAACCTTTCACTGACTAAAGAGCAATAAAAAAAATAATATACATATAACATAAGGAAATAAAATATTCACAAAGAAACGAGCATATAAAAAAAATGCAATATGTTACACACAGATGCAATGTAATAGCGGTGGGTGATTAATAAATTATAGGAAATACAAAGAATCCGCTGTCAGGAAATTACCTTATATATAAGCAAGTTTGAAATAGGATTTTTCTTAAAAAATGAAGTTTGCAAATACTCGTATATGAGGGTTACTTGTTTTTTCTTAAAGGATAATATTAGGCCAATTGCGGATTGATCGGTCTTTTCCTATAATTTAAGAATTACTACCCCTTTTCGAAAAGAATGATGCAAGAGGGTGAGGTTTATGGATTCTAAGCTCTATAGCTTTAAGGCTTTCCAGAGAGAAACTTAGCAGGCTACATCAAAGTTTGAGTGAGCTCGCCTATCATCGCCAGGCGGGGGTAATGACCCCAACGACCTGATAGTTACATAATGGTGACCCGTCCTAGGTTCCTAAGGTGGCCTAAGTCCTAGGTTCCTAAGGTAGCCTAAGTCCAACGATGTCTAAACACACAAATGATCATTGCATTAAAAAAAAAAAAAAATCCCTTCTAATCCCTTAGAAGGCCCGATGGGCTAGGCTCTTTTTTTTTTTTTTTTAAGGCCTACATCACTAAAAATAACCATTAGTACAACTATAATACAAAAAAAAAATAGTAATATAAAAGCCCATCAATAATCTTTTAACTTTCACATGGCTAATTCACTAAGTGTCCCCAGTAGAGTCACCGATTCTGTTGAGTCTTATTTCGATTTCTTTAATTTAACCTATATTAAGCCTAACCCACTTAATATAAATTACTCGACATTAAATTTAAGGAAATATTTTTCTAAAAAAAAATTAAAAAAATTGGAGTTGCTAACTAGTTCAACCAGTGGAAAAAAATAAAATTAAGGTTTTCGAGTGGGGAAACCCTAATTTAACCACTAATCTATAGATATTCTAAAAAAGTTGATTTTTAGAAAATTGAACTAGAAAAACTGGGTTCAAGAGTTAACCTATTAAAACTAACTCACCTTGTGATAATTAAAGAAAAATTAATGGGCTTTATTTTTGTAATTTTTATAAAAATATTAAAATATACCTAAATAGGTAAAAGTAACTAAAGATGATTTTTTTTTATTACGAATTTCTAAAAAGAGGGAATTTTTTTTTTTTTTACCTTTTAATGGTTGTCCTGAATGTACCAACGTACTTACGTACCTACTAATTGGGATCAAACTAGTCATAATTCTCTTTTTTTTTTTATAAAATATTCAATGGATTGATTAATTTTATTTTAAAAACTGAGTTAAGTTTACATTTTTATCAATTTATTATTTTAAGAAAGAAAACCTTAAAAAAATCTAAATTTCCTAAATTAAACAAAAACCCTAACTAATTATCTTTTTTTTTTTAACAATTCAATTTAGATTTTTTTATTTTTCCAAAAAAAAAAAAACCTTAAGTGCCAAAAATATATTTTTATTTAAAAAATGATTTTTTTTTTTCAAGAAAGACTTAACTTAACTAAAAAATTGCAAAATAACCAAAAAAACCCTACACTTAAACAAAAAAAAATAATTAATAATAAAAATAAATAACCAATAAAGCAAATTAAAAAAATTCTAAAATAAATAAAAATAAAAAAATACTAAAATTTTACCTAACATCGAATCGTTGGTGTTGGGTGGTGACTTTGGTGTACATAGCCAACATTGTAGGCGAGTACGGGCGGTAACTTGAGCGAGCATGGGCGAACACTTGGGCGTATGTATGCGAGCACCTGGGTGTAGAGATAAGCGAGCGTCTAGGCATGTAGGTGGGCAAGAGCTGGGCAAGCATTCGGGCTAGAATGGGCGACAACTACAGGCAAGATTAGGCGACAGCATGGGTGATAATTGTGGGTGATCATTAAGCGAGAGCTAGGTGATCACTGGGCGAGATTAGGAAACAATACGAATGACACTAGGCGATAGCTTGGGCAAACGGATGGGCATACGTCTGGGGTGTCAGTGGGCATATGTCTGGGGCATCAGTGGGCGTATGCAAGGGGCGTGTTGGGCATGTACGAGGGCAGTGAACTCGAGCGACAGCGGCATAGGCGATTGGTGATGGAGTGGCGCGTGGCGATGTGTGGTGTTTTTGAAGGGATGTGTGGGGTGTACATATAGAAGTGTGATTTTTTTAAAAAACCTAAATCCCTGGTCACTATGCTACTTATAAGCTCAAGATTGAACTTTTCGTATCAAAGATATAGAAGATTAGATTACGATTCTTCTAAGATTTACCCTAATTTCTAGAAACCCTAATTAGGTCAAGCATTTTCTTTCCAGGCCCAACCCAATCCAATTTAGCCTAATAATTTAATAAATCCTGATTTTGAGCCTCTAAATTAGAGAAATTTTTATTCTTTATTGGTTTTAGCCCTAAATTAATTAATTCAATCCATCTCGTCACCCAATCCAACAACTCAACTTAATCTAACTTGACATGACGCAACTTGCTATGACCTAAATTTGATTTTTTCTTTGAATTTTCGTTTTTATTTTTTATTATTTTTATTTTATCTTTCTATTTTTCTTTTTATTTGTTAACCTAGCTCAATTGAAAAAATTGGCATAAATAAGGTGTCTACAAGGGGCTATCCTATCAAACTTTAAATGGATATCGCTTTTAATATTCTAATTTAGTTTTATTTTTCAAAATATCTTTTTTTTTCCACACAAAAAGAATAATTCTAAATTTATAAGTAAAGAAGATTAAATTTACTTACAAAAAATAGAAGAGAACAATAAATTAAATTTATTTACAAAAGGAAAAATTTTAAAAAAATCTATTTTAAGTCGCCCCATAAATACCTATATACCATTTAGTAGGGATCAAACTTGTTTAGTTGGTAAAATCTAGATTATTGATTAATTTTACTTTAGAAGAATAGTTGGATTTAAGTGTTTAACTATTTCATTTAATTTAAGAAAAATCTTAGGAAAAGGGTTCTAATTTTGGAGTTTACTTTGTAAAAGAAAAAGGAAATTTCTAATTAAGGATCTAAATTTGTGAAATGAGTTGTTATATTTTTGTTTATTTGAAAAATTATTTTTCTAAATGATAAAATAAAGAAAGAAAATAATAATAATAATAACTAAGAAAAAGAAACCTTTCTTTTTAAGAAAGAAAAACATAAATAAATTGTAAAAAGAGTAGACAAGACCTTCCTTTTTTATTGTTGTTGTTGTTTTTTTTATAAAAGAAGAAGAAAATAAATTAGTAAATTGATAAAAGGAAAAGGATAGAAAAAAAAAAAACAAATAAAGAAGAGCCAACTTGGGGTATAACAGGTTGACATGTAGGTCGAATACTAGATTCAGGTCAGGTATGGGCTGGATTCGAATTCTCCAAATAGGTCACAATTGGATCTTAAGGGGAAGAAGAGCATCAATGAATCCCTCATTTCAAGATGGCTTTAGAGTGGCAAATTAAGTGGGAAAATTTATTTTTATGAATATTTTATTGGCAAAAAGGGTGTTAGTGACAGTGCCTTGAGCCATGGTGGTGCTTTTAGTTGTGTTTGAAAGTGATGGGTGCTCGGGTAGCATAGTCAGGCAAGCTTTGATGTGAGAAATGAGTGTAGTTAGGGGGTTTTTGGCTATGAGGAGCATGATAGAGTGGTTGTTCTTACACAAGGGTGGACGGTGGTGGTGTTTCAATTAGGGGCCTTCGCTTTTAAAGCCCTAAGCCACGAGTTCTTGCGTTTGGGATTGTAACTATTGTCAAGAGAGGTAGGGATTGAAAGTTGGTTTTGTAAAGAAGTTAGTTTTGCTTTGATTTTGCTTGAAAGCCATTAAAATCAAGTACTTTTGTGTGTGTGTGTGTGTGTGTGTGAGAGAGAGAGAGAGAGAGAGAGAGAGAGCTCACGAGTTGAGCTTTTTAGAGGGAGAAAGCTCGAATTTGGGCTTGTGAGAGGTGATTTAGGTGATGCTTGATGATGGAAATGAGTCTTCAATTCCCAATTTAGAGTGTTCGACCCTTGTCTAAGCTTAGAAAGTCAAAAAATGCTTTGCATGTGAAGATATGAAATTAATGGGTTTTTACATGTTTTTTTTTTTCAATTTTTTCGAACCTAATTTGATTCCCAAAACTTATGTTTCTAGACCAAATTTAAGTCTAGATTTGAAGTGTGCCATGCCTCCTATTGATTTGAACATTTAATGTGATTAAATTTAACCATAAAAAGAGTTTAATTGAGTAAATATACAAAGCCAAGTAGCTATGATTCTATTTTTAAAAAATCATGCTAAAGGCACTTCTACAGTGGATCGAAAACGTTGCTACCAACTCGATTGAGTTTATTTCTCAATCATCTTTGGCATTTAATAGCAATATATCTTATTAAACTGCCTGGATTCATTGTCAAATAAAGCCAAGCTCAAGCCCTAATCAACTAGATCTTAATGAGTTAAAAAAAAAAAATTTGGCTTTCACGAGCAAGTCTAGCACACATATAAAATTAATTTGCACATTGAACCTATTTTAATAGCTTTTCAAGCTTTAGTTCGTTGATCACACGATTAATTCAAAAATTATTTTACTTGTAAACCAACCAATTTAAGTTGAATCAAAGTGCCATATGAAGCCATGATCAACTTAAATTAATCTCATTTTTACACTCCAAAATAATTAACATCAACTATGGTTCAAATATTAAATTTCTAGAAGAATTTAATATTCTTGAATATAGCTTGAAACAGTTAAATTACATATGTGTACTTGATTTTATTCAACTCAAAAATCCTAAAAATGACCAAAGACCTAAAAGAATTCTATTTTCCTAAAAAAAAAAAAGTTATGGTAGGTAGCAAAAATATAGTATCTACAACTATCCCTCTTTATAGTGAAGTTTAACTAAAACTTTACAGCAAAGACAAACAATGCACCATTTTTGCTCTAGAAGTAAACTTACACTAAGAAGCACTATAATTAGGTAACTATCCTAGACTTGATTCACTAAAAGATTTATGAAAGTGAATGATGGAGACTGGGAACTGAGCTAGGTTAACTTTAAAAGGGAAGTACACCTATAACTCCTAGTGAAAGAAAAGGCTACGCATTTAAGTGCAAATAGAATTTGAAACCTAGTGCGCCCTAAGAGCAAGCTCATATTAAGTGAGCATGATTTAAGTGCAACTAGAATTTAAAGAGAGGAAAAGGATCAGGATAGTGCTCTAAGAGCATGTGATGCAAAGGTTTTAAGTTAGTATAGCACTTTAACAGCATGAGATTCGAAGGTTCTAAATCGAGATAGCTCTCCAAGAGTATGCGATCCAAAGGTCTTGTATTAGGATAGCGCTCCAAGAGCATATGTTTCAAAGGTAGCATAGTGCTCCAACAAGCAAGCAACCTAAAGGTCTTAAATTAGGATTGCACTCTTAAAGCATACAATCTAAAGATAGTGATAGGAATCGAGCTATTAGGCCATTGACTTACAGTTGAGCCCAAAGACTAGAGGCTTTGGCAAAGCAAATCCTCATGCTCCAACCGACTCTTGCCAAAGCTGAGTATCTCTTTGCCATGTCACCCTATATGTCAAGCTGAATGATTGCCTATCTCTCTGAATTATGCTGAATTAAAAGTTGTCAAGACGATAGCCAGTCCACTCTCGAGAACTCACTCACATCTAAAATGACCAATTACTTGGCCTCACCTTTGCCGAGATGCCAAGAGAGAGGATTGATCCTTAAGTCACCCCTACTTAGATAAACAATCTGACTAAACACTTATGTACACATCCTCTAATGGCTTCGCTAATGTATCACTACCACGTGTATAGGACCATACGTAGAATCTATCACACTAATCATTGCTTTTCTTAAACATTCATTTATACCCTTTTGTATTGTTGTATATTATTCCTTTAAGGTAATACCCCTTTTTGTCTTTTCCCTTTTGGGTAAGTTGCCCTAACTTGTGGGTATAAATATTCTTGTAATTGTAGCTACAATAGATTACCATTAATATACTAGATATTCTTCCTTTGTGTAAACACTGTGCTTGTTTACTCTCATTTCACTCTTATCCTATTCCTTAAGCAAGGTAAGGTGGCGAGTAATCTCACCGGACCAACTCATATGTAATATCAAGTTGTACCGTGAGTCCTCAGAAGTTCAATTGGTGCATCACATCCATTAGAGCTGTTTGTGGGTTTTGCTTACCTTTTTATTCGTCATTTGTTCTTTTGCACCATTCCCTATCAACTCTTTCAAGCTTTTGGAAAGCTTGGACCCATTCAACGACAAGCCTTGTTTGTTCTTGGCCATGGTCTACATCATCTTAGTTTCAAAGTGAAGGTTTTGTATGAATCATAGTTGGTTTTTAAAGTTCTGTTATTCTTTATTTTACATGTGTGAAATAGGGCAAGTTACTATGTTCATCTTAGCTACTGTAATTGCTGACTATTTAGTTTCTAGTTTAGAGAAATGATGGATCTAAGTGTAAATGTTGATGCTGGAGATAACAATAGTAGAGTTGTCTATCATGGCCAATAGTCTTAGGGAACCCCAAGAAGCACTAACAAGAGACTTGATGAGGTGGTTAACCTTTTGGTAGCTATTCATGCATTGACTTGTCGATCCACTAAGGTCATGTAAAACACCCCATAAGCTACTCAACCTGTTAGAGGTCAAAACCCAACTCAATAAATTCGAGGTAGAGTAGGTAGACGAGTAAGATGAAGGATAGACTTGAGGGAACTGGATGGAGAGGACGATGAAGAGTATTTTGAAGAGGAATAAGTCCAAGTCCCTAAAGCATCCGATCATGTAAAGCTTCGGATTCCGAGCTTCAATGGATTTAGGAATGTTAATGAATATTTAGAGTGGGAAGAGAAAGTGGAGCATATTTTTGACTATTATCAGTACGAGGATTAGGAGAAAGTGAGAACAGCTGCTGTCGAGTTCTCTGGATATGCCACCACGTGGTGGAAAAATTTTTAAGCTATGAAGAGGTGAGAGGGTTACCTAGAGATTAACACATAGCCTGAGATGAAGAGAATACTAAGGAATAAGTTTATGCCAGATACTTATCTATAGGACACTTTTACCTGGTTTTAAGAGCTAAGATAAGAAGGCTAAACAGTTGATAAGTATGTTCGGGAATTCTAGATGCTCATGATCCAATGTAAAGTAGAGAAACCATCAGCGCAAACAATCTCTAGGTTCCTTACTAAGTTGCGTGGTGATATCCGAGACATTGTGGAGATTCAACAATTCACTACAATGGATGTAGCCATTATAATAGCCTAATGAGTAGATAGATAGAGAAGGAGCTAAGTACCGCCCAGATTGCCGATTAGCCAACCAGGGCAGGGAAGCCATCGAGCTCAATTAAGTACTAAGCAGATTCAAAAGATGGATTTCTGAACCGAGTAGAAAGGCAGATTCGATGGAGATGTGTTGACACGAACTTATGAGAAAGGGCAAGGCTTTGGTAAGAAGATAAACTAGATCAAGTGCTTTAAGTGCCAAGGGTTTGGACATATGGTTGCTTAGTGCCCAAACCAACGGACAATGGTCTTCAAGGGAGACATCCCAAAGTTAGTGGTAGATAGCATTAACAAGGAACCTAAGGAAGAGGAGAACCATGCCGAGAAAGAATTGATTGAAGATGATATGTTCACCAAGGACTTAGACCAGTTGGCCTTAGTTGTCTGACGCGCAACGAACATTAAACCCTCGTGAGAGGAGGAGCAGAAGGAGAATTTGTTTCACACCACCTATAAAGTGAAAAATCAAGTGAGTGTACTAATCATTGATAGTAGAAGTTGTACTAACATGGCATCGGCCGATCTAGTCACAAGGTTGAAATTTTCGACTATTGCACACCCAAGGCCGTATAAGCTGCATTGGCCGAGTGAAAAGGGAGCACTACATGTCACTCAACAAGTACTACTATTGATTACTATCGAACATTACTCCGAAGAGATTCTATGGGACATACTGCCCATGTGTGCTTCACACATGCTGCTTAGTTGACCATGGCTATTTGATAAGAGGGTTATCCATAACAAGTACAAAAACATGTACATGTTCGAGAAGGATGGCCAAAAGATTACACCGAACCCGATGCCATTGAGAGAAGTTAACAAACTACAACTAAACTTACTCGCGAGTCAAAGAAGGCTCTAGTGATGAGTAGAGTCGAACTTCAAGAAGCCATCAATGCTGACAAGCCAACCCTAATGTTGGTCAAGTACCTACTGGAGATGAGAGAACAAGGTAAGCTACCCTAAGAAATCAAAAAGTTACTGGATGAGTATGCCGACCTATTTCTAAAACAGTTACTTAAGGGGTTGCCCCCTACTTGAGGCATAAAGCACTGCATTGACTTAGTATCCCATGCCGTACTGCCGAGTAAATCAACCTATTAGATGAATCCAAAATAGGTTTGTAGGCTCTAACGTCAAGTCAATGAGTTACTAGAGAAGGGATATGTAAGAGAAAGTCTCAGCCCTTGCATTGTATCGATGATTCTAGTATCGAAAAATGATGGAACCTAGTGGATGTATATAGATAACTAAGCTATGAATAAGATTACTATAAAGTACAGGCATCCTATCCCAAAGTTGGAAGATATGCTAGATGAAGTGAGTGGAGCCAAGATTTTCAGCAAAATTGATCTTAAGTCTAGCTACCATCAAATTCGCATGAAGCCAGGAGATGAGTAGGAAACAACGTTCAAGACTCGACATGGATTATATCAATGGATGGTCATGCCGTTTGGCTTGTCGAATGCCTTAAGCACTTTCATGAAACTGATGAACCATGTGTTAAGACATCTGATAGGGAAGTGTGTCGTGGTGTACTTTGACGATATCCTAATTTACTATACTAACATGCCAAGTCATTGTGAACACCTTCATGCTATATTGAATGTCCTCTATACTAAGAGACTGTTCAGCAATCTCAAGAAATATTTCTTTTTCCAAGAGAAAGTGGTATTCTTAGGCTATATAGTCAGTAGAGGAGGCTTATGAGTAGATGACAAGAAGATCTAAGTTATTGTTGAGTAGCTCACTCCCACTAATTGTGCCAACATAAGAAGTTTCTATAGAATGGCATCAGTCTACAAGAGATTCATTAGGAATTTCAGTACCCTCACCGCACCACTTATTGAGTTAACAAAGAAGAACATTGACTTTTGATGGGGAGAGAGGAAGGAGAGGAGTTTTGTCGAGATAAAAGAAAGGTTGACCTCTGCCCCTATACTAGTTCTACCTGACTTCGAGAAAATATTTGAGATGGAATATAATATGTTAGGCATTGGAATAGTTATTATCCTAATACAGGAAGGCTGACCAATTGCCTTCCATAGTAAGAAGCTCAGAGGACCTAAGTTAAATTACTCTATGTATGGCAAAGAACTTTTGGTGTTGATCCGAGCACTGCAAGTATGGTAGTACTATTTACTATCGAGAGAATATTTCATATATATTGACCATAAATCGCTGAGGTACCTCTGAAGTCAGACCAAGTTATCAAAGCGATAGGTAAGATGGGTTGAATTCCCCGAAATTTTGTAATAAAATATAAACAAGGAAAGAGCAATGTAGTTGTAGATGCTCTTTTAAAAAAACATGCACTTCTGAATGAACTGCAGACAAAACTATTTGAGTTTGCAAGTATCAAACAACAATATTCCAAGGATCCCCACTTTGGACCCATAGTTACACAATGCGTTGATGGAAGAATAGTGGACGAGTATCATGTAGAAGATAGCTACTTGTTCCGAAGTAGAAAATTATGCGTGGTGACTTGCTCCCTAAGGGAGCTACTAATTAGGGAAGCCTATAGTGGAGGACTGTCCAGATATTTTGAGGAGAAAAAGACATATGTATTGCTAAGTGGTTGATTCTTTTAGTCGAGAATAAGGCAAGATACACACCAAATTGTTGAAAGCTATACCGTATGCAAAAAGGATAAGTGTCGAGCCAAAAAGGGGAAAGCAATGCCTTTGCTTGTTTCAATGAAACCATGGACTGAGTTAAGTATAAACTTTGTCCTCGGATTACTACGAACTGCCCAAGGTAAAGATTTTGTAATGGTTGTGGTGGATTAGTTCAACAAAATGGCATACTTTGTACCTTGTGCCAAAACTAACGATGCTTCGACTATTGCTTCTTTTTTCTTGCAGGAGATTGTACAAATATATAGCGTGTCAAGAAGTGTAGTCTCCGATAGGGACTCGAAGTTCTTAAGCCATTTTTAGAGAACCTTATGGCATCGGATGGTGACCAAACTACTCTTCAGTACTTCCTATCACCCCCAGACTGACGGCTAAATAGAGGTGTTTAATTACACTTTGGGATTACTGCTCCGAGCTACAGTAAGCAAGAACTTGGCCGATTAGGACATTTTCTTGCCAATGGTCGAATTTGCTTACAATCAAACAGTACATGACACCACTAAGCAAACTCCCTTTGAGGTTGTCTATGGTTTCAATCTCGAGTTACCCCTCAATCACACCCTTATACCTGTACCCACATAAGAAAACCCAAACACAAGAGCTAAAGCATAATCTCTTTAGCACATCTATGACAAAGTCACTCAGCATATTGACTAAGCTGCTAGAAGAATGCAAGAGAAGGCTAAGGGTAAGACGGCTAAGAAATTCCAATAAGGGGACTTGGTATGGTTGCACCTTCGTAAGAAACAGTTTTCGAGCAAAAGGAGGAACAAATTATCTGCAAGAGCCAAAGGATCTTTCAAAATCTTCTAGAAGGTTAATGATAACGCCTACAAATTGGTGTTACCAGAAGACTATGGGGTTTCTGATACCTTTAACGTTGCTTACCTCAGTCCGTATCACCCTGATGGAGAGCTAATTGAAGACCATTCGAATTTGATCCTAAACCCAAATCAACCCAAAGGGAATTATAGGAATCAAGCCACTAGGCCGTTGACCTACAGTCGAGCCCGAGGACTAGAGGCTTCGGCAAAGCGAATACTCTTGCTCTAACTAACTCCTACTGAAACCGAGTATCTCTTTGCCGATTCATGCTGTATGCTAAGTCGAATGATTGCCTATCTCTTTGAATTATGTTGAATTGAAAGTTACCAAGATGATAGCCAGTCCATTCTCAAGAACTTGCTTACATTTGAAATGACCAATTACTCGGCCTCATCCTTGTCGAAGTACCGAGAGAGGACTAATCCTTAAGTCACTCTTGCTTAGATAAACAACTTGACCATATACTTATGTCTACATCCTCCAACAGCTTCGCTAATGTATCACTGCCATTTGTATAAGACCACACGTAGAATCTGTTATACTAATCATTGCTTTTCTTGAATATTTGTTTCTACCATCTTGTATTGTTCTACATTACTCCTTTAGGGTAATATCATTTTTTGTCTTTTTTCCTTTTGGGCAAGTTACCCTAACTTATGAGTATAAATACTTTTGTAATTATAGCTGTAGCAAATTACCATTAATATACTAGATATTCTTCCTTTACTTAAACATTGTGCTTGTTTACTCTTATTTCACTCTTATCCTATCCCTTAACTAAGGTTAGGTGGTGAGTAACCTCATTGGACTAACTTGTACGTTATATCAAGTGGTACCATGAGTCCTCAAAAGTTCCATTAGTACATCATATCCATTGGAGCTATTTGTGGGTATTGCTTACCTTTTTGTTTGACATTTATTCTTTCGCACCATTCCCTATCAACTCTTTCAAGCTTTCAACAAGCTTAGACCCATTCAGTGACCGACCTTGCCTATTCTTGGCTACGATCCGCATTAGATGGGGTAACACTCCAAAGAGCAAGAGACCCAAAGGTTTTATATTAGGATAATGCTCCTAAAGCATGTGATCCAAAGATAGGGTAGCACTACAATGGGTAAACAACCCGAAGGTAATACAACACTCCAACGAGCAAGTGATCCTAAGATTTTTATCACATGGATAGTGCTCCAAAGAGCAGACTATTCAAAGATAAGACATCATTCCAATGAGTAAGCAATCTTATTTTTATCACATAGACAGCGCTCCAAAGAGTAGATAATCCAAAGATATGACAACACTCCAATGAGCAAACAATCCTAACGTTTTTATCATATAGACAATGTTCCAAAGAGCAGACGATCTGAAGATAGGATACCAATCTAATGAGCAAGCAATGCTAACATTTTTATAATATGGACAACATTCCAAAGAGCATACAATCTATGGGGGTACCATAACAAAAGAGTTTATGTAAACATTGTTGGGAGACTTTATAATTTTAAATGATAGAGTTGTTGATTGGGAACCATCTAAGATGGAGCAGACTTTAGGGAAAAATCCCTCAATTTGAAGGAGAATTGGATGACACTAGCTATGCGGGAGACCATGTTAAAGAGCATGACTCTAAGCACTAAGGATAACTTAAGAGAAGAGTTTTGAAACAAGTACAGATACTTGAACCTGGACATATGGAAAGAAAACCAACTACCAAGTAAACATATTGGAATTAAAGAAACCAATTGCTAGGGTTAACTTGGGAGAAAATGACCTTCAAAAGAAATGAAGATTCTTATCTTGAAATGTTGAAAACTTGCACTACTAGGGTGATGTGGAAAAAAAAAAATACACTTTTTCAAATGAGTTGAATCTTATTAGCTTGAAATGTTGAAAACTTAGGTGATTAGCGTGACTTAGGAAAAAAAATGTTTAAATGGACTTGAAATGCTAACGTAAAATGAGAGAGAATAGAATTTATTTCAAAACTTTTCTCTTCTTTTTTTTTTCACTTGCTAATAGGTTTGGATCCCTCACAGGTTCAAAGAGAGTAGCTTACACACGATAAGAATAACCACTTGATCTTTTACTTGAGATAGCTCTTTCTTTCTTAAGGATCTTTGCATTTCTTCATGGGGCAATTGACTTTAAACCAGGGGCAATTGACTTTAAACCAAGGGCAAATGTCCATTGGGGATGATTTCTTGCGAGTAGATATCTCATTGAAGATAGGTTTAGTCTAAGAGGATTTCCTCGCACTCTTGGCTTAAATTTCTCTCTTGACTACAATTCCCTAAATTATGGCTTATCTTGCAAGTGATACAATCGATGCTTTGGACAATAATATGATAAAGGCTTTTGGTCATATATTTCAAAAACGGATATTAATGAAATGGCTTTTTACGAAAGAATCTCTCTTCAACTTGAGTTTACAAATCAAGATCCTTATAGGTGAAACTAAAATTATACTTGCTATAATTTCAAATGTGACTTTTACCAAGGATAAGTTAGTTCCTTTAATCAAAAGGACATTTAGAAGGGGTAGAGTTATGGATGGGCTATAAACCATGTGTCAGCTGCAATTTCTTTGGGGATTATGAATTTTGGGGGAACTTCGATATTTGCCCCAACTTTTTCAAGTTTGATAATCTTAATCATGTTTTGAGGTCCCTACTTCAGGAATAGGCTTTTTGAGTTGCATGCCCTTAATCCTTTCAGGTTTTAAGGCTTTGTATTTTGGACTTAATCACCTTATCTATGTAAGCTAGTTGACTTCTTTCTTAGGTGGACTTTTATCTTTCCTTTCAAATTTTCTCATTCTTCTTCTTAAACCACCCCTCCCCCCCTCTTCTTTTTTTTTTTTTTTTCCTTCTTTCTCCTTATTATTATTATTAACCCAAGACAAAGGTGATCATCCTTTTTTTTAGCATATGGCTCAAAGTGTATGTGGTTAATGTTTATGCCCTTCTTCATCTTAAAGGAAATACATTATCAAAGGCAATAATTACTGTTGAATTGATGCAACTAAAGTATGCACAAATCAATTTTAACCTTTTCTCCTTACTAATGCCCCTAACCTCCTATTTGCCCCATAGTAAGGTGACTCCTGATAGGGTTTGATTTTGAAAATACTTCATTCATAAGGCACAACAAGGTCAATAAGGAATTTTGTGTTTAAGATATTGAAAATGAATGCTTAACTTTATATTGATTAGAGTATCAAATTCAAGATAGACCTCCTGTAAAGAATAAGTCCAATAGCCTATAATAATACTACTCAACTCTTAAAGTGTCTCAAGGTTGGTGTTTTAGGATTCATCATGCCTCTCTTCATTCTAAACCTTTTAACTAATGAGATTGTTAAATTTGATCCTAGTTTTATCTAGCAAAATTTAGTAAGCTATAGGCCCTTCTTATTTTGCAAATGTTATTCTTTGAAATGCCCTTACTATGAATGATCTAAAAGAAAAGAGAGAGAAATGCAAATAAAGAACTTTTATTTAAATCATTGATCTTTTACAAACCTTATAAAGGTCATTACAAAACTAACCCCTATGTTTTAACTAAGTCCAAGCAAATTGGCCTTACATCTATTAAATCTTGAACTTTATTTTTTTAGCTCCTAGCATTTGTTAGTAGAATGCCTTTGTTAACCCATATGGTATTCACATTGTGCATTTGGGTCGTATTTCCTTGGCTTGTATCATGGCATTAAGGCTTTTTGTTGCAATAAGCTCTCCTTTCTTAGTTGGTCAAAGACTTCAAATAATAGGATAGGAATTTGAGTGAACTTTCTTTTGTATATCTTTGCGTCTTTCGTACTTAGTGTAGGTTTTAACATTATAGTATTTATGTATGTACCAGAATCTAATGGGGCTAGTCTTTTTCTTGTCAGCTTCCCTATTTTTATGGCTTCTTCAATTCGGCTTCTAGTAAGTACAATATTTGTGAAACTAACCATTATATTACCTAACAAGTGCCCATAATACAATTCTCCTAATGAGTCAATAAAGACAAATATTAATTCTTTTTTAAGGAGAGGATGAACAATTCTAACTACCATGCCTCTCCATCTTTGGGCATATTCCCAAAAGACTTATTTTTCTTCTTACTCATTATGTACAAGTCTCAAATTGAAGGAGTTGTCTCAATGTAGAGCTTATATTGCTCATAGAATGCCCAAGCCAATTTCTCCTAAGTATTTATCTTATTAAGGTCAAGTTGGGCATACCAATTTAGTACAGGACTTGTTAGTCTCTCTTAGAAAGTTTGCACCGTAAGTTGGTCATACTAAATATACTTGCCTATCTTGAGGCCATATAATTTGGTGTGTAGCTTAGGGCATCCAGTCTTGTTGCACTTCTCTAACTCAAGTACCTTGAATTTTTCATGATAGGTCCCAGCATCATACAAATAGAAATTAATGATTCTAGTTTGCTCAAAATTGTCATAACTTCCAAATGCTTTCATTTTCTCAATGATCTATTAAATTAATTTCCTTTCCAACTCTTTCATGCTTTCTTGACTAAGCCTCAAATTGATCGAGAAAGAATAGGTGTTAGGCTCTAAGACTAGATTAATCTTCTCTTTTGATTCAACAAATGGTGCTTCAACAAATTTCCCACGTCAAGCTTCAGAGTGCTCTTCATTTAATGGCATTGTAGCTTGAAGCAAAACTAGGTTATCAACCAAGAAGTCCATCTGCTCAGCCATTTTCCCTACAATTTGCTCAAATGAGCGAATCCTTAACTTAGCGAGGTTGGCATCATCGAGGTTGTTGTTGTTGCCATTATAAGCCATGGTAGCTTGCTTAATTACTTCTAGAACCCCTGGTAAGAATTCATCCCTATTAGCGATTCTCCAATTTTTTTTTCTTTTCTCTAAATGGATAATCGAATAACATTCCTAGGATACAAATCAATGTGCCTAATTGGGCCATTAGGATATCATGCAAAAATTGACTCAATAGTTGATTGATCCTAATTCACGAATGTTAGGTTTATGGATATTTAGGGATGGTTTGAGTATGAACTCTTACGAATATGACACATCGTAAGAATTAACATTCACTAGATTAAATGAACAATATGGAGCATGATTAAATGAACGATATGATGCACGATTAAATAATCTAGTTTACTCGCTACAATCGTGAAGATTGATAAGAGTAAAGGGAGAGTTTCCACTAAAAAAAAAATTTTATAAACTGACTATGTTTGTTACAATGAAATAAAGACTTTAAATAGACTTTACAGCCATAATGGCATTTCCATAACAAAAAAAAAAAAAAAAAACCTATAATTAATGCTAAAAGAAGTTAATTCTTATTGGCTAATAGAACCAATTTCTAATTGGCTAATAACAAATCACTAAAGAATATTCTAATAACAATGAAATACATAAAAAATAATTAAATAAAATAAGGAAAATAATTCAAGATGATCTAATTTGTCACATTCGGGAACTTAATCCCTATCACAAACTTTGAGCGAAAAAATAAATGCTTACAACCTATAAGCATTTAAAAAGTTGTTTACAAGTAGTATAATTTAAGGTATCTAAGAATATAATTTTACAAATGAAAACTTTATGAGCCACCTAATATTTATAAGAAGACGAGCAATTGCTTAAAAACTAGAAGGGAAAGGGAAAGGACTCCAAAAACTTATAAAATCTTAAGAAGACAACTATTTACAATCGAATACTTTGAATTTGAGGAGGTATGGTGTAGACAAATTTAAAGGCTAAAAACAAGATGATGAAAAATGATTAGAGCAACGACCATCCATAAAGTAATAAATTTGCAACTTATCGTTACAATCTAAAATTATCTATAATACTTACAAAGAGAGTGACAAATTTTAAAGTCAAAGAACTAACCATTATTTCTAAATCCCACAAGTTAAAGTGGTACTAACTATTTTAAAGACTATTCAAAAAAGGTTGAAAAATAATCCACAAATATAGCCTATGAAAACTTCTAATTAGGAGGTTAATGGGACTATTCTATTAAAAAAAAACATTTATAGGTAGGATTGATATAGTTATTCTTTTTTTTTAGGGCAACAAATGCAATTATTTATGATCTAATTTTTAGGAATTAGGACCTAAATAATAAGCATGAATATTTACAAATAAATAAAGCCAATGAAAAATGTAATATGAAGATACACAGATGCAAATGCAAAAGACTAACAATTAAATAGTAATATGGCAATATAAAGGGTTTAAGGTTGCGATCTTATCGACATTCTATAATTACAACAACTATTTTACGACTAAACAAGAATAGTATTTACGGGGAAAATTCAATATTTACAAAAATAGAGAAATTGACAGGTAAAGGACATTATTAAATGAGAATGAAATTTACAATAAAATTATAAATTTACAATGGAAATGACCTAATACA
Organism: Lumnitzera littorea; assembly: GCA_024138015.1. Taxonomy (NCBI): domain Eukaryota; kingdom Viridiplantae; phylum Streptophyta; class Magnoliopsida; order Myrtales; family Combretaceae; genus Lumnitzera; species Lumnitzera littorea. The sequence continues at coordinate 61,982,584 of JAMXBB010000010.1, forward strand.
AATAACTAATATACATAGAATTTACAATATTATAACCTTTAATGGTATAATAGAATTTCGACATAATAACAACGGTATGCCATATTGTCATTTATTCATGTATAGAATCAGGATAGGTTTTAAAGATTCTTAAGTTCATTAACTTAGACACTTTCAAAGAAAAGGTTCATTGGTCACATGGAAGCTTAAGTGGAGTAGCTTGATTGGTGTTAGAAGATGGTTATCTCACAACATCCGAAACTTACACAATACTTAGGGTCCTATGATATTATGACCATATCTAACTTATATCCAGGTTCTCCTACCCCCCCAAATGACAATATGGCATANGGAGGAGAATCTGTTCATTAACAAGACATCATTGAAAAAGTGCCTGATATCAACTAGTCAATCCTGTGTCCTTGATGCATTATATCAAGTCTGCAATATCCAAACTAATTTGAGTTCCCAGAACAAGAAAAGCCTGTTTGGCGAGTGGTACTATCCTAAAAGATTGATAGCACATGAGATCAAAATTGTAAAGCAAATACATGCTAGAATGAAAGTTGAAGGCAGACTGATAGCACATGAGATCAAAATAGTAAAGCAAATACATGCTAGAATGAAAGTTGAAGGCAGACAAGAGTATTATCCTAGGAATACCTGCGCTTTCCAGATTCTTCAGTCTCAAACATCATTCCAAATCTCATTCCCACAGAAATTCGGGTCCCATAAACAGCTTTGCGGAACTTAGGCATAGGAATGATGAATTCAGAAGGGCATGCCCCCCCCCCAATACATGCTCTTGATAAACTTGTATGGGTTACTACAAATATATAAAAATTAAACAATTTATAAAAGGAAATATAACGTAGGAGGAGTATTTTGAAGAATAAACCCTAATTTCGAAAGGTTTTAAGTAGTTAGCCATCTTAACTTCTTTAGCGGAGTCGCCAAGTTATCGAGCTTGATTATTTGATTTTTATTTTCCTTAACTCGATTTTTATCGAACCATTTACCAATTCAATATAAATAAATGATTAAGAATTAAGGAAAATCTAGTTTCTTCTATAAGTTTTTAAATTTGGAGTCACCACTCAACTTGAGGCAAGAAAAATAGAGTTAGATCAAAATTAATTGGGTGAATTGATTTTAATCTTGCTACTGGTATATAAGAAAAATCACTTTTGAAAATGATTTTTAAAAACTAGAGATTTCGGATTTGGGAGCTATTCTATTAAACCATAAATGGGTACCACTTCAACCTTCAAATTCAGTTTTATTTTTCAAAAATTTTTTACATGAAAGAATAATTCTAAATTTACAAGTAAAGAAGATTAATTTTATTTACAAAAAAGAGAAGAGAATAATAAATTAAATTTATTTACAAAAGAAAAAATTTTAAAAATTCCCTATTTTAAGTCGTTCCAAAGGTATCTATATATCATTTAGTAGGGATCAAACTTCCCATAACTCAATTAGTAAAATTTAGTTTGTTGATTGATTTTACTTTGGAAAATAGTTGGGTCTAAGTTTTGAATCATTTTATTTAATTTAAGAAAAATCCTAGGAAAAGGGTCCTAAGTTTACTTTGTAAAAGAAAAAAGAAATTTCTAACCAAGGATCTAAATTTCAAAAATGATCTTTTAGATTTTCGTTTATTGAAAAATAATTTTTTTTAAAATGATAAAATAAAGAAAGAAAATAATAATAATAATAATAACTAAGAAAAAGAAACTTTTCTTTTTAAGAAAGGAAAATGTAAATAGACTGTAAAAAGAGTAGAGAAGACCTTCCTTTTTTCTTCTTCTTTTTTTCAAAAGAAAGAAGAAGAAGAAAATTAGTAAATTGATAAAAGGAAAAAGATAGAAAAAGGAAAAAAAAATAGAAAAAAATAAATAAAGAAGAGCCAACTTGGGTTGCAATCGAGTTGACATGAGGGTCAATTACTGGATTTAGATCGAGTATGGATTAGGTTTGGATCATTTAAGTAAGTTGCAATTGGATCTTAAAGGGGAAGAAAAACATCAATTGATCCCTTGTCTCAAGATGGCTTTCGAGTGGTAAATCAAGCGAGAAACTTTATTTTTATGTATATTTTATTGGCAAAAGGGGTGTTGGTGATAATGCCTTGAGTTGTGGTGGTGGTGGTTTTAGTGGTGTTTGAAAGTGATGGTAGCAATAAGTGCTCAGATAGTAGAGCTAAACAAGCTTTGACGTAAGAAATGAGTGTAGTTTAAGGTTTTTGGCTGTGAAGAGCATGATGGAGTGGTTGTTCTTACATAAAGGTGGACGGTGGTGGTGTTTCAAATGGGGGCCTCATTCTTAAAGCCCTAAGCCATGAGTTCTTATGTTTGGGATTGCGCTACTGTTGAGAGAAGTAAGGATTGAAAATTGGTTTTGTGATGAAGCTAGTTCTACTCAAATTGTTACTTGAAAGCCATTGAAATCAAGCATTTTTTAACAAGAGAGAGAGAGAGCTTGCGGGTTAAGTTTTGTAGAGAGAGAGCTTAAATTTGAGTTTGTGAAAGGTGATTTAAGTGGGGCTTGATGATGGAAATGGGTCCCTAATCCCCAATTTATAATGCTCAACCCTTATTTAAGCTTAGAAAGTAAAAAAAAAAAAAAAAAAAAAACACATTGAATTTGGAGATTTGAAATTAATGGGTTTTGATGTGTTTTCTCATTTTTTCCGTCTTTTTGAACCTGATTTAATTCTCGAAACTTATGTTTCTAGACAAAATTTCAATTTAGATTCAAAGTATGCCATATCTCCTATTGATTCCAACATTTAGTTTGATTAAGGCTCACCAATAATCTTGCGACACGTGTCATATAGTTAAAAAAAAAATAAAATTACACCTAAGGCACTTCTATTGCAAATCAAATCTATGCCCATCAATTTGACATTGCACGCCATGGTCAACTTGACTAAGTTTATTTCTTAATCATCTTTGGCACTTAATAGCAATATAACTTATTAAACTACGTGAACCCTTTTTCAAATAAAGTCAAGCTCAAGCCCCAATTAACCAAATACTGGTAAGTTAAAAAGAAAAATGCTTTCACAAACAAGTCTAATGCACATATGTTAAAATTAATTTTCATATTAAACCTATTTTAATGGCTTTTTGAACTTTAGTTTGTTAATCGCGTAGTTAATTCAAAAATTGTTTTCCTCGTAAATCAATCAATTTAAGTCAGATTAAAGCGCTGTTTAAAGTCACGATCAACTTGAATTAATATCATTTTTACACTCCAAAAATAATTAGCATTAACCATGAACCAAATATTAAATTTCTAGAAAATTTTAATATTCTCAAAAATAACTTAAAACCATTAAATTGCATATATGTAATTTCATTTTATTCAACTCAAAAATCCTAAAAATAACCCAAGACCTAAAAAATTTCTATTTTCCTAAAAAAATTATTTATTTTCTTTTACTTTTTCAATTTTTGTTGTATTTTCCAATTTTCTTTTTTTTTTTCCAATTAGAACCCTTTTATTATCTAAAAAAATTCTAAAAATATAAGTAGTGGGTGGGTTTGTAAAAATGGGATGTCTACGCATCCTTTTCAAAATTTCTTCATGAGTCATGCTCTTAAAAGTGTTTTTCTCTCCTCTATAGCTCTTACCTACTAATTACTCAAACACTATAAGTAGTGTTTCTTCTTCATTCTCGCTCTAACTATGCCTACATTTTTTGTCCTTACTATCAATGATTGTAAATCCACCAAAATTGTAATGCATTAAGACAAAAATATTCAACTTTGTACATTGCCAAAAAGAAACTCAATAGCCAAAGGATTTCAATACCTAGAGCATTTCAACATTCGTAAATAATGAAGTTTAATAGTGAAAACAATCCAACATACATAATCAAAGAAAATACAAATATTAAACAATGCAACAAAGATAACCAAAGGAACTACGAATATGAAAGCGATTTTCTAATTTCTATGATGCGCCTTCCATTCATTGTATATTTCTTGTGTTAAATTATCTTTCATTTGGATCCATTCTACATTAGCTTCCACCTTGCCAATTACATTGATCCCATTTTCCCCAATAAAGACTTCATCACCTATTATTTGAGCATACTCCAAGGGATCTAGTTGCATGTACATTCAAATGATGTTGTGCACTAAACATTAGGTTAGTATCTTTCCATATTGCATTTTGATGGGTAAAAAGATAGACTCCTTAGAATACCCTATTGTTTTTTCAAAATTCCAAAACATCTCTCTATAACACTTTTTGCCCTTCTACACCTATAATTAAATAATTCCTTACGATTTTGTGGCCTATATTGACTTGCAACTCATTCTTGAATGTAGTAATGGTTATTTCTAAAAGATAAGAAAGCCTTGTGCATTTGTATATTTGTTATCTATTAGATAGTATGAACTTATACATAAATGCAACCCCATAAATTTTCAAAAAAATAAAAGATGTTATTCTAAAAATAAAATATAGTACACATTGGTATATCTACTTACCAGTTAGAACTCTCAACCGAATAACTACATCATGCAATACTCTAGAATCTGATGCAGACCCTTCACATCCTACCAATACATAGATAAATCTCTGATCACAAGTATATACTCCCATGTTATGAGATGTCCTTTCCTTGTTCGACACCTAGGTCCATTTGCAACAGGTGTTGCTACTACAATATAGGTATCATCTAATGCTCTTAGACAATCCTAATGAGTTCCAAAACCAAAGAAGAAAAAAATGATATGTATTATAAGTAATCATGTCGATTGTGGAATATTTTAAGGGGAAAAAGATATATTTATCAAGTACCTTAAACCGCTTCCACATTTCATTAGTGTAATCATGTGGTACTAGATTTGGTTTTGCAAGTAGTATGTCTTCTAACCTCAAGGTAGTAGCTAATAGTTGATGATAATTTCTGTTAACAGTCTCACCTAATCTATAAAATTTCACTTGATTACTCTTATTCTTGTGATGTGCAAATATGTTAAGAGCAATAGCAACCTGTTCTTCAAACATAGCCTTTCCATCAAGATGTGTTCCCCTCTTCCCCCTAACTTTCTTTTGTGTACCCTAGGACAAAGATGCACAAAAGCATTCCCATGTATCCTCAATTCATACAAGCAAATTGTATCAATTCTATTAGTGAGTGAGCCAATTACTTCTTTATGTGTCTCATACCTAGCCATTACTCACCTCTCTACCTCCCTCCTAAAAAGAATGAAAAAAAAAAAAATCTAATAGCAACTATTACAAGCATATTAATATAAACTCCTCATCCACAAAGGTAAATCAAAACACCATGACGATTCGTTATCTATAAGCATATAAGTACAAATAAATAATTATAAGCAATGAAAATATGCAATGCACAATAAGAACATAAGAGGAGACTAGTAGAAATTTGATAAAGAAAACTTCCAAAATTCAAGTATATTTTTACAAGTAAATAAAGACATTGTAAAAAACTGCCACTCAATACATCATCGGTATGTCGATTTCAAGAGAAAACTATTAATCATGTGCCCGTACGCTTCCATGCTCTTCTGCAGTGAAAGATAGTGACTAGAAATTTTAAAGCATACAAATGAAAACTACAGTATTCTATTCCACAACTCAATCATGAAAACTAGAATTAAATGAAAATGAAAATTCAAACGTGAAAATCTAGCGACTAAGGAAAAGCAATAAATTTGATTACAGCATCTACATACAACAACCTTTCCACAGGATGAGAATCGTTAAATGGAAGTGGTAACTAATAAAAAATCACGCCAAAAACAGCTGATGATACAAAGTGACTTTGCGATAGCCGAGGTTTTTTACTACTAAAACCAATAAAAAACAGAGAGGTTCCATTAGAATAAAGCTCGAAGAACATGAATAAAGAAAATTATATAAAATTTAAATTTCCCTATACCAGAGAGTATAGAACCATTTTCCACGACATGACTGACAATTCTACAAAATATTTTCGGATCACACAAGAAGATTTTTAGCTCAGAGTTACACTTGATGATACAAATTGGTTTCAGAATTTGGCTAGAACCATTCGAATTGAATGTGAACACTTTAATTAACATGTCCATGGAAATTTTGATCAAAATTTGAAGCAAGTTTGAACAAAATAGAATCATTAACTTAAACTGATCAGGATAAACATTGAAAATCCATAATACGGAAAATCCATATTTAGGTTAATTTATACTTCATTCTTTTCGAACTCCCTCATGACCCATTAACAATTGCGTGAAATCAAAGAGCCCACAAGGTACAGGACAGTGTAGAAGAAGACCAAGTGCAAAGCTGATATTTCCGTCTCACATTTGATTCATAATCATTATCGATTAGCTCTGTCGGTGAAAGATTCAAGTTTTTGGAAGTCCTTAAATTATTTAATAACAACATATCCACAAATACACATGCCCATTATCATGCAAACTCAACCAATGAAGTAGAATGATATAGCGCGCGCGCGCGCGCGCGAGAGAGAGAGAGGACTTTGAAGTTTCTGAAAGCACAACGGTTTTGACCTTCGAATAGTGATACGAGCAGCACAACTGCTAAGTAGAGAGAGAGAGAGAGAGAATGTCGCTTAGATTAGGATTTCGTCGTGTTGCCGGGAGAGGGGGATTGGTGTGGAAGGAAAAATAAATAGAAAAAAAAAATTCTGAAAATACCACTTTATAAAAATATTTTCAAAAATACTGCAGAAGCCATTTTGTATCTTTTAGTGATTTTAATTCACCCCAAAAAGATTTTGAATGCTTTATTCTTGATAATATTTTCCTAAGAATGATATTTTTAGGATTTTTTTTTTCTTCATTTTTTTTTCCTTCCCCCTTCGTCTGGGACGTTGCATAGAGAAAAAGGAGAAGGATGAGTATTTTTCATTTTTTCGGCGTGCTTTACCAAGAAGTGAAGGGCATTTTCGAGGATTAAAAAAATAAAAGGTTTTGTTGAATGATTTTAAAATTTGTACCGACCATCAAAAGGGACAAAAAGAAAAAAGAAAAACAAAATGGAGTTTTGTCCAGTTCATTGAGGGGTTTTTTGACCAGTGACATAGTCAAAATAACAAACCAATGGATAAATATTTTTATTCAATCTAGTCTATAAAAACTATACAACTAAACTCTACTTTAGATTTCAATTTAAAAAAACAAAAAAAAAGAAATGAATGCAACCCAAATGGTATATATTGGGTATGCATTCTTGCTTAGGTCAAAATTCGATCCGTACCACAGATTTCAGCCCATCGAAGGGCGATTACTCTAAATAGTCAGTAGTCACAAAGGCCTATAAAAACATCCTGTTATACAGAAGGAATAATATAGGAATAAAATAAGTCATTCCACCGATCATATAAGTTCATAGTCTAAACGTGTCACAACAGTCAAATTAGTTTACAAGGCAAACGAAAAGACTTCATAATATTCAATTGCATAATGTCCAACCAAGTGCATGATAAAGCTAAGCATCTCCACATAATTGGAGGGTCTCAGCTTGATTACACCCTAGCATGCGCATAGAACTAAAATTTTCCTTTTTTGCTACACCTTGCATTCTAGATCCAGTATAAGAGGTGTTTACTGCACCGATTAAGCCTTCTGAGTCAAGCTCAATCATATGCATCGCAGTATGGACTATGCCCGCCCATATCGATCTGTTAACTTGCCCCCTTACAAAAGTCCATGCAATTGTCTAGAATAGTCAGTACTCAGCTCCATGTTCATCTAAAGACAGGAAAATCCGACAAAGGAATCCTGATGCTCCAAAAAATATACCACCGAGGTTTAGGAATGCCAAATGTCAAAAATGATAGCTGGACATCATCTAATTATGTTACACACTAGGATACAAAATTCAGCAGCATTATGCAGCAAACAAATTTAACCAACCAAAGGAATCACCGACACGAGTCCAAGATGTATGTCCCCGAACCCGGCTCTCATACATGGGTTGGTTAAAATGTCCATAACAGCTTAGCATTGACCTAAACTACATATAAGCATGTCCACATTGTCCCTCTGATCGAAGCATAAATCACAAAGCTAAAAATGGCGCCCCACACAACCACACTACTCATCAGCAACTAGTCCTTCAATATAGAGCTCTTTGATTTTTTCTTCTTTGGTTGATTTTCAGATTGAGCAATATACATGCTTGGGTCTATGTTTTCAGTAGATTTTCTCTTACCAAACTCCTTAGCCTTTTTCTGCAAGATGCCAATTGAAATCCACACCACAAATCAGAATCCGAGGAATAATCCCTTAGAAGTATGGCAAAATGATATGAAACAATACTTTATTCAAGCAGCCAAGAGTTATGAATGAAATCTCATTGTTTAAACTCAGTCATTTCACGAAATGGTAAAAGAATCAACAGTCCTTATAACAAACCTTCAAGGACATGGCTATAGATGAGACATCAGTTTCCTCTTGTCCAGCCTTGTGAGAATCCCTCTTCACTGGTTCCTGCAATGAGGTTGTGCAAATTAGAATTGATCAGTCACCAGTGTGATCTGGGAGAAACAACAAAAAGATTTGGGGTATTCATAAAGACAGAAGCAAAGGAGAGTGAGCAATATGAAACCTCAGGAGGAATAAATGCAGCTTCTCTTTTCTTCTTGTTTTCAGCAGTTTTTTCTGCTTGCTTCTCCCGCTTCTCTTGCCAATTCTTTGCACGCTTCTTCTTGTCACTTAAGAAATATTCACCACTCTCCAATTGCAAATCAATCTGATTGTATTAACCCAAAAAAAAGAAAGAATTAGTTAACAGCAGTCGAAAGCTCAAGATTGCCAAACTTACAAGAAGAATATAAGAAAGGAGACACATTAAAGAATACGCATCAAATAGAAAATAAAGGAAACTGAAAGAACAAAACTAATTATTCTGAGGGGCAAAAAAACCAAAAACAAAAACAAAGACAAAGAATAAGAGAGAGAAAGAAGAAAATTCAACATCATGCAAATGACACACCTACATTCTCTCACAATTTCTTGAGAAGACAGCTATCATTTATGGGTTTCCTTTAAGGAGTAAAAGGTAGTTGCAACTGGGTACATTTAAAATTAGGTGCATTCTCCACAGGACATGAAAAACTACTGACAGAAAAACCAGACTGCATGTGGGTTCCACTTTCTTATGAGTCAATAAATCATTGAAAAGTGCCTATATTTTAGCCCTTTTTAAGGCCAACGTATATCACAAGCTGCCTAGGAAGCTCCTTTGTTTTTCTGGCCAATGAGGAAGCTCAGTTATCTGACTAGTGAAAACACAAAAGGACCAAGTTTCTAGATCCAGAGAGGACTTCTCTAACTCATGACTAACCTCTAGGTAGATATGAAAAATGGTTAAAATGCTGGAAAGAGTCATCTACCTTACTAGGATGTTGAGGAGGAGGGAATGGCGTGTATGGCTTCTTCTCTTTACTCTTTACCTTCTTTTGCTTGACATTCTTCCTGCAAGTGTGGACATGAGTTTTACACAAATTAAATTTCACTTAAAGAAAGGCAATCCTAATCAACAACATAGATGTGAAAAAACAAACATCCTACTTCTTGAACTTTGGGAGAAACCTATCCCAGTTTTCATTAGCAAGGGCAGGATTTTTTTCTAGTTCCTTCTTTAGCATGAGAATCTGAGAGCAAAGAAGAAAGACATGGTCAAATATCCTTTTAAATGAAAATAACTACACCAACTATATAATTTCATCAAATTACCTTAATGTGATAGACTGGATGCATTTTGTTCTGTATGCAATCTTCAACAATCCTCCTTACTTGTTTTAAGCCTTTAAAAGAACCCATAGCAGCCACAGTATTTCCCTAAACATGATAAAAAAATTCAAAAGAATTCGTCTCCTAAATTAGGCAATGTAAATGCATATCAAGAGGTGAGAAAATTGCTGCAAAATAAGAGGGCAACAGACCAAATGAAAAACAGAAGCAAAATAAACATGTCACCTGCACAAGTATATAGCATCCAGTCAAAATTTCCAGTGCCTGCAACATGTATAGTACACAAGATAAACAATCATAAGTTGCAAGAAATGATTGAGTACTTGGAATCCTGAATAAATGTTCACATATATAGATATAAAGCCCCCACAAGCCAAGGGAACAAAACAGCAGATATAAAGTTCCCTGAAGATGAAGAACAACAATAAGATATTGGATAAAATGTGATTGGATAAAACGTACCTTCAGGGTAGATGAATCAGGTCCAACAAGGTGCTGTCTTCGTTTAACAAAGCGCTCCTGCCCAAAGAAAAAAAGAAAAGAAGATAAATTCAGAAAAGCTAGAAATTAAAAACAGGATTCCATTGAAAGCAAGACCAATGAAATTCCCCATCGAACTAAGAAATATTCACTCCTCCTTCCTCCATCTTTCCTCTTCACATCTCCCTAGTCTCTACCAAGGAATGAAGGACAAAATTAGCGATATGGACATAGGTTCTAATAATACGATAAGACATGTCAACTTGGGAGGGGCAAGTATAGCAGCAAATATAGCTTGATCATTCATTATCAATGCATTGCATCCTAGAAACAAAAAATTACATGAAATATATGTTTATTGCAGATGAAAAATGAATCGACAGCAAGGTTTCTCATTGGTGCCATGGTGGTGCATTCCACTAACCTACTGATTAAAGTTTTTGGCCCAACAGGACAATGGGATGTGAGTTACTAGATCTTTAGACATTCATATTAAAAAAAGAAAAAGAAAAAAGAAAAAGAAAAAGCAAAAAATCCTGGCATAAAATCTGTAGCTTCCACGTGAAAGCTTTACCTTCACATTTTGTCTAGGGCGCACCTTATGATAACTTAATGAATTTCCTTTTTGATCTTGAATGAGGACACGATATTCCCATTTCTCTCTTTTCTTTTGGAAACCAAAATTGCACCAGATTACTAATATTATTTCTCGCTATCTACTATCTAAGCATTCTTACTTTATAAATAAATAGTTATGCAGATTAATAAAATGTGTTCATTAATTAAATAAATAATATATGCTAATTTGGCTAAATTAATTTACTTGACTTTTGTTACAGATGAAATTGCAACCACCATAAATTATTGGCTGCTATTGCACATGAACCACCGTACCAAGACCTATACATCAGTTTAGCATACTCCAACTTGTGCATTATTGGTAACCCCAAAAAATAGGATTTGAAGTCAAAGCTCAATAGTTTATCATGAGTTGTTAGATCTTAACTAGAAGGGCAACCTCTTGGAGCAATTTACTACAATGATTATATATATATAAAAAAAAAAAAAAAAAAAAAGGCGCACGTACAACACTGATTTCACCACAATTAGTTGCTGTTCTTTGTATGCATGGTAATGTCAACTAAGAATTGCTCTCAATGTGCATATGGCATCACTATTCTACACTTCATTTTCATTGATTATGATTTATCTACTGGCATTTAGGCACACCAGCTGAAAGGAGACTTCTAATAATTTCATTAAGTTAAGAATTAATATAGGGGTGCTAGTTTTGCTGTGGTTTTATCTGACATATAGGAAAAATAAAATTGAAATAAGAGACAATAATTGCAGGGCAGGAAAAAAAAAAAAAAAAAACATATTTTCATGTTAACAGATCAGTTACATCAACTGATAGCCTAGGGCATGAGTTGAAAGTACCAAGAGTTATGGTCTCTTATGAGTAATGGTAATAGAAATTTAGAATAATTCAGGGTGCACACAGATCCTGTAGTTTCATGCACAAGGGTTAATTTCTGGACATTAATTGGAAGGGGATGAAGGGACAAGTGCACAATTTTATAAGAACATGTTCAGTATGTCAGCAAAATAAGGTCGAAAATTTGCAGCTCTTGGGGCTTACTTTCAACCCTTGCAAATTCCAACTCAAACAAGGTCCGACATCTCCATCAATTTTGTAGATGGACTCCCTCCTTCTGAGGGCAAGACAGCCCTCTTAGTTGTGGTGGATGGCTTTTCAAAACATGCGCACTTTCTTCACCTCAATCATCCATATTCTATTGTCTCCATAGCCAGAATCTTTAGTGACATCATCTTCAAACTACATGGCTTGCCTGAAACTATAGTAAGTGCCAGAGGTGCCACCTTTCACTAGAAGTTTTTCAAAAGAACTTTTCAAACTGTACTTCTCTTCGGCCTATCACTTCCAAAGTGACAACCAAATGGAAGCGGTTAATTGGATCATGGAAATGTACCTCAGATGCTTTTCAGGAGAGAATCCAAAGAAGTGGACAGGTTGGGTTGCATGGGCTGAGTATTGCTATAATACAAGTTTTTGCACATCTCTCAAGGCCACATCCTCTGAGGTAGTATATGGGCGCCCTCCTCCACGCCTAATGGCATGTTGCCCAGGGGCTGCGAAATTAGAAGCAGTTGAACGTGCATTGATGGAAAGAGATCGATGTGGAAAGAATTAGAACAAAGCACCAAAGCATAAGAAAGAATGAAGGCACAATATGATGATAAGCATAGGGATGTCCATTTTTCCCCTGGTGAGTTGGTCCTTAAGTTACAGACACATTGGCAAACATCCATAGCAGCCAGACGGCATACAAAGCTCTCCCCTAAGTTCTATGGTCCTTTCTTGGTTAAAGAAAAAATTGGATCAGTGTCCTACAAGCTTAAACTCCCAGTGCATGTCAAGATTCATCCTATTTTCCATGCTTCATGCTCAAAACAGTTTAATGGAGAAGCCCCAGAACAGCCTACGGTGCTAACTATCCAGGACCGCTATATTATACTTACACCTAAGGCAATCTTAGATGCAAGAAAGACGAGAAGAGGATGGGAGGTGCTAGCACATTGGGATAGATATTCACTGGTAGAAGCTTCATGGGAAGACATGGAAATGATCAAAATGAAGTATCCTTCATCCAAATGTGAGATCATGCACATTCTCAAAGGGAGGGGTAATGTCATGGCTCCATTTTTGCACGTGTACAGCAGGAGGAAGAAGTTCATCATCTAAATGTTATGTTATGTTTGTTCGATGTATGGTTTGTTCAATGTATTGTAGTATTAGTTGTTTATTATTGTTGTTTTATGTTGGTGACATGTCTTCAATTTTAGTTGTGTCCTTGCTGATGTGTGTTGTTATGTAAGTGTAAGGGGTAGTGGTACTTGTCAGCATGTAGTGGGGTAGTGAATGTAATGTGTAAAGGGGTCAGTTATTTCCTTGTAACTGCTGTATGTGTGTATTTATTCAAAAAATGAAGGAATACGGAAGCATACTGTTTCCTGCAAATTCTCTTTCAATTTCCATATGCTAAAAGATATTTGGGTTCTCTCTAGAACAAGCCAAAACCCTAAATAACCATAGGTAAGCATGGAAGGAAGCCAACTAAAGTCAGCAATATGCCAATATCTCCATTCGACTCAAGATCCCATGACGTACCATTATATGCAGGTAACCATAAAGGTAAAGAACCTCACAAGCCTATAGGATTACAAGAGGGGCCTTCTTTAGAAGTATAAGCATAAGATCTTTTGTGTTTTATTTTGAAAAGCAGCTCTGCCAGAGCCATACAATAAAGATATACGCACCTTACTGCGAACTAAGTTGCCTATTTTGATGATGTCACATTGCATTTCATCATCCAGTATCTTTATAGCCTACAAAATTGATTCATGCACAAAGTTAATAGGTGCTCAACTAGCAAAAATACTCAAAGCTACAGGATCAGAAGAACCATGAAAAGTAGCACAAGGTATTAGCAGAAAAGGAGGTTCTTAAAATATAAGAAAAAGGTTAATCACTCTGTAAAAAACTATCCTAATTTCCAGATTTAAAAGGAGGAGAGGCCCATGCCTGAGAGGCAGGAACACTTCTTGACAAAAGCTTAATCAGATCCCTTGCTTTAATAATGATATATGGATCCTTGGTCTGCCTCGTTGTTGACACTGTCATTGAACCTTCCACCTTGACAAAATCAATTGAATTTATTCATAACTCAACGCAGCCGTAAAACCACAAACAGTATTAAAATGCATTTATACTTGAAACACAAATAGAAAATACCAAGTCCAAATATACTGCAGAAATGAAGCACCTATAGACATCTGACTTACAAGATTCAGCTCACATGCAATAGCATACCCTTTCAGTGCAGCCTTGACCTTTGGCCAAGCTTCCTGTAGATATTTCTCTGCAATCACATGGGAAACATTTCATGTCTTTAAACTTAATATTTACATCAATTAAACAGATTCAGCCGGTCGAAAAGAAAGAGTGCAAGGATCCTGGCCACACCACCTACACGCTCAAATTCACAGGATTCTGCAACATCTGTACTGAACGTTGCACAGACTGATACAATAATAGGGTAGTAAACTAATCACAGAAACATTCGACCAATATTTTTCTGCCATATTTAGACATAAGAATAGTAGGAGACATCCAGAAATATCCATTGAGAATAGAAAAACGTGGACAAAACAATCTTGAACATAAAATGAAGGATTTTTCTATAATTGGTGCTTTAAGGACAAAAAATTTTCAGGTTTTCTTCGCATCCTATCCACTCTACGATGTCATGAATATTAGGAAAAAAAATAAAAAATCAACTGTTTATTGCTACTACAGCATTACATTGTTTGAATGGCCTAACTTATAATATTAACAATTGAATAACGATATGAATAACTAAGGAACCTGAATAGACAGGATAAGCACGTTTACAGAACTCATTGATAGCTTGAAATGTTCAACTAGGGTCTCGAACTATTCTAAAAAGGGCATGCAAACTAAGTGCAACTAAGAAAAAATAACATAAAAAAATAATAATAATAACACGACACAGCTAGTTGCTGAATGAACTAAGAAGGAGATGGGAAGAGATAGACGGTACCTCTGTATTGAGGGAAGAGAGTCGAGAAGGAGCTAACTTCGAGCATGCCTCCTTCATTCCAAGAAGATTCGAACTTTTCAATCTTCCAATGGTCTATGTTAGCGTCTTCATCCCATGGCTTTGGTTTGTCATGCTTTCCTTTGTGTTTTCGCTGCTTCTTCTGGTTGTCCTCAGCAACAACACCGTCTACCATTGCTGTCTGTTTCTTTATGTGAGTTAGGGTTTCAATGAGACTGACGCAGGTCGATGGAGAAAAGAAAGCTAATATTCTTCTTAATTCTAGTGTCGGTTCGGTTGGAAGGCCCAAACCCATCTTCAGAGGGCTGAAAACCACTTAGTGTAGGATTTATTAAATTATTAATCCTTTTTTTCTAATATATTTAGCTATAATTATAGTTTTATATGGAGAGATTTACATATTTATCATAAAAATTAGTAAATATTAAATGAGCATCAAATAAATCAAATCAATTACATAAATACTGTGGTAAAATTGCATGTGAATTACTAATCCTTTTTTCAATTATATTTAACTATAGTTATCTATTGTTTTATATGAAGAAATTTACATGCTTATTTATGTAAATTAATAAATATTATACAAATGCCAATTATATTAAATCAATTACATAAATACCATGGTTTTTTTTTATTACATACGACATATGCATATACAAAATAAAAGCACAATAATACTTCTTGCAAGTTTTAAACCTATAACCTAATAAATCCTAGCATATACCTTAATCACTAAACTGTCGCTTTTTTTAATTATATATTTAGTACAAATAATAATTAAACTTAATAAAATCATATCTATTAAATACGATTTAGGAATACCCAATTTATTAAATCGTAACTTATAAATACAATATTTTTATAAATTATGATATTGCATTTTCAAAGTATGATTTAACATAGAACGTTGATAATTATGTAATTAATTTTATCTCATTCATATTTATATAATTTTTTAAAAAAGAATAATAGACATGCATTGGACTCATTTCAATTCTTTTGGCTTTAATTCTACATATTAATTAATGATGATATTTTATCACCAACTTATATACATCTAGAAGGATATGGTACTGTAATGTATATGCAATTTCAAAATATCAAATCATAAAATACTAATTGCATACAAATTACCTAATTAATTCATACAATAATAAAAAATAGAAATAAATCAACAACAAAAAATTATGTACACATTTTTAATTCTTAAAATAATAATATTAATCTTATTTCATTTATATTGTTATAGAACTTGTTATATACTAGTAAAATAATGAAGAACATATTAAAATAAATTATTATGTAATATTATAAAAACCATTAATCCCCATTAAACTTAAATTTGAATTATGGAATAATTATGATTAACTATTAATAGTATAAATGTAATTTGATTTGTGTTCTTTTAATTGCTTGACACATAGGGGTTAAGGGAGAGGAAGAGAGTGTTTTTTTTTTTTTTTTGAGTAGTTGGGGCATGTTGTTAAAACTACTGTAGTTAGCTTCGTCACCACTTGAGTCATGGGAGGTGATTAGAGCTGAAGAAGACCATATATTGTTATAGGGTGCGAAAACGTAGCAATGTGAAGAAAGTGATATTAATGCGAAGAGAGAAGGAGATGTGAGGAAAGAGAATTGAGTTAGATAAATATACCTATCTCAAAAGGCATTTTGTACATTTAATAATTTAGTTTAATGTTGATTTATATATATATATTAGTGGATGATACGTTCGCATTATGTGTGTAGAAAATAAATAAAGTTATGCAGTATAATCAAATATATTATAATAGATATTGAAAATATTAATAGATAAGGAAGAGAGAGGGATGGGCATTGTTATGTGATTTTGGGATGAAATCTTACTCCTTTAAAACATGGAACTAAATGGTACCAGAGCTAATTTAATATAGCCACTTCGATGCTTAAGTCAGTAAATATGTTTAAGAGAAGATAAGTAATAGTTATGGGTCATGAGAGAGTTTTTACAATGCTTTCTCTCTGTATTTATAGATAAATGTCAAGTGTTTGAAGTAGCAATTAATTATTAATCATATGACACGTGGAGATCTTATAATTAAGCACATGGCAAAAATATGGGAGTAATGAGCAATTATGCCATGGAACTGTCTAGGACGATAACGGTTTGCACCACCTTTACAAAGTTCAAACTAGATATGAATTTGTCTTAGTTAGCACATGCCAAGAATTGAGTTACTTGGCTTTTTGTTAATCAAATAGCCAAATGAATTCAAGAGATGAAATCTAACTATCAACATTTGCTCTCCAACTCCTGTACTCAAGAACTTGACTTGAGGGAGTAAATAAGGCTCAAGGTTTTGTTGTTAAGGTTGGAGTGTAAATAGCTAAATTTCCTAAATGTTAAGTAATGTAGGAAGTCTTTTGATTTTTGTTTAGAAGATGACAGATGGTATCCTAATTGAAGAGTTGCAACTCTTCAAATTTCCCACCTGTCTAGAAAACTAAATGGCAACACGTACAACAACTGTCACTTTGGCCATAATAACACTGTAGGGCTAATAACTATCAGAGCAACGATGATCGTTAGGTCCTTGTATTAAAACACATGTAAAAAATCCACATTACACCATCTAATCAGTGCATCATTCCTATCAGAATCGTATTAGGGTTATGAGAGGAAATTACTCATATATAAGGAATTTTCAATATTGAAAGAAGATTTCCTTGCTTCATTCTCATCTGTATCCTTAAGTTTTCATCTCATCTTCGATTTTAAAATTCTCAAAAGTTTTGTCACTTTTATCATATAGCTAAAATTAGGTATGGTTCGAAACATAATTTGTCAACTTATTCTTTCATATTCCAAAGCGAGTAAGACTGAGGATATCTCTCTCCCCCAAAAAAGAACAAGACGGTATGTTCCTCGAGTAACTCAGCCGACAATACAGTGGAGCAATAGGATAAACTTGCTCATATTAACTCTTTCATAGCAAATGCCTATCCAGATGACAAAGAAGGAAGATTTGTAGCTAGGTATTTGTATAATAACATAGTTTACTTTAGTGAATCTCCAAATAGAGTGGCAAATGCTATTGATAAAGCTCTTGTTTCAAAATATAAAAAACATTAGCAAGATCTTTCTGAAGTATGGAATTTACGAAGGCTGAGAGAGGAGGAAAGGTTATGCTTTCCAAGGGAACGCAAGTTTCACATTTATCTAAAGTACCTTAACTTTAGATTGCGCTTCCCATTTTTTGCTTTCGTTAAGTAGTTCTTTAACTATTTTCGAGTTATGCTAGGTATGTTCTCACTAAACACTTATCAGCTTCTTGCAGCTTTTAAGATAGTTTGTGAAGAGGTTGAGGTTAGTGCTATGCCTTAATTATTTAAGTTCTTCTTTACAATGAGGAGGCAGCTCGATGGTTAGTACTTCATCGTTGCTAAACATGGGCGGAAATTCATGGATAGATTAGTGTCCAAGATCTATAAGTGGTATAACAAATTTGTGTTGATTATATCATATGAAGAATTGGACTTATAGACCTAATGGATTGAACTTATCCGTATGAATGATTTTGAGTTAATGTTGAATAATGCCATCATAGCAAAAAAATATTCAAGAAAGAAGAAAAAATAAAATGTTTTTCTAGGGTATCAAGAGAATAATAAGGCAATATGAAAATGGAGAGCAAATCTTCTCTGAAAAAGAAGGCATGCTACTAAGTAATTGTCGTACCGAGTAGAGCTATAAGAGGAAAACCATTATTAGGACTTAGGGGAAGAATGATCTAACCTTTGAGCTTCATTCGGCATGGAACATGTAAGTCCTTGGTTTCTTTGTTCTTATTGTTAATACATTTACCTTTTATTGCAGATATGGGCATAAGCAATGTAGATCCTGTCAAGTTATTGGCCTAAGCAAAGGCTAAAAAATCTAAAGCTTATAAGCGAACAGGGGCCAAGATAATTGTGACCTGATCAATTGCTTCAAAAAAAGCCATATAAGAGAAAATAGCGAATGGCAGCATAAAAGAAGGCGTCTCATCCTTCCAATAAGTAGCAAGGGAGTGAAAAGCTTAGGGTCGTTGAGGCTACGCAAGTTAAAGTGATCCCACTTCAAAAAAATATTCCCCAGGTTGAAGAGTCGAGAAATTTTGGCTGAGCTATCGACATTGGTAGTAGGGTTAAAGTCACCTACCATGAGGATGCTAAGGGATCATCACTCTAAGTGGAAATGATGCTGAATGCTAGTAAAAAAAGTGAGAAGGAGCTTGCCGGCCAACCTCTATCTAAAAGTTTCAAGACTTTGGATGAGAAAACGAAGGAAGTTATGAGGAAAAAAGCTCTTAGCATCAATAGTGTTGAATTTGTCCCTAACAATGAGGTGAGCGAGTACTTTGTTCCGTACTAGGGCCACAATATTCTCTATACTGATTCGACCTTGGGTGATAAGACTAAGTCCTTGGCTTTGATGGAAGGCATCATTCCTCCTAAGGATAAGGAAACTGTAAAGAAGGACGTTAATAGGGTTAGTGGCTGTAACAAGGCATATATTATAACTAAATTATATGATGTAAGTGTTAATTGAATCCTTTCACTCATGGTACATGCTTCATTACTGACATAATCTTGTTTGTATGTAGATCAACAGCCATGTCTTGATGGCTTTGGATGAAGCTGATAAGGAGATGAAAAAGGTAATTAAAATTTATTGTTCTGCCAAGTGATCTATCAAAATTGTCATTTTAATTGTTGACTTATTGCAGAAAATCGAGGATGCATATAACTCCTCTAAGGCTTAAACTATGGCAACTGAGAGTGCAAGGATCAAGGCTAAGATGGAAGCCCAAAAATATCAAGAAGAGCTAGCTACTGAGAAATTGGCACATTCATTAGAGGTCAATTAAGTCTTGAGCTTTAAAGTTAAATGCGAAGAGCAATATAAAGAGGCTGAAGACCTAAAGGAGGGGCTTCGTAAGAAAAGGAAAGAGTACTGGGTTGAGTCAAATGCTTAACTCAATGAGTGATAAGGATGATAGGCTTAAGATGTAAATAAAAGAGTTAGAGACTAATAACTCCAAACTGCAAAGCCGTGTTACTAAATTAGAGGAGGTAACGATGAAAGTGCCCTCTGTTGAGCAAGCATTAGAGATCATAACTCCAAGTTGGTAGTATGAGAGAATACTAAGAAAAAAGTTATCAGAGGGGGTCTAAGCGGTGAGAGAAGAAATCTTAAAGTTTCGCCCTAAATATGATCTTTCATGCTTGGATTTTGCCGATGTTAATGATAATGTTAGTAGTGATGAGGAAGTCGGCAAAGCTATAAGTATTGAGGTCCATATGTAGGGTGATGATGATAAAGTTTGCACTAAGTGTCCAAGTGATGACGAGGACCGACTTTCCAAGGAGATCTCTTACATGCATAAAGAGAAATCCACCTATTCTAAAATCCCCAACAATGAGAAAGAAATATGCTCCAGTACGGTCCCCTCTTCCGATCAAAGGAATGCTTTTGCATAATCTAAGAATAACTCAAAATCTTAGGGTTACTGATGTGTTTTATTTTTATAAAGTTATATGAACAAGTTTCGGCTAAGTGGTTGAACATTTGATATTGTATTAATATTATTCACATTTCCTCGTATGTGATTTAATACTAATAAGTGTAAATTACTCTACACTTTCAAGGCATATTTAGGCATAAAATTGATCATAATTATGATTCAATTCTTAAGTTTAGTACTTAATTGTATAATGTATTGATTTCAAGTAAATCACAAGCAAGATGATGAAATTTACACAAACACAATAGCTTTTAGGGTAATCATGACTGTGAAGAGAAGAAAACATTGAAGTAGTACTAGGATTCACTTAATCATGGGCATAGTAATGAAGGAATAAAAAGGCCAGCCCTGACTATGCCCTAAATCACGAGCATGATTAAGGAAGTATTAATGATCCTCCTGTCAATCACGACCGTGATTGTATAATAGGAGGGTGATTACGACCAAAGTCATGAGCATGGTGAGATGTAATAAAGCGATAAGGAGTTTACGGCATTCATCATGGCTGTAATTGGTGAAAAATCTTGTTTTTCGAAGCAGTCACACCTAAAGTCACAAGTGTGATGAAAGAGACACAACTGCTCTTTTTTAACCTTTTCACATGAACCTATATGTAGAAAACATTAGGCAATGCCTTGAAGAGGTAGATTCAAGTTCTTTGACAGGAAGAGTATAAATATATCGTGACTTTTGGGGAAAAAAAAAAGAAGATTAAGAGAGGAAAACATTAGAATGAATACCATTAAGAAACATAGGAGATCATAGAATCAAGACCATTAAGTTTTTCTTATTCGTATTCCTAAAGTAATGATATTGTGACATAAGATTGTATAACATTCTTCATTAAATTCGAGAAAATTGTGAAAAATCAAGTGTTTGTATACCGTTGTACCAAAATACTTCAAGTGAATTAAAAAGGGGATTTATTCTTTTCCCTTATTTTATGTTATGTTTTAATTCCTTTTTCTTATTTCTCTGTATTTGTCTTTTTTTCTATCATGTGTGAGTGATAAAAATAGGGTTTATGAAGTCATTTTAAAATGAATGTATTGTGAATTATTACTATTCCTAATAATTACGAATTTTTAGTGATTAGAACTTCATATAAGTTGGGATAGTATCGTACATGACACAATCTTACAATAGATCTCAATGTAATACATTGAGAGACAATTTTGTTGAGTAGATCTTAATCACTAGAACAATATACTCCTATTAATAAAGATATTATTAGGAAGTTTGTTGCATATTTAAGGAATTCAAGGATTAGTAAGCTTTTAATACAATTTTAACTTGTCCATTGTTTGAGAAGAGATTATAAGGAATGCAATTGGGATTAGAATTAAGTAATTTTGAGAAGAATACTCATGAACAGAGAATTCCTATAGATGAGTAATTATTAGGATGGATAATTCATAAGCCATGTTAATATGATGGAGTAAACTTACTTTGTAAATTATTGTTTTTGTATCATAATTATATCTGTTGTGTTTTCTTGGTGTTATCTTAGAATTCGTACAGTTTAGTTGTAAAGATTAGTTAAATTACTTCTTTAAATCATTTGGTAGCTAGTTAATAGGAATAATATTTAGTACTAGTGTCTGAATCATTTTCCCAATGGAGACGACCTTATACTTATTTGTACCAATAAACAATAGGTACACTTACTTATTTAACCGAGTAAAGGATAAAATATAGGAATCTAAATTATAAAACTTGGAAGCTCTATTTAGAGGCGATCAAATACTTATAGTATGTTTTCTTTCACACACTTTATTTCTTGGCATGTTTTATTTCATATGCCTATTTTCCCTAACATGTTTTATTTCACATGCCAATTTTTCCCAGCATTTTTTATTTCATGCGTGATATGTTGGATACCTTTTAAAGACAATGTTCATTAGTCATTTGAGACATGGACTAGTCATCTTACTTATGCTGCCAGATCGTCTATAAGATTTAACACAATCTTTGTTCAGCTTTTCGGCTAAATTTTAAAGCTCGTTAACCTCGATAGGTTTGAACTTATTAAATAGTATGTCATTCACTTATGCAGTTTGAACTTAATAATGATTCATTAACCATGAAATGATCAAGAAGGAAAACAAAGTCAACATTAGGATCTTAAAATAAGCGTTCGCATTTGAAACAACTAAGTTATCGCCTTACAAAAAAAAAAAAAAAAAGTGGAAACACTTCATAACATGAAAGGGATTAAGTAAAATAAAGCTTTAAGTTCTCGGTATTCCATGCGTGAGGGATGATTATTCCATCAACCTTTCTAGTTGATAGGCTCCTTCACCAATAACTTCTCGGACCCTAACAGGATCCTCCTAATTCGTGCCGAGTTTCCCTTATCTAACTCATACGCCAATCACCTCTAATTTCCTGCAAACTAAATCTTCAAGGCAAAAAGCCTTATGTTTCACCTTCTGATTATAATACCTAGTTGTCCTATGTTAGTATGTTATAACTCTTGCTTTTGTGACATCTCTTATCTCTTCTATAGTATCCAAATTAGTTGTTAAACCAACCCGATTAGTCATTAGGTTGAAATTTTACGTGCATAAATTTGGCAAGTCTAATTCAATTGGCAATACCGCTTCCATATTATATGCCAGTCTAAAGGGTGCTTCCCCGGTTGCGGTCCTATGGGTAGTTTGATACCCTCATAAAACATTTGGCAATTCATCAACTCGTTTTCCTTTGGCTTGATTAACTGTCCTCTTCAAGCTGTATAAGATGATCTTGTTAATAGCTTCCACTTGTCCATTAGTTTAAGGGTAAGCTACAAATGTATAATTCAGATAGATACCGTGTTTCTCACAAAATGCTCAAAATTTGTCATTATCAAATTGTGGTCCATTATCCATGATTATCATAAATGGGATCCTGAATCTTGATATAATAAAATTGAAAAAAAAAGCCTCAACCTTTTGTTCGATGATCCTTGCTAATGCTTCAACCTCTGCTTACTTAGTGAAATAATCCACAGCAACAATGACAAATTATAGTTGGGCCGTAGACTTTGGAAACTATCCGAGTATGTCTAATCCCCAATGGGCAAAAGGCTAGGGATTGGTTAGATAACACGGTTTAGTAGAAGGCACATGACTAGGTGCCTCATGCTTTTAGCATTACAGACACTGCCGAACTGATGTTCTCACGTCATCTTTCATTGTCAGCTAGTAACAACTAAGTGGCATGGATATACAAGGTTTGTGCTTTTACATTGTTGTTGCATACACTATCATATAGCTCGGATAATACTTGTTGTGCATCTTTCAGAGGGAGGCATTGAAGATAAGGTTAAGAAATACCGCATTTATATAACTAATCATCTATCAGCGAGTAATTTGCAACTCGATAAATCAACCTTCAAGCCTCTTTCTTATCATCGAGAAGGATGCCACCCTTCAGATAATCCACAATTGGATCCATCTAGGACCTCTCTTTCAGGCAAGGAGAGCTACTTCAAAACTCCGCTGAACAATTAGTAAACTCTTGTGTAGGAAAAACTCCATAAAGAGTTTGTTGTTCAAATTAAGGAGTGTCGTACTAGTAAGCTTTGACAACTTGTCGGCTGGGATGTTCTTGCTCCTTAGTATATTGTGAATAAAAAAGGATTGAAATTCTTTCATGAGCGTTTATATTATCGATAAGTATTGGCTCATTTCTTCCTCTTTCGCCAGATTACTCCCTTTGACTTGATTCATAACAAGTTGTGGATCAGAGAAAACTTTAACTTTTTCAGCACCAACTTCCTTTGCCAATTTGACTTAAGCTATTAAGGCTTCATATTTCGCTTCATTATTGCTAGCTAGAAATCCAAATTTCAAGGCATAATTAACCTTAATATTATGGGGTCCTTGTAGGACAAGACCCGTACCACTTCCTTCTTTAGTCAAAGAACCATTGACATAAAAATTCCATATTGGTTTCCCGGTAATTTTAATACTATCTTCTTCTCCGCGAACTCAGCTAGAAAATCTGCCAATACTTGAGCTTTTAATGCTATCCTAAGTTTGTATTGTATGCCACAAGCACTTAGCTCCAAGGCATACTTTATCATCCTTCCTAAGGAATTTGGCTATTGTAATGTTTGCCGTAAAAACTGATTGGTGAAGACTACAATTTGATGAGCCTTAAAATGTGGTTTTAGCTTTCTTGTCAAGAGAACCACTATTAACACAAATTTCTCAATTCCTTGTAGGACATGACTTATATAATAAATTGGCTAATGCTCCAGAGCCTTGCTTCGAACCAATATAGAGGAAAGTGCTTAACAACTGATTGACTAACAAGTATAAATATAAATTCTCTCATAGACTAGGTGTCGAGAGTATTGGTGGTGACACGAGAAATTCTTTAAGCTCACTAAATGCTCTTTTGCAATCATCGGTCTACTTAAAATCTTTCGGACTATTTAAAATTTTAAAAAATTCTATACACCTGTTCGTACTTCTTGACACAAACTTATTAAGGGTAGCTACTTGCTCAATTAGCTCTAGAACCTCCTTGAAAGTTCGTAGAGATTTCATGTTTCTGATCACATCAATCTTTCTCAAATTTGCTTCAATATTGTGTTGAGTGACCTATACCTTAAAAACTTTCCTAAAGTAGCACTAAAAACATGCTTCTACAGATTCAACTTCATATTATATCTCCTTAAAGTGCTAAATATATCCTTAAGATCACTGAGATACTGATCCTCTATTGTGCTTTTCATGATTATTTCATCAACATATATTTTGATGTTTCAATGAATTTGTAGCTTGAAAATCTTAGTGATAAGCCACTAATAAGTTGCACTAACATTTTTTAGCTCAAAAGGCATCACCATATAGCAATACATTCCAAAGTTAGTGACGAATGGCATGTAAACCCTGTATTCCTCATCCATTTAAATTTGATTGTATCCAAAAAAAGCATCTATGAAAGAAAGCAAAGCATGTTCGGTAGTTAAGTCAACCATCTAATCTATTCTTGGCAAGGGAAAGCAATCTTTGGGACATGCCTTATTCAAGTTCATAAAGTCTATGCACAAACATCACTTGCCGTTAGACTTCTTGACTAACACATAGTTGGCTAGCTAAGTCGGATAATGTTCTTCCCAAATCAATCCTGCCTTTAAGAGTTTTTAGACCTCTTCTTCTATGGCTGCTTACCTCTTAAGGGTGAAGGGTTTTTTCCTCTATTGAATTATCTTAGCACTTGGATCAATTTAGAGCTTGTATACCACAACATCTTTAGGGATACCCATCATATCTGAGGGGGATCATGTGAATACATCGGCATTATCCTACAAAAAGTCAATTAAACTTTGGCGTGTCGGCAAGGGTTTCCCTATTCTTGTCGTCTTCTCAGGATCATCTCCTAACGAAATCTTTTCCATTTCCTCTTCGACATTATCTATGTCGATTGACTTTCCTTTTGGGCAAGTTTCGACTTAAAAACTTCTTCTCATCTTAATGTCCTCATATATAATGATCTTGTCAATTGTTAATCCCCTTTTGCATACACCGACTCTAATAGGAGTGGAGAATTTAGCCTTGAGGTGGGTAATGGAAGGGAAGATGTCGAATTAGTACTAACACGACCATCCCATGATCATATTGCATGAGGACCAACATTTGACAACAAGGAAGTCTACTTTGTCTTCCACAACATGTTCATCATCTCCAATCTAGATCAGTAGAGAAATTACTCTTATCATTTAGACAAGTTGATTGTTGAAGGCATACAAATGGTAGCTGTAAGATCTCAATTGTACCTTGATCTTTGTCCTCATTTGATCAAAAGCATGTTGGAAAATAATGTTTACCAAACTTCCAGTGTCAACAAGAATTTTCTTGACCTCGAAGTTGGCAATTCTCACACTAATCATGAGTACGTCATCATAGGGCCTTTGAATACCTTCAAAATCCTCTTCCGTGAAGGAAATTGTATTATCGATTTTGACCTTCTTACCTTAGACATTACAAACATAATGAATGGTGTTAGTCAAGCTCAAAGAGCTTGACTGACCTATGGTAGAAGGTTCGCTGACAATTATAATAATTATATCGTTTGGTGCTCTACTAATGCTTCCTTCTTTTGCATATTTCCTAGCATGAATTGGGTGAGTGACATTTTATTATTCTTCTTGTCTCCTTTGAGATGTTTGCTCAATATTCTCAACATCACGTACAAGAAACTTTCTTAAGTATCCTCACTAAATTGCATCCTCAATTGTGTTCTTAAGTTGGATGCATTCATCAATGTTATGGCCCCTATCATGATGGAAATTGCAATATTTGTTGGAATTTTACCTTGAAGGATTTCCTCTCGTCCTTTTTGGCTACTACAACACACTTCTCTATCCATACACCTCCATCAATATGTTTGCAATTAGATAATTAAGTAGTGTATGGATTGAATATGTTGAGATACATGGCGTCTTTTTCTTGGCATTAGGAGATTGATCATTGTTTGTTTCAAATCGATCTTTCTCACTTCTCTTTCTGTCACCTTTCCTATCTCTTCTATTTTGATCAGCTTCTTAGTGAGCCTTAATGTTGTCTTCTTATCGAATGTAAGATGTGGCTTTGGCTTTGAACTTATTAAAAATTTTTGACTTATTTTTGGCGAAAGACTTGAAAAAGTCTTTATAGGGCTTAACACCATCAATAACTATGTTGAGAGCTATGATCATATCCAGCTCTGGAATCTGGACCATCTCGATCATAAACTTGGCCAGATAATCTCTGATAAACTCATCTAATCTCTATTTTATCATGTTAAGGGCAAAAGAATCCTTAATAAGAAGCTTACTCACAAGGAAGTGTTGGAAAAACACTTCTACCAAATTCTTGAAACACAAAATTGTGTTCGGCTTCAAGTGCTTAAACCATGTACTTGCTGCATTCCTCAATATTGAGGGAAAAGCTTAGTAGGCTACGACATCGCTCAAGCCGTGCAACCTAGCCAATGTGTGGTAGTACTCAAGGTAATCTTCGAGATCTCTCTTTCCATCATAAGTCTCAAATTGCGATAACTTAGATCTCAAGGATGAAAGGTGATAGAGATAAGGACCGATTACACGCTCTTAAGCTCGAAGGCTTTCTCAAATTGTACGCCGAGTTGTCTGAGGCGAGTTAAGCACCAAGGAGCAATGTTTACCCTAATCCAATCTATTAAGCTACTTCACTCTTCACACTATCCAAGAGATTGCTGAGGTGCCAAGTCGAACCCTTTACAACACACCAATCCAAGTACCAAATTAGGAAAACAACCATCTCCATAGTATTGAGACCGAGCTAACAATTATCATGAGCTAACCACCCAAGACTGACCCAAAATGTGAGTCATCCCCGAGCTAACCTTTGTCTAGTCCTAACAATCAGAGCTTTTGAACCGTCAATGCTAACCAGACCTAATCAAGGCCTGCCCCTGCATGGCTCGTAGCGTTATTAGGACCACAAAATGAGTAGAATTATGCATGTACCATCATTTCTAACATCCATACCGTCCTTTTTGACAAAAGGATATTCTTTTTGCATGATTTTATGCTTCCTTTGTAAATTATTCTCCTTTTTCTTAGCAAGTAGGGATCCAATTCTGTAATTTTCTGTTATTTAGGACTTACCTTAACTAGGTATTATAAATGCTTGCATAATGTAATAGCCGTAAAGAGAATCATCATATAAAGAATACATTGAACTTTTTACTCCCTCTCTAGCTAAGTGTCTTGCTTACTTTTGAGCTACTCTTATCTAGCCCATTAAGGGTAGACTAGTGGCGAGTGATCTTTGGCCATATTTGTATGTCATATTAAGTGTGACTCGAGCTCATATGAGGCATTGGTGTATCATATCCATCATCAGTACACTGGAAACCTTGCTTATCCTTCGACTGTTATTTACTTTTCGAGCCATCTCATGACCTAGACCTACCCTTTTGGCTACACGTGATATTGGGTTTGCATGTTCATCTATGGAATCCGTATCTTCTTAGTATCGGAGCCTCGCTATATTCAAAGTTGGATTCTATTATTGTATTCTTTGAGTGGTTTGTTACTATTCATATGATAACAGTTCTATTGTTAACTTGGGAGTTTAGTAGTTGAGAAGTATATTGTGCTCTATTTTCCCCCGTTTCCAATACACAAAATAGAGTGTGGTTAATTGGTTGTTTGTTGTGTAATTGTTACGGTCATTGGAGTATTGGTTATTGATCTTCAAGTGGTATTATTAGACGTTAATTTTTGTGAAGTAACCATTAATGTCAAACTCGAGTATTTAAGGAATCTTAGGAAACCAAGGAAGTGATACTTGACATAGCTAAAGGTAAGAAGGAAGCTTCACACCTTAGTCGGTAGGTGACTACTAAGATAGGCTTATCGACTTGGTAGCTAGTTTGGTGATTGTTATCCAAAAAAATAGGTAGCGAGATAAGAATAGCCCCATTAGAGAATGTGAGCAACAAGGCCAAGGCAATGGTCAGTTGAGCTGAGTTAATGCCCTAGCTCAACTGCCTCAAGTTAAAGGAATTGGTAGGGATGCGAGATAAAGGTTAGCGCTTAAAGAGATTGAGGAAGAAGAAGAAAGAGACAATAAAGTAGAAGAGTACTATGTGCCTAAAGAAAGAAATGTACGAACCCTTAGAGTTGAAGGGTTGAGGATGTGCATTCGAAGTTTTTCTAGGAGCGGTGATATTAAGGACTAACTAGATTGAGTAGATGAGATTGAAAAGCAATTTGAATGCTACGACATACTCGACAATACCTAGATTGGTTAGACTTGCTCATCCTTCGATAGTCATTTACTTTTCGAGCCATCTCATGACCTAGACCTACCCTTTTGGTTATTCGTGATATTGGGTCCGTGTGTTCATCTATAGAATCCATATCATCTTGGTATAAGAGCCTGGCTATGTTCAAAGTTGGATTCTGTTATTGTGTTCTTTGAGTGGTTTGTAACTATTCGTATGATAACAGTTCTATTGTTAACTTGGGAGTTTAGTAGTTGAGAAGTGTTTTGTGCTCTATTTTCTCCTGTTTCAAATTCGCAAAATAGAGTATGGTTGATTGTTCGTTTGTTATGTAATTGTCGTAGTGATTGGAGTATTGGTTATTGATTTTCAAGTGGTATTATTAGATGTCAATTTTTGTGAAGTAACCATCAATGTCAAACTTGAGTGTTCAAGGAATCTTAGGAAACCAAGGAAGTGATGCTCGACATGGCCAAAGGTAAGAAGGAAGCTTCATACCTCAATCAGTAGGTGACTACTTGGATAGGCTTATTGACTTATTAGCTAGTTTGGTGACTATTATTTAAGAAGATAGGCAGCAAGCTAAGAATAGCCCTACTAGAGAATGTGAGCAGCAAGGCCAAGGCAATGATTAGTTGAGCTGAGTTAATGCCCTAGCTTGACTACCTCGAGCTAAAGGAATTGGTAGGGATACGAGATGAAGGCTAGCACTTGAAGAGATTGAGGAAGAAGAAGAAAGAGACAACGAAGTAGAAGAGTACTATGTGCCTGAAGAAAGAACTGTATGAACCCTTAGAGTTAAAGGGTTAAGAATGCGTATTCTAAGTTTTTCTAGGAGCGGTGATGTTAAAGACTACTTAGATTAGGTAGATGGGATTGAAAAGTAGTTTGAATGCCATGACATTCCCGATAATGCAAAGGTTAGACTTGTTGTGTTAAAATTCATTGGTTATGTCGCCTTATGGTGGAAGAACTTTCAAGCCACTCGAAGAAGGGAAGGAGAACAGGAGATTATGAGTTATGATGAAATGAAGAGGGTTATATGGAGAAGGTTTGTCCTGAGCTATTATTTGCAGGATACCTTCTAAAGACTACAAGAGCTGAGACAAGGAGGATTAAGTGTAGACATTTATGTTAAGGAATTCTAAATGTTAATGATCCATTGTAAAGTTGTGGAGCTAGAGGACTGAATTATATCTTGGTTTATCGGTAGACTAAAGTATGAGATTGGGGATGTCTTAGAAACCTTAGAAATTAGAACGCTTGATGACCTAATTCGAGTTGCCCAGAGGATAGAAAGGTGCCAAACAGAAGATTTCGACCACTAGTTAGTCAACCAGGTAGTAGCCAAACTGTTCCAAGTAGACTTATGCAAACGGAACCAACCCGACCCGCTTAAACTACTCGAGCCGAGGAGAAAGAACCCTCGAGGAAGTTTGAGAAGGGCTAAATTTCAAGGAGGAAGATGAGTGAGATCAAGTGTTTCAAATGCTAAGGATTTTGACATATGGTCACTTGGTGTCCGAATAAGCAAACAATGGTGATCTGAGGTGAGGTGCCAACTGTTAAGGTCAATAGTACTGATGAGGAAGTAAAGGATTTGAAGGAGGATGGACAAACCAAATTGTCCGGGGAGGAAGTTATCTACAATGAAGAAGGTAACTTTTTGTTGACTATTCTAGTGTTGAGAAGGACGATGAGTGTTAGTCCTATACTCAAAGATGAATAGAGGGAAAATCTCTTCCATATCGGATGTAAGGTGAATAAGTCCCTTTGTGCACTGATTATCGAAAGTGGGAGCTATGCCAATACGTTCTTTGCATTTATGGTTCAGCAATTAAAATTACTGACTAAGCCCCACCCGAAACCTTACAAGCTTCATTAGCTTAGTGATAGAAGAACCTTATAAGTTAACAAAAAAGCGTTAGTACCGATTTGCATTAGCAAATATCGAGACAAAGTACTCTACGATGTACTGCTCATGAGTGCGTCCCACATTCTACTTGGACAACCATTGATGTTTGATCGAGCACTTATATAGGAATACATGTTCTATGGAGCATGAAGGCAGGATGATGAAATTGAGTCCTATGATTACCGAGTAGGTAAAGATTATGCAGTCTTAACTTAGCCGAACCTTGAAGAAAGAGGCTTTGGTATTGACTTGAGCCAAATTGAAAAGAGAGATAGAGTACAAAGGATTGACCTATCTACTTGTCTGAAGACTTCTAAAGATGAGACCTTAGGAGGATGAACTTCCTGCTGAGGTAAAAACCTTCTTAGAGGAGTTTGCTATGTAAACCCTGCAAATTTAGTTATTTAAGAGTAGAAGTGAACCTTAATACTATAGATAACTTAAAGAGTCATTAAAGCCGAGCAAAATAAAAATTTAATAAATCATAAATTTAAATATATTATAAGTAGTAAAAACCTTAGAAATTAATCAAAACCCTACATTTCATACTAAAACCCTAAAACTGACTTGCACACCATTAATCAAAATTGAACCCGAATTTGATCGAAATTCTAAAATTATAAATATAAACCTATAAAATAATTTAATATTACTCAATGGTGATAAAATTATAGTCGATTACAATTTTCAACTAAAACGCCTATTTGCGCAAAATTATAACGAAATCGCTATAATAACTTGTAAAAATTATAATTGTAACGAATATTAATTAAATTGATAATATTTCACAAAAATTTGAAAATTAATTTATGAGGAGAATTGTTATAATTTATATGATTCGAAAAATTACATATATTTATTATTAATTTTTATTTTCCTTCTCTTTCATTTCTAATTTATCTCTTTTCTTTCTTTCCTTTCTCACTTCAAGTCAACATCCTGCAAAATCGAAACAAAAAAATCAGCAAAATGAAAGCCAAACAAGCAGCCCACGTGATGAATTACAATTGCCAAGTGTTGAGCTTAACTAAATGAAAAGATTACAAATGATTACTTTTATCTTATCCTCATTAATGTAAAAGATTGGAAATTATCTTAGCTTATAAATTAAGCTTGCTGCTCATGTGAAGAAAGAAAAGAAACAAAACAAAAATCTAGAAACTAAAGTAGAAAGCAAACCGAAGAAAAAAATTTCTAGAAACAAACGTGAGAAAGAAGGAAAGAAAAGAAGAAAAAGAAGAAGGAAAGAAAAGGAGAAGAAAAGAAGAAGAAGGAATTAAAATAAATAGGTAAGTAAATTATTTTCTTATATAGATACGTGCTATATAGTATATACATGTATAAATATAGTATTTGTATAGTATTTTTCTTATAAATACAACATTACTAAAATATGTATACATGCATAAATACATAAATTGAATAATATATACATGTATTAGGCTATGTATATATACATGTATGTACATAGGTATATGGAAGAGTATGTATTAAGTATTTTTTTAGAATACCTATAATTAGTATTAAGTAATTTCATTTAATAACTATAGTATATATATATATATGTATATATGTGTATATACCGTGAACTTTATATATACATATGTACTCATGTATAATTATTTTCGTGTATGTATATATGTAGCTGTATAGTATATATAGGTGTATACCGTAAACTATATATACATATGTAACCATGTATAATTATTTTCATATATATATATATGTAATCGTATAGTATATACATATGTAGTAGTATATTTCCACAAGTAATAATATATGTATATAAGACATATAATATAGAATATATGCTTTATGATATACGGCATAGTATATGTATAATATATAGTATATATACTTTATATATATACTGAATATAGGAATAGGTATTTGTAGATTATTTATATATATAATTAAGTATTTGGAAATTATATAAGTATATGTATAAATACATGAATATATATATTTGTACCTAAGAGTATGTTTATTTTCAATAAATACATATACATATATAAGGCGTATAATGTAGAGTATATATATAAGTAGTATACTGAATATGTATTAGCATATATGATATATAATATATATTTACTAAATTCGTAAATATGTAAGGTGTATAAGAAAATGAGAAATAGTAAAAATAATAAAGGTAATAATAATGATAATAATCATAATAAAGTTAAAAATCTCAAAAATAGAAAAATATACTCAAAATAATAAAAATATCAAATATATGATTTAAATAATTATTAAATCGTAATATGTTGAGAAAAAAGAGAAAATCAATATTTTATAATTTTTAAACTTAAATAATAATTTTTGTGATATTTTTATATCACAATTTATACTACGAGTCATAATGTCCAAAACAGACTTTATTATGAGAAAATACATTAAAAAACTATCAAAATGGACTATAAGTTCATAACAATCCGAGTTAAAATGAAAAAGTTCCAAAATACATAAAGGAAGTCTCGTAAATATGAGAAAATAGTTACTATTAATCCCATTGACTATGATAAACCCTATAAATATAAGACTTGGGGTATATTGGGGAACTAAATAAACTACAATAGATTTTTAGTTAACTAAGGAGTCTGACTTTACAAAATACTTATAAGTGTTATTATATTTTAGGTGTTCAATATCGAGTTTTGGAAACCTTAAAGGTTTGGAGAATGAGTAATAATCCAGGTGAGGGAGTTCTAATGACCTGCTACTTACTTGTACGTGTTATTTGTATGATGTTTTGCTGCTTGCTGTTGCTTGTATGTTTAAATGACTGTTCTGCTTGTATGCCATCATCTGTGTGATCACTTTTTTTTAAATTGATAAATATAAATATCTAACCCAAATAATTGGTTCTATTCGTCGCATATCTATGACTCAGTAAATGTATGGATGGAGAGTACTAGTTTTGCAAAATGTTGAAAAGGTATTTTTAGAAAAAGTTTTCCTAATCTTAAACATATTTTGTACGATTTTGATAAGAGCTGCAGTGCCAGAAATGATATTTTATCGTTAAGGTAAAGTTAGCATGGGTTCTCCACTTGATAGCGAGAGGACTCGCTTTATTATGCCTATAAGGCTTTGGTTAATTTTAGTTTGCGAGATGGACTCGCAAGTTTGTGCTTAAGGGGCCTTGGAGGGTGGATAGTCCTAGTTTGGAATCCCCCTATTTGAATTGAAACTCTTTTCTCAGCTAGGGTAATAGTCGAGTTCCGCCTAGTGGGGTGAGGCCCCTAGGTAGCCTCATGCAGGTAAGCTAAGGTACCTTGTGCGGGCAAGTACAGGGGATAATCGAAGTGTAGACGACGTAATTCTACACCTTCCATAGTTCCGGACTCTTATGGATGTGTTTCTTGCATTCATCGCGCCTGCATTCATTTTGTATGTAGATAGCTTGCTTGCATGTGTGATAATAATATGTAATAACTTGCTTAAATGGTGGTGGTGAGAAACGAACTCACTAAGCTGTTATATGCTCACTCCTTCATAGTTTCTTTTGTAGGTTTACTTACATTGAGATTGGGATAAGTCTTGAGTGCCGAGTGTGAGATAAAGATTTGTATCTTAGTATTAGAAATAGTTGAGTACTCTTTAGATGATACATAAATAACCTTTGTTGATAATTTAATTTTTCTTGTATTTCTTTTGTAATATTG
This sequence comes from Lumnitzera littorea, assembly GCA_024138015.1. Taxonomy (NCBI): domain Eukaryota; kingdom Viridiplantae; phylum Streptophyta; class Magnoliopsida; order Myrtales; family Combretaceae; genus Lumnitzera; species Lumnitzera littorea. Next base: position 62,017,333 of record JAMXBB010000010.1, read on the forward strand.
GTATATCCTATCTTATTATTTGGTAGGGGATATCGATTCTCTACGGTTCTAAGGAACTGTGAGATAACAGATACTCATAGTTATTTATCTTTGTATTTTACAATAAATTATTTACTTAAAAATCAGTAACCTTAATGATTAATCATTTAGAGTCTTGCAATCTCTGACTTACAAGGTGATTTTCATATCATGAGTGCACACATGTTATGGAAATTTTAGATAATCCTACTAGGCCCCCTGTAAGGTCATGACATGCTACTTGTTCCTAAATGAGCTGCCGAAAGGTTTATCTCCTATCTAACACGTCGAACATGTGATCGACCTGTAGCTAAGAGCCGCATTATCAAATAAGCCTACCTATAAGCTGAATCCTGAATAAGCTACCAAGCTGCAAAAGCAAGTAGATGAGCTAATGAAGAAGGGGTATGTGTACGAGTCCCTTAGCCCTTGTGCTATTTTGGCCTTATTAGTGCCAAAGAAGGATGGTTTTTAGAGGATGTATATGGATAACCGAGCGATTAATTGAATTACCATTAAGTATAGGTATCCCATACCCAAGCTTAATGACATGCTAGATGAATTAAGCAAAGCAAGAGTGTTCTCTAAGATCGACCTTAAATCTAGATGCCATTTGATTCGAATGGGTGAAGGTGATGAGTGGAAGATCACATTCAAGACATGACATGGTTTATATGAATGGCTTATAATGTCATTTGGACTGTTTAATGCATCGAGTACATTTATGCGCCTTATGAATCATGTGCTCCAAGAATTAATAGGAAGGTTTGTCATGGTTTATTTTGATGACATTTTAATGTACAACCCTGACCTGGAGATTTACCAGGTGCATCTTTAAAGAGTCTTTGCAAAACTCTGAGCTGAACAGCTCTATGCTAATATGAAGAAGTACGACTTTTGTCGATCTAAGGTGATCTTCTTGGGGTTTGTTATGAGTAGAGGTGGCATCTGAGTCAATGATGAGAAATTAAGAGTAATCATAGAATCGCCTAAGTCGACCTGTTCTACGGATGTGAGATGTTCTACAAATGTGAGAAGTTTCCATGGCTTGGCATCATTCTATTGTAGATTCATAAAGAATTTCAGTATGATTGTAGCCTCACTCACTGAACTCTCAAAGAAGAATGTTGAATTCAGATGGGGAGAAAAGGAGTAGAGGAGTTTTAAGGAAGTGAAGGATAGGCTAACTACAGCTCTTGTCTTAGCTCTACCAAGCTTTGATAAAGTGTTCGAAGTAGAGTGTAATGTATCTAGACTAAGCATAGGTTCCATGTTGATGTAAGAAGGCTGACCTATTGCTTACTTCAACGAGAAACTTCGATAAGCTATACTCAACTATTCCATTTATGATAAGGAGTTTTGCTCCTTAATTTGAGCCCTAATGGTATGGTAACACTATCTGCTACCTAAGGAATTTGTGATCTGTATCGATCATGAATCCTTAAGATATCTAAAGAGCTAACCAAAGTTGACTTGGAAATGGGTCGAGTTCATGGAAGGTTTTTCTTATGTCGTAAAATACAAGAATGGAAGGAATAATGTTGTTGCGGACCTTAACCAAGAACAAACAAAGCCGGTTGTTGGATGGGTCTAAGCTTGTAGAAAGCTCGAAAGGAAGTGATGGTGAACATGTGAAAAGACAAATGAGAATGAAAAGTAAGTAAAAACCCACAAACGGCTCCAAATGGATATGACGCATCAATGGAACTTTCCAGGACTCACGATACAATTCGATATGACACATGAATTGGTCTGGTGATGTTGCTCGCCACCTAACCTTACTTAAGAGTTAGGATAAGAGTGATGTTGAAAGTAAACATGCAGCATTTACATAAGAAAGGAAATACTTAAGTGTATTAATGATAATCTATTTGATTACAACTATAAGTACAAGGGGTATTTATACTCGATAATTTAAGGCAACATGCCTAAAAGGGAAAAGATAAAAAGGTCATTTCTAAAGGAAGTAATGTATAAGATATAAAAGGGTAAAAATGAATATTCAAGGAAAAAAATCATTGGTGTAACGGATTCTATACATAATTCTATCTTCGTGGCAATGCTGCATTGGTGGTGTTATTAGAAGATGCAGACAAAAAGTAAGGTCAGCTTACTTGTTTGAGCAAGGATGGCTTAGTTAGTCTAAAGTCTCTCTATCTTGGCTTCTTGGCAAGGGAAATGTCGAGTGATTAGTCGGTTTAAGCGTGAGTGAGTACTCTACAACTCGGCATACTATAGAGAGATGGGTAGTCATTCAGCTTGGCATAGAAGCACTCAGCCTCGACAGGAGTCAGCTGCAGTTGGAGAATTTGCCTTGCCAAGCCTTCCAGTCCTCGGGCTCGATTGTAAGTCAAAGGCTTAGTAGTTTATTCCTATTATTCCCTCCAAGTTGATTTGCATTTGGGATCGAATTCAAATGGTCTTCGATCAGCTCTCCATCAAAGTGATATGGATTGAGGTCAGCAATGTTAAAGGTGCTAAAAACCCCATAGTCCTTGAGCAGCTCCAATCTGTAGGCGTTATCATTGATCTTCTAGATGATTGTGAAAGGTCCTTCAACTCTTGCAAATAATTTGTTCATCCTCTTGTTCGAGAACCATTCCTTACTAAGGTATCACCATACCAAGTCTCCTTATTGGAATTGTTTAGCCGTCTTATCCTTAGCCTTCTCTCGCATTCTTCTAGCAGCTTGGTCGATGTATCGAGTGACTTTGTTGTAGATGTGTTAGAGGGATTATGCTATGGCTCTTGTGTTGAGGTCTTCTTACGTGGGTACATGTATAGGGGTATGATCAAAGGACAACTCGGGATTGAAACCATAAACAACCTCAAAGGGGGTCTACTTGGTGGTGTTACGTACTGTTTGGTTGTAAGCAAATTCAACCACTGGCAAGCAAACATCCTAATCTGCCAAGTTCTTGCCCACTGTAGTTCGAAATAGTGATCCCAAAGTGTAATTAACCACCTCTGTTTAGCCGTCAGTTTGGTAGTGACAAGAAGTACTGAATAGTAGTTTGGTCCCCATGTAATGCCACAAGGTCCTCTAGATATGGCTTAAGAACTTCAGGTCTCTATCAAAGACTACACTTCTTCGCATGCCATGTAATCGTATAATCTACTACAAGAAAAGAGAAGCAATAGCCAAAGCATCGTTAATTTTGGCACATGACACAAAGTGCGCCATCTTGCTAAATTAATCTGCTATAATCATTATAGAATCTTTGCCTTAGGCGATTTATGGTAATTCGAAGACAAAGTCTATGTTCAACTCAATCTATGGTTTTGTCAAAACAGGTAAAGGCATTGCTTTCCCTTTTTCGGCTCGGTACTTAGCCCTTTTGCATATGTCACAGTTTTCAATAATTCGGTGCACATTTCGCCTCATCCTAAGCCAAAAGAATCGACCACTTAATAATTCATATGTCCTTTTCTCCATAAAATGTTTGGACAATCTTCTACCTTAGGTTGCCTTAATCAATAGCTCCCGAAGTGAAAAGGGTAGCACATACAATTTCCCTCCTTAAAACAAGTATCCTTCCTCCATATGATACTTGTTTACTATCCTTCCATCAATATAATGCGTAAGTATGGGTCCAAAGTGTGGATCCTCGGAATACTGCTCTATGCTGCTGGCAAACCTAAATAATTTGGTCTACAGTTTAGTCAGGAGTACATGCTTCCTCGAAAGAGCATTAGCAACTATGTTGCTCTTCCCTTGTTTGTATTGTATTACAAAATTAAATCTCTCAAGGAATTCAACCCATCTCGCTTGTCACTTTGAAAACTTAGTTTGATAGCGGAGGTACCTTAGCGATTCATAGTTAGTATATATAACAAATTCTTTTGGTAGTAAATAGTATTGCCATACTTACAATGCTCAGATCAGTGCCAAGAGTTCTTTGTCATACATAAAGTAATTTAACCAAGGTCCCTTAAGCTTCTTACATTGGAAGGCAATTGATTAGCCTTCCTACATTAGGATAATGCCTATTCCAATGCCTGATGCATTGTATTCTAGTTCAAATATCTTTTCTAAGTCAAGTAAAACTAATACTAAGGTGGAGGTTAGTCTCTCCTTTATCTTAGCAATGCTCCCCTCCTGTCTTTCTCCCCATCAGAAGTCGGTGTTTTTCTTCGTTAGCTTAGTAAGTGATACAACGAGGGTGTTGAAGTTCCTAATGAATCATTTATCAAATAAAGCCAGTCCATGGAAACTTCTTATGTTGAAGTAAGTAGTAAGAGTGGGCCATGATTTGCTTAAACTATATATAAAAAATAAATCGCGAATACTCCAACAAGTATACTAGGTCAGAATAAAGTAATACAGAGCAAGTAAGGTTATTAATCTCTCGAGGACTAAGAAATTACTAATCCTATGCTAGTTTTTATCAATATTCAGGCAATTAAAATTAAATTAATTAATCTAATAATTACCCTAGAACTATTGAAAAGAAAATAACTATAAAATATTTAAAACTAAGCAATCAATTGAGAATTGTGGGAAAACAGAATCCACTCTAGATTATGTAAGTCAAATTGTTATCATGTTATATAGATTAATAGTTATATGATCATTTAAGTGAAATTATTATACCTTAAAACTTAAGGATTTAAACCCCTAATTAATCAATCAGCTCCCGCATCTCCAATTAACAATGGATTCTAAATTATAATCATATATCTTCCGATATTATGATTGTCTAATATCATAAATCAATTATCCCTAATATCTTAGTGAATAATTAATCGCCAAACATCGCATTAATCTCTAGATAATTTCTAATTAATTCAATTAACATTGCTTCTACATTAATTAATCAAATTAACCAAGAATTTCTAACAAACCCTATATCAACTCCCGTATCATTAGGGTTTCTAACAATTATAATCCATTAAACAACTATAATTGAAATTATAGAAATTGCAATCATGAATCATCCATATATCTATCAATCTTATAATAAGAACACAATCATCATCTTAGCTATCTAAGGTTTCATCAATTCCCATAAATAAATTTAGCTAACCATGAAATTTGAAATGAAAGCACAACTACTAATTGACATTGCAAGGAAATTCATAATTAAAAGCATGAATAATTTACAGAATTGCATAAATATAATTAAAATAGATGTCACCAATTTTGTAATTGGAAAAGATAAACTTCAATTGCAACTCTAAAACTTGGTCTCCACAGCAAAAGCAAAATCTTCTCAATGATCCAAGCGATTCTATAGAAGAATTCTCTAAGAACTATCTAGTGATTGTTCTATGACTCTCTAAGTCTAAGGAAAGTGTGTGTGTATCAAAAAAGTCTCTCAAACAATGAAACATAAGACTATTTATAAGAAAAATTAGGGTTGGCTCATGTAAGGCTTCTTTTTCATGAAGGCTGGTGATATAAGTTTCAAGGCCGGCGACATAAGCTTCAAAGGCCGCCAATGTACATTGTAAGCCAGCTGCCTTCAATTCCAAATTGCAACGTGTTGATTCGAACTTCATTCATTTGCGTAAAACTCCTCTAAATTGTTCGTAATTCGACTCTTGAATTCTCTAATTCCTAAAATGTCCAAATGAAAATAATTAAGTACCATTTCTTAATGGTTTCTATAAAATCAATAATAATTATATCTAATTTGCACATTAAAACATGAAAAATATGCCTTTACTAAGCCACTTAACAATTGCTCAGATCTTCTCATCATCCACTCCTAAACCTCTTCTACTTACTGCATAGCTTAAGAATACCACTTCTTCTTGGCGAAAGCAACACTTCTTGAGGTTGCCAAATAATCTCTCGATACGGAGGGTATCCAGAATGGCTCGAAGATGTTCACAGTGACTTAGCATATCGACACTATAGACTAGGATGTCGTTAAAGTACACTACGATACACTTCTCGATCAGATGTCTCTTTACATGATTCATTAGCCTCATGAAGGTACTCGAGGCATTCGAGAAGCCAAAGGGCATGACCATCCATTCATATAATCCATGTCAAGTCTTGAATGCCATTTTCCACTTGTCTTTTAGTCTCATACGAATTTGATGGTAGCTAGACTTAAGATCAATGTTTTTAAAAATCTTGGCTCCACTTAATTCATCTAGCACATCTTCCAACTTCAAGATAAGATACTTGTACTTGATCATAATCTTATTCACGGCTCGGCTGCCTACACACATCTGCTAGGTTCTATCCTTTTTCGGTACTAGAAGTGCTGGCATAACACATGGGTTGAAACTTCCCTTAACATATCCTCTCTCTAGTAGCTTATTGACTTGACATTAAAGCTCAAAAGCCTATTTGGGACTCATTCGATAAGCAGGATTACTCGGCAGCGTGGTGCCAGTTATTAAGTCAATGTAATGTTCTATGCCTCGAATTAGGGGTAATCCCTTGGGTAAGTATTTTAGGAATAGATCGGCATACTAGTTTAGCAACTCTTTTATTTCTAAGGGCAGTTCACCTTGCTCCTTCATTTCTAGTAGCTGCCGGACTAACATAAGGGTTAGCTCATTAGTATCAATGGTCTCTCGGAGTTTGACTTTACTCATCACTAGAGTCTTCCTAGATTCGTGAGCAAGTTTTGTTTGCAATTTACTAACTTCTCTCGGTGATATCGGGTTTAGTGTACTCTTTTAGCCATCCTTCTCGAACATATATGTTTTCTTGTATCCGTCATGGATAACTCTCCTATCAAACAGTTATAATCGCCTAAGCAACACATGCAAGGCATACATAGGTAGCACAATGCAAAGAATCTCATTGGAGTAGTTTCCAATTGTGATTAGTATTAGTACCTATTAGGTGACATGTAGTGCTCCCTTATTATTCAGCCAATGTAACTTATACGGCTTCGGGTGTACAATGGTCGACAACTTTAATTGTATGATCATTTCTATTGATGATACATTGGTGCAACTCCCAATATCCACAATTAATGCTTGCACCTGGTTATTCACCTTACAGGTGGTATGAAATGAATTTTCCTTCTGCTCCTCCTTTCGTGAGGGTTCTATGTTCATTATACGTTGGACAACTAAGACCAACTGATCCAAGTGCTCAACAAACACGTCTTCTTTAATAAGCTCTTTCTCGGCTACTTCTTTCTCAATAGTAATCTCCTCCTCTTCGAGTTCTTCATTTGTACTCTTTATCTCCAGCTTTGTGACGTCTCCCTTGATCACCATAGTTCTTTAATTTGAGTATTAAGTAGTCATATGTCTGAACCCTTGGCATTTAAAGCACCGGATTTGACTCATCTTCCCACTAGACCCTTAGCCTTTCTCATAAGTTTGGGTTGGCATGTCATTGCCGAGTCAACCTTTTTTGACAAATCGGACATCTACCTTTTGGATCAGCTCGGTACTTAACTAAGTTTGGTGATTTCCCTGTCTGGGTCAGCAAGCCGGCATTTTAGTAGATACTTGGCTTCTTTTTTGTCTCTCTACTCGTTAGGTTATTTGGATGGCTTCATCCATTGTGATGAATCGTTGGAGTTCTACAACGTCCCAAATATCACCTCTCAATCTCATGATGAACCTTGAGATTGTTCGCGCTGGGGATTCCTCCACTTCATATTAGATCATGAGCATTTGGAATTCTTGGATATACTCGTCAACTGTTCAGTCTTCTTGTCTTAGCTCCTGAAGTTGAGTAAAGGTATCCTGTAGATAAGTTTCTAGCATGAACTTGTTTCTGAGTATTCTCTTCATTTTAGGTCAAGTATTAATCTCTTGATAGCCCTCTCGTCTCCTCATTGCCTGGAAATTCTTCCACCACATGGCGGCATATCTAGAGAATTCAATAGCAGCAATTCTCACCTTCTTATAATCCTCATACTGATAATTGTCAAAAATACGCTTTACTTTCTCTTCCCATTCTAGATATTCATCAGCATTCCTAAATCCATTAAAGGTCAGAATCCAAAGCTTTGCATGGTTAGATGCTCTAGGGACTTTAGCTTGCTCTTATTCAAAATGCTCTTCCTCGTCCTCGTCCTCGTCATCTAGTTCTCTCAGGTCAATCCTTCATCTTACTCGTTTGCTTATACCTTCACTTCAAATTGGTCAAGCTGGGTTCTAACCTTTAACAAGTCGAGCAGCTTGTGGGGTGTTTTGCGCAGCTTCAGTGGGCTAGCAAGCCAACGCATGAATAGCTTAAGTCAGATCTACCAAGAGGTTAGTTACCTCATCAAGTCTCTCGTCAGTGCTCCTAGGGGTTCCCTAAGACTGTTGTACTGTTGCCATCTTCAACACCATTGTTTACACTCGGGTTAGTTATTTTCTTCACTAATTTAAAGCTCAAACAAAAACTTCTGTAGACTAGAAAATCAATAGCCAGCAAACATAGCAATTAAGATGAATATAGTAACTTATTCTGTTTCACATACGTAAAACAGAGTATAAACGGAACTTCAAAAACCAACTACCACTTAAACCTTCGCTTTGATACTAAGATGTTGGGACTGTAACCAAGAACAGACAAGGCTGATTGTTGGATGGGTCCAAGCTTGCAGAAAGCTTGAAAGGAAGTGATGGTGAACGTGTGAAAGAACAAATGTGAATGAAGAGTAGGCAAAAACCCATGAACGGCTTCAAATGGATATGATGCACTAATGGAACTTTCGAAGACTTACGACATAATTCAATATGATACAGAATCGGTCCAGTGAGGTTACTTGCCACCTAGCCTTGCTCAAGGGTTAAGATAAGAGTGATGTCAAGAGTAAACAAACAACGTTTATATAGGGACGGAAATACTTAAGTGTATTAATGATAATCTATTTGATTATAGCTACACGTATAAGGGGTATTTATACCTGATAATTTAGGGCAACATATCTAAAAGGAAAAAGATAAAAATGATATTTCCTAAGGAAGTAATGTATAAGATATAAAAGGGTAAAAATGAATATTCAAGGCAAACAATCATTGGTGTAATGAATTCTACACATGATTCTGTATACGTGGCGATGCTGTATTGGTGATGCCTTTGGAAGATGCAGACAAAAAATACGGTTAGCTTGCTTGTTTGAGCAAGGGTGGCTTAGTTAGTCCGAAGTCTCTCTATCTCGACTTCTCGGCAAGGGAGATGCTGAGTGATTGGTTGGTTTAAGCACGAGTGAATACTTTACAACTTGACGTACTATAAAGAGATTGGTAGTCATTCGACTTGGCATAAAGAGTAGCTCAGCATAGAAGCACTCAGCTTCGGCAAGAGTTGGTTGGAGTAGGAGAATTTGCCTTACTAGGCCTTCCAATCCTCAAGCTCGGTTGCAAGTCAAAGGCCTAGTAGCTTGATTCCTATCAAATGTAATGGCCAACACCCTATTGAGACGACGTACACTGCTGATTGAGCTACAAACAAGGCTACTTGGTTTTTCAATCACAAAGAATTTGTATGTTGAGGATCCATAATTTAGTCCTATCTATGCCCAATGTAAGGAAGGAGGAACATTGGATAACTATCATAGGGAAGATGGATACTTATTCAGGAAGAAGAGGTAATGTATCTCGACCTGTTCTACAAGAAAATTGATAGTGTACGAGGCACATGGAGGAGGATTGATAGGATACTTTGGCCAGCGTCGAACCTATGAAGTACTATCTGTGAGATTCTTTTAGCTAAGAATGATGAGGGACGTACAGTCCGTATTAGAGAAGCGTGTAACCTGTTGAAAGGCAAAGAGCCAAGTTGAGTAAGGACATTACCTACCCTTGCTTGTCCCAACCAAACCATGGCCTAAGCTAAGTATGGACTTTATGTTAGGATTGCCAATGACATCTCGAGGGAAGGACTCCATTATGGTGGTTGTAGATCGATTTAGCAAGATGGCACATTTTATGTCTTGTTCCAAAACTAACAAAACTTCAACTATCTCTTTTCCTTTCTTATAGGAAGTAATCAAGCTTTACGACATACTAAGAACCATTGTTTCAGACCAAGACCCCAAGTTTATGAGCCACTTTTGGAGGATATTATGGAGGCGAATGGGAACCAAGCTATTGTACAACATGTCTTGCCATCCATAGATTGATGGATAGATTAAGGTTGTCAATAGAATTGTGGGAACTTTGCTATGAGTTACTATCAAATGAAATATGACCGATTGGGATCTGTGTCTGCCAATCATCGAGTTCACCTACAATAGGACTGCTCACAACATTATAAACATGTCTCCATTTTAAGTTGCCTATAGGTTTAATCCTGAGCTCTCGATGGACCAAGCACCCCAATCGAAGCTTGATGATGATTGGCTAACTGTTGAATGAGTTGAGGCCATCAAAGCCATGTACTAGAAGATTGTAGAGCAATTGAGTCAAGCTAATACTAAGCTCGAGAAGCGAAGTTGAGGATAAAGGAAGAGAGAATTTCAACTGGGTGATTTGTTTTGGATACATCTCAGGAAGGAATAATTCCCAAACTTGAGGAAGAGTAAGTTATCTCCCAGAGTTGACGAACCTTTCAAAGTGCTTGAAAAGATCAATCCTAATGCCTATAGAATTGAATTACTTGAAGGATATGGAGTCTCAAACTCCTTTAACATTTCTGATCTCCAACCTTATATTCCTGAGGACAAGCAACCAGGAGTTAAACCAGATTTGATCCTAAATCTTAAACAATTTGGAGGGGATGATAGGGATCACTGATCAATCATACGCTCTTGAGCCCGAAGGCTTTTTCAGATGTGCACTGAACTGTTCGATGTGAGCGCTGAGGAGCAATGTTTACCCTAATTTGACCTACCAACCTATTTCGTTCTCCACACTATCCAAGAGACTACTGAGGTGATCAATTAAGGTGCTGAGTCGACCCTTCTAAAATACATTAGTCTAAGCACCAAATCAAGAAAATAGCCATCTCCACAGTATCAAGATCGAGCTAACAATTGTCAAGAGTCGACCACCCGAGACCTACATGAATGTGAGTCGTCCCCAAGCCATCCCTTGTCCAATCTTAGTAATAAGAGCTTTCGAACTGTTGATATTAACTAAACCTAATCAAGGCCTACCCCTGTACTGCTCGCAGTGTTATTGGGATCATAGAATGAGCATAATTATAAGTGTGTTGTCATTTCTGACATCCATATTGTCCTTTTTGACAAAGGATATTCTTTTTGCACAATTTCATGATTCCTCCTATAAATTATTCTCCTTTTTTCTTAGCAGGTAGGGATCCAATTCTGTAATTTTCTTTAATTTAGGACTTACCCTAACTAGGTATTATAAATACTCGCATAATGTAATAGCCACAAAGAGAATCATCATATAGAGAATACACCGAACTTTTTGCTTCCTCTTGAGCTAAGTGTCTTGCTTACTCTTGAGCTACTCTTATCTAGCCCATTGAGCGTGGACTAGTGGTGAGTAACCTCTGGCTATACTTGTACGTTATATCAAGTATGACCCGAGCTCGTGTGAGGCGTTGGTGCAACATATCCATCATCAATGCACGAGAACCCCTACTTATCCTTTGATTGTCATTTACTTTTTGAGCCATCTCGCGACTCGAACCTACCCTTTTGGTTACGCGTGATGTTGAGTCCGTGTGTTCATCTACGGAATCCGTATCATCTTGGTATTAAAGCTTGGCTAAGTATGAAGCTGGATTTTGCTATTGTGTTCTTTGAGTGGTTTGTAACTACTCTCGTATGATAACGGTTCTATTGTTAACCTTGGAGTTTAGTAGTCGAGAAATATTTTATGCCCTATTTTCCCTTATTTCTAATACGCAAAACAGAGTGTGGTTGACTATTTGTTTGTTGTGTAATTGTCGTAGTGATTAGAGCATCGGTTATTGATCTTCAAGTAGTATCATTAGATGTCAATTTTTGTGAAGTAACCATCAATGCTAGACTCAAGTGTTTAAGGAACTTTGCATACTTCCCCTTTCATGGTGCTAGGATAAAGTACTAGCACTTGCACTTCTTGTTAATCTAGTTCTTGCCATGTGGGTGTGTAAGAAAAAACAAACAGCACCAAATGTTGTTATGTGATTTTAGGATGAAATCTTGCTCCTGTAAAACATGGAACTAAATAGTACCAGGGTTAGTTTGGTGTAGCTACTCCAATACCTAAGTTAGTAAGTGTGTTCAAAAGAAGATAAGTAATAGTTATGGGTCATGAGAGAGTTCTTATAGTGCTTTTTCTCTATATTTGTAGGCAAATGTCGAATGTTTGAAGTAGCAGTTAATTATTGATCATAAGATACGTGAAGACCTCATAATTAAGCACTTATTAGAAATATAGGAGTGATGGGCAATTATGTAATGGAATTGTCCAAGATGATAACCGCTCGCATTACCTTTATTAAGTTTAAACGAAATATGAATCTGTCTTGGTCGGCATATGCCAAGATCCGCGTTACTAGGCTTTTCGTCAATCGAATGGTTGAGTGAATTTAAGGGATGAAATTTGACTATCAAGAATAGAGGTTATGGAGAGAGGAATAGAGGGTAGTGGGAATGTTGGTGGAGAGAGAAAGAGAGAGAGAGAGAGAAGAGTAAGGAGTAGTGGGAATATGGCAATAATGGAGTAGTGGGAATATGGAAATGGTAGGGAGAGAGAGAGAATACTATGAATGTGGAATGTGGTAATAGTGGGGAAAGAGAGCATAAATGGGAATAAGAAAGAATAATTGCGAGAAAAAGAAAATTTAGGAAGTTGACAAATTTGTTCATAAGATATTACATTTATAGTTAATTTAGTATTAGGTTTTTTTGTTATATATTATAAGATTGGAGAGTTAAATACTAATTTTAAAAGGAAGACAATAATGGCAGTTACTTAAGCTCTGATTGGCTTTAATAATATAGATATATAAATATATATATTATTAGATTGAAACCATAATAGTACCAATACAATGACAACAAAGCCTGTTAAACTTAAATAACATAGATTTATTTTCCCAAAAAAAAAAAATAATGTAGATGAAAAGTAAATACTTTTAAAATTGAACCTATTGTCACTAACATTATGAAGATATCACTAACAACATGTGGAAATGCTAACGAAGGCCTTATTTTTATTTTACTGAGGTTGGCAAAGTTGGAAATTAACATTGCTTGAATTTTATGCAATCATAAAAAACTACGTACAACTCAAGTCAAATGAAAATAAGATAAACCATCCAAGCATCCACCAACTTCAATGCCTTCCTCATGTATATATATATATATATATATGTACTTGCCCTTAATGCATCTATATTATAAGTGTAGAAATGATTACATGCAAGGTTATATATATATATATATATGTACTTGCCCTTAATGCATCTATATTATAAGTGTAGAAATGATTACATGCAAGGTTATTGATAAAAATGATAAAAATACGATATACCTATAAAATAAGGTTTAAAAAAATACTAAAGGAAACATAAATTAAATATTTACCTTATGAAATTAGTTGAAAACATGAAAAAAAATCAATGATCTTTTTTATTTAAATTATGAAAAAGTTATGTAGCTATGGACATGTTGAATAATGCTTAAAATATTGAACATGTTGGATTACAATTTTCCATAAATAACTCATGCTTATCTATGGTAAGTGAAGTGGATACGAATGCTAAAGATATATAACTTAGTAGCATAAATATTAGTCTTCCAACGGGATCAACTAAGTTTAAATTCCCCCTCCTCAAGTTATAATATTGTAGTGTTGTTTGCCTAAGAAAAAAAAAGAAAAGAAAAGAAAGGTGGATATGGATAGTTGAATATTAACTCTCCATATGTGTTATAATTTTGAAATGGTAGGAATGTAGCAGAGATGAATGAATATTAATTGACCAATGGTTAAATATTAACTCCAATATTTTTGTAGTAATTTTGAAATGGCGAGTATGGGAGAGAGAAAGATTGAGTGTATAAAACTTAAAAGTTATGTATTATTAAAGTTAATAGTAACTAACTAAGAATATTTCCCTTAATAACACATTTGTTTTAACATGCAATTGGGAATAATTAGTCAATACTATATTGTTGTATGCTTTCCTTCAAATTTTAATTATTCTACTTTGATCTAAAATTAAATTTCTATCCACATAAGTCCTCTATTTGATTTGATAATTTCAACGTTCATCAATACTATAAGAGAAGAAGCAAGAGTATTATATATATAATGCACGTTATAAATGTGAGAAATGCTTATTATTTTTAATAGAAAAAGTTTCAGTACCTAACTTTATTTTGTAAGAAAATTATAACCTTTTCTCAAGGACTTTTCAAGATGAAACATGATAAATGTAGTTGTCCCTAATTTTAGACCATTTCTTTATGACATAAGTGCTCCTGTTGAAGTTAGAATGATTGATTCAAATGGAAGATAAGAATTTCCAAGTTTAGGTGTTAGTTGAGTTTATATTGCGTTTATGTTAAGTTTGATTTTTTGAAAAATATAATGTGTTCATATAGATATTTGAATATTTTTAGTGGTGTTCTTAATGCTCACAGAGTGTTCTAATTAATGTTCATGTATGTTCTTAAAATGGTTTGTCATGATTCATTATATTTATAGAGGGCTAAATCTGACTCATGGGTGTAGACACCTAATTTTTGTCCCTCTATAATTCTAATTTTTATTTTATAAAAAGGGTCATAATTCAAAAATAAAATAATAATAAAAATAAAATAAAAAAATTAATAAAAGATAAAAATAATAAAAATTAACAAATGATGAAAATACCAAAAAAAAAAAAAAATAAGGAAAGGAAAATTATAAAAATTTCGTAGATTTTTAGGAAGTAACTTATATTAGGAACAAATAGTTTTAGTTGTTGCTTAGTTCAAATAATTATTTTAGGGAGTCGCATGGCTTAAGTGCAATTTAGTTGTATTGAAAATCAAGACACAGGTCAACGGTCTAACGGATAAGTATTGAAGTATAGGATTATATTTAATTTGAGGTCTTGGGTTTGAATCTCACTAGACACCTATGTTTTTTATTTTTGTATATTTTATAAGAACGAGAGAAATAAACGGGATTCATATCATCTAATTTGATTTTGTTAAATCGGATTTGAATTAATTTAGATCTAGTTTAATTATTATTAAATCAGATAAGATATATACGATTCGATACAATATAGTTTGGGTTTATAAAAACACACATTTACGTTAAAAAAAACAACACTCGCGATCACCTTTCAATCAACCTTTTCCTTCATCTAAATACCATTGCCACCAGACCACAACTCTAAGTGAGTCGCCGTTTACCATATTCTACCGCAACGACATCAACCAATTTTCAACAGCACTCACACGACTATACTCATCAGACAAATCCTTAATGGCAAGCCCCATCACAAATAGCGGTCTTTTCCTCCCTTATACACTGCTGTACATCTAGACACATGACTTAATTATTCCATAACAGCTTCTACTACGATCAACAAAAGACGACTGCCTTCGTCCCTATCCCATACTCTCTAGCACTTCACACACCTACGTCGTTCGTCTATGCTTCACACATATTTAATCCTCAACACGCCGTATAACATAGCGCATACACGTCCTGTACTGCCACTCATGGTCGCACATAGATCACTAAAACACACTGAGCTGCTGTCCATAACCAACCGCACTTTGCATACATAGTGTAACACCCAACTCTAATCAGCTACATCCACAGTAAAGTGCCTCAAGCCATATCCTCTACTGCTGCAGCGAGTCTCTCTCTAACATGCCTTGGATCAATGATAAGCTGCATCCACGGCCAACAACTTCGCATCCGAGCACGTCCACAGTAGTCACCCATCGTGGTTCACTGTTGCTGTTTATGACACACGGTGCCCACTACATCGCTCGATGCACATCCATACTCTACATCTACGGTAGCACTGTACAACCGATACTGATTCAAGTATTGTTTTTTTTTTTTTTTGTTCCTATTATTAAATAATATATTATATTATATTATATTATTATATCATATTATATGGTTATTTTATTAGAACTTTAAGTGATTTAGCATAGTTTATGTAGATAATAATTTAGGATGTTTCTTTAGCATCAGTTTTCTTTATAATATAGATTAGGTATATTATATTGTTTTAAGAGAATGTTTATAAATAGTAATATAGATATAATGAGATATACATATATTAGCTTAGGGATTGATAAGATTAGTTTTTTAAGTTATATATATACATTATTAATATATTATTATTTATTAGTTAATGTAACATATAATATGTGAATATGTTAGTTTAGGAGTTTTAGTATTAGTTTTTACATAGGTGTATTATATGGAATTATTTTATTTCGGTAGATAGTTGT